>OV277859.1:84832197-86082197 GCA_922989275.2 Gari tellinella
TTTTGGTTATTAAAAACATCAACAAGGAAACTTAATAACCCACAAGAGTTACTTAGTGTTGAAACTTGAAAGAGTAAACACCATAAATGAATTTTCATTTGTGGTACTTAAGTTGAGGAATGATTTAAGAACCTTCTGTGAGTGAATTTAGTATACAGTCCTACACTTTACTGTAAGTTTGCCGAAGTTTCCCTAGTGTTAGGCCTTGACAGCGGAGCATGGATCTCATGCTCTTACATACAGTAATGGGTAGGACTGTATACATATATACATGTATAGAGAATCTTACAAGAGTGCTCATTATTTATCATTTTTGATGAACAAGTTGACTAAAATAATTTGATGCAAGCCTTGGAAAGGGACTATTCATTACATAAACATTTTAAAAACCTATTTAGTTAATTTAAGTTGTATTTTCACCAAAACATGATGTTTGTTATGAAAATATAATCACAATCAATGTCATTTGATGTCCCGCAGCTGCTTCATGCAGTGCCTGTAGACTTACAGGTTGGGCCAAAGACCAAAAATCAATATTTCACTGGGGAAATATCTAAAATATTGAATTGCTTTACACTGCGACAGGAGGTAACTGCGAGAGGCAGTTTTATGTGATAAACCTTTTTTTTAATACTTCATAGTTTATACTTACAAATTCATTGTCAAAGTAGTACTTCTCATTTCCACCTGATCCTTGCCATGGTACCTGAAAAAAATAATTGTAATTAAATATATTTTCTGCATTCTTAAAAGTACAGATACACTAATAAATTCCAATATTATGAATTAATGGATATAATCTAGTAAAAAACATTTTCATAACCTATATGAGCCGGTACTGCGGCTTCCTACACACCATAAGCAGGGCTCCAGATAAGAGGTAGTTTTTTCAACAAATCCCACATTTTCTCACTATTTTAGCACCGAATCCTGTGGTGTTACTACTCATTAGAATCGTCTCAAAGAGACAATTCTAATGAGTAGTGACACCATAGGGTTTAATTCAGAAATAAAGATTTTAGTCTTTGAAAAACTACCCTTATCTGGTGCTCTGCATAAGGCTAGCAGTGCTCAATATTGTGGACAAAATGGCTCAATGATCAGGGAAGTAAATTAAAGCTGATAGTCAATCAAGCTGAAAGTACACTATAACTTGGTACTTTTTTATTATCAAATTGGAAAATATTGTAGTCTATGTTCCATCTATGGAACAAATTACCTGCACATCTTAGAAGTATGTCAACTTTAGCAAAGTTCAAGAGGGGAGTTAAAGATCACATTTTAAGTCATAATATGAACATCTAAGAGAAATTTATTGGTTAATGTAACTCATATATAAGTAATATTTATAATCATAAGTTAAGTAATAGTGTAACTCATCTTTAAGTAATATTTATAGTCATAAGTTAAGATACAATAATGTAAACTTCAGTGTATTGTGTATTTATAAGCAAACCTATTGTTATTATTTTAATATGGATAGTTTATTTCATACTTTTCTACGTCAGTCTTTAATTTTTATCATAATTAAGGGTAGGGATGGTTTGGTAATTAACAACACCTGTGATATAAAATATACTCAGTATTATTTTTAATTTATTAATTTCATATTTAATCTTATTAGTTCATAGATCATGCCTCTCTATGTCAGACCATCAATATCAATAAGGACCACAATGGAAATAAGAGATGTCCTTTCTCTTTTTTGTGTAATCCCACGGGTGGTGAACAACATTGTTCCTCATTCGTGGTATTTATAATCCTTGATATTGATGTGACTGACATAGTTCACAACACAACATATATATAATCATTGCAATTTTTATAAATTGTGTTTTGTTTTAAGATGTATGTGTGTGTTGTTAGCTATTGTCATGTTACATGATAGTGAAATAAATCTATCTATCTATCTATCTGAGTGCTGACCCCAAATATGATAAACATTTATCATAGTTATGTTACATCTACATTTAAGTTTATACATTGATGCTGAAAAAAACACAACATATACCAACTCCGCTCTTTCTTCACCAGAACTCCAGATAAGAGGGAGTAAACTGAACAAATTCAACATTTTCTCACTCATTTCAGCACCAAATCCTATGGTGTTACTACTCATTAGAATCGTCTCTTTGAGACGATTCTAATGAGTAGTGACACCGTAGGGTTTAATGCAGAAATAAAGATTTTTATTTCTTAAATACTCCCCTTATCTGGAGCTCTGTTGGTGTACTGCCAACTCACCTCACTAAGCTTGTTAGACTGTAGATCTCCAAGCAGCAGTGTGTCTGAGGTATGAGACACCAGGTATCTGTCCTTGCCCATTATCCTCACTTCATCAATCTCATAGCCATAATGAGATTTCAGTATCACCCTCGTGTTATTGGAAAGGTTCTTCACAATCACCTGGTTGGGTCCAACATGGGTCATTTCAAACTTGTTCTTATAGATGGTCCTCTTTAGGCAGCAATCAAACAACTCAACACCTCCACAAAGTGTTCCCTAGAATAAAGTACAGAACAGTTGCTTTACCATTTCCTAAGCAGAAGTGTAATACATGTATACTGAGTAAAAAAGTCTTGCGAAATGGGTACATATTCCACATATTTTTTACTTTGCATAAAACCCTACCAAACCTATATATTTGTGCAAAGTTCACGTCATTACCCCTTTACTATTGTCTGAGAACAAATTACCTGTAATTATGATTATTATCTTATTTATATATATTATTAATATTATTATTTAAAGGATGGCCTTACAAACTATGTGATCAATGTTTCAAATGTTGCAGTATAGTGCTATTCTGTCCAAGTAGCACATCTACTGCCTTCTAAAACATTCATTCACATGCAAATGACCACATATATCTATAGTTTTCAAATGACATTTGCTGCACATTTGCCTATGAAATATCAGCACACATGGTATAAATGAATCACAATCATCATAATAGCATGTATCGGACACCAACAGCAAGCATGTTGTCCAACATTTGCCAGCAGACTGAAGTCCTGTAGACCCGCCTGTCATTCCTTTAACTCTACCACACATGAAATAGTGAACAAATTAATTTGTATCAAAATTGACTAATACATGTATGCATATTTTATTTTTGATAGTATTGATTTGACAAACTATTTTTTGAATGATTACAGTAAAACCTCTCTATAACAGCCACTAAAAGAAGGCTAATAAATTGTATAAAAGACAGGTGATAGCTTAAAGCAAGGTGACAGTAAAACAGAAATCTCCTAAAGGAGATTTCTGTTTTACTGTCACCTTGCTTTAAGCAATCACCTGTCATAAACACCTAATAACTAACACAAATTAGTGGCTGTTATAGAGAGGTTTTACTGTAGCTATTTTAATTTATCTAGTCATTGCTAACTGTCATTTTGGTATTGTTATAATATGCTGAACTTCGCCTTTCGCTTAGAAAGCAATGATGCTATATAAATGTTTCAAAATGATAGTTTGAGTTGAGCGAGTTCAAGATATCGAAGTTCGACTGTAATAAAGTACTTACTACTGTGACCCTAGCACCATCTTTCTTCCAGGCAAGACTTGTGACAGTGTACAGGTTGCGGATTTCTTTCACTTTTGGCTCATCCCACATTTGACGCCTTGGACTCCAGTTCAGAACCCTCATCCTTTAATAATACCATGAATATTTTATTTATATGTTAAATGAATATCTAAGTACGTACCTTTCACAATAATTTCTAAAATGTTTACGGAATAAGCTATGTTCTACTGTTGTTAAATGGTATTTCAACAAGGAAAAGGTAAAAGTGTGACAAGGAGAACATGATGTGGGAAAGGATGAATCATTCACTGACCTATCATAACTGCCCACCACTATAGACTGGCCACTGGGACTACACACCGCTACAGTGAACTCATGCTCATCCTCATCTCGACTGTAGTCAAAATGCTGGAAACTCCGCCCCTCTCTACCATAGGCAATGATCCTTTTGTCACACCCTGCAGCCACAATGGCATTTTGGGAATATGCCAGCGCATAGGGAGGGCATGGATGGGTGCTGATCTTACCCTGATTTCATAAAAACAAAGAAAATATACAGTGAATTCCTACCTTTAAAACCCTACTTGTACATACAACCATGTTTTCACACACATTTGAAGTCAACTGATGTTATAAAGCGGCATTACAAAAGTACTTATAACGAATGTCTATTACCTGTTTTGTATCTAATATGAGTACCATAATCTTTTTTTAGCAATATGTTCAATACATGTGAGTATCTCAGAACAGAAAACTGTAAAAAAAATATTCAACTTGGTAAAACTTCCAGTATGCACTAATAGCATCAGTAATAAATTTCAGACCAAGAGAACTGTAGTTACAAAACCAGCCAAAGCAAAATTCAACAATTAAGTTACTTATAAACTATCTTACATTTCCATGAACAATTTGGTGTATAACCACATCATTAACCAATTACCCCATAACCCGTTTCTAGTTTCGAAGACAGGTGACTACTTAAAGCAGTCACTTCAGCCTGCTTTAAGCTACTATCTGCTAGAATATAGAAAATATTTCTTTTGTTTTTTTGTGACAGTATGAATTGGAACTATTTTCTTCAGTAGAGGAAATAATTAAAGGTGGAAAAAAATGTATTTATGGGGTAATGGGTTAACTAACCTGTTGATCCCCTGTTCCTTCATCATCAAAGAAGAATCTGACAATTGATCCATCAGCATGGCCAGATAGGAAGCCTTTCCCAGATGGGCTTAAATCGTATAAAAAACAATGGATTAAAACAAAGAATCATGTACAGTAAAACCTCTCTATTATGACCACCAAGGCTCCAGATAAGAGGGAGTTTTCCGAGCGAATTCAACATTTTCTCCCTCATTTCAGCACCAAATCCTATGATGTAACTACTCATTAGAATCGTCTCGAAGTAACACCATAGGATTTAATGCAGAAATAAGATTTTAGTTTTTACTCCCTTTAACTGGGGCTCTGGACCACTGGAATTAAGGTTTATTGATAGCATTTAAGACAGGTGGCAGCTTAAAATTAGATGACAGTAAAGCAGAAAGCTCCTATATGAACTTTCTGCTTTACTGTCATCTTGCTTTTAACAGCCATCTGCCTAAAACATGGAAAATGTTAATCTCATTAAGTGGTCGTAATAGGGAGGTTTTATTGTACACGTTGTAAATCTTTACAAAGTAAAATCAACAGATTTACAGACAAAACACCATAAAGATAAAAATCTGAGGAAAAGAACATCAAACATAACGAAATATCTATAAAACAATTTTAAAATCCCAGTCTAGTTATATATACAGCGCTCCCTCTCCACAACAACACCCAATGGGAGACAAAGATTGTGTGCATTGTTCGGATGGAGTTATGGCGAGGAAAATTGGCTTACATTTGCAAACAGCTTTAATCCAGATCAGATGCCACGTCTGATCTTGGTTAAAGCTGTTTGTCACTCGTCATTCATTTATTTTCTGTCAAAATGTCCATTAAGTAACCTTTGAGGAGAAAAAGCAGATGACAATTTTAAATAAATTCTATTGCAGCAGTGAAAGAGTAAGGCATAATTTGCTTGTTTTGGGAACAGCGGTAAGGGTCATTGTAAGGAGGGAGTCTTTGTTGGGAGGGTCGTTGTAGGGAGGGATCAGTGTACATTAAAATATACTTACTTGGAGGCAAGGGCTACAACATATGAGTCTGTTGTATAGATGGTAGAAGACTTGTTTGTTTTAACATTGGCAGCTTTTACCTGAAAACAATCCAATGCAGATTTGTTAATACAGTCAAAACTTGATATTTCAAACTCGCATTGGTTTGAATATACCTATATTTCAATACTGTGTTTTAACTTTGAAACATGGGTATGTTCGACTTATGCGAGATCGATTTATCAAAATTATACATATGAAATACCGATAAGAGTGATTTAAGCGAGTTCGAAGTATCGAGTTTAGACTGTACTACATTTGTATTTTTCCACCAAGAAAATGTGTTAATCATCCATTCCTTGGAGAAACAAGTATCTCTCTAAAGACAGGAGACTGATGTAGTTCAAATGTAAAGGATATAGGAGCTCTCTAATTTACATTTGCATTGCATAAAACTGTCATCTATATGAATTAAAAAGACTGTAAATTCATCTTCTTTTGTGTAGCCATTTAACACAAACTCGACTGTAACTAGACACCAAAAATAAAAAGACAGAATTTTACTTATATCAGTAACTTATCTTTAACCCATTACCCCATAAATATGCCTTTTTACGCCTTTTATTTATTACTACTCTGAAGAAAATAGTTCCAATTTAAACAGTCAAAAATATGTACCATAAGAAATATTTTCTATATTCTATCAGATGGTAGCTTAAAGCAGACTGAAAGTAAAGCAGAATGCACCTTAAGGCACATTCTGCTTTACTTTCAACCTGCTTCAAGTGGTTACATATCTTCAACACTAGAAAAATGCTATGGGGTAAAGGGTTAAGACTTTAAAAAGATCACTGCCAGGGCATTTCTTGGTGCTCTAAGATGTTATGTTTTAATGTTTTAGTATGCCTGATATGTGGACATGTATTTTTTACCTTTCCATCAGCAAGACCAAATACAATCGGCTGATCATTTGGCCAGATTAAACAAGTCACAGCACTCTGCATAAGAAACTTATTGCAAATCACCTTCTTCTCTCCCCTGAAAAACAACAACTAGATCATAAATCTAATGCTAAAATTGTAGAACATACAGTCGAAACTCGATACTCTTAACTCTTTTAACCCTTTGAACCCTAGTCCTGCATATAGGCGTCCTTTTCAAACAGTGTACATGTGAATAGTACACTTGTCCTATGCAAACAGTGAAGACCCAGATCAGAGGATTCCGAAAGAAGCCCTCTGATCAGGGTCTTCACTGTTTGTCATAATGCCAAACATTGACAAAAACAACCCTTAAAAGTCAGAAATGGATTAGACTAAAATGGAAACTGGAATTGTCCATTTAAAGTTTCAGGGAGGAAAAGGTTAAGTTGAATTTACTCGTATTTCTTACTTTGAATTTCGATAACACGGTCTCGCTTTAAGTAAACATACTCATATTTCAAAGTTAAAACATGGCTAAGCTACGTTTTAACTTTGAAATATGGGTATATTCAAACTGCTCAACTAACGCAAGTTCGAAGTATTGAGTTTGTACTGTAATTTGAAGATTAAATATCTCATACAATTTGCTCTTTAACTCATTTTCCCATAAATACGTCTTTTTACGCCTCTTATTTATCCCTCCACTGAAGAAAATAGTTCCAATTTATACAGTCATAAATATGCACCATAGGAATTATATTCTAGCAGATGTTAGCTTAAAGCAGGCTGAAAGTAAAGGAGCTTTCTGTTTTACGTTCACCTTGCTTTCAGCTGTCACCTGTCTTTTATGGAATCAATTAACCTTCTTTTTAGCGGTTGTAATAGAGAGGTTTTACTGTTTAACCCATTTTATGTGCGATACACTTTTAGGTGTACCTCTAGGCAAACAGTTTTGATCTCAGATCAGGCCCCACGTTTTGGGGCCTGATCTGAGATCAAAACTGTTTGCAGCCAAGTCAATATTCTATCAGAAACTGCTAAAATGTTTTGCAAATATTTGAGTTATACATGCTGCAGACGAATGGCCGCCAAATATTACTCAGCATACAATGGGTTAAGAGAAAAGTAATAGTGAGAGATTCACATACCAATCCTCGCCAATTTTATAGACATAAACAATGTTGTCGGTCTGACCAATGGCAAGTTTTGTAGAACAGCTAGAGAAAGCTATCCCTTTCACTGTGTAACTCTTCTTTCCATACTGCAAAGAAAAGGTACAAACATATTTAGTATGCTTAACCCATATCCCCCATAAATACGCTTTTTTACGCCTTTCATTTATTACTACATTGAAGAAAATAGGTCCACTACAATGCAGTTATGTATATGACAATGTATCATAAAAAAAAAATTCTACATTCTAGCAATTATAGCTTAAAGCAGGCTGAAAGTAAAGCAGAATGTGCCTTCAGGCACATTCTGCTTTACTTTTAACCTGCTTTAAGTGGTCACCTATCTTCAATACTAGAAACAGGCTATGGGGTAATGGGTTAAGGAATATTGAAGGGTTGTCATAGTCAGAGTGACAAATGCCCCAAAAAGAAATCCCCAACATTAAAACATGGGTCATGTGTATGACATACATATGTATATGTATGTAAAGCATACATATGCATCTATTCTACTTGATTTATGGCAACCCTTAAAAAAAACTTAACCTGGAGGACAGGTGTAATGGGCAGATGGATGGCCAGGTGGACTGAGAGTAAAACAAAATATAAAGTCTCTATGATATGCAGATCCAAAGTTATGACCTCTAAATGACCTTGACCTTTATTGGCCATGACCAAAGTTGTACTGAGCTCAAGAGCTTCTTGAGATGAGTAGACATATCAAATATAAAGTCTCTATCATATGCAGTTCCAAAGTTACGGCCAAGGTTAAAGTTGTGTACAGACAAACAGACAGACAGACCAAAAAACAATACGCCCCCCACTTAGTCGTGCAGGGCATAAAAAGTGATGAATAAAGGGTTCATACAACTAACCTTTGCGTCTGCAGGTTTTAAAGAGAATTTGTCCCTCTTTTCCCCTTGCTCATCATAAAGAAGTATTACTCTGTCAGATGTGCACACCCCAAACTTCATGTTATTGGCGGACCATGCCATGGCACAGATTTTTGCTGCCCCATCCTGTAAAGTAAATCACAGATTAATCATTTAAATGTTCAATAGAAGCTACCTATTTATTACAAGCCATAATATTTATTTGGAGATTTATCCCTGGAAATGGCTGTTATAGTTCATATAGAGTAATAGACAAACAATATCATAATAGCTCAATGATCGCAAAACTCATAGAAGGGTTGTTTACTCAAGCTACAAGTGATTCCCTTTAAACAGTGCTTACTAAGAGTGTAAGAGACATTTTATTAATAACACATTCAACTCATCATCAACAGTATACCTGTGAAGAGTACACTTATCCATGCAGGAGCCCTCTGGTCAGGATCTTCACTGTTTGTTATTTTGCAATATATTATCAAAGGCAGTGGCTAGATACTGATCTACTGCAAGAGTAATAATGGTCATCATCATACTAGTTATTATCCCAGTTATGAACTTATAAACAGCTTAAAATTCATACTTTCAGCTGACCGGATATTTTTCTTCTTGTTACTCCAGAGGTTATGTCTCTGGGAATATCTACACATGTAGCCTGACCTTGTACAGCTGCAGTACTGTACCTCTAGACACTAGACACAAGGTCTAATTAGAGCTAGTTTGCTAGCATCTCTACAGTGGCGCAAATTATGAAGCAGTTGTTTATCAACTGTATATGTTCAAACAGTTGAGAATTTATCTTTAAACTATATTTAACAATAATTTTGAGGTAAAACCTTCTTGAGTATTTAGTAGCCCACCCGAAGACCATTAGAAAACTTTTGAGTGAATCCACTTTCTGTTTTGATTTTGGAAGCCGAGACAGAACCCACACATTCTTAAAACGACTTCCTGTTAACTTTAAAGGCTTTCATTCGTAATTGGAAAACTTACCAAAATGTGGTATTAATGTTGAAATCGAAGATTTATTTTGCCCAGATAAACTAAATCATTTATTTTATTGCTTATAATATGGTTAATGTGGCAGCTTAAACCAAGTTTAAAGCTTAAATTCTTGTATTTGATATTTTCCCGCCATTGTTGACACACGCGGCGGTTTTACTACACACTCGATAATATGTAGTAAGAGGTAAAGTGACATATTTTTCCCAAATGGCAGACCACCCCTAGAAGACCGATGCCAATTGACTGTACATAGTAAAATTTAAATTGGGAGAAACTCAATTTTAGACGTAGGTAACCCGAATTTACACACAGTGTCAAAAATGCATTCCAAACCGATACCTACATTTTCTTTTACAATTACAATGAAAATAAAAGTGTAAATCGGCCGCCTGTGAATCACGGTGGCTTGCGTCATTGTAGGGATCCTAGCGGCCCGTAACTGTATCCGCAATACAATTGAAGATTATGTGCCGGTGTAACGCAGTAGAATGACCCACCCATGCAAAAGGACCCGGGTCTTTATACTACATAAAGAAATGACCCCAGACCGTGAGGGGGTCATTCTACTACGAGTCGATGGGGTCCTTTTTTTACGGTCTCGGGTCATTTTTCTACGTAGTAAAATGACATGGGTCACTGTTCTACGTAGTGACCCATGGGTCATTTTAGCAGGGGTGGGTCATTCTACTGCGTTACACCGGTGTGATAAAATTCATAAATATTTACAAGTGTTAGAAATTATTGGTGCAGATTTAAGATTTAACTTGGCCCGACGGAGGATCAACTCACGACCCTGGTACCAGGTCAGCTGGTATTAACTGCCTGGTGTGTATAAATAAATGACTTGGAGTTCAATGATCTGCCTGTAAAGTTTTTTGGCTTCAACACATAAAATATCACCTGTTTAGCAGGTGTGTTCTACTTTTGCAGATTCTGGTTTTCTCTGACATGTCTGCGTTTATTATGGTAACATACAAACCTGTGGAGGCAGCAAAGTCCGCATATGTTTCAACTGCATACTCATCTTGGTATATTTTTAAGAGACAACCATATGTTCGAAAGAAAATAACACAACTTTTAAAAATCGGTCTGTCTGATTGAAGGCTCGCATAGGAATGTCAACAGTTAGCGTCTTTAATGAAATGTTCGAATTCAAAATATCTGAAAACTAACTATTATTTCAAACATAATGTATCGAACTAACTTCTTTTATGGTTTAAAATATTGATCTATCTTTAAATATTATATTACATTACTGAAATGCATGGAAATAATTCACTCTTGAAAAATACGAACATACGCGTATGTGTGGTTGTCAACCAAATGTTTACATATGGCGGCTGCATTGAGACTGTACACTGCGATGCAGCGCAGTCATTTACATGTAATTTTCGTGTACTTTGTTTATTATTAAATGTTAGATTTATATTGATTGATGTTGTTGCCATTATTTTCTATCCTGACTTAATTATTCACAAGATTTAGTCTTATTTATTTCAATAATATGCCGTGTCTTTGTAGGCCAACCATGTTTACACTTGTCCACAGTCAGTGTCTCTATCACCACTTGCCACTAACTGAAATTAGCACACTTTAGGGGTTAGCAACCCGACCGGACGCAGCTCTATACCTAACACTATTGTCTATATTTAGAAAGTGCCTCTAATATCCCAAACATCTGCAAGTCCAACAATGAGATTTAAGGTTCAAACTGACATTATCATCATGGACTTTGCAAAGTCACTTGACAAAGTGCCTCACCAACACCTCATTTATAAGCTTAAATGTTATGGTGTTCAGTGTTATATGCGTTCAACTGGATCTCAGATTTCCTTTATAACCGTATCCAGACAGTTGTCCTGGAGGGCCTATACGTGTTGTTGGGCGTCCCCCAGGGTATTGTCCTGGGGCCAATCCTGTTCCTCATCTACATTAATGACCTGCCGGATTAAATGCAGCACACTCATGCTGTTCTCAGAAGAAAGCATCATCTGTTGTGAAATAAATTGCAACACCATGCAGAGCTGTTGCATAGTGATCTGGAAGCTGTGCAGGTAGATGGGAGCATAGACATAGACAAATTTTAGTTTTACGTCCGATAGGTTGTAACAAATTAACAGGATTGGCAAATGCTGATAAATGTAATGTGCTAAGTGTCGCCCAAAAAAAGAAACCTGTCTCATTCCGTTAAATCTAGGCACAACTATCAAAGACAACTTAAAGTGGGATAAACATATTAACTCTGAAACTTTTAATGGAAAATTCCAATTTCAATATAAGTCTGGTCTATTTTTGACTATTTAGGGTTGAATTCAGCAATATATATTTCAAAATGACAAACAGTGTAGACCCTGATCAGAGGGCTCCTTAAGGAGTCCTCTGATCAGGCTCTACACTGTTTACATGGGACAAGTGTAATTGTCACAGGTACGCTATTTGTTAATGATGAGTATGTAATAGGAGTGTTAACTCTGTTACAAAACCAGAAATGGGTGTCAAAGCCACCTGATGCTCGCCTGTTTAAAGATTAAGTCTAAAAAACATCTCGTATCAAAAGAAAATCAATTTTCAGTTTAGAACTATTATTAAATTAATGTTGAGTCTTAGTCTAGTTATATTAAACTTTAAACAACCCGTGCAACCTTTAACCTGGTGATTTGTAGTGTTACTATGAGCATCATTGCAGAAATGTGTAGCATAGCCCATCTAGTTTATTAATTTGCGGAGCAAATAATTGAGAGAGTGAGGATATGTGACAGAGTTATAGATATGAAAATTATATTTCAAAAATTTATTAATATCAAAATAAGAAAAGATTAATTAGATCAAAAAGTTATGTGTATGAATTATGATGTTAATTAGACTAGAGCCATTAGGTGGCCAGAATTCATTAAGTAATTATAGAAACTTCTGGGTAGAGAGAGAATAATTGTAGAACCCAGACATTATCTTAGCAGGTCACTGTAGAGTCACAGGGCACTCCAGCTTGAATCAAATGACTACCTGTAGATGCTAATTACTGGCACCTGGAGATAGGTCTTTGATGTATAGAACTGGGACAAATAGACAAATGAAAGTTGATTGGTCAATACCCTTAATTAATGGGTGTGGCTTGTTATAGTTTGGTGTCGGTGAGATGTTTTGAAGATATAGGAAATCAGTTAAGTTGAGTTAAGTTTTAAGTTCAGGTCGGTTTGGATAAGTTAGGAAAGATTAAGTTTAGGCAAGAGATACAGTTTAGGCACTTTAGAAATTAGTCACTAACACTTGAAAGTCGAAGTTTGAATAAGTATAAAGAAAGTAAAGGAAATTAACTCTCACCAATGCCAAGCGAGTGATATGACATTAGAATTCCCATTTAGATAAGAAGTTGAAGAATTGTTGATCTTAGAAGTTATTAAAAGTGAAAGAAAACTGATGAGTTATGATTTAATAAAGACCCCGGTGATAAGTAGTCAAAACAATTAAGTCCAAATCGTGTCAAAAATTGACAAATATTAAAATTATTTTTAAATTTCAACTTCATAACATCAATGTTTGACCCCTAATGAGCCTCCATACAAAATTAAAGCACCCTAGCACAAGTATTAAACTTTAAAACAACCCGTCCAAAAAACTTTAACCTGGTGATTTGTCCAAAACATGTCGAAAATTGACATAAATTAAAATAATTTTTAAATTCAAACTTCATAACATCAATGTTTAACCCCAAATGAACCTCCATACAAACTTTCAGCACCCTAGCAAAAATATTAAGCTTTAAAACAACCCGTCCAAAAAACTTTAACCTTGGCCACGCTCACGCCCACGATCACGCCGGGGGTATGACATTAGCTCTGCTGTTCTACGAACAGGCGAGCTAAAAAGGCAAACCAATCACTCTCGGTTTCCTATGTAGAAATCTTTAGATAAACGATCCTAAAGTAAAAGACCACGCATATAAAGCTATAGTAAGACCAAAATTAGAATATTCATCTACATTTAGGGATCCTCATTCTAAAAGTCAGATAAACATAATTGATAAAGTTCAAAGGAGAGCTGCATGTTACGTCACAAATATATCATTAGTTCTGTTTCCGACATGCTTCATAACCTAAACTGGCCAACATTTCAAGTTAGGAGAATTAGAGCTAGATTAATATTATTTTATAAAATTGTCCATCATATAGTAGCTATTTACCGTGAATACAGCCTCCTAATACCCTCTACATCTAATATAACGAGAACTGTCAGGGAAGGGTTATCAACAGAATGTGTACAGTCAATAATGCTAGTACTATGTAAGTTCCAAGGTTTACTACCTTAAAATTCATACTCAACCTGGACTTTGATGACCGGGGCTCTCTTACTGTTGATAGGACGTCACACTCCAGTATGAAGTGTCCCAGAGTTTCTGCACTCTCAAGACATAGTCAGCAGGTGTCATCTATATTGATCTGGTTGAATGCCATCTGGTTGGATTGGAGGATATAAACACCCCCTCCCATGAAGTTTAGTTTGAGTAGCATCATTCATTCAAGTAATTGGCATTTACACTCATGGGTGTGGATACGCAGCTTTAAACAGATTCAAGTTCAGGTTCTTCAATCTCTTTCTATCAATCAAATTTCATTTCAAAATCTTCAGTACAACAGAACAAATCTGCGATAAAGGGGGATAACTCCTGCAGTATTGATGCAAGAGTTATAAACCTTGTGCAAAACACTTTCACAGATTCAAGTTCAGGTTCTTCAGTCTCTTTCTATCAATCAAATTTCATTTCAATATCTTCAGTTTACAGAACAAATTTTGTACTGGTTATAGTTTAAAAGTTATGGCCAACGTTAAAAGTTATGGCCAACGTTAAAGGTGCAAATAAATTTGACCTTTTTACCTTTGACCTTAACCCAACGTTTCTTAATTATACATATTCAAACTCCTCTTTATTAGAGCACTATGTATACCAAATATGAAGTCCCTATCACTTGAGGGTCAAAGGTTATTGTCATTTCAGATATTTGACCTTTGTAACCTTGACTTGACATGCCTAAAACCTACATATTCATATATACCTCTTCATATCAGCAACATATATGCCATGTATTGAGTGTGAGTTGGTCATAGTTCAAAAGTTGTTTCCAAAGTTAAAGTTGCGGATTAACAAACAGACGGCTAAAACACTATGCCTACTATCGTAGATCCTGGTGGGCATAAACATACAACTTGTTCAGCATGAAATGGGTTAATTCAAGAGAAACAATTTCTTCTCTATATTAACAAATACAATACAACATAATAAGGGTGACAAAGGGCTTGAATCCTGGTCAGAGTCAAGTGATATTGGGGTCTAATTATCCTGATCCAAGCTGCATTTGTAAATAACTTGTTAACAGCATAAAATGTTTAAGTGGAGTTCTGTTAAGTCAAGATATATCCATGATATAAATGTATTGTTTGCAGTATTAACAACAAGAGTTGTCAGAGAGACAACAAAGCTTGCCTATGGCACTTTTAGAGAATTAAAAGCAGACTCGGAGGTCAAGGTCACAGAGGTAAACTTTTTTTTTGTGTGCATGGAAAGGTCTTGTCCATATACATATGCAAACCAAATACATTTGTATTAGAGTAATACCACAAGGGACATAGGAGTTATAAGCATTTTTTGAAACCTAAATGCGGATTTCAAATCCTAAACGCGCGCCATAAGTTCAAGGTCAAGATCACTTGGCTGATTATTTTTGTATGCATGAACAGGTATTGTCCATATACATATGCATGCCAAATATTAAAGGAATATCTCAATGAACATAGAAGTTATAGGCATTTTTCAAAACCTAAACGCAGATTTCGAAACCTAAACGCAGGCCCTTACTTCAAGGTCAAGGTCACAGGGGTCAAACTTTTTGTGTGCATGGAAATGTCTTATCCATATACATACCAAATATAAAAGCAATATCTCAATGATCATAGGAGTTATAAGCATTTTTCGAAACCTAAACACAGATTTCGAAACCTAAACACCTGCCCTTAATTCAAGGTCAAGGTCACTAGGCTGAAAATTTTTGTATCCTTAAACAGGCATTGTCCATATACACATGCATTTAAATATAAAAGGAATTCCTCAATGAACATAGGAGTTATAGGCATATTTCAAAAACGTAACACAGATTTCGAAACCTAAATGCAGGCCCAAAATTCAAGGTCAAGAGGGTCAATTCTTTTGTGTGCATGCAAAGGTCTTGTCCATATACACACACATACCAAATATAAAAGCAATACCTCAAGGGACATAGAAATTATAAGCATTTTCTTGAAACTGCTAACCCAAACGGGAACGGGAATGCCGACGCCAACAACTGGGTGAGAACATTAGCTCTTGGACACAGTCCGGCGAGCTAAACATTAAGAGAAATAAATCAATACAGTTCACTGTTTATTAAAGTTACAATATACAGTATGAAATACATCATCTCTCATACATTAATCTAGATTACAGAATTGCTAGGTAGATCTATACAAATATCTTTAATCCAGTAAAGGATATATGAAACAAACAACATCAATAATACTTTAAAAAGAAGCTGAACTTATAAATATTAAAATTGAGCTACTTACAGCGTGCATGTGTTTTACATACTTGCTAGCATGAACTAAATGGCCACAAAATAACCAACATGTAATTCATGTACATTAATGGTTATCGCATCTGTGCTTGAAAACATAAAATCCAAGTTGAAAGCACATGGACTGCTATGCATAAACATAACCCATTACCACATGGTCTTTTTCTAGTATTAAATATATATCACCACTTAAAACAGGGTTGAAAGTAAAGCGGAATGCGCCTTAGGTGCAGACCAGTACTTTCATAATGTCTAACCAGTCACCTGATTAAGTGCTTTAATATTTGCATTTAGACTTTTTACATCTGAATTCCATGTTTGATTTGATAGTAATGATCTTGTTCTTTACAGATTTTCTGCAACATAGATTTACCCATTACTCCATATACATGTATACCCATTTTAAGACATTTAATTTATTCCATTGAAGAAAATAGTTCTAATTTCTACAGTCATGAACATGTATCATTAGAAATATTTTCTATATTCTAGCAGATGATAGCTTAAAGCAGACTGAAAGTAAATCAGAATGTGCCTTAATGCACATTCTGCTTTACTTTCAACCTGCTTTCACTTGTCTTCAATACTTGAACCATGCTATGGAGTAAAGGGTTAACAGAAAACTGAATCCAAGAGTTTAACCCGTTACCCCATAGCCTATTTCTAGTATTGAGGATAGGAGACCACCTAAAGCAGGTTGAAAGTAAAGCAAAATGTGCCCTTAAGACACATTCTGCTTTACTTTCAGCCTGATTTAAGCTACCATCTGAAAATATTTGAGAAGATGTATATTCACGACTGTAAAAAGGGGAACTATTTTCTTCAGTGGATGCATAAATTAAAGGCGTATTTATGGGGTAATGGGTTAATTGAAATAGTTCAGTCTATGACTAAAAAGCAACAGCTGAAGTCTCATTTTCACTCCCTTGTTGCAGCAAGATAAAATGTAAAAGTTCAGTTTACTCATTATGACAAACAGTGAAGACCCAGATCAGAGGGCTCCTTTTGGAGCCCTCTGATCTGGGTCTTCACTGTTTGCACAGGACAAGTGTAGTATTAACATGTACACTGTTTGAAAAGGACGCCTATAAGCGGGACTAGGGTTCAAAGGGTTAACACATTTGATGGGAAATAATAATGTTTTCTTCACTGTAGTCCTCCATAAAATGTGTCCAATTTTAGTTATCCATTTAGCAAAGCCCTAGCTTTGGGATTCCCAAAAGACTCAGCTTTATACAGAGCCCAAGACGAGGTGGGGATTTTGAAATATTAACTTTCTTTTTTTTGCCACGAAACCCTATGTTGTGACCACTCGTATGAATCGTCTCGAAATGACGATTCTAATGAATGGTCACAGCATAGGGTATAGCGGAGACTCATACAGGAGAACATTTTGAAAATGTTCAGTTTACCCACTCTTTATCTGGAGCCTCTATATGAACCATTATATAGTAAAACCTCTCTACTACGACTACTACTACTAAAAAGAAGGCTTATTGACTGCATAAAAGACAGGTGACAGCTTTAAGCAAGGTGAACGCAAAACTGAAAAAGCTTTCTGTTTTTACGTTCACCTTTCTTTAAGCAGTCACCTATCATAAACACCTAATAATTAACACAAATTAATTAGTGGGCGTAATAGAGGGATTTAACTTTTGCTGTATAACCAATTATGCCCAGCTTCCACTAACAGAACAATGGTAATCAGTGAAATTACATATGACAGGTCATTAACATTCAACATCTCAATCAGATTTATCAACATTTACAATGAAACATGTAATGATCTGTTCTACGAAGAAATAGGCACTGTAAACAAAACATTCCTATAACATGAAGCCTTCAATCTACATAGCACATACCGGTATACAAATTACCATCAAACTACATAGTACATACCAGTATGGCAGTATACATTGTACATTATAGAACAGAAGCCTTCAAACTACATAGTACATACAGGTATACAATGTACATGTATGTTATAGAACAATGGGAGGAACTACTTTTGGCATCAATGGTTTAAATAATGGTGTACATGTAGTCAAAATATTTAACAGTACTTTCATACACTGACTGATTACCCCATAAATATGCCTTTTTACGCCTTGAATTTATTCCTCCACTGTAGAAAATGATTTCACTTTATGCAGCGACGAGTCATGATTATTCACCATAAGATATATTTTCTATATCCTAGCAGATGGAAGCTTAAAGCAGGTTGAACGTGAAGCAGAACAGGCCTTAACCCTTTACCTGATAGCCTATTTCTAGTACTTAAGATAGGTGACTACTTAAAGCAGGTTGAAAGTAAAGCAGAATGCGCCTTAGGGCGCATTCTGTTTTACTTTCAGCCTGCTTTAAGCTATCATGTTCTATAATATAGAAAATATTCCCTATAATCAATATTCATTACTGATTAAATTGGAACTATTTTCTTCAGCGGATGAATAAATCATATCCGCTAAAAGGCGCTTCTATTGGGGAAAGGGTTAAGGCGCATTCTGTTTTACTCTCAATCTGCTTTAAACAGTCATCTCTCTTCAATACTAGAAACAACCAATGGAGGAATGGTTAACCCACTCCATCAGAACGAGTATCGAAGACAAGTGACTTATAAAGCCTACACTGCTTTCGATATCATTATAATCTTGATACCCTATATTGCTCCCCTAAGTCATAGTAATATGTTGAAAACAGAGCAACATCAGCTTAACCAATTGCTCCATAGCCTGTTTCTAGTTTTGAAGACAAGTGATCACTTAAAGCAGGTTGAAAGTAAAGCAAAATGTCCCTTTGGTGGATTTTGCTTTACTTTCAGCCTGCTTTAAGCTAACATTTGCTAGGATATAGATAATATTTCCTATGGTACAAATTCATGACTGTATAATGTGGAACTACATGTATTTCTTTCCGTCGAGCAATAAATCTAAGGGCGTAAGAAGGCATATTTATGGAGTAATCATAAATGGGTTAAGGTAATATGTTCAAATAAGAATTCAAAAGAAAAGTTAGACTTAGATTGATTTCCCATAGCAGTAATGGGGCCCTACCGATATACAGAGTTACCCCGCATGGAAAGTGTGATAAGAGTAGCGCCCCCTGAATGAGCGGTTGTTTCCGGTTCAATAGTGAAGTACACATAGTATCGAAAATCCTTTACCCTCAAACACGAATTTGAGGAGATCGTCTGCTTGTTAGTCTAGAGCTTATATTATATACAGTAGAACCTGGCTATACATTATTGAAAGCGCAATCTCTCATATTGTTCAAAAATAGAATTAAGACATGCATTTACTTTACATACAATAAAACTTACAAAAACTTCCATAGATATACCGTTCTATGCATATCATTTATTCATATGTTTATTAAAATAAGTCATCAATCTGCACCTCAATAAATATGTTATACCTCCCAGCAGATGATAGCTTAAAGCAGAATGTACCTTAACCTGCCTTAAGGGGTCACCTATCTTCAAAACTAATACCATCTATTGGGTAATGGGTTAAACCCCGTTACATGGATGTGTCATAGCACATTCTGGTTGCTGTTAATCAACCATAAACCCTACCCGCTATGAATACCTATGATTTAATTTATTACTTTAGCTGATTAAATAAGGAAAAATACCGTAGGAATGATCAATTATGCTAATAGCATGATAAGGGTTAATATTTTTAAAAAAAAATACTGCCTACTTTCTTGATAAAAGTTTAGAACATGATATCAATTTTGACTTAAAACATATATGAGTGTGAAACAGTTCTACCCCTGATCAGCCTGTTAGTATATATGCTGCATCTTATCTGGTTCCAAACTTTTTATAAATGATAGTGTTTTAAGCCTATTATAATTAGTGAACTGGTAAAAGATCAACAGAAATAAAGTTTTAATCTACTAAACCGATGGAATACATGCTTTACTTTCAACATTGAGTTTTCAATAGAGTACACATTTAATGATAGGAGAGGGGTTCTAAAGTATTTATGTTGTTAAAACGGTATGTATTTCCTATTAACCCTTTAAATACGCCTTTGGTTTATGTCTCCATTGAAGGAAAGAGTTCTAATTCAAAGTTTTTATTAGCATGAATGTGCAACATTAAAAACATTAAATATCCTAGCAGATGGTAGCTTAAAGCAAGCTGAAAGTAAAGTAGCATGTACTTTTCAATCTACCTTTAATGGACACCTGTCTTTCCAGGTAGGAACAGGCGATCGGGTAATGGGTTTACCCATTACCTAAACCAATTACCCCACAGCCCGTGTTAAGTATTGAATATAGGTCACCTCTTAAAGCAGGTTGAAAGTAAAACATAATGCGCCTTAAGGTGCACCCTGCTTTACTTTAATCCTGCTTTAAGGCACCACCCACTACGACATAAAATATCACCTATGTTTCATAATTATGACTGCTTAGTGCATGAAGAGGATTTAGTTGCTTATGAAGGTGGAATTCATTAAAGGAGTAAAAGGCATAATGATGGGGGCAATGGGTTAAGCTTTTGCACATGAAGGAGTGCATGGTATAGGAGATTAAAATTTATTCCCCACATGAATAACAATGTGGATCCTATATAAAAAAAAATAGTTTGGTGTGTTTTGATTCCAGCCTGTGTACCCAAGACTTAAGCTTCCGTTTTATGGCTTGTCATGGCCTTATGGGACAGCAGCTGCACCCCAGTGGGGGGTCAGTATACAATTCGATTTCTAGCTAAGTGGTTACTTCCTGTTGTTAGTTGTGATGATGCTTTGCGCTTTATGGTCCCTGGGCAGAAGCCTTGAGAGGTGAAATCCATGTGCGCTATGAGCATGACAGGCTGAACTATTTCTATGAAATTAATCTGCTGGTATATAATGAACAAACAAAATATACATTTTTTTGAAGAAACTGTTTACCATTCAACATATTTTAAAAGATCAGTTTAACCCTTTGTCTAATGAATATTCATGTCATTATTAATAACTGAATAATACAAAGTTTATGTTTAATACCGGTAATGTCTTAATAAATATCCCCTTTTTCACCTGTAATAGGCAGCATTTATAGACCTATAATGTCATTTAAGAACCAGAGAGGACAATCATTGATTATAGAGACTGTTCCTATATAGTAACCATCTGATCAGGATCTACTTTTAATCCATGTTAACGTTCTTTTACCGAGGTGAAAACCCGTGTCTGTTAAGTATGTTAAAAGTCAGCTTCTTTGTTATATAGAAAAAGTATGATCAGTGCTACTTTCGGTTTGCTAAAAACGATGAAATAAATAACCGTCGCATTTGACATTAAACAAAATTAATACATTAAAATAAATAGGGATAAACGGGAGCTTGACTGCATATAGATATAGGTATCAAACTAATAAACCGCATTCGATCTATTCTTTTCCGAATCGTTTATGACCGTTATCGACACCGTCTCAATGATGCTTTAACTAAACCGGAAACAACCTTTTCCTTATCAGGGGAGTTAACTCGTGATGAAAATTGGGATAACTCTGTAATGCGGTAGGCCCCATTTTTTTTAACCCATTACCCCATAGCCTGTTTTTAATTTTGAAAATATGTGACAGCTTAAAGCAGGTTGACAGTAAAGCAGGCGCATTCTGCTTTAATATCAGCCTGCTTTAATTTACCATCGGCTAGAATAAAGAAAATATTTCTTATGAAACATGTTTATGAGTTTATGACTATATAAATTTGAATTATTTTCTTCAGTGGAGGAATAAATGATAAGTGTAAATAGGCGTATTTATGGGGTAATGGGTTAAATCACTTTGTATCCTTGGTAGTTGAACAATATTATGATGAAATTATACACCAAATATCCAAGCTGGGCAGTTTTGACATTACAAGATATCTAAGCTCTACCCCTTTGACGAGAAAAAAATTAAGTTATACAAATAGTCTAGGTAAAATTAGTGACCCTCTTGAGCTGATCCCATTTTGACCACAAGACTATAATTTTAACAAACTTGGTAGAGGTGTACTAGGTGATGCTATATGCCAAATGTCTAAGCCATGGACTTGTGCTTTTATTTGAAAGTTTTTACTGTATAAATCTATGAAAAACTAGTGACCAATTGAGCAGTGTAAATCTTGGTATAGTGATGCTGTACACCAAAAATCTAAGCTCTGTGGATTTTGATAAGAGCATATTGTTTTTAAGTTTTACACTTTTGTTGCCATGACAGCCAGAGATCTGCATGTTTGGACATAATTTAATAAATCTTTTTTACCAAAAACTGATCAACAACTTGAACAAGCAAGGAACATCCATGACAAGTTTCATCAACCTTCATCCACTAGTTTCAAAGGAGATGACGTTTAACCCTTTCCCCCATGGGAACACCTTTTAACGCATTTAATTTATACCTCCACTTGTGAAAAGAGTTCCAATTTATAGTCATGAATATGTATCATAAGAAATATTTTGTATATTCTAGCAGATGATAGCTTAAAGCAGGCTGAAAGTAAAGCATTCTGCTTTACTTTCAACCTGCTTTAAGTGGAAACCTATATTCAATACTACAAACATGATATGGGGGAAGTGTTAAAGACATTAATTAATTTTGAATGGACAGGTAGATTACAGACAGTAAGCAGTTACAGTAGCTCACATTGAGCATTCAGCTCAAATGAGCTTAAAATGAGAGTGAAATCGACTTCTAGCTAATTATAATTTATATACCTATAAAACGTATAATTTAGTTAACATTATTTATACAAAAGTAGCATTGGTAATTTCAATAACTAATATGGTCTAACAAATGCAATTTATATACAGTAGAACCTCTCTATTACGACCACAAAATGAAGGCTAATTAATTGTTTAAAAGACAGGTGATAGCTAAAAGCAAGGTGACAGTACAAAAGAAAGCTCCTGTAGGAGCTTTCTGTTTTACTGTCACCATGTTTTAAGCAATCACCTGTCATAAACATTTAATATTTGTTACAATTTAGTGGTCGTAATATAGAGGTTTTACTGTAATCCTAATCTTCTGGTATAAAGTTTTCCTCAGATAAGTCAGATTCGGCTGGAGAAAATTCGTCAAAGACAGGACTTCTTGGCAAGAACTGCTCATATTCTGGAGAAGATTCAAACAATGGGCTTCTTGGTTCATACACTGTTGGTATAAATTGTCTACTGACATTAGTGTTGCTGCTAATTACCCCAGAGTTAAACAAAGAAGACCAATTCAAATGTGGACTGTTTGTGGCAACTGGCAGTTGAGATAACCCTTGCTGAGTTGTACAAGTTGATACACTTGTATTTGTTAAGCTCAACTCATCAGTCGTATCACTACTTGATTTTTTCACACCCAATGGATTGTCACTAGGGTCAGTTCCAGTTTTTTTCAGCAGGTTGCTTTTACGAGAAGACTTAGTATCAGAAAATGCTTGGAAATAATCATTGTGATTTTCACTATCTGAACCACTAATATTATTTTGTTCATTGTTAGAAGAGTCTTGTAAATGTGAACTTGCCTGCCAATCAGTAGGCATAGATGTTGTGGGAAATGGAATAGGTAAGCTTTGTGTATCACAGTTATCATCTTCAACATTCAGACTGTCCTGTCTAACAGTGTCATCAAACTGGACGTTATCTTGTAATGAATCACTATCACTCTCAGTAGCCTTACTGGAACCAGCCTCACCTGCATTTTCTTCAACACTCCTTCCCGACACATGAACTCCAATCAAATTTATCTCATCCTTATTAACATTTACATTTTCTTCAATATGTTCATCTAATGCTGTGGTATGTGAGGTATTTCCAGTGTCATTAATGAGATGTCTGTCTTCCGTCACCTCCTCCTCATTGTCGCAGTGATAATCTAAATCTGTACTATCAGACTCAGATATGATGGTAAACTTGTTTCTGCGAGATTTTTTATTTTCCTGTAGCTCTACTTCCTCATCTCCCATTATTATTTCTTCATCAGAATTTCCTAAAACATCTACATAGTGATCACTATCATTATGTAACACTTCAATGTATGAGTCACTGTCATCGGTATCAGTGTCTAGTAATAACTGCTCTTCACCTATACACTCTACAATAGAGTCTGAATCAGACACGCCTGTCACATCTATCTCCTCTTGAACCTCGCTACTCACACCTCTGTTTAGAAACTCTTCAGTATTTGCAACCGCAGATTCTGCATTGACCCTCTTCAAATGAAGATTTAAATGGTGTTGAACACCATTTAAATCTTCATTTGAAGAGGGTAATTTCAGACTTGAAGAACTAGTTCTGTAAGATTGCACAGCTAGGAAACAGTCAGATGAACTTTCCCCAACAATATCAACATCAGAACAATCAGAAAGGGTTTCAACATTTACAAAGTCTTGTGCGGGAATTCTCAGTTTTGATGGATTTGTAAATGCACTGCTAGTGGGTGATTCATTATGTTCTAACCCTTTATTCAAAATAGAGGATACAGAATGCCTGTGTGGTATAAGTTCAGAGTGGGTGTTAGCAACAGTGTTGTCTTGTAGGTTATTACTCAACACATGTGTTTTATTAAGACTTGCAGTAGCAGTGTGTATGACATTATCCAGGTCAGTACAGGAGGATATATCATTAGACTGAATGTTATCTTCACCATGATAGGGAGCACTACGGGCTGGACAGCTGGCATCTTGAAGAGCAGATACAACAGAAAGGTCAACTGCACCATCATGTACAGGTATATGAACACAAGCGGACGATTTTCCAGACTTTTTATGTCCATAAGGGTGTTTCTTGAACTGCCTTGGTCTGCTAGCATCCTCACTAGTATTAGTCAAATCTTTGGCTATTGAAGCTAGTTCTAAATCAATGTTTGCAGTTTGATCCTGGGACAGCTCTACAAACTCAACACCGTTACTTTGAAACAATGTATTACTCAATTTGCTTTCTTCACCAACCGTTTCTTTTTCAGTTATTGGTATTAATTTGTCAACATCTGAAGACTTACGAACTTCCTCCATGATTTCATCTTCGTTACCCTCGGCACCGATATCAGAATTTGTGATTTGCTTTCCAGCCTGACTGTTGTCATTGTTTTTTTCTGTTACTCTGACATCTTCACTGTCTGAATCTGAGTCACTAGTGTAGTTGCTTGTTTCTGGTGCTGTCTGTTGCTTCATTTCGGCAATTTCCTTAAATAGTCTAGCTACATGTGAAACATGGGATGATACACTTTCATCAGAGTTCCCATCATCTACTTGTTTGGAGGACAAGTCCTTTTTGTTCTGACCATGCTCAGAATCACAATGTCTCTTTTCTTTATGTTTTTGGCTTTTATGTTTTAATTTCTTTTTCTTTGATTTATGATGCCTATGTGTTTTGGATAAATCTGAATCCAGTCTTTCCATACCTTCCAAATCTTTATCGTCACTTTGGTTTTTACTCTGATGAGTTTTACTTTTACTGTCCTTTTTTTGCTTTTTATTTTTCTTTCTATGCTTTGAGCTCTTCTTTCTGTACTCCAGCATTTCAATACTGGCATGGCGCCTGTCGAGGTGTTTGCGTGATGTATACGACACATGCCTGATCTCACTATCTGAATCTGTCAATGTTGCAGAACTGGACAAATCATGCTGCCGTGTCTCCTCTTTGTCTTTGGATCCAAATTTCTTATGCTTATAACCACAGTCATTGTATAGCCTCATTCTGATAGGAGATCTTGATCTTGACAAGACTCTGCTTGGAGAGTGTGGTGATGACGATGAAGATCTGCATCTATATCTCAGAGTTATAGGCTTTGACCTGTTATCAGATTTTGATTTCCTTCGTCTCTTTTTAGGTATTGAAAGTTCAGCTGGAGTCCCTGACAGTCTTTTTCTTCCTCGTTCCCGACTACCAGTTCTACCTTTTTCGTTCTGATCTCTCTTTTTGCGCTTGTGTTTTCTCTTTTCTTTTTTCACAGGACTGCCAACATAACTCATACCTGTTATAACTAAGTCACTATCACTGTCATTGGCTGCTGAAGACAGCTGAATGGGACTTCTATCATTCCACGGCTTCTCATAGTCCACAATCATCACTTCATCAGAATCAGCATCAGAAACAGAGTCAGATTCATGACACAATATTGCCTCAGACTGGGTGTTGGAGGATACTTGGGTCGCCGTTAATGTTGGAGCTAGTCCCAAATTCAGTGGGTCTGAGGAATCTATCCTTGCTTGTAGGGGAGTAATAGGGGCACTATAGCTAGAAGCAGATGGTGTCCATATTGAGCTGGTAGCAGTCATGGGACCAATACCTGCAGCACTAAGAGCCATAGTCAAGCTATTGCTGCTTGGAATTTGGCAGTCATCAAATATACTACTGGGTCCTGGAGTGGGAGAGTCCCAACCTGATGCTGAAGGAGGTAAATCTAATCTGAAACACAACAAAAAACAAAATGTGCGTCATTCACCCCTTCATCAGAAATACCTCTTTATATGCATTAACCTATTCCTAGCCCCAAGGTTATAAAGCTTTTATGGTGAGTCTGAGATTGTTCTCAAGCATTTTGATTAGTCAGATTTTAGCTTTTGCTAGCAAAAGCTCAAATCTGACCAATCAAATGCTTGACAATGATCTCAGACTCAACTTAACAGCTTTATAAATTTATGAGTTCATAGAAGTGCCTTTTCATGCTTCTACCATGCTCTAACATACAGCGGAGAAACGTTATTATTTCCCATTTAAAAGCAAACGTATGCAAATGCATTGCAATGAAACCTAGAAAAAGACAACTTATTGACAATCCTGGCCATTTATCATCTGAGAGGTTAAAACAGTTTGGAGCCTGATCAGAAGTCGGGTTACCCGGCGTCTGATCTGGCTCTAAACAGTTTACATGGCAAATAATAGTTTAAGCCTAAATGCGTTTATTAGGAAAGAATAACTTTTTCTCCACTGTAGCGTAGAACTACAGGAAATTTTACCTACATCCTGGTATGTGGCTGCTTAACCTAATAGTCCACCAATATGCCTTTTGAAGCTTCTAATTTATTCTTACAAGGAAACAAATTATAGTTACAATTTATACAGTCATGAATATGCAGCATAAGACATATTTTCTATATCCTAGCAGATGGTAGCTTAAAGCAGGCTGGAAGTAAAGCAGAATTCTAATTTACTTCCAACTTTCTTTAAGTAGTCACCTGTCTTCAAATCTAGAAACAAGCTTTGGAGTAAAGGGTTAAATCAGACTGAAAGTAAAACAAAAAGTTTTCAGAGGAGAATTTTGCTTTACTTGCCTTCTGCTTTAATCAACCACTTGTCTTAACTCATTATCCCCTGAAAATTCCAATGGAAAATTCCAGTTTGCAATAAAGGATGGTCCATTTAAGACTATTTAGGGTTGTTTTTTGTAATAAATTGAAAATGACAAACAGTGAAGTCCCTGATCAGAGGGCTCCTGCAGGAGCCCTCTGATCAGGGACTTCACTGTTTGCATAGGACAAGTGTACTCTTCACAGGTAAACATTTGGTAAACGACGCATATATGCGTCACTAGGGCTCAATGAGTTAAACAGTGACACAAGAGGGCCATGAGGCCCTAAAGGGCTCAACAGAGAAATGCGAAAATAGAACTGTACACATGGTTGTCTCTAGAACTTTTTTTCTACAATTTATTATTTTTATTATACCAAATTTATATAGCGCTCTTTTCACACTGGAGTTGTGTGTTCGAAAGCTCAATTGACCAATAGTCATGTGACCTTTTGTCAATATGATAATTCTAAGTAAGGTTAAAAGAGACTGGACTAAATTTATGGCCCCTGGAGTGGCCAAAAGCTTTTTTAGTGATTTGACCTACTTAATGGTCTGATATAACCTATATTCACTTATGAAATAAATCTTATCAATGACATGACACTGACAAAATCTCATAAAGATATAGCCAACAATAAACGCTTATGCCCCCGGTGGCATCCTTGAAAATATATTCTGAATTTTTTCTAAAGTCCAAATTAGGTCAAGGTCAAACGGAGCTTGGGTATTATTGGTGAGTTGGTAATGGTCCAAGGCAATAACTGTATAAGTATCGAAGCATTGTAGTTAACAGTGTTGATGCTAGACGAAACGGTAAAATCTAGTTAACCAAGAAAGAGTCCATTTAAAATATTCTAAGTTAAAATTAGGTCAAGGTCAAAATAAAAGTTTGATGATATTGGTGGATAGGGAATGGTCCAAGGCAACAACTGTATAAGTATCCAAGCATTTGGGTAAGCGGTGTTGATGCTAGACGAAACTGTAAATTCTACTTAACCTTGTTACGGACGGACTGACGGACAGGACGATTACTATATGCCTCCGCATCTGTCGATGCCGGGGGCATAAAAATATTACTTATAAAAGGTTCTTAAGTTTTAATTCGATATAACCAAGCACAAAAGTTCAAAATGACCACTCCCTCTAGTGGTCTTGTTTTTTGATGGATCAAAATTCTTTGAAAAAGTCTATCAATTGAAAAACATTTTGTCGAAGTTCATATTGAAATCTGATCAGTAGTTTTGGAGAAGAAGGCCCAATCCACTTTCTTTTTGAAGCTCAACCCAAAAGTATGTTTTTTGTATTTGACCATGTTTGGGTACACTGGGGCTATTGGGTTCAGAAAATGGATGAATTCATTTGAAATTTCAGCACTGTACAAAGTGAAGGCGAGTGTATTGTATTTATTAGTATCATAAGTTACCTGAGGTAAGGGTTGCTCATGTCCAGTCCCTGTGACAGGTTCTCGTGTCCATATGACCTCACTATTGGTTGAAAGCCCAAGTATGAAGGATTGCCAACTGTCATGATGCTTCTCTCCCATGGATCTAGACCAGACTCAGCCCTTGCAGGCGCTGCTGCGGGATTGTTCCTGGGGTCAAACGAGTTGTCAGGGGATACCACAACAACATCACTGTCATTTCCATCAGCTGCAACTCCTACAAAATATACAAACATTTGCAGAAACTATACTAGGGCTCCAGAAAAGAGGGATAAACTGAACAACACCAACATTTTCTCACTATGTCGGCACCAAATCCTATGGTGTTACTACTCATTAGAATCGTCTTGAAGAGACGATTCTACTGAGTAGTAACACCATAGGGTTTATTGCAGAAATAAAGATTTTAGATTTTGAAATACTCCCCTTATCTGGGGCACTGCTATACAAACAGTTACAGGACACCATTTAACCCATTACCCCATAGCCTATTAGTAGTATTGAAGATATGTGACCACTTAAAGCAGGATGAAAGTAAAGCAGAATGTGCCTTAAGGCACATTCTGCTTTACTTTCAGCCTGCTCTAAGCTATTATCTGCTAGAATTTAGTAAATATTTCTTACAATACATTTACATAACAGTATGAATTGGAACTATTTCCTTCAGTGGAGGAGTAAATTAAAGGCGTAAAAAAGCGAAATTATGGGGTAATGATTTAACCCATAACCACATAGAAATGCCTTATTATGCCAAAACACCCTTTGTATGCATTTAGCTATTTCCAGAAATGTCCTGTATGAGCTTTGTTATACGTGAAAGGATGAAGTAAAACTTTCTTCTGGCTAATTTTCAGGGCAGGATAGAAACATTAAAACGCTTTTTTATTTAGAATATAACCTACTTTTTGATCAAACAAACAGCCTTTTGCACCCATTAAGTACGGCATTTAATTATTCAGAATTTTGTTGTTTTTCTATCTCCCGTGGTGTCTGCACGAGCTATCATAACTCTGCCCCTGGCAACAAGTTATAAACACTGTCATATTTGGCAATCTACAACCAGAATCACACATACTTGTCACCTGAAGTGCTGTTGGCAATAATCGTTTACTAGAATCGTGGGAACGATTTATCCTTGGCCAATCAAAATATAAGCCATATTCTAAGTTAGTTGGAACATATTAAGTGAAGTCTTAGTGGCTCGCTAGCTCCGCCCCTTCTAAACCACTAAGATTTCACTTAATATGTTCTAACTATAGAGCTCTAGGAATAGGTTGACCCCTGCACACTGAAAACCTGTATTGAAAATGTCTAAGAGTTTTCTGTTTTCCTCGTTCAGAGATTAATACTGTACAGTGCTCCCTCTCTACAACGGCCCTCCCAACAACGATTCCCTCCTCACAACGACGTTTGTCACAGTTCCCTAACAGGACAATTATGTCTAACGCTGTGACTGCTGTAATATCGTCTGCTTAAAGATGTCGTCTGCTGTTTTCTCAAAATTACATATTCGACATTTTGACAGAAAAATACTTAATGATGAGTGACAAACAGCTTGAATCCAGATCAGACACCGCATAACGCGGCGTCTGATCTGGATTAAAGCTGCTTGCAAATGTAAATCAATTTTCACTCTCTAAACGACTCCCTCCGTACAACGCACACAATCAGTGTCTCTCATTGGTTGTCCTTGTAGAGAGGGAATACTGTATAATCAAACTGTAATTGAAACATTACCTGAAGCATTATGGTCTGAATCTGATTCAGAGTCATGGCGTGGTTCATCATCGGCTTCATACATCACATGCCTGTCATAAGCTGCCATATCATAAGGAGACTTGGCAAACTGTAAGAATTCCTGCATGAAATGCCTTGTATGGCGTCCAACAAAGGGGTATACATGCTGGTAAAATTCTTCACTATCAATGGCAAATCTTTTGACCAGTCCCATAATAAGATCCAGGACAAAGGCAATCTGTTCTCCATGACCATGTAGCAAGGCATTGAGCTCACGGTTTAACCATGGGACAAGTCGGTGGGTCTGAGCAGAGTTTTCTCTATAGAATGATGGAGATGTTTCCCTCAATCTTCGTCTTGTATTCATGCGCTCTGTTTTTTGTTTCAGTCGTTGTAAATAGATGCTACGTCTAAAATCAGAATTGGCTGGCTGTCTCATTCTCCTCCAATTAGGAATAGGGACTCGCCTTGATGGTCTTTGAAGGAGACGGTTTTGTATCTCTTGGTCAATTCTTTCAGCAATATGAGCATAGCGATGATCAGTAACAGTGGTTCTGTAACAAAAATTGTACTGCTATATCACTACACTTATTTATATCTGCACAAAAGCCAATAGTGTGACTTCTTATTAGAATTGTCCCTTCAAGACAATTCTAATGCAGTCATACTATGAGGCTACATGTATAACAAAATATTTGAATACTGTCCAAATTTTCCTTAAAACCGTAGATCTGTTAGTCAAATGAGTGTCATTTCTAAATAATATCATCTCGTTACAGTGACAGTTTATATATGAGCCCTGCCATGACAAAACCTGCCTTGTTATTGCATTGCAAACAGTGTAGATCAAGGATAGACGCCGCTTCTTTGACTCGGCAGCTGGCCTTGATCTACTCTGTTTGACATCAACAATCATCTAAAGCATTGCATTTAGCAGTATTTTCAAAAGTAATTGGCAATGTATAAAACTCGTATATATGCAGAGTCTATGATGTCAGTTCAGTGCTTGGTCTGTACAACGTTTTAAATGCAATAAGGCAGGTTTTGTCATGGCATGGTTATATATATTTCTATATAAATAAACTATTTGAGTCTGAGCAGTATCAAACAGAAAATAGTGATCAGACAATGCTAACAATGAAGATCCAGGTCAAATATGTCAGAGAAATATATGTTATCCCATTACTGATTACTCCATACATAAACCTTTTCTATGCCTTTAATTTATTTCTTTTATTCCTCCATTGAAGAAAATAATTCCATTTTAATTTTTATACAGTCATATATAAATACCATGAGAAAAACAGATGGTAGCTTATGGCAGGCTGAAAGTAAACCAGAATGCACCATAACCTGCTTCATAACTCATTCACAGCTGAAACTCTTAAATGAACAATTCCAGTTTTCAACTTAGTCTGGTCCATTATTTACTTACTATAAAGGGCAATTTTTTACATTGTAATTCAAAATGACAAACCATGCAGATCTGATGCTGATCAGAGGGCTCCTTTAGAAAACCCATGATGGTGGTTCGATCACTGTTTGCATTAGCCAAGTATTCTCTATACAATATACAGGTACACTTTTGTGCAAAGACAAGCATGCTCATTGCTTAGATTGTATGTCTTAAGTGGTCGCCAGTCTTCAAAACTAGAAACAGGTTATGGGGAAATGGGTTAAATCAAACTACCTGTATCGGAACCTAACTCCTTCCCATAGATGCCGAAACTGGTTCCCATGTGAATTCTGTTCTTCTGGATTCTGAACATGGTACTGATCATAATCATCATATGACCGCACATTATGCACAATGCTTTTGAACGACTGCTTGCACAGGGGACATTCTGCTTTCACCTTTGACCATTCTACCAGGCAAACAAAGCAGAAAGTATGGAAGCAACTGTCAGTAAAGGATTTATTTTCCAGTTTGCCAAGGCAGATAGCACAGTTTGGTTCTGGAGAAGATGCTCCAGATGGCCTTGAAGTTGCTGCAGTCGCTTGTGATTGTTCAGAATCCTTTTCTTGGCCATCTGTGGCACTATCACTTGGTTTGTCTTTGTTAACATTTTCATTTGTTTTAGATGAAGATACATCCCCTTCTTCTGGTGCCTTTGATACTGTTTCAATATTGATACGCTTCTTCCTGGAACGGTGCTTTCTCTTCGACCCGCTGTCCATCACTGAAAGATTGTTAAAATAACATCTTCAAGCTTTCAATATATCATTATTTATTCTGATGACATAGGAATGTTTTGAGCTGCCTATATCTAAAATTCTAGTGCAACAATTATACTCAAGGCATGTTTCACTGGATACAGAATGTCACCTTCTTGAAACAGCCTCTTTGCATGATATGTACAAGAACACAATTGCACGGACGAAACCAAAATTTACAAATGGACTGGAAGTAGAATTTCGTTCAAAACCTGAAACGGAAATTTGTTTTATTGTATTATCCATGACCTTTATTCTAAAAATGGCTTTCAGTTACAGGAAAACTTGTAGTGTTTGGATTTAAACGATGGAATAAGATGCTAAGGTAGTGTTCGTTTAACTTTCTGTCAAAATTATTGAATAAAAAGCATAAATTGATGACCAAAACCAATGATTTATATTAACTATCAAGATTCACAACCCAGATGCTTCTCGCTTACGAAATGGTTGAGCAAGGTTTGACTGAGAGTACGCGAAAACAGGTGCTCTAGATAAGTGTTAACTATTGATTACGATGCGACGCTCAGAAAAAATAGATAATTGGAGTTATCTCTTTCTTCGTTGTTATTTTCCACAGTTAGTTATTTAAAAGTAGATCTACAAAAGTTCTTTAAAGAAGCTTCTTTTTCAAGTTTTAACAGTAACATAAAAATAATAATTAGAACAAAGTCCAAGCATCAATTAACTCCTACGCGCATCGCACACACATAAATTATTGTTTGGAAAATGCCAATTGGATAGTAGAAAACTTCAAAAGTGAAAGCAGTTTGCACGAAGGTGTGAATGGTCCCATGATTTAAATTTAATTTGTGGCAAAATGCATGGACAGATTGACATGAAAATTATGCCACCACTTAATCTCAGTCTGAGCTACATGGATAACCCATTCTTATTAATGTTTGAATGTTCAAACTGAAGCTTTAATGGTTATGGCAAGACAATATTGAATCGATTTTCATTTTTTAACAATCTAAGCACCAGTTGGTGGTCTCATAAAAGATTCAATTATTAGCAAAGTGCGTGGACAGATTGACATGAAAATTAAGCCACCACTCAGCTACGTGGAAAATCCATTCTTTTTAATGTTTGACCGTTCAAACTGAAGTTGTAAGTATTTACAGCAAGACGATATTGAATCGATCATCATTTTTTAACAATCTAAGCACCAGTGAATGGTCTCATTAAAATTCAATTTGTAGCAAAATGCATTGACATCTTGAAGACTTGCCATGTAAATCATGCCATCACTTAAACTTTAAAGTCTGAACTACATACTCAACACATTCTTATGAATATTTGAAAGTTCAAACTGAAGTTTAAGGCATTCACAGCAAGGCATGCTCTGTTGGGCTAAACCACGGGAATGCTTCGAAATTACCAGCAAAGTATCTTCATTTAATCAGGAATACACGTTCCTGGTTTAATCCACAATTCATGAATGTATTTTGGATTTTATTCGATTAGGATCACAAAATATTGTATAAAATTCAATTAAAGCAAGAATGTCAGCCAAATGTATGTTTAAATCGCGCAATTTCTTATATAAGAACATTTTCTATGTATTAAAACTAAGTGAAATCCGTTGTCAGGTGCCTGAAACACGCCCCCCTTTCCTTAAGAACCATACATAAATGTGCCGATTTCTTATCGAGATGGTTGGAAAAATAAGCTTTTTGTTTACATAACAAATCTTTGTGTCGGCTGCCGAGAATTTCCGCATGGTTGAATAAGAGTCACGTGATCGATCCGATTTTTCTGACTTGTCTGTGTTACTTTAGAACAGAATAGTTAATAATGGTAAATAGGTAACAGTGGAGAAAACGTTATTCTTTCCCGTTTAAAACGCAAACGAAACGCAAGCGCATCACAATAAAACGCATAAAAACACAACCTTTAGACAATTATGAACATTCATGTTAGTCTGAGTTGCAAACAGTTTGGTTACCCGGCGTCTGATCTGCTCCAAGCCGTTTGCAATTGAAATCATGGTTTTAGCGTAAGCGCGTTTATTGGGAAAGAATAATATATTCTCCACTGTAAGGAAGGTAACATCGAATACATAGTCATACACATTCCTACTTGAGATAAGTATGATCATCGTGCAGCACGAGAACGCTGCGCTAACTTTACTGATATTTTATTCTTTCAAATTAAACGCATTTATAAACAAAACTATTATTACCATTGCAAACAGGTTGGAGCCAGATCAGACACCGCGTAACCCGGCGTCTGATCAGGCTCCAACCTGTTTGCTACTCAGATTAAACAAGGGCCAATATGGCCCTATATCGCTCACCTGGTACACCATGTAAAACTTTACCTATAGTGACCTAGATTTTGACCCAAAATTCATCCTTCACCTAGATTTCAATAAGGCAAACATGTTGACCAAGTTTCATCAAGATCAAATAATAAATGTAGCTTCTAGAGCGTAAACAATGTATTTTAATGATTTGACCTAATGACCTAGTTTTTAACCAGACATGACCCATATTTGTACTTGACCTAGATATCAATAAGTCAAACAATGTGATGACGTTTCATGAAGATCTAATGAGATTTGTAGCCTCTAGAGTGTTAACAAGGTTTTTCTATGATTTGACCTAGTGACCTAGTTTTTGACCGGACTTGACCCACATTCGAACTTGACCTTGATATCAATGAGGCAAAAATTTTGACCAAGTTTCATGAAGATCTAATGAGATTTGTAGCCTCTAGAGTGTTAACAAGGTTTTTCTATGATTTGACCTGGTGACCTAGTTTTTTACCGGACTTGACCCACATTCAAACATGACCTAGATTTCATCATGACAAATATTTTGACCAAGTTTCATGAAGATCTAATGAAATTTGTAGTCTCTAGAGTGTTAACAAGGTTTTTCTATGATTTGACCTAGTGACCTAGTTTTTGACCAGACATGACCCACATACGAACTTGACCTAGATATCAATGAGGCAAACATTTTGACCAAGTTTCATGAAAATCTAATGACATTTGTAGCCTCTAGAGTGTTAACAAAGTTTTTCTATGATTTGACCTAGTGACCTAGTTTTTTACCGGACTTGACCCACATTCAAACTTGACCTAGATTTCAACATGGCAAATATTTTGACCAAGTTTCATGAAGATCCAATGACATTTGTAGTCTCTAGAGTGTTAACAAGGTTTTTCTATGATTTGACCTAGTGACCTAGTTTTTGACCGGACATGACCTACATTCGAACTTGACCTAGATTTCATCAAGACTTCATCAAGACAAACATTGTCATCAAGTTTCATGAAGATCCAATGAAATTTGTAGCCACTAGAGTGTTAACGAACAATTGTGGACGGAAGACAGACGACGGACATCCAGCGATCCTAATAGCTCACCTTGGCACTTGGTGCCAGGTGAGCTAAAAAATAGTTAAACTTTCTAAAAGTAAATTTCCACAGTGTAGTGAATTGCGTTTGCGTTTAAACCGGAAAGAAAAATGTATTCTCTACTGTATATTGCGCACAATAAATACAGCTATCAATGTCTCTTGATGAATGTAGGGAATATTTACAGGGTTTTCCCGGACGCAGGTTTCCTGCATCTTAGACTCAATTCTGTCACCTGGGACCCCTATTTGTCCAACCCCTAGGGTCCCCAGGACCCTCAAATCTTTAACCACATTTTACTTCAAACCCCCAAATCATCAGATATGTAAATCCTGAGTGCTGATGTGGGGTATGCTAATGTCATCAGATCATGAATCTGCACTGTTTACAAAGGTCAAACAAATTATTTGTCAACATTGTAAGGCATTTTATACACATCAAATTAATTTGGGACCCCCAAATATGCTGAGGGACTCTCAAAGTGAAAGGTTTGAGGGTCCTTAGGACTCTCAATTACAAAATGCAAGGGAAAACCCTGTATTTATCCCTTTTAAAGTTTTAGAATGTTCCAATCTAAAAATAACTCTGCCAAGTCAGAAAAAAACACTTTGAAAACATCTTTACCGGGCGCAAGCCGAAAACGAACTCGGAAAATCTCCGCCGTTGATCGGATGTCAACAAACCGATTTAAAAATCGACTTCTTTCCACCAAATTCATGGGTTTGTAAGCAATGTTGCCTCCATATACATAACGGATTACTTCTTTTTATATGTTTAGATTACGTATGTGCCTGAATGTTCAGGTTTGAAAAATGTGCGATGTTGGCTTATACATACTGCCTTTAAGTCAATATTTACAAGTCAACTGGTTGATATATTGCTTATTTTTCCGATATGGCGACGTTGTCAATAATTGCGAGGACACATCAGGGTTTTCCCTTGCATTTTGTAATTGAGAGTCCTAAGGACCCGCAAACCTTTCACTTTGAGAGTCCCTCAGCATATTTGGGGGTCCCAAATTAATTTGATGTGTATAAAATGCCTTACAATGTTGACAAATAACTTGTTAAACCTTTGTAAACACTAAAACAGTGCAGATTCATGATCTTTGTTGACCTGAGCATACCCCACATCAGCACCCAGAATTTACATATCTGTAATGTGGTCAAAGATTTGAGGGTCCTGGGGACTCCTGGGTTGGACAAATAGGAGTCCCAGGTGACAGAATCGAGTCTCAGATGCAGGAAACCTGCGTCCGGGAAAACCCTGCACATGACATCTAAATATGTCACTGCCTTTCAACGGACACGTTATATAGGGAAAGAACGGACCAGTGTATCTCTGGTATACATCATTACATGGTCGCTGCCAAAACACCACAAAATTTGTGCAGACAGTGTTCAAATTAGAGAAAAATGTGTTTGAACTTGAAGTTCCGCTTCGATATTTATCATTTATGGTGGCATAACTTGCTATGGGAAAATGGCGTTTAAGTGAAAGACCCTGGTTGAGCTGCAAATGAGCAATGTTAAAAATCAACATGATGAACGTGAAATTATAAAATTTCGAAATGCAGAGCTGAGGTCCGGTTACTAGAATAACCGGAATACACCGGAATACACCGAAATACACCTTACTATACCTATTATGGATCATGAAACAGTTTCAGTTAATGTATATACACATTTTAAGTACTAATTTATTAAATTTGCAAAGGAAATGTGCAATTTGTGGGTTATAAATGGTTTTTCTGTTGAAATCTTAACCGAAATCTACTTTTTAGGTATCATGTGAGAATTACACATACGTGAGAATTACACCGTACAAAGTAGATTTTGGTTACGATTTCAACAGAAAATAAACATTTATAACCCACAAATTGCATATTTCCTTTGCAAATTTAATATATTAGTACACAAAATGTGTAAATACATCATCTGAAACTGTTTCATGAGCCATAATGGGTATATTAAAGTGTATTTCGGTGTATTCCGGTGTATTCCGGTTATTCTAGTAACCCGCTGAGGTCTTTCTAGAAGGACTAAGACCCTGGCTCTGGTAGATTTTCTGTATGACAAACATATAATTACATCTATTGAATGTAATTATTAGTAAGTTTAATATCTATTTCGCTTATTTCATCCCGTAAAAAAACTCCCATTATATTCGTTTGACTAACGTCTTAGTCAAAATTTCAACCTCAAAATAAATTGTCACAAAATGAGAGAGGACATGGATTTTGTTTAGGCCTACTTGCGTAACAATAATAAACATGTCGCACAAAGCATACCTTTCACAATAACGACAATGTATTAACTGGATACGTCAGATGTTATACTCGACAAATAAACACCTTGTTCTTCATTCCGAAGACAACAGTGTGTGTTTTTGTTTCGGTGAAATAATTATTACCCTCTCCCGTTCCAGATAAAATTCGTATTTGGATACCTTTGTATGTTTTCCTCAAATACACAAAATCATGTGGCAAACCCGAGATGATGCGAATTAATAGGTAATGAATAATTCTTGATTGCGAAACAACGATGCCCGAGACATTATGCGGGGCTATTTAGAAAAAAGAAAGATTTTTTTTAAAAAATCACCCGCACAGAACGTTGGAAATCAAAAATGTTAATATTACTGTCAAATTTGTATTGAGCAATTACAACAGATACACAATGTAATAGCATGGAGCTCTCTAAGACAGGTGATTGCTTAACCCATTACCGCCATTGACCCGTTTACCGTGGACATCCTATTACCGGTGACTTCCGAGTATTATGTGTAAAATCGTAACTTCCGTTTATCTTTCGGCTGCTGCTCAAGACTAATGTGTATAAAGCAAAAAAAAACTTTCCTAAAGGGAAAGTGTGCATTTTTTTATTAATTACGCAAGATAAATCATTTTCTCCCCATATAAAACCATTTAACCTATTTGTATAATGTGACATATTCCATTGCCCCCACTGTGAAAAAATGTGACGGAAAATATTACAACTTTTCAGTTAAAAATTATGTTAACAGATAGCCTTTCTTAATAATGTTTGATAGAAGTTCAAGCCGATACCTGAAAATTATTCCGGGTGTCATTTTACCTCATCACCGATAATAGGACGAGTAACCAAAACAAACATGGCGGCGCACTCGCTACAGTTGACTATGATTATTTATGTCAAATTATGGGTGTATTTATATATTAAAGCTGAAAATCATAAAGAAATGTTTACTTTATATGTTTAATATATTTTTTAGTTAAAAACCTTATTAATTGATGAAAAATAGTCAGACGAATCCTTAGATCACCGGAAATTGGGTGAACCAGGATACCCCATAAATACGCCTTCAATGTATCCCTTCACTGAAGAAAATAATTCCACTTTATACAGTTCTGCCGTTTGGATCCATGTCAGACCCTATGTACCATAAGAAATATTTTCTATATCCTAGAAGCAGGCTGAAAGTAATTTTTAAGAGAATGCTCTGAATACTATCTTCAACAGTAGAACCAGGCTAAGGGGGGTAATGCACAGGTACTTGACACATACATCAAGATCTATTATCAAAAAAAATATTTTATTTTTTTTACTAGACTTCTATTATAGATACAAGGTAAACAGCGCCATTCGTCACCTAGTCTTAACTATCGACTTAAACTGACGCTAAATTTGACTAGCACGCCGATATTCTCTTGTGGTACCCTCGGGAAATGGCCTTAGTAATATTTTGGCCAATAAAAATTGGACCGTCAGATCACGGAATTATAATACAGTGTATAATTCTGTGGTCAGATCGACATAAAACTTTTTGATGCACATTTTTGTCATAATTCACATACTGTGGCGTTATTTGACGGAATTTGATGAAACAAGCACCTTAGAGCTGATATCCCCTGCCGCAGCGATTGTCCAGAAGGAAGTGGCAAACTTTATTGTGGGAGGAAGGGGCAAATGGTGATCAAAGAACTTATAATTGTGTGCAAGTATTATAAAAAAAAATTCAGAACTGTAGAATTTACTAGAGTGTAAACACATTTTCAACTCATCAAGGGCAGAGTATTCTTGACTAATTTGCACATTTTCGATAATAATTGTACTCATTCTATAAATAATAGCCATATATGATTTAATTTTTTTTTCAAAATCCATTCACATTTGTACACAATAGCATGTAAACAATAAAGCCATGTTGAGCATTATTATAAGTACATAAAGGGCAGATAACTCTTGCCACAAAGTATCCTATTTTGACAATAATTGCTACCCTTATATTTATATACATCATGTGTAAGTTAAATCAAAATCCATTAAAGACTGTAGTTTCTAGATGGTAAAAACTGTTAAATAAGGTTTTTTTGACTCATCAAGGGCAGATAATTGTTGACTAGTTTCTCCGTTTTCAAAAATGATAACAATTATTTGAAAACTAATAGCCATACATAGTTTAAGAATTTGTTTTATCAAAATTCATGCATATTTATAGATACTAGGATGTAAACAATTTTAAAATAAAGCATTTTCTATCATTTCAAAGTACATCAAGGGCAGATAACTTTTGCCACAAGTATCCTTTTTTGACAATAATTGCACACCTTCAAGAACTTTTACTTATAGACATCGTGTGCAAGTATCATTTAAATCCATTCATAATTGTAGTTGCCAGAGAGTAAAAACAGTTAAATATGGCTTTTTTTACTTATCAAGGGCAGATAACTCATGACTAATTTCTCCGTTTTCTACAATAATCAAATTCATTTGAAAACTAATAGCCATACATAATTCAAGAAAGTTTTTTCAAAAATCCATGCATATTTATATGCTCTAGTATGTAAACAATACCAAAATAAAGCATTTTCTAGCATTTCTAAGTACATCAAGGGCAGATAACTCTTGCCACAAGTATCCTTTTTTTACAATAATTGCACACCTGCAAGAACTTGTACTTATAGACAATGTGTGCAAGTATAAACAAAATATGTTGAATACTGTAGTTGCTAGAGTGTAAAAACTGTTAAATATGGCATTTTTAACACAAAAAGGGCAGATAACTCATAAATTCCTAAAAATTTTTGAAAAAAAATTGATTTCCCACGGTGCTCCTATGATGACAAATAAGTATACCAAGTTTAATCCAAATCTGGTTTATAGGTTTCGGAGATACAGTTGCGGTCGGAAAATGTGACGGACGCACGGACAGCATTTTTAACACAAAAAGGGCAGATAACTCATAAATTCCTCAAATTTTCTGAAAAAAATTTGATTTCCCACGGTGCTCCTATGATGACAAATAAGTATACCAAGTTTAATCCAAATCTGTTTATAGGTTTCGGAGATACAGTTGCGGACGGAAAACGCACGCACGCACGCACGCACACACGCACGGACAGCCGGACGGACAGACCTAAAACAGTATCCCTCTGCCTTTCGGCAGGGGATAATAAAAAGTAGATACTGATTCAGTTTAAGTCGATAGTTAAGACTTAAGGTGTCGAATTGTGCTGTTTACCTTGTATGTAGGTGTCGGTGGCCCAATGGTAGGACGCTCGACTAGGAAGCGAGAGGTTCCTGGTTCGAGCCCTGTCAGGATCACTGAAATTTTTCTGAGCAAAAAATTAACCCTACATTGCTCCACTTCACCCAGGTGATTTAAATGGGTACCTGAGAGGGAAATAAGTCAATGTGTCATGGCTGGTAGTAGCGCCGAATGTAAATGGCCGACTTGTAACTCGATGAACAGGGAGGTAATTGTAAAAGTCGGAAGAATATGACATATAAATTTCAGACTTGATAAACCTATCACCTTTACCTTACCTTTACCTATCTATAATAGAAGTCTTATAGTAAAGTGTGTTTTTTTTTGGGGGGGGGGGGGGGGGGGGGGCAATAGATCTAGATGTATTGTGTCAAGTACCTGTGGGGTAATGGGTTAATACAGGATAAAACTACCGGTACTATGCAGAAATTGCTTCTATATGAGCTTTTTGCAGTTATTCTATATTGCCTGTATTTAAGATAACAGTTTAAATGGTAGCTATTTACACTATTTAGATTTTTTGATATTTATGCTAGCATACTGATACAGATAATGCAAGAGATAATACTTGGGCTCGTAACAACAATATTTTCAAAGCAAGGTTTTATTAATCCTATACATGTACCATTTACACCCATGATCTTACACAGAAATAAGAATAAACTATAATTCAATAAAACTGAAGATTTCGACAAAAATTCTGCAGGTCTGGAGAAATTAAGACATTTAGAGGGCCATACGGCCATCAAGTTGCTCGATCACCTGAGGACCGGTGAGGACATTGTACCTAAGCTGACTGGGCAAGACGTTTTGATATAGCTATAACCAGAGAAATGAAAGAGAACTCAAGTCCTACACACCAGTCTCTAGAAGCATAATCTACCATTTGACCAACTGACCTGCTTTATGTCCCAACATGATCAATACTCATTATGACCTACTCAGATATTGTCAAGGTGATCATACTGAGAAAGATTCATGAAGTTTGGGCTAAAATTGTGACCTCTAAAGTGTTCTAAAGCCTTAATTTCTATGATTTGACCTACTGACCTACTTTTTGAACTGACATAAGTCATATTCATGCATTACTTAAATCTTGTCAAGGTGATTATTTTGAGCAAGTTTCATGAACTTAGATAAAAATCATCTAAGAACCCCAAAAGTGTTCAGAAGCTTTTCCTATGATTTGATCAATTGACCTTCTTTATAACCCATATTCATACTTGACCTAGATTTTGTCAAGGTGATCATGCTGAGCTAGTTTCATGAAATTAGGGCAAAATATGAGCTATAGAGTAGGCTACTCTGAAGCATATCATTTGGTTTGACCTACTGACCTACTTTATGACCCCATGTTATCCACATTACTACATTGCCTAAATTTTGTGAAGTTGCTAATTTTGACCATGTTTTATGAATTTGCAGCCGAAAATATGGCTCCTATAGTTTTTAGAAGCTTTTTCTAGGTTTTGAACTACTAACCTATTTTTTGACCTTATCCAACCCATACTCTTATATTTCCTAGCTTTTGTCAAGATAATAATTCTAAACAAGTTTCAAGAAGATAGGACAAACATTATTGCTATGGAATTGTCAAAAACCTTTTCTGCAATTTGACCTACTGACCTACTTTACAACCTAACATAACCTATATTCATGATGACCTTAATCTTATCATGGATATGACACTGACAAAATTTCATATAGATAAAGCAAAAATTACAAATTTTAGAAGGTTCTTAATTATAACTTTTAATTTGAAATTACAGAATACAGAAAATGATCATGCCCTCTGACAGCCATGTTTTCTGATAGATCAAAATTCTTTGAACAATTTTTGAAGTCTATCAATTGAAAAACATTTTGGTGAAACCAATTTGAAATCTGACAGTGTTTATAAAAAAGAAGATTTTTCTAGATTGTGTGTGTGGTTGCCATGGCAACAAGACCATTTGCCCCATCCACTGTCTTTGAACAAAAACTTTTGAAGCTGAAACGAACAGTATGTATCTGAACAAGCTTGGTTACACTGGGGCTATTGTTTTTTAGAGTAGAAGTCGTTTGCAATTGTTGACAGACGGACAGACGGATGCTAGACAGAGTGGTATCACAATAGCTCAACTTGAGCACTTAGTGTTCTGGTGAGCTAAAAAATAAGATTTCTAAAAAAAGCCAGAAAAATGGCAGCCCCTGAGATAACAAGTAGGTGAACTGGCTCAGAAAGAAATGTAACCTTTTTTGTGCTAAGAATATTATACTCAATTATCTACATGTTGAATAGCCTCAGATATTCACTAACATGCATTTATTTTTTAAGTTTTTATTGCATAGCTCAAGACGATATATCACAGTCTTGATAATGCATTTGATAAAATCTCAGAATAAAGTGTCAAAGAACAAACTCCTCCCCCTCTTTCCTGGCCACTCCACCCCTGGATATCAGCATCATAGCTCATAATTTTATCTGGATTCAAACTGTTTGCAATAATTTTCACCAATTCCGCAGTAGTATGCTACATGCTAATTTGAACAAGAGGGCCATGGCCCTAAATTCGCTCACCTGAGGACATTGAAGTTTGTACCTAAGTTGACTGGGCAAGACAACATTTTAATATAACTATAAATGGAGTTATCTTCCAGACAAGAAAACATGACAAAAGTGAATTTTGTTGCCAAGCTTATGACCCTTATCCATGACACATCCTCTTATCAAGCTATTTCCATTTCCAATAAATGACAATTATTTCACTAGCGTCAGCAGAACTGGAATTATTTTCCTGACAATAAAATATGACAAAGGGGAAAAACTAAATATTGCTGCCCTTGTGCATGGCATTTTCTCTCATCAGTTTCTTTCCATACATAAAATTTCATTACAATAGCATCAGTAGAACTGAAGTTGTCTTCTTGACAAGAAAATATCACAAAGGGAAATAACTAAAAAAACAATGATGTCAGAGTTATGGCCTTTGCAAATGGCACTTCCTCTCATCAGGCTCTTTCCAAATAGGCAATTTCATTTTACCCATTACCCCATAGCATGTTTCTAGTTTTGAAAATAGGTGGCCACCTAAAGCAGGTTGAAAGTAAAGCAGAATGTGTCTTAACCCTTAGCCTGCCACTCACGACTATAGCTTTATATGCAAACAGCTTGGATCCGGATTAGACGCCGAGTAACTCGGCGTCTCATCCGGATCCAAGCTGTTTGACACTCGGACAACATTTTCAGCAATTTTGAGCAACTTTGAAGCACTTTGAAACTTGAAGCAGACGAGAAATATAGCAGACGACAATTTATTTGGGGGGCTAAGGGTTTATGCACACTTTGCTTTACTTTCTCATATCTTACATTTTCATGACTGTTTAAAGAGGAATTATTTTCTTAAGTAGAGGAATAAATCAAAGGCCTAAAAATGCACATTTATGGGGTAATGGGTTAACAAACGTCAGTATATGGGAGGAAAGGGTTGAATCCTGGACAAGAAAAAATGAAAAGACATACAGATAACTCTGACAAAACCAATATTAAACATATGTATAAATATGGCATAAGACATAATTACATAACTGTCAGTGGATCACTTCCAGATCCTGTTTCTCTAAGTATGAAGCAGACTGAACCATATCTAAACTTTAGCAGACAACATGTTCAGCTGATCATGACCAGTTCTGTGATACTCCCTAATAGCAGTTGCATAATATTTGACCACAGTGGCTAGAGCTCTCATGGGGCTTACCCTTACCAGACTGAAATGATGTCTGCTTAAAAACTACTGTATGTGAAAAGTGTACAAAAAAACAATTTAGAAAATGTTAAGTTGGTAAATGAGTGGCAAATAGGTTGGATCCAGATTAGATGTAGCATTATGATTATGTTGCATCTGATCTGGATCCAAAATGTTTGCAAATATTGGCTATTTGCCCTTAATATATTAAGAGTAACTCAGGTAAAATACAGTTCTGCATGCTTCATCAAAAATACTGTGAAACCTGCCTAGAGCAGCACTTAAACTGCGCAGGGTGTGGCGTCAAGTGTGACCCTAGGGATTTCATTTTAACAAACTATAGAGGGATCGACCAGGAGATTCTACTGTAAAAATATCAAAGCTTAGGGCCTAGTAGTTTTTAGCAAGAAGATTTTTTAAAGTTTTTTGCTTTTTCAAGCAGAGTTTTTGCTTTTTCTCTTTCATTTGAACAACTTCTGTAGAGAAGCATCCAAGGAACATCATGAGCAGTTTGAATCCGCCCTACAATCCGCGGGTTCAGAGGAGATGTCGTTTGAAGTAAAAGTGAACGGACAGACGGACGGACGGACGGACGGACGGACAGACGTACTACGGACGGTGAGCGGTCACAATAGCTCACCTTGAGCCTTTGGCTCAGGTGAGCTAAAAATAACTCAAAATGACAAAAAGAAGTTTGGATCTTTGATAAGGCCTATAATTAATAAGTGGGGTCTGATTTGGATCAAAGCATTTTACTTTGATTTTCCATACTATATATAACTTTCAAATGTCTTCAGGTTGAATAAAAGGATATATCTAAGATTTTCTTTATTTCCAATGAGGTCCCTTCTAAAGTGGTGATCAAAAATGCTACAAGAGATCCTTGAAGGCCCTGATATCGGACCAGGCTCACCTGTTGTAACTTAACCTGATATGTTGTTTTACCTTTGAGTATTGCCCATAATCCAAACAAGGTTAATCTAATTCATTCAAATTTGTAGACACTAGAGTGTGAACAATATTGGAATACGACATATCAATTCTAGTATAGCTGAGCACAACAAGGACAGATAACTCTTAACACAATGGTCTGATTTTACCCACATTTTATTCTTTATGTAAGAACTTCATAATTCTCATATACATTGTGTTAAAGTTAAAATAAAAACAAATTCAAAACTGTATCTGCAAGAGTGTAAACACTGTGTTAATTAAATATAACATTTTCAGGTGGGGGTCCAGAGACATACAAAGGACCAACAGTGTGTTTTAACCTAGGACAAGAGTCATGCAGAAGTTCTGCATAACCTTTATCCTGCAATAAGTGGTCACTTTCATTTAAAGGCCACATTGTTTCTTTATGCAGTGCTTGCTTGATACAAGTTTGCTTTTGAAATTTAAACTGTTGAAATGTGCCGGCTCAGGTACCTGCATCACATCAACTCTGAATGGAACATTTAACCCACTACCCCTTAGCCTGTTTCTAGTTTTCAAGATAGGTGACCACTGAACCCATTACCTCATAGCCTGTTTCTAATTTTAAAGACAGGTGGCCACTTAAAGCAGGCTGAAAGTAAAGCAGAATGTGCCTTAAACCTCATAGCCTGTTTCTAATTTTAAAGACAGGTGGCCACTTAAAGCAGGCTGAAAGTAAAGCAGAATGTGCCTTAAACCTCATAGCCTGTTTCTAATTTTAAAGACAGGTGGCCACTTAAAGCAGGTTGAAAGTAAAGCAGAATGTGCCTTAAGGTACATTCTGCTTTACTTTCAGCCTGCTTTAAGCTAAAATCTGCTATACTACATATGTATTTAAAATATTCGTAACGGTAATTGTTCATGAGGGTATAAACTGGAACGATTTTCTTCAGTTGAGGAATAAATTAATTACGCTAAAAGGCGGTTCTATTGGGGAAAGAGTTAAAGTAGGTTGAAAGTAAAGAAGAATGCACCCTAACTCATTCCCCCATAAATTTGCCTTTTTACGCCTATAATCTATTCCTTTACTGAAGAAAACAGTTCCCTTTCATACAGTCATGAATATGTATCATAAGAAATATTTTCTATATCCTAGCATATTATAGCTTAAAGCAGGCTGAAAGTAAAGCAGAATACGCCTTAAGGCCCATTCTGCTTTACTTCCAACCTGCTTTCAGTAATCATCTTCCTTTAAAACTAGAAACAGGCTATGGAGTAAAGGGTTAAAGCACATTCTGCTTTACTTTCAGCCTGCTTTAAGCTACCGTCTGCTAGGATATAGAAAGTATTTCTTATGGTGCATATTCATGACTGTATATAATGGAACTTATGATTTTTCTTCAGTAAAGGAATAAATCAAATGCCCTCATATGTGAGAAAGGGTTAAATTACTGGAAACCCCTCTTAACCCTTTCCCCCATAGAAGCGCCTTTTAGCGAACTCAGTTTATTCCTCCGCTGAAGAAAATAGTTCCAACTTATATAGTCATAAATATGTTTCACAAGGAATATTTTCTTCATTCTAGCACATGGTGGCTTAAGCAGGCTGAAAGTAAAGCAGAATGTGCCTTAAGGCACATTCTGCTTTACTTTCAACCTGCTTTAAGAAGTAACCTACATATATGTATTTTCAAAACTAGAAACAGACTATTGGGTAAAGGGTTAATCTGAAATTTATGTTGTCCCCACATATGTCTGGTTTAGAGGGGTTTCACTGTAGTTATATAATACAATATTGATTGTAATTGTAATTGCTATAATATCAAGTTTATCACATTATAAACAACAACATACCAAGTGATTTATATCTTATGATCATGCAAGTGCTAGTGTGGTTTAATGGGCTGCAGCACATCTACAGCATCATTCATATGAACAGAAAAAGGCCTGCCTCCTTGACCTAGTGGTATAGTCACTGTGACTTACATCACCAAGCTCCTCACCATTGTGGGTTCGAATCCCTGTCTGGGCACTTTGGATTTTTCATGTGGGGAAGCCTTCCAACTGGCTTGCGGAAGGTCGGTGGTTCTACCCAGTTGCTCATTTGTGCCAGAAACAGTGCATAAAGAGCTTCTTGGGGTCTTCCTCCACCTGTAATTAGCTGGATTTCGCGATATGACTGAAATCTCATTGAAAGCGATGTACATGTATAATCATGACAAAAATCCAAATCCATGAACAGAAAGGGTATTATGGCAGACACAATCACCCAGCTTTCTCTTCCAAATGCTCTATCTCCGCTTGAATATTCTCCCTCGCCTTGTTTTCATATCGATCTCGGAAATATTGCGTTGCATAGATGTTTGGTACTTTTAAAAACTCTCGTAGCACCTGAATAATACAGAAAAACCAAAGTATAAAAATAATAAAATATCAGCAGTTTGATTTACATGTATGCACTGTGACTCTTGCCAAGGGTCTGTTTAGTGATTCTTAATACAGTCAATCTATTGTTAGTCTCAAGTACAGGTGGTTGCTTAATGCATGAAATAAATGATTCTGAAAGATTGAAAGATCTTTACTTTCATCTTGCTTCAAGCTACAACCAGTATTAACCCATTTCCCTATAAATACACCTTTTTACGCCTCTATTTTATTTCTTCACTTAAGAAAATAGTTCCAATATATTCAGCCATGAATATATGTATCGAAAGAAATATTTTTTTTATATCCAAGCAGGTAATAGCTTAAAGCAGGCTGAAAATAAAGCAGAATGTGCAAAGGCACATTCTGCTTGACTTTCAACCTGCTTTAACCCTTTCCTCACTGAAATCTCAAATGGACAACTCTAGTTTTCTAGTCCATTTTTGACTTTTTAGGGTTGATTTTTACATTATACATGTATGTCAAAAGAGCCCTCTGATCAGGGTCAACACTGTTTGTATAGGACAAGTGTACTCTTCAAAGGCACGCTGTTTGCGAATGACGCATATATGCGTGACTAGGGTTCAAAGAGTTAAGTGCTCACCTGTCTTCAAAACTAGAAACAGGCTATGGGGTAAGGGGTTAAATACCATTAATTAGTGCATTTATCAGAGCAGGGTAAAGGTTTCCTAATCCCTAATACAAAATAATGGGTAAACATGTTCTAATATGCATACATGGAGGAGAGGACTGATTCCAATTAACCCATTACTCCACAAATACATATTTTTACGCCTTTAATTGATTCCCCCACTTAAGAAAATAGTTCCAATTTATACAGTCATGACTATGCACCATAAGAAATTTATTCTTCATTCTAGCAGATGATTGCTTAAAGCAGTCTGAAAGTAAAGCAGAATGTGCCTTAAAGCACATTCTGCATTACTTGAAACCTGCTTTAAGTACTCACCTGTCTTCAAACCTAGAAACAGGCTAAGGGGGAAAGGGTCAACTAATTAGTCAATAGTTTGGCTGAAGATGGAATGAAGTTATTGGGTAGTTATACAGTCGAAACTCGATACTTCAAACTCGCTCAAATCGACCTTTCCAGTATTTCATATGTTTAATTTCGATAACACAATCTCACCTCAGTCGAACATACCCGTATTTCAAAGTTAAAACGTGGCTAAGCCATGTTTTAACTTTGAAATATGGGTATGTTCGAACTAACGCGAATTCGAAGTATCCAGTTTTGACTGTATATACCTTTGCCCGCCCTCTGTTGAAATCCTCATCACTGTAGTGACTGTACTCTTTCCTGATTTCCCTGGCATACTTTTTGTATTCTACAAAATTGAATAATCTTGATAGAGGACCTATAGATGATGTTAAGTGCAAAATATGTTAGCTCTGGCCCATGTAGTTTTGACAAGAAGATCTTTTAATATTTCCTTATTTTTTCAATGCAGTTGCCGTAGCAACCAGAGTTCTGCATTGTTTTTCAAATTCTTTGAACAATTTAAAAGAGCTTGATCCAAGAAACATTCCTGTTAAGTTTGGTTGCAATCAGGCATGTGGTTTTGAAGAAGAAGATGTTTAAAGAAATTGTTGACACACAACGCACGACGCCGTACATTGACTGACCACAGACGTTCACAAAGTGCTCAGGTGAACTAAAAATTAGTGGACATAATAGAGAGGTTTTACTATATAATAACTATGACTCATTTTGACATTATAAAAAGTGTGACACACTAACAACCTAACAGTAATGACCACTTAGGTATGTCTATTGATAATCAAAAAACATTTTATGCTAAATTTTTCATGACGACTACATGACATTGTATTCCACTTTTGAAAAATGACCATTTACAATGTTTATTAATTTTATGGTTTTTTTTTTATTTTGTTTAAGAAAATACTCAAAACTAAAAATTAAAACAAACTGCAGGCACTACTCAGAAGGTTTCCACCATTTGCAAAATACAAATATATACAGTAAAACCTCTCTATTACGACCACTTAATTGTGGTAATTATCCGGGTAGAGCTTTCTGTTTCACTGTCACCTTGCTTTAAGCGGTCACCTATCTATTAGTATTATACAACCAATTAGCATTGGTTTTAGTGGTGAGGTTTAACTGTAAAAACATTTTTCCTGGTTCCCAGCGTACAAAGTTAAAAAGTTTTAAAGCATACCATCCGTTGAACAGCCAAGAATAGCCATATCCATGTCTAAGAAGTGATAAAGATCTGAGAAGCCAAATGTGCCACGAGTTTTATGCACTTCTGTTTTATGGTCCTTTGTCGCCAAGATCCATTTCACCACTCTGCTTCCATCTTCAGTGTCCTTAAATAATATTAGAAGTCCTTATCATAGTAGACCTTTTTTAAGTGTGAGGTTTTTTTTTAAAAAAAGAAATGAAATTAAAGCCAACAGTGAAGGCCTGTTCATAAAACTTTGTACGACAAAAATGGTCGTAAGTCAAAACTTTAAAATACATTTAATGTCTGATTTCTTCATCTGATCCTGTCTTGTGACCTCTCTTTGGAAATGTCTTTTCAAGAGGATTTAAAAGAAATGTCACAAGACAGGATTAGATGGAGAAACAAATAACAATCGAGACTTTTATAATCTGTCGACTTACGACAACATTTGTTGTACAAAGTTTTATGAAACGGGCTGCTGATCAGAGGGCTCCTCAAAGACATTTCTTCAGTCCTTAAATGGAAACATCCCCCCCCCCCCCCCTCCCCCCACATTGTTCGCGATAGGCGTGAAAATAACTGAAAATAGGAGCAAACTGTGCACAGCCAATGTCAATGTCACCAATCTCAGGATGTCTAGAGAGGCCCCTACATACTCACACTCAAGGGGTTTTTCAATGAGTTTTACTAACCTATCAAATTTAACAGTGGGGTCTCACATGAGACGCGCCATTGATTCACAGTAATACAAGTATGCTTAAAAATCATAGTTTTTGCATGGAAACTGCCTGACTAGGGATCATCACCGAAAGTAGGTCAGGTAATGTCTTTAAGGAACACACTTGATCAGGGTCTGCAGTCTGCACTGTTTGCACGATAAAACACTGGTATGAATTTATTATTTCTTATATCAAGGTTGATTGGTTTTTAGGTGTGTACCTTCAGAGTTGCTGACTTCTGAGCAAACTCCTGGAATAATTCTGCACTTTTCTCTTCATTGTCACCTTCTTTTGGTTGGTATATGATACTGAAATTAAGAAAAGAGTTTATTATTTATTTCATTCTTTTTCGTAAGTTTTTTGTCTGACTTTTGTTTTTTAAACATTAGAGTGAATAAACCTGCTCACATTTTTCACTCCCAAAATAACTAGATCGAATTGTCACCTTGGGGCTAACCTAAATGTAACCCCCGCACTTCTGACCTATAAAGCATGAAACAAATATCTCCCCTTGGAAATGGCTGAATGGAGAAGTATCAACCTTTGAGGTTTTGACTAAATCTGATGAATGCATGGTGTAGGAGAAGAAGTTTCGCTTATGTACTATAATGTATGCAATATCAAAGTTCAGTTATCTCCCCTGGGAAATAACGGAATAGAAAAATATTTCTTGATACATATCTGTAGATGATACATACTCTATCAACCTGTGAAGCTTTGTTAGAATCTGATGAAGGGTGTAAGAGGAGTGGCGCTGACTATCGCTGTAAACCAATAATGCATGAAAAGTTAAGTTATCTCCCCTTGGAAATGGTGGAAAAGAAAAATATTTCTTGATGCATATCTGTAGATGGTACTCTATCAACCTGTGAAGCTTTGTTAAAATAAGATGAACAGTGAAGGAGGAGTGGCACTTACGATCGCTTTTAACCAATAATGCATGAAGCATCAAAGTTGAGTTATCTCCCCTTGGAAATTGTAGAATAAAAAAATATTTCTCCATGCATATCTTTAGATGGTACTCTATCAACCTGTGATGGTTTGTTAAAATCTGATGAAAGGTGTAGGAAGGTTTGCGCTTACAAGTGCTTTTGACCTGTAATGCATGAAACATTAAAGTTCAATTATCTCCCCTTAGAAATAGAATGAGAAAATATTACTTCCTGCACATCTTTCCATGGTGCTCTACCAACCTGTGAAGATTTTGTCCAAATCTGTTGAAGGGTGTAGGAGTTGCGCTTAAATTACAAGGATGTACAGATAGACGGATTGACAGACAAGGTGCTTCATATATACCCCCACCAACTTGTTTTGTTGTTGTTGTTTTTGGGGTTTTTTTTGGGGGGGGGGGGGGGGGGGTATAATAACTATCTAAGTATTGAAGACAGATGGTTGCAAAGCACATTGCACCTTAAAGACATTTCCTCAGTACATGGATGGAGTCCCCCCAATTGTTCTCACTAGGTGTGAAAATACAGGTAAGGCAGGAGTAAAGTGTGCTTAGCCAATAACACTAATCTCAAGTTGTCTAGAGAGGCCCTGACATACTCACACTCAAAGTTTTTTCAATGGGTTTTATTAACCAAACTAACAAAATCAAGGTACGGGTCTCACATGAGACACTTGGATGAGTATATCCCTAGACAAGATAACAGTTACAGCACAAATCGCAAAGGGCTGCATGCTTATATACCTGTTTTGGTGTTACCACCAAAAGTAGGTCGGAAATGTCTTTAAGGTGCATTCTGCTTTACTTTCATCCTGCTATAAGCGATCACCTGTGGTCGAAGTTAGAAACAGGCAATGGTGTAAAGGGCTCATAATATAATCAAGGCCAAGTTAAGGAACCAACTTACTCATGAAAAAATATTGCCATAGCAACCAATTCTGGTTTTTGAAGGTCATCCTCTACTACATCAAAATGATTAAACATGTCTTCAAGGTGCTGTAATGTATGGTAAAACCTGGAATACAAAAATATGCATTCAAAATAATTCTGTGAAGCATCACTTCTTTAGCAATCCAATTTCTTTCAATGTTTCTTGACAAAAATTATTGAAAACTGGTACTTAACGTTGGGGTTCACAGTACTTGGTCCTTGCAATAACGTTGGGGTTCAGAGTATTTGGTGCATACAAAATCCCAGTAATGTTTCATGGCGTGATCATTAATGACTGGTTCTTACCGTTGGGGTTCAGAGTATTTGGTGCGCACAATATCCCAGTATTGTTTCATGACATGATCATTGACACCACAGGCTGCAGCATAATAGTGCCATCTTTCATCCAGGGATGTTTCCATATCTGTAACTGAGCAATTGGAACAATCATTACCCTTAGAAAACTAAAGAGTAATTGAAAACTTCTGTAAGCCCTCAGATTTTGTGGGACCTGATCAGGATCTTGACTGTTTGCCATTCTGAAAATATTTCTACATGGTATATTTCAAAATAAAATTCAGGCAGGATATTTTGAGCGGTTGACATTAGTTGGTATTTAACCCATTACCCATAAATATGCATTTTTACACCTTTTACAATTAAGAAATATGTATGATAAGAAACATTTTCTAAATTGTAGGAGATGGTAGCTTAAAGAAGGCTGAAAGTAAAGCAGAATGTGCCTAAAGGCACATTCTGCTTTACTTTCAACATGCTTTAAGTGGTCACCTGTTTTCAAAACTAGAAAGGGGCTATGGGGTAATGGGTTAAGGGTTGGTTAACCTTTATCATGCTAGTATTTATCACCTGCCTTGACTTTGTTCAACTTTAGATTTGTTACCTCGATCTATACCTGAAAAAATGTATACATGAGTATCAAAATAGTTTGGATCCTGATCAGACTCCTACTTACTTGACATTTGATATTGGATATAAATAATGTATTCAAATGCATATTTATTTTTCAGTTTAGCTACGGTGTGGATTTAACAGTCTGCATGCATGTTGCCCAGGTCACAGGTATTATTATAATTTAACTACAATCACCCAGGGCTTATATCTTTTAATAGTCCGACAGGCTGTTGTTTAATGCAGGATAAAACTATGTAGAAACTTCTGCTGTTCTGCAATATTAGCTGTCACATTTCTTAAAGATCTCTCATGATGGTCACCGAGCGTGTATGATTGTACATATATTGTCTTATCTGATTGCTTCAACACTAAACTTTATAGATAGCCGTGTCATATTATTATATGATAGATTTCAACAATGACGTTATCTGATGCTACTGTAAAATTCCAAAAACTTGGAAACCCTGTTAACTAAAGTAGTCTAATTGCTTTTATCACACAGTATATACTGAATGGCAAAAAGTGTAGACCCTGATCAGACTGCTCCTTCAGGAGCAGTCTGATCAGGGTCTACATAATGTTGCTCAGGTTTGTCTGTCCTAATACTTAAGGTCATTACAGTATTTGAAATACCCATGTGTGCTGTCTATACGTCTGTTGTGGTATCAATTTCAAGAACAGTAGTTACATGTATATGTATATTTGTTTTTGTATGAAAAGTCAGCTATAATAATGTTCTGCAACCTCAGGATCATTCAAAGCAAGGGGATCTCACAACTAAGTAACAAGATAAGTGACAGTTTAACCCATAACCCTATAAATATGCCTTTTTACACCTTTAATTTATTCTTCCACTGAAGAAAATAGTTCCACTCTTTATGCAGTCAAGAATAAACATCATGAGAAATATTTTCTATGTCCTATCAGATAGTCACAAACTTAAAGCAGGCTGTAAGTAAAGCAGAATGTGCCTTAACGCACATTCTGCTTTACTTTCAACCTGCTTTAAGTGGACACTTGCTTTCAAAACTAGAAACAGACTATTATTGGGATAATGCAGATTGGAAGTATTTTATTATTATACAGCTGCAACAGTCTCTGACAGGTTTGATTATAGTTTAAAACCCCTTCTACATGTATATGCATTTACAAATAATCTCACTTTAATCCAACATGTACATACACATGTACTTAAAAAGAAAGCAATTGGTAGACTGAGGTTAATTCTTTGTTGCTCAAAACAATGTCTAAAACATTAAACTCTTACCTGTCAGTGTTCAGCAGGGAGAGTGCCCTGTGTTATACATGTACATTGTACAACTTTGTGTTGCCATTTCATCAGGTGAACTCTTTCATTGATGTTTTACATGTGTGTACTGATTTACTGAACCATAACCTATCTAAGGGAAGGAACTCTGTCAACAATAATCTTATTGAAGACATTTAGGTAAGAGTTACCTCACCATTTACAAACAGAATCGTGTTGTCTGCTACAACTTGTAGCAGACAACATGATTCTGTTTGTAAATGGTGTAACAAATTTTGAAATTGAACAAATCTTCTTTGTATTTGTAACTGTAAGATGGGAATGATAAACAGCGTGGATCCTGATCAGACAATTTGCAGGTACAGTGCCCCCTCTCTACAACAACACCCAGTGGGAGACAAAGAATGTGTGTGTTGTTCAGAGGGAGTTGTTATAGGTAGGGAAATTGGCTTACATTTGCAAACAGATTGAATCAAGATCAGATGCCGCTGGATTCAAGCTGTTTGTCATTATGCTTTTTTCTATCAAAATGTACATTAAAACAGCAGATGACACTTTTAAACAGACGATATTGCAGCCGTGAATAGGTTGGACATAACTGTCTTGTTTGGGGAACAGCGACAAGTGTTGTTGAAAGGAGGGAGTTGTTGTTCAAAGGGCCGTCGTATGTAGGGAACACTGTAAGTTGTTGGGATCCAAAATGAATGCAAGGATTTTCAATACAGGTCTAGTCATGCAAGGTTGAAAGCGTTTACTGGTGAGAACTTGAGACATTGAATCATTGGCAGAATGGATAATGGCCAGCAGATAATTAATTCCACACTCTATGGACTATACTCTTTCACTAGTAAGTAACTAGTGTGGATAATTAGGTTCCCTTGTGGATCATTTTAGTTACCAACACATGTACCAGTTTGCTTGGAATTCTGGGCAGTTTAATCAATACTGGTCTAAATTAGCAAATGGTGTTGACCCTGATCAGAGGACTCCTATAGGGGACATCTGATCTAGATCTACACTGTTTGCAAATGTAATGAGTAATATTGAGTATATTTTAAACAGGTCCATGGTGTTGAAAGAATAAATCTTTAATGTGCTTAATTGTCAACATATTGTTCCATTTCTTGAAATCCCATACGTTTAGACATAATTATACTGAAAACAAGTAAGTGACTTATTATAAATAAATAGAACTGTTATTTTTGTTCATTGACATTTGTTCAACTTGAATTATAGACAAATTAAACAGACCACAGACGTTAACTACAGGTGACTGCTTTAAGCTAGATGACAGTATAATAGAAAGCCCCTGAAGTAGCTTTCTGTTTTACTGTCACCTTGCTTTAACCCAATACCTCATAAATACACCTTTTGATGCCTCTTATTTATCCCTCCACTGAAGAAAATAGTTCCAATTTATAAAGTTGTGAATATTTAACATTAGAAATAATTTCCAGATTCAAGCAGCTGGTAGCTGAAAGGAGGCTAAAAGTAGAGCAGAATGTGCCTTAAGCCACATTCTGCTTTACTTTCAACCTGCTTTAAGTGGACACCTGGTCTTCAAAACTAGAAACAGGCTATGGAGTAATGGGTTAAACTGTCACCTGTCCTTTATACAATCATTTAGCCTTCAGTTTAGTGGTCATTGTAGAGAGGGTTCACTGTAACTTGGCAGGGATCAAACATCGAAACTGTTTTAAAATCTAAAGGTGTCAGCTACTAATAAGATGATTGACTTTTCACTTCTACCTCTGTGGTATTGGTTAATTTTGTATGGTAAAACTGGGGTTACCTTTACAAACAGTTTGAGTCTAGATGAAACCCCTGATGTGACCATGATCTCTAAATGACATTGACTTTGTCTGACATTACCCAACTTGTACTGAGTAGAAGAACTTCTTGAGTTGAATACATATACCTTAAATATGAAGTCACTATCACATGTAATTCCAGAGTTATGGCTAATGTTGAATTAACTCTATTTGACCTCTAAATGTCCTTGACCTTTGTTTGTCATGATTGAACTTGTACTGAGCTCAAGAGCTTCTTGAGTTCAATAAACATGCCAAAATATGAAGTTTCTATCACTTGTAGTATCAGAGTTATGGCAAATGTTAAATTAACCATATTAAACCTCTAAATGACCTTGACCTTTGGCCGACATGATCGAAGTTGTACTAAGTTCAATAGCTTCTTGAGTCAAGTACCCATGCCAAATAAAAAGTCTCTATCACATGCAATTCCAAAATTATGGCCAATGTTAAATTCACCCTATTATACCTTAAAATGACCTTTGTCAGACATTACCCAAATTGTACTGAGCTCAAGAGATTCTTAAAGTGAGTACACATACCACATATAAAGTCTCTATCTTATGTAGTTCTAAAGTTATGGTCAAGGTTAAAGTTGTGGACAGACAGACAAACAGACAAAAAACAATATGTGCACAGGCATAAACATCTTGGCATTCAGAGAGTTGAGGCTGTAAATTCCATTGCCACAGTTACCTATACATAAATGTATAGACAGACCATGACTGAAACAAATATCTTTCTCGATTTGGCTTTTTTTTTTAAATAAATAAAATGTGTCTGTAAAACGCTATGCTACTTGATGTGACTATGACCTCTAAATGGCATGGATCTTTGTCTGACATGACCCATGTTGTACTGAGCTCTCAAGAGCTTCTTGAATTGAGCACACATGCCATATACAGAGTCTCTATCACATATAGTTCCAAAGTTATGGCAAAGGTCACATTCAGTCGCTATTGAACTTTTAATGATTTTGACCTTTGTCAGACATGACCAAAGTTGTACTGAGCAAAGAGCTTTCCGAGTACACATGCCAAATATCCAGTCTATCATATGTAGTTCCAAAGTTATGACCAATGTTAAGTTCAGTCTATTTGACCTTTAAATGAGATCCAAATGACCTGATCTTTGTCAAGACATGACTAAAGTTGTACTGAGCTCAAAACCTTCTTGAGTTTCAGCATACATACCAAATATAAAGTCCCTACTACATGTAGTGTCAAAGTTACGGTCAAGAATAATCTTTCAATATCTAACCTCTAAATAACCTTGATCTTTGTGAGACAAGAAGTCTCTATCACAGGTACTGGTAGTTCTAAAGTAATGACCAAGGTTTAACACATTCAACCCTAGCGAAAGAGTATACTCGTCATTTACAAACAGTGTACCTGTGAGGATTACACTCATCCTATGCAAACAGTGTATACCCTGATCAGGGTCTACCCTGTTTGTCATTTTGAAATATATTGTTAAAATCAACCCTAAGTAGTCAAAAATGGACTAGACTTATTTTATTATTGGAATTGTCCATTAAAAGCTTCAGGAGTGAATGACAAACAGGGCAGAAACAAATATGCTCTCGACTATGTCTTGGTGGGGCATAAATATCACTTTCTAATGTGTACATGTACATAAAAGCACCAGATATCTTTTTAGACAAGTTCAAATTTCAAGACCAAATCTGGTTATCAGTAATTTTTTTTACAACCATGAACATATTTTAATCATTTAGTGGGTACAAAGAAAACAAAAATAGATACTGTTGTTAAATATTTTGTATATACATGTATAAATATTAGGTATAGTAAATAGTAAAAAAACAATCATAATACAGTTGAACTTTGATATCTCGAACTTGGTTAAATCCAACATACCCGTATTTCAAAGTTAAAACATGGCTTAGCCACGTTTTAACTTTGAAATATGGGTATGTTCAACCTGACTGAGCATGAAATAATGCAGTTCATGTGTTGAACCATCGGATAGTTCGAGTTAAGCGAGTTCGAGATATCGAAGTTCGACTGTAATTGATGTAAAGTGACAGCCATGGTACAAAAAGTTACAATGACTCATTAGAAGGTTTGTGTATAAGGCATAAGTATACCAAACAAAAGAACATTAAAATAACAAGAAAACTATGAACAGCTACATTGTAAGGGCCGATATTACAGTTAGATGTTCTTAGTATATAACTTTAATGATATGTGTAGCAAGAGGTCCGAGGGCTTTAACCCTTAGCCTGCCACTCACGACTATAGCTCCATATGCAAACAGCTTGGATCCGGATGAGACGCCGAGTAACTCGGCGTCTCATCCGGATCCAAGCTGTTTGACACTTGGACAACATTTTCAGCAATTTTGAGCAACTTTGAAACTTGAAACAGACGAGAAATATAGCAGACGACAATTTATTTGGCGGGCTAAGGGTTAATGTCCACACTTGAGATAAAGTGAGCTAAAAAGGCCAACCATTTTGGAGACAAATTGCAGTCCATCACATTGCCCATTGACTTCATGACCTTGACATCGAAATGACCCTTGTGTTGATGCCTATGTTAATCTATATCTATGAACTAGATGTATCGGAGCAACACAAATACTCTCGTCTGAAAACAATATAAATCTGGACTTTTTAGGTTGCTATATTACAGCGGGGAAGTGATGATGAATGTGATTTAAGTATAAGGGGCATAACTCTGCAAAGAATTATTCAACTGGGACCAAAACCGAACTTGACCTGCATATTTTCATGATGCACTTTGTTAGGACTGAAGCTATGGAGAAAGGAAGCGGTACATTCAAATCATAGCAATACAAAGAACAAGAGAGTTGGCCCATATTTCTTTTATTAATACATTTTTGAACACCATTTGGTAGATAAACTCATGCACATGGAAAAAACTGATACAAAACAAAGAAAGATCAATGCTAGGTATTCACATTATAGATAATTCTAACACACCTCGTGCAAAGTCATATATAAGTAAAGAAGGGAAGGATCGTATCTGTCTTTAAATTCTCAATAAAACATGCATGCGCTGTAACGGGTTTAACGTGATGTAATATGGCTTCAAAAATGTGTCCTCAAAGAAATGTAGCGCCGTGGTTAAAATGATGTGTTAGAATCGAAATAACAAATTAATACCAGTGTTTAATTGTGCAATAGAACACAGGTAGTCGTTGAGATGCTGGTAATTAAATCACTCAGCCTTTGGCCTCATGATTTAGTTACTACGCTTCTCAACTTCTACCCATTTTCTACTGCATGATAAAGCACTGGTATTAATTTATTATTTCTTAAGGAGACAGGTACTAGCACATATGCAAATGTGCTGCAAAAACATGAGTGAAGTTTACACCTGAACATTCAAATGGACAAATTGGACTCCCAATAAAGTCTTATCAATTTTTATCTATTTAGGCTTTTTTTTTTTATTTTACATTTTATTTCATATAACAAATAGTTCAAATCCTGAATAAAGAAGCCCTCTGATCTGTGTCAACACTGTTTGTAAAGGACACGCATATTCTTGAAATCTTCACTAATAATCGAGAATATGACTTCCGGAATATTCCATGGATTTGCGGCACTCGATTTTCAGAGCGAAAGATTTTGGAGCTTTTTATCCTTATTCTACCGTATTTTTTTATAATTCAATAAATGCTAGTAAAGAAATAATTCAATACATAAATGGTAGATAAATTATATATTTTAATCCTAATAAACGGATATACAAACTTACACAGAATAATGTTGGGTGATTCTAATCAGGAACATATATTATAATACATTCCTATTCTAATGTGACGCTAAAAATGATAATTAAGTAAGCCCATCAAAAAGGATGTCTGGTTTTGTTTCCAGTATTTGAAACACGGTCTCGCCTTATTTTGAACTTCGACTGGTGGATTTCACCCCTGACTTATCAGAATACTTGTAATTATCACATATTTAACGGATTTTCATGGTCCAAAAACATGCCTACTGAACTCTCTTTATTTAAAAACATTCGTTCAGCAGGAGAAAACATGCGTACGACAACTGACCAGAACCATGGGAAGAAGTTTTTTCCAGCCGCTTAACCCAAAAAATACAGGTGCGTACTATACGCGAGTGCGCAAAATATGCGGCTAAAGATGGTACACTGCATCCTGCTCCCCACTGTTCTCAAGGGGCAAACTGGGCGTCCTCCTGCTCCTCTGTTTGACTGAACGCTTCATAGATGTTGGCAGCCAAGTTCTTTGTTTGTTCAAGCAACAACAGTTCCTGTCAAAACAAAAATAAATACTGACTAAAAGCTATTCAATTTGACGTCACAGAAAGAGGAGAAGCAGATACAGAGGAACCTGTCCTACTCTTTTTTATAGAGCCCTGGTTATTTTGCATACACAGTGTATAGCACTGATGCATGGGGTCTCAGTTTAAAGTCTCAACTGGTAGACATGGTCAGGCTCAAGATTTGTGGAGGAATAAATTAAATGCATAAAAGGGTGCAGATATGGAGTAATGAGTAAAATGGGAAAGAACAACAACTTCACCATTGTATAAGGAGGTAGAGTGGTAGTCTGTCTGACAGGTTACAGCTTTAAGGCAGAACCTATAAGAACTTTCTGCATTACTTCTGATTTGTGTCAGCAGTGACATGCTCTTTAACCCATTACCCCATATATAAGCCGTTTTACGCCTCTCATTTATCCCTTCCCTGCAGAAAATAGTTCCAATTTCTACAGTTGTGAATATTTAACATTAGAAAGAATTTCTACATTCTAGCAGCTGGAAGCTTAAAGCAGGCTGAACATAAAGCAGAATGCGCCCTAAGGCGCATTCTGCTTTATTTTCAACTTGCTTTAAATGGTTCCCTATCTTCAACTAAAAATAGGCTATGGGGTAATGGGTTAAAGAGTACCATGATTGTTGGACCAGTGGTTGTTTAACATGAGCCCTTTCCTGACTGAAACCTCAAATGGACAATTCTGGTTTTCAATTTAGTCTAATCCATTTTGACTTTTTAGGGTTGATTTTTACAATATATGTCAAAATGACAAACAGTGTATACCCTGATTAGAGGGCTCCTTAAGGAGCCCTCTGATCAGGGTCTGCACTGTTTGCATATGACAAGTCTACTCCTCCCAGTTACACTGTTTGCAAATGATGCATATATGCATGACTAGGGTTCAAAGAGTTAACACCAGTTTGGCTGTACTATCATCACTGACCTGTACTAGAGGGTTTGGGGCATCACTTCCTAGTTTCTTCAGTAATCCACTCAGGTATGGTATCAACTTGGCCATAGGCACAGCCACCTCATGTATACTGAAACAAACACACACACAAGTGTAAATATCACATAACACTTCTTAAGAGAGGTTGAAGGAAGCTTTAATAGAATTGTGGGCTCTTAGTATAGAAAATTAACTTTTGTAATCAAATGTCAAGCCTGCATGTCCCCACTTTGACTATGTAACGTACATGGTACGTTGGCATATGCAAATCAGGCTTCCCAAACCGCTGTATGTTGGGAACGAGTCAATTATATAGCGCAACAAACATCTCTTGGTGTGAGCTTAAGCTTTGCACCAATGGGGTTTGTTGTTGCTGGGTCACTCGGTTTGCTTGTTACAACTATTAGTCTATACAATTAGATACTCATTACATTTGCAAACAGTGTAGACCCACTGACCCAGATCAGAGGGCTCCTATAGGAGCCCTCTGATCAGGGTTTACACTGTTTGCTATTTAGAGCAATACTTATTTATGAAACTACCCAGAGTTGCAAGTAGACTGGTTCATGTTTTGGTAACTAAAAAGACCCTCACAGGAAACGTAATAACCCACAAGAGCTACTAAGTGTTGAAATAATTAACCCATTACTCCATAGCCTGTTTCTATTTTTGAAGTTAGGTGGCAACTTAAAGCAGGTTGAAAGTAAAGCAGAATATGCCTTAAGGCACATTCTGCTTTATTTTCATCCTACTTTAAGCTACCATCTGCTAGAATATAGCAAATATATATCTTGTGAAAGAAATCCTTGACTGTATAAATTGGAACCATTTTCTTGAGTGGAGGAATAAATCTAAAGCGTAAAAAGGCATATTTATAAGGTAATGGGTTAAACCTTCCACTACTGAATAAGAAGAATACAGGAGCTGGAATAAATTTCACAATTTCAAGAGAAGACATAGCAGATGACAGTTAATCAGTTGTTGAAACAATTAATTATGAAACAAGGGCTCCAGATAAGAGGGAGTCAACTGCACAAATCCAACATTTTCTCACTTATTTTAGCATCAAATCCTATGATGTTACTACTCACTAGAATCATCTCTTTGAGACGATTCTAATGAGTAGTGACACCATAGGGTTTAAAGCAGAAACAAATATTTTAGTTTTTGAAATACCCCTCCCCCCTTATCTGGAGCCCCATGAAACCGATTCTTTCTTCCCTATATCAATGCTGGAGAATAACTTACTGGCTGACTGTCCTGTCTGTTCTCATGACTTGCTTGTAGAACTCTGCCTGGTAGTCTACAAGTTTAGCAAACCCCCTGTCCAGCCCGGTGGCTAGCACTGAGTGGAAATCAGAGCTGTAAAACACACACACACATTTATAATCTACAGTAAAACCTCTCCATTAGGACTGCTAAATTTTGTCAACAATTTGGTGTTTAAGGCAGGTGAAAGTAAAACAGATATAGGATCTGTCATGAGTCGATGTTTAAGACAAGCTGATCTCAAACGAGTCTAGAATTGAAATGTTATTTAGCGAGCCTTGGCGAGCTTGATAACTTTTCTATTCTAAAAGAGTTTGAGATCAACTGGTCTTAAACATCATCTCATGACAGATTCTTTTTCTCACATAACCAACAAATTTAATTTATTATTTAAAGCAAAAGGCTTTTTTTTGGAATCCCAGTGACGTAATAATGCCTTTTATAAATAGTGACGTTAGAGTGACATCATTAAATTATCTCACACATGTTAGAGACAAGGATATTAGTAATCATTGTTCCCTATAGAAAACTTTCTGTTTTATTTTATCCTTGCTTTAAGCTGTCTTTTATACCATCAATAACAGTAAACCCTGGCCCCTAACTTCCAGGTTAAGGTCACTGGAGCCAACCTTTTACCTGCATGGAATGGTCATGTCCATATACACATAAATACCAAACATGAACGCAATACCTCACGGGACATAGAAGTTATAAGCATTTTCATAAAATTGTTTATGCCATTCATGATGACACTGACGACTAGGACCGAGGTATAGCAAAAGATCATTTTGTACTTTGTACAGGCCAGCTAATAATAGCAAATAAACACTAACTGATGAACCATCACAACACATACTAATCAGGACTGAAAACAAAGATGATAACTGCCAAGAGTTCAGGAAAGATATCGATAGCCGTTGTTGGCCATCAATTGCGAGTTGGCTACTGCTCTGAAATACAGTTGAGAAAACGTTATTCTTCCATTCAAACGAAAACGCATTGCAATGAAATCTAGAAAATGACAACTTTTTGACAATTCTGACTACCTGTTTCAATCTGAGTGGCAAACAGTTTGAAGCCTGATCAGACGCCGGGTTACCTGGCATCTGATCTGGTTCCAAACTGTTTGCAATGAAAATAATAGTTTAACCCTGAACACGGTTTATATGAAAGAATATGTTTTCTCTACTCTGCAAGTTGCACACGGGGCACAAACTGCTAACCTAAACGGCAAACAGTGGTAACTGAACACGCTGCAGATCTGGTAACATTTGAAGACAAGTTTTAACAATAATGCTTACCTCTCTAGAATATCCTTTGTCTCTTGAAGCAGTTGAGAGTATAAGTCACTGCTGGCAAAGTCTTCCTGTTATATACAGATACAGCTAATTATGTAGTCATAGCCACTGACACAATATATACAGGCAAATTTGTATTAACCCTTTACTACATACATAGTTCAATTTTCTACAGTCATGAATATGTACCGTAAGAAATATTTTCACTCCCTAGCAGGTATTAGCTTAAAGCAGGCTGAAAGTAAAGCAGAATGCACCCTAAGGCGCATTCTGCTTTACTTTCAACCTGCTTTTAAGTGGTCACCTATTTTCAAAACCAGAATCAGGCTATGGGTTTATGGGTTAACCCTTTACTCCATAAATACACCTTTGTTTGTATTTAAATTACATGTATTCCTCTTCTGAAGTAAAATAGGTCATATTTATACCGTCATGGATATGCAGCATATGAAATATTTTCTATATTCAAGCAGATGGTAACTTAAAGCAGGGTGTAAGTAAAGCAGAATGTGGTCATCTGTCTTCAAAACTAGAAACAAGGTATGGGGTAAAGGATTCAGCAACAATTGTATCCTGACCTTTCAAGACATGAAGCTGATTAACTCATTACCCCTTAAAAACGCCTTTTTACACCTCATTTATTCCTCCACTGAAGAAAAAAGTTCCAGTTTATACAGCCAAGAATATGTACCAGAAGAAATATTTTCCGTATCCTAGAAGATGGTAGCTTAAAGCAGGCTGAAAGTAAAGCAGAATGTGCCTTAAGGCACATTCTGCTTTACTTTCAACCTGCTTTAAGTGGTCACCTGTTTTTAAAGATAGAAATAGGTTAAGAGGTAATGGGTTAACTCTCTCCTCCATAGTCAAATGTGTGAATCATTCATATCCTACTGTGTTGAAGACATTCTGCTAAGCTTTCATATTGTTTTCATTTCTTCAAGCTTTTTAAATAAAATTCTTTACGCTTTACTTTCATCTTTCTTTAAGTTTCTACCTGTGTTCAAAACCATCACTGAATACTTATTTGTGGTGGTTCTGTGAAGTGTAGGTAGAGGTGCTCAAAGGCATTTCTATAGAGGTAAGGGTTAACAGCTCAACATGTGTCTTCTTGTCAGTATTCAATAAACCCTTTCTCCCAATAGAAGCGTCTTTTAGTTAAATAGTCCAAGGTTATAAAGCTTTTGAATTGAGTCAGATCTTTCAGAAACTTTTGATGGTCAGATTTAAGCATAAACTCAAATCTGACCATCAAATGCTTGAAAATGATCTCAAACTCAACTCAAACTCTTTATAACCTTAGGGCCTACTTGCATTGGCACATTTTAACTTTGAAAATAGAATTTCTGTAGTACAGAGCTCTGCAACATTACCAGGTGGATGCAGGAATCAATTCTAGAACTAACAGGGCTCAAGATAAGAGGGAGTAAACAGAACAAATCCAACATTTTCTCACTCATTTCAGCACCAAATCCTATGGTGTTACTACTCATTAGAATCGTCTCGAAGAGACGATTCTAATGAGTAGTGACACTATAGAATTTAATTCAGAAATGAAGATTTTAGTTTTTGAAATACTCCCCTTAGAGCCCTGACTAACATACAATCTGAGCCCTGACTAACAGACAAACTAGGGCCCACCTGTATCTGATCCTGCCAGTGTATTACCTGTATCTGATCCTGCCAGTGTATTAGATAGTCGGCCAGGTGTAATGTAGGTATATGAGTCTTCCTGTCATCCTCAACCCTCTCTCGTATCAGTTTTATCACAGCCTCAACGTTTTGAAGAGTTATCTTCTCTTTCAAAGAAAAACTGAAAACAAACACACCATTTTTTGTTTATATGGAAACACCCTAAATTGTTTAGTAAACATGTGAAAGCTTTAAGCAGGATAAAAGTAATGCAGAAAGCTCCTACAAAAGCTTCCCGCCTTGCTGTCATCTTGCTTTAGGCAGCCACATACCTACACTTATTGCAATGAGTTGAGGGTAAAGCATCCCCTTGAAATAATAAACAGTCTTGCATAAAGGTCTTGCAAAATGCATGATACATGTATGCTTGTTTTTGTCCTGAATTTATAATGGTGTACAACCAAACTCCCACCAATGGGCTGCCATTGTTTTAGCATAATGTTGACAGCAAATAGCCATTAAAAGGTGTTGCTCCATTGGCAAATATGCATGTATAGTAAGTATTTAAACTCCTAAAACAATAATGCTGGACACAATTACAAATACATTAACCCAATACCCCATAAATACACCCTTTTACACCTTCAATTAATTCCTCAACTGAAGAAAATAGTGCCATTTTATACAGTAATGAATATGCACCATAATAAATATTTTCAATATTCTAGCAGATGTAAGCTTAAAGCAGGTTGAAAGTAAAACAGAATGTGCCTTAAAGCATGATCCGTTTTACTTTCAACCTGCTTTAAGTAGTCGCCTATCTTCATTACTAGAAACAGACTATGGGGTAATGGGTTAAATACTAAGTGAATACAATATAGCTAACTTAAAAAAATTAATTCAATGTCCAGAAATGACCTTGACCTTAATATAGCTAAATTGTTATATTTCTCAAACATGTTCCCAATTGTTGTCAAAAATGTTGACACTAGTCGGGCCTTGCCTGCCAAAAGCATTTCTGAGGAAAACAGCACCAAAATTACCTTGACCCTTGAGAATAAGATTGGTTTGCTTCTAAATTCTTAAATGAGACTACTGGCAAATGATACTACTGGAAAAATACGGAATGAACACATTGAACATACAGTCAAACTTTTATTAACCCATTACCCCATAAATACGCCATTTTGCGCCTTTAATTTATTCCTCTCCTGAAGAAAATAGTTCCAATTTAATCTGTCACAAATAAGAATCATAAAAAAGTTTCTATATTCTAGCAGATAATAGCTTAAAGCAGGCTGAAAGTAATGCAGAATGTGCCTTAAGGCACATTCTGCATTATATTCAACCTGTTTTAAATGGTCAACCATCTTAAAAACTTGAAACAGGCTAATGCCTATGGAGTAATGGGTTAAGAGACCACCGAATGAAGAATCACTGTGATCTTTAAAGATCTGCGACTGCCTAATGTAGGAACAAGTAAGGCAAACACTCCTATTTGAGCTTCTTGTTTCACTTTTGTCCTGCAAGAAGGTGCCACCTGTCCTAAAGGCTACAAGTACTGTAAAACAGGTATTTTTCGCGTTATGAATATTTCGCGTAATGCCATTTTGTATTAATTCGCGAAATCATGCAATATTTCTAGCAGGTGGTAGCTTAAAGCAGGCTAAAAGTAAAGCAGAATGTGCCTTAAGGCACATTCTGCTTTACTTTCAACCTGCTTTAAGAAGTCACCTATTTTCAAAACTAGAGACATTCTCGAATTAACGCGCAAATTATATTCTCGTGAATAAAACCGGTTTTACAGTACATTTTTAGCAAATCCATACAGAAGTGTAGGAGGAATTAGCTACACAAATTTTTTAACAGAAGAAAAGGACGGACAGACAGAAACCACAACATCAATATGTCTCCCCCCTATATAGTGGCACAAAAATAAATATTCAGCTTTATAGCTTAACCCATTACCCCATAGCCTGTTTCGTGTTTTAAAGAAAGATGATCATTTAAAGCAGGTTGAAAGTAAAGCATATTCTGCTTTACTTTCAGTCTGCTTTAAGCTATTATCTGCTAGTATATAGAAAAAAATTCTTATGACACATATTCATGACTGTATAAAAAGGAACTATTTTATTCAGTGGAGGAATAAATTATAGGCGTATAAAGGCGTATTTAAGGGGGAATGGGTTAAAGCAGGTGATACAAAAAAGGACTTTTTGGAGAAAGAAAACAAGATGAAATGAATACAAAACTTCTCATTGTTTTCTGTAAAATAGAGTTACCTGCTAGTTTCTTTAATTACAGCTTCCTTCACTTTAGCAACAAGATCTTTTAATCCTGAAATATCATATTAACCCATTTTATGCGGGATACACTTTTAGGTGTACCAATAGGCAAACAGTTTTGATCTCAGATCAGGCCCCACATTGTGGGGCCTGATCTCAGATCAAAACTGTTTGCTGCTAAGTCAATATTATATCAGAAACTGCTAAAATCTTTTGCAAATATTTGAGTTATACCCGCTGCAGACGACATTTTAAAATGGCCGCCAAATATTACCCAGCATGCAATGGGTTAATGTAATGTAAGTACAAAATGAAATAAAACTAAACTCATATTATTATACTATGTAACGAAAACCATTAAATAAATTACTGGAACTTGTATTATTATTTTGCCAAAACTGGGTGCTGTACTAAATTTTATTCTATATTGAAAGAATTTATATGTTTCCATGCATCTCAATATTGTATATGTTTAGTGTGAATGTAGTTATATTTGTCTTTCTGGCTTTGTAGGTACATTTATAAAATTTCATGTGAAGTGCTTTTGAAAACACAAATCGGGTTTAATAATAATAATCTAATTCAAACTATGCTAAACTTGATACAATATGATTTTGATAAATTAAATGACAGTTCTTTATTTAATAAAACATTCTACAAGATTTGATACCATTCAATGTAATCATTTTAAAAATACATTTCATGCCATACAGTTGAACTCAAACTTCCTTCAGTCAAAGATATCTTATATCTTCAGTCAAACCTCTATACCTCTAGCTCATTGGAGTCAATCATACGTCTTTTTTAAAGTTAAAACCTGGCTATGTCACATTTAACTGAAATACCAATAAGAGATATGAGCCAGTCCGACTTTTTGTTTGATAAAACTCCATAGTGTGTGTCATTTATTCTATAACTGAATGGATTTTGGAAAATTCAATTAATGTGTGATTTCAATGATGTGATATGAAAGTACTTGCCTACATCAAAGAAGGTTCTAATAAGTGCTAGATATTTTTCCTGAACATCTGTAGGTGTTATAGTAACAGCATCATTCACTCTCTGAAATATGTTGAAAACAATCAAAACTTGCGTTAAACCATCATTGATTGAAGAAACAGGACAATCTTTATAGAAAGGTGAGCAATATTGATCGATGGAGATGTATAAATATGATAGCTTAAGTCTATTATTCTATAAATACACCTTTTTTACCTTTAATTTATTCCTTCATTGGAGAAAATAATTCCACTTTATACAGTCCTGTATATGCACCATAGAAATTATTTTCTATACCATAGCAGATGTGAGCTTAAAGCAGACTGAAAGTAAAGCAGAATGTACCTTAAGGCTCATTCTGCTTTACTTTTAACTTGCTTTTAGTAATCACTTGTCTTCAAAACTAGAAATAATTCAAAGCTAGAATGAGCTTTCTGCTTTACTTTCATCTTACTGCAGTCACTTGTGTTATCACTGTTTGATATAGGAGATTAGCATTTCTGGTAATGGAATAAAGGGTTAAGGAGCTTTCTGCTTTACTATAATATTTAATATTATGGCCTAAAAGAATATAAATTGATGAATATAGAGACAGGTGACAGTTTAAAGCAAGATGAAAGTAAAGCAGAAAGCTCCTAAATGAGCTTTCTGTTTTACTTTCATCTTGTTTTAAGCAGTCATCTGCCTTTAACACCTTATAAACAGAATTTAGTGGTTGTAATAGAGGTTTTACTGTATAAGGCATTCTGTAGTGTCTTATCTGGAGACTTTCTAAGCAGAGGCATGAGCATTACTCACCTTGTCTTTATGTTTGTTGTTATTATCTATATACATATATCCACCTATCACATTGAGCTGAACTCTCAACATAGTACACATTAACGTACATCCATACACCACTGAGATAACTCTTGTAAAACCTGCAAATAAAGAACAGAACATTCAACAAGCGTTTATGCACCCTGTGGCATCCTTGCCAATTATGAATATATTCAAAATCATATTTAAGTCCAACAAAGGTCAAGGTCAAATTAAGGTTCAGGGTAATATGACAGGATTGGGAAGGGTCCACTCCGTAATAAATCAGTTTTATTCATATCTTCTATGTAAAGTTTACACTTCTAAAGGACAGTTTTCTAAAGGGTGATTTGAAGTTTTTCAACAGCCTATTTTTCACGACTTGGTAACACCTCACTGTTAAGCTGTCGCATACCATAGTTGTTTACAACAGACTGACACGGCCCTCACTGGGGTACATTAAAAGTATTAAACAACAAATACTGTCATTTGCAAACATGTTATTTATTGTGCTACTTATAATCAAACTCTATTGTACAGTGAGCAGCAGTCCAATGGAAAGTATTGATATGGATGGTTGCTTACTGCAGGAAAAACAGTAGGTCTAATGCAGAATACTAATAGAGGAGATTTCCACATTACTTCTGCATTACCTGTCTCAAACATATCATCCATGAACGATCTCTTGACTGTAGTAAAAAAACACTACAACTGTAAATTTACTTTAACCCTTTACCGCATAACCCGTTTCAAGTTTTGAAAACAGTTGACCATTTAAAGAAGGTTTAAAGTATAGTAGACTGCATCTTGAGGTGCATTCTGCTTTATTTTCAACCTGCTTTAAGCTATTATCTGCTAGAATAAAGAACATATTGCTTCTGATTTTTATTTGTGACAGTACAAATTGCAACTATATTTCTCAATAGAGAAATTAGTTAAAGGCGTAAAAAGGTGTATTTATGGTGTAATGGGTTAAAGTGACCAATACTGTGAAAAATATGTTTTTATATTTGCTACACTGGACTTACTTAGAATTTTTAGATCTTCCCATAGTTCCAACTTGTTGCTTGGACTGAAATTAACAACAACACTATACATGTATGCAGTATGAAACATACAAAACAATTAATTTCTTTGAAACGTGCACATCTTTATGTCATATTGTCATGTTAACCTGATATAAGGGCATGAGTTTTATATGTACTCTGTTAATCCTGCTGCGTGGCTTAGTGGTAGAGCGTCTGCTTGCAGTGCGGGAGGTTGCGGTTCAATTCCCGGCCAGGTCAAACCAAATACTTAAAAATTGGTAGTTATGGCTTCCCTCCTTGGCGCTCAGGATTTAGGGTTAGCATTACATAATGAAGTGACCGGCCGGGTTCAGTCCCTGGTGCACCTCATAAGTGCCCCTGAGTGTAATACTCAAAAGAGGTGTAAAGCAGTATCAATAAAACAATCCTAAACCTGTTACAAACTAGTTCCATGCTTCCATAGATTTTTTAACACTATCTTGGCTGTACAAGTACAAGTACTTTAGTACAAATATACAATTTCACAAAGACTGTCTTAAACGCATTTGTATCAGATGAAATGGCATCAAATATCAAAATGTTTTACTTATGCCAACTTCTATTAACCTGGTTAACCAATTACCCCATAGCCTGTTTCTAGTTTTAAAGAAAGATGATCACTTAAAGCAGGTTGAAAGTAAAGAAGGCGCATTTTGCTTTACTTTCAGCTTGCTTAAATAAGCTATTATCTTCTAGGATATAGAAACTATTTCTTATGATACATATTCATGACTGTATAAAAGGGAACTATTTTCTTCAGTGGAGGAATAAATTGAAGGCATAAAAAGGCGTGTTTATTGGGGAATTGGTTAACTTGCTGAAGTTGCACTTACTTATTATTCTTCAGTTCCATTTCCATTACTCAAACTCTCTTCAGTTAAACATACCCTCATTTGGAAGTTAAAACTTGGCAAAGCCCAGCTCCACTACAGCCAGTTCAGGTTATCAAGATTTTACTGTATAGTAAATCTAACTGACTTGTCTTGAAATGTTGCGAAGAGAATACATTTTCAATTTGATCAAAGGAGATTGACTTACTTGGTTTTCAGTTTTTCTGTAATTTCTTCAGTGTTCACTAGGACAGCGATTCTCTCTCTCAATGTGGGCAACATTGACAATACTAGAAAAGAAAATCAACATTCTGATCTGGGTCCTGTTTCATAAAACTTCATACGACAAAAACAATTGTAAGCCAAAACTTTAAAATACATTTAATTTCTGATTTCTCAATCTAATCCAGTCTTGTGATATCTCTTTGGAATGGTCTTGAAAAGGATAAGACAGAGATTAGACAGGATTAGACGGAGAAATAAATATTAGCACATGGCTTGGAGCTCTCGGCCAATCAGATGCCTCAAAAACCTGTGAATATATCGTTTATTTCAACAAACCATGGAATAACTAACAAACTGTTCACTTATTCCACGCTTATGTCATCTCAAGGCAATTTGACGTCACAATTCTAGCAATCCTCCGAGCCAGCCACCGCGAAAACCTTTTGCCTGCAATGTAGCCTTAATGCTAAATAATCGGAATAAACACCAGATCAAGGATTTAAACTGAAACAATACGGAAATTTCACAGTAACAATAAAAGATCTAGATCTACCCCGTTCCTCTTGACCTAGATATATACATTGTTTCAGCTGTAGATGTAAAAACCGGAATACGCATGTCTAGATTGTCTTTAAAAACAGCTGAGGTCAGAGGTGAACTGCACACGCTTCATGACGTTATATTATGTACAGTGAGACCTAGACTTTAACAAGAGGGCCTGAAGGCCCTGATATCGCTCACCTGTTGTACTGAAGCTTGATAACTTAACCTTTCTATTTCACCGGTTTTAATATAAATCCATTCAAATTTGTAGTATAGCATGTAAACAATTTTTGAATACAACCTCATAATTCTAGTACAGTAGAGTACATCAAGGGCAGAAAACAATACTGAAATGAAGTCTTTTCTAGCATTTCAAAGTCTATCAAGGGCAGATATCTATTGCCACAATAATTAGATTTCAACAATAATTGCACTCCTTTGAGAACTTATAGCTATATTCTTTGTCTGCAAGTATAATCAAAATCCATTGATAACTGTAGTTGCAACAGTATAAACGCTGTTAGATATGGCATTTTCAGCAATTCAAGGGCAGACAACTCTTGACCTATTTGTCCGATTTCAACCATAATCACACTTATTCGAACTCTTATGGTCATATATAATCTGAGCAAGTTTGAGATAGATTGGATAAAAAGTGTGGCCCCTAGAGTGTAAACACTGTTAAATATGGCATTTTCAGCAATTCAAAGGTAGATTACTCTCAACCTATTGGTCTGATTTCAACCATAATCGAACTCATCTGAACTCTTATGGTCATTTACAATCTGAGCAAGTTTCAGATAGATTGGATAAAAATTGTGGCCTCTAGAGTGTAAACACCCTTAAATATGACATTTTCAGCAATTCAAAGGTAGATAACTCTAGACCTATTAGTCTGATTTCAACCAAAATCGAACTCATCCGAACTCTTATGGTCATATACAATCTGGGCAAGTTTTAGAAAGATTGGATAAATACTGTGGCCTCTAGAGTGTAAACACCATTAAATATGGCATTTTCAGCAATTCAAAGGTAGATAACTTTTGATCTATTTGCCCAATTCCATAAATATTGTGGTCTCTAGAGTGTAAACACTAAAATTGTTGACGCCGGATGACGCACGACGGACGCCGGACATTCAAGTATTGCAATAGCTCACCCTGAGCTAGCTCAGGTGAGCTAAAAACAATAACTAATGAATTGTGCTTACATATAGAGCTTCAATAAGCGTTATTTATGTTGGTGTTAAAGTATGCTTAATGTCTCAAACTTATCATTGAAATAACCTTTCAATTTTAGTAAAATATTACAAACAAAATGACTTTTTCGTCTAAAACAAAAAGCAGAAACGACTGGTCTTCTTGTTTTCCTCGAGCCCAAGCCAAGCCCCCTCGAACTATGTCGTTTATTCGCACCCAACCATGGTCTAACCTATACATAACTGAGACTTTTATAATCTGACTTACGATAACATTTGTTGTACGAGGTTTTATGAAACGGGCCTCAGAGCTCTAGATATGGTGAGCATGTCAAATACTTCCATATGGCTCCACTAAACCCCTTGGTTGTCACTGCATGTACTCATTAGAACCATCATAACCCATTACCCCATAAATATGCCTTTTTACACCTTTAACTTATTCCTTCACAGTTGAAATTAGTTCCACTTTGTACAATCATGAAAGTGTATCTCAGGAAATATTTGCTATATCCTAGAAGATGGTAGCTTAAAACAGGCTGAAAGTAAAGAAGAATGCACCTTAAGGCTCAATCTGCTTTACTTTCAACCTGCTTTAAGTAGTAACCTGTCTTCAAAACTAGAAACAGGTTTACGGGGCAATGGATTAAAGAAGCGATTCTGATGAGTAATCATTTCAAAGGGTTTGTTGGAGACAAATATGAGAAAACGCTGGGTATGGGGCATTCCTTTTATTCATAATTGTCTGGAGCTCATATGATGAAAACAAAATGTGAGCTCACGGAGGATATTCTTTTAGTTAACCCATTACCCCATAAATACGCCTTTTTACGCCTTCCATTGATGAAAATAGTTCCACTTTATACAGTCATACAGTATATCATAAGAAATATTATCTGTATCCTAGCAGATGGTAGCTTAAAGCAGGCTGAAAGTAAAGCAGAATGTGCCTTAAGGCACATTCTGCTTTACTTTCAACCTGCTTTAAGTGGTCAACTATCTTCAAAACTAGAAACAGGCTATTGGGTAATGGGTTAAGATGAAGGATTATCAAAAATTACTAAAATCTTGTGATAATTCATGTAAAATGATCTTAAAGAAATGTTTGAAATGTTTAAATAGACTCCTAATAGTTCACCCTTAGTCTATTAAACAAATAGACCAATTCATAATGATACTTACACACACAAGTTTTGTGTAGACTGTTTGAAACAAGAGAATTTTGATTTATGAAATGTATCTCCTTCATGTCCTTCACTAAACCCCATGGTGTGACTACTCTTCAAGACAATTATAATGAGTCCTGAAGTCACATCACAGGGTTTGGTGCAGGCATAAAGATTTTAGTTTTGAAATACTCCCCTTATCTGGAGCCCTGGAATTAGTATGACTTACCTGTCATGTTGCATGTTCTTTGATTACTGTCAAAGTGGTGTTGCCGCCTGTATAAAAACAAGCAAACAAATATTAGTCATGGCTGTTCCTCTTCGATAATGATAGCACAGTAAGAGTTATATGAGACTCAATGAGTTTTGCACTCTCAAACCAACAGGTAAAACATTAAAATATTTTGTTCCCAAAAACCAAAATCTAAATTAAAATACCCAATACCTGATCAGAGGGCTCCTATAGGAGCCCTGTGATCTAGGTCTACACTATTTGCTAAATTTGAGCAGTATTTATTAAACTACCAAGAATTCCAAGTAGACTGGTTCATGTTTTGGTAACTAAAATGATCCACAAGGATACATAATAACGGTTAATCACACGAGTTACTTAGTGTTGAAAGAGTTAAACACTGTTAGATGAAGGTGATTTGAGGAGGAAGTGGTTGGTTATATTGGAAAGGGTTAAAACAGTGCCAAGAAACTGATGCATATAAATATGTAATGTAGCTACGTAATTGCATGTACAGTAAAACCTCTCTATTACGACCAGTGAATTATGTTAATTATTAGGGCGTTTTCGATAGGTGACCGCTTAAAGCAAGGTGACAGTGAAACAGAAAGCTCCTTTAGGAGCTTTCTGTTTCACTGTCATCTTGCTTAAAGCTGTCACCTCTCTATTATAAAATCAATTAGCCTTGGTTTTAGTGGTCGTAATAGTGAGGTTTTACTGTATTGTCACTCTTGTGTATTTTGAATTGAAAAAGATAAAAAACCAAAGCATTGGACCAAATACAATATTCCTTACCTTGCCTGGACTAGACATTCTGCAGCTTCTATTTCTTGAAATTCTCTGAGTTTTACTGTTGCATACCTGTACAAGTACCTTCCTCCTATAATTTCAAAATGAAAAAGAAAACGACCATGATACCATAATCGTTTGGCCTTTATTCAAACTTGTTAAATTTATACATGTAAATTGTCCAAAGGGGATTAAAATTTGATCATAGACCTATAAATTAGGTTTAAAAACATCACTGGATTTGGTCAAGATTATATTTATTTGGATTTTTTATCAATTTTTATAACCCGTAGAGCAACAATGCTTTTCTCACAAAATTTAATATAGACAAAATGTTATATAGTAAAATTTCTCTATTACAACCACTAAAAGAAGAACCTTGTGCCAGGTGAGCTAAAATACTGATATAAAGCATATTTAAAGTGTATTCTAATAGATCTTAGTCATTTACATACTTTGTTTCTGTTTTTTTTAGGCGAGATCAGCGATGTATATGACCGGGCCCATAATATTGGCCACCTTTATTGGTAAATCTCACACCTTTGTAATTATTACCGCAATGAAAAATCACAAATGCCCTTCGTACAAACTTATTTATGGAACTTTGCAAGTCACTTTCGTCTAGGCTTTAGAAGTTTGTAAGCACTAAGCTATGAAATGGGCCCCCATATTCTAACAAAACATAGATTATCCTAGTTACATCTTTCAGTTAGTAATATAAGAATTCTTTTTATGCGATCAAAAGTATGCATTAACAAAATTAATATAACAATAATATAGTGCCATATTAACCATATACAGTTATAAACAACACTGTAAATGCTTTTCTAATGTTCGGTCTATTCTTGTATTCGTATTAGCTACAGCTGTAGTGGCTGTAGAGGTGGGGGTTGATAGACCCGCGCGCCCCGTTAGGCGTTAGCTCAGTCGGTATAGTGCCGAACTAGTGTTGAGGTGGTCGTGGGTTGGAGTCCCACCTCGGGCGGGCATTTTTCCCCTAATTCACTTTAATGATGTCAGAAGTGTTTGACGGCCCAGGCAACTGGAGTTATTTGGTCTGTATCTGTATCTGTTACGTTGTAGAACCCGATGTCGGTTTTTATACAACGGTGAGGGAGAGCGCCGATGACTAGATTATCGGCGATGGTTCCCCAGGGCGGTCTTGAAGGCCCCTAGGGAAGTAGCGCATGCAATGATTTCTGGCAGGTGGTTCCAGTGGATGACGGTGTCGACGAAGAAAGAGTTTTTGTATTGTTGTGTTCTGCTGTCTGGAATCTTTAGGGCCCTACTATTATTGCAAATTTGCTTTTGAATGATATTTGGTCTTCATGAGAGTTTGTAAAGCTCTGAAAAGTGAAGGGGGAGGAGTGTAATGGCTGTAGAGGTGGGGTCAATAGACCGCCAGGTTAGCTCAGTGGGTAGAGGGTCGCACTAGTGTTGAGGTGGTTGTGGGATTCGAGTCCCATCCCAGACGGATTCCGGGTCGTTTCGCGCCCAAGCCGTTTCCTCCCTGGTCGTTTCCACCCTGGTCGTTTCGCTCCCAAATGAGACCCGAGTCGTTTCGCCCCCTAAGGGCTAGTCGTTTCGCCCCCAATTTTATAACCTTACTAAATATATGTATGTTATCCCATAAACTTAAGTTTTAAGTTTCATGTAATAAAAATGAATAGAAAATCAATTTTTCTTTCTCCCAATTTGTATTTGTAAAACAATAAAAGTGTGAAAAATATAATGTATCGTGTTATTTGTTCTTAATATTTTTAATACTTTTGTAAATTTATGTCATATTTGAAATTTGTAATCATATTTATTAAAAAATAGCTATGTACAAACAATTTAATAATGATTACATTGTTGTTGTTTGTTTGTATTAACTGTTTAAACATAACATGATTGCCATAGTAACACATACTTATTTTAACACTTGAATGTGTTAATATGACGACAATTTGTTATCTTTCACACACGTAAGTGTCAAATAATTCGCGAACGTGCGATGGCATAAAGAATGTCCACGGTACCATCAAACAGGTGTTAATTTGCTTTGTTTATTGCACCTTGTTTGTTGCGTTTTTCACGAACTTTGATGTTTAATGAGGGATTATAATTCAAACCAAACCCGTCATTTAAAATTGAAACAACCGATTTGAATAGAAATCGATTTTGATAGGTTTTAAGGTAATTACAGGTTGTGATTAAATATTATTGAACGATGATTCGATGAAAATAAGAGTAAACCGAGTTTGATTGTGGTTTTATTTTTGATAATTATATTGTATATGCAATTTTATTGGAAATCTGAATAAGGGGAGATCCTTTGAAAGCACCGAGAACAAAGCAAATACTGAAAATTGCAGACTCGGTTTAATTGAGTCTGTTCATGAGCAATACTGAAATATGCAACAGTGCTCACGCCCCCTAGCACCGGCTTAAGCGGAATTCAACTTTCAACTGTAAACGACCTGAAATCAATGATTCCAAAGGACCAGAAAGTATAACAACACTGAGAATGAAGTACGGGGCGACTTTTTACAGCTGAAAGACTGAAAAAAAAAAGATACTACTGTAATGAAAGGTGGTTTTCGAGATTTTCTCATCATCATGGATACTGCACTCCTTCACTAAAATTGAAGTTTATGTGCAGGCTCATTATATCGCTCTTAATTGTTGATATCATAGGCTATAATTTACGTGCGTGAGTGACAAAAGTTCTAAGACAGGATTTGTGAATAGTGATTTAAAATACTGTTGTGTCTTTAAAATAATATTGGATTGAGGAATAATTAAGTAAGATAGTGGCATATGCTGTGGTTCACTTTGTTTTTTGTGTTCACAATGAGTCATATTTGCATAGCATGCGAGAAAGTGGTACATAAACTACAAGAAGCAATAACATGTGACGGTTGTGGTCGATGGCACGTGCAATTCAGGTTAGTTCTTTTATTATTTTAAAAAAAATGTTACCACATTCACTGCCATGATAATGTATTAACCATTTCACCAATGTATCACGAATATATTGGTTAATTGCAAAAAGCTTGGATACTGATCAGTTGCAGAATATAATTCGGCGTATGATCAGGATCAAAACTGTTTGACCTTTTTTGAATTTAGTCTATTTATATATAAAATAACATTGAAATATTGACAATCCACTTTTTGACAGGTTGATGGCATGCCCGAGAATGGATTATAGAAATTGTAAATTTTTATATCGTTGCTCATTAAGCATGTGCATTGAAGAGTTTTCAATGTCTTGAATTTGTTAGTTTGGTCATCTGAAATATAGATATATTTCGTATATTTCGATTTCACTGTAGCCATGTTGCCTAAGATTTAAGAATGAGAATTAAACTATTTTTAAAAATGTTGAATATGTAATATTGCCGTGCACGTAAAACACGTGCATTATTACCATGGTTGTAACTATTATATTATTAACCTGCATATTTAATCTTTATGTATTAACTTTCACTGATTATCTCGAATACAAGTGGTTATTTATAAGTTGAACCCTAACCAGATGCCGAGTAACTCGGCGTATGATCAGGATAAAAACTATTTGATATTCCACCATGTATTTAAAATTTTCATTTAACCGTATGTTTATAATCTTAGGAACAAGTGCAGAACGAGGGCAGACGATACATATCTTTTAGAGTTGACTGTAGTTATTTTCTCTAAGATTTAAGAATAAGAATTAAAGGGTATTTAACAAATAAGAAATGTAATATTGCCGTGCACGTTAACCACGTGCATTACTACCATGGTAGAAAATATCTAAAAAATCTGCAGATTTAATTTTTATGTATTAACTTTCACTGATTATCTCGAATACAAGTGGTTATTTATAAAAAGTTGAATCCTAACCAGATGTGGAGTAACTCGGCGTATGATCAGGATTAAAACTATTTGATATTCCACCAGTCATTTAATATTCGAACCACGGGTCTTTGGATTCCCGGCCGCGGCTGCTGTTTTTCATTAGGTCTTTTTACGATATATACATGCATATAGAACTACTTGGAGAAAGACCGCGGCGGCTGATTTTTCATTACGTCTTTTTCTGATATTTCTATCCAGCATCGAGTTCTTTCTTCACTTCTATACATATATATATATTCTGTTTTTCGTCATATTTTCTTATGTGCTAACCCTTTGCCTGTAGGTTGCGACTTTCTTTATGGTGGCAAACAGTTCAGATCCAGATCATACAAACAGGATGCAAACAGTTTAACACTCGTCTGTTTGTATGTCGAACGTTGAAAAGGTTTTAAAAAAATGGCATCTATTTTACGTTTATATATAAATACTTAGAGTGCCAAAAAAAATCCTACCTTTTTATATGTGTTTCTCGTTTAGTTGAGACATACATACATACAGTGGCATGATCAATATCCCGTCTTACAGTACTTGCTAAGATCAAATTTCTATCTAAACACCCTTCGATGAAAATAACCAATAAATGTACGTTAATTTTTAACAGAGATAATACTTTAGTTACATATTTGATATTGGGTGCGAAACGACCAGGGGCGAAACGACCAGGGTGGAAACGGCTTGGGCGCGAAACATCCAAGGTGCGAAATTGTTTGGGCGCGAAACGTCTTGTCACCTCCCAGACGGACATTTTCCCCTGTTTCACTTTACAGCCCTAGTATTCTCGGTAGCCCCGTTCGGTGAGGGACATATTTTTGTGCACTTTACCTTAACAACGCTATCTTCCTTTTCAATTACAAAGATAGGAATAATTATTTTCATAGATTTTTATGATTTGTGATCACCTGGATCAGTTTGAACGTTAAGTGCACCGAAACCGGTACATCCACGATACATTCCCTGTTGGGCTATCTATCTATCTTCCAGTGAGTCAAACCCCTGTTGGGGACCTAGAATTCTGATATGTTGAAGCGATTAGTTGTGTAATTTGTAAAGCGTCCGAAACTACCGGGCTGTCCGAAACTACTACCGACTCCCATCAATCGTAGATCTATGGATTACATCGTGTATTGTTCTCGCTTACCTATTATAATTACGCCAGTTACTATGATCTTCCTTTTATGGCGTTTAACAAACTCCCATGCTCTTCCAAACATGTTGTCATGCGTTAAATTCTGATTTGTTTATAAATAATCTGGGAAGAGTTCAGAGTCCAGATCAGGGGAGATCAATCACACGGTCTGGGCTGGTAAGGGCTAAAATTGGAGTGATGCGTGTAAAACAGACTCATATGCGGTCACCAAGAAATGATCGGTATTATACACAGTTACACACATATAATTCCGTGATTTAATAAACGCTTATAAACCCTTGCCAATATATTCAAGGTCAGTGTCAAAATTAGGTTGAGTAATAGATCTATGATTGAATTGTTGATGGTCCAAGGCAATTGGTATCAGTATTCAAGCATTGTAGTCAGTAGTTTTAGTTTCAAAATATTTTTTTAGCTCACCTGTCACGAAGTGCCAAGGTGACCTTATAGGATCGCTGGATGTCCTTCGTCTGTATATATGTCACTTGGTCAAACTGTTTGCCTCATTGAAATCTAGTTCAACCTCCTGTATAGCTCTGCAGTGGTAGAGCGTCCGCTTGCAGTGCGGGAGGTTGCTGGTTCAATCTCTGGCCGGGTCAAACCAAAGACTTGAAAATTGGTAGTAATGGCTTCCCTCCTTGACGCTCAGGATTTCGGGTTATTATTACGACTGGTTCGTCGGTGTCAGGATAAAGCGACCGGCCGGGTACAGTCCCATTGAGGTGCATCTAAAAAGTGCCCCTTCTCATAATCATCAGAATTGATGGCATAGAAGTACTAAATAGAAAAGTTTGAATGTGGGTCACCAGCCATCAAAAACAAGGTCACTAGGTCAAATCGTAGAAATACCTTGTTAACACTCTAGAAACTGAAAAATCTCATTTGATTTTAATGAAACTTGCTCAAAATGTTTGCCTATTAGGAATCCGGGCAAGGGTTAATTGTGGCTCATGTCGGGTCAAAATCTAGGTCACTATAGGTCAAGTTTTACATGGTGTACCAGGTGAGCAATTTAGGGCCATAGTGGCCCTAGTTTATAAGATTTGACCTAGTGACCTACTTTATGACCCGACATAACCCATACTCAAACTTGTCCTAGACTTTGTCAAGATGGTCATTCTGACCAAGTCTGATAAAGATTGGGGTAAAATTGTGGCTACTACAGTGTTCACAAGCTTTTTCTAAGACTTGACCTTGGTACCTAATTTTTGACCCAACTTAAACTATATTCAAAGTTGGCTTAGATTATGTCAAGATAGTAATTCTTACCAAGTTTGATAAAGATTGGACCAAAAGTGTGGCCTCTAGAGTGTTCACAAGATATTCACAGAGGCACAACGACACCGGACACAGCAAGATCACAATAGCTTACCAAGCACTAAGTGCTCAGGTGAGCTAAAATGGTATATCTATGGAGTAAAGGGCTGACAAGGGTGGTCAATGATAAAACTACAGAACAAACAATGGCAATTGTTGCTTATATATATTTTATTCAATCAAAACAATATTCATATAATGAACAATAAAGATAGTGTAAATGTATAAATATCTAACAATGAAATCAATGAGTGAAAAGAAGAACTGTTGGAAAACAGGGGCCCGTTTCATAGAACTACGACAACATATTCGTACGACAAATGTTGTCGTAAGTCGTAATTTATTTCTGCATCTAATCCTTGAAAAGACGATTCCAAAGAGATATCACAACGCAGGATTAGATAGAGAAATAAGAAATTAAATGTATTTTAAAGTTTTGAATTATGACCATTTTTGTCGTACAAAGTTTTATGAAATGAGCCCCAGCAAAGCTTGCCTGCTGCAAACATTTTCAGCTAGCTTATTCCAAGAATAGGAATTAATACGTAATCACCCTGCCATGATTTCAGTAAGGAAATCGATGGCCATCGATTGCGAGTTTCCTACTGGTCTGAAATACAGTGGATAAAACGTTATTCTTCCGTGCAAACGCAAAGCAATGAAATAAAGAAAATGACCAACTTTTTGACAATTCTGACTACCAGTTTTAATCTGAGTGGCAAACAGTTTGGAGCCTGATCAGACGCCAGGTTACCCGGCGTCTGATCTGGCTCCAAACTGTTTGCAATGGAAATAATAGTTTTAGCGTAACCATGTTTATTGGGAAAGAGTACCTTTTCTCTACTGTACTCTGCATGCTGCACACCAGCACAAACTGCGAACTCAACAGCAAACAGTGGTAACTGAACACGCTACTGGTGTTGGCATTGTCTTTCGATAACGTTTTTGTGTAAGTGTTGTAATGTAAATATATGAAATATTTGCCCTAGGAAGCTAATACATGTATTTAGAATGGAGGTTATGGAGGTTACCTATGGGTCGAGCACTTACTCTAAAACTTAAACCCTCTACTTCATAGCCTGTTTCTAGTTTTGGAGACAGATGACCACATGAAGCAGATTGAAAGTAAAGCAAAATACAATGTATGCCTAAAGGCACACTCTGCTTTACTTGCAGCCTGCTTTAAGCTATCATCTGCTAGTATATATATAAAAAATATTTCTTATGATACATGTGCATATTCAATCATGACTATATATGGTAGAACTATTTTCTTCAGTGGAAGAATAAGTTAGTTGCATAAAAAGTCATATCTATGGAGTAAAGGGTTAACGAAAGCCAACAGCAATGCCAGGGTGACTACATAAGTGCCCCATTTCTTCCAGTTGGCAATTGATAACTTTGATTCCTACTAATAAACAGTCAAAACATGCCATGACCCATTAACCCTAGTCATGAGTAGAACCATCATTAACAATTAGTGTACTTGTGAACAGTTTACCTTTGCATACAGTATAGACCCAGATCAGAGGGTTCTATAAGGGGTCCTCTGAGCAGGGTCTACACTGTTTGTTGACCCTAGATGTCAAGGTCACCAAAATGTAGTGCATTGTGCTCAACTCATTGAGGCACATCAGCATATGAAGTTCCATGACCCTAGGGGCAGTAGTTAGGCTTTAACGCAAAACCTTAACGTTGACCCTAGAGGTTTTTACTCATTGCGGCACTAGGTGGGTTAGTTAGGCCAGAAGAGACTTCGTAGACGTGAACTTAAAATGGTATTGACTTAATTTGAAACTGGAGTTTCAGGGATGATTGAATCAGCACCAGTTGACAGCAAGTCCATTGATTCTTCCCTCGAGGATACCTGTTGGTATTATAGTGGAAGACACCAGCTGTTGTTCTACACTCACAATGAGCTGTCCTGAAACTACATCACTTATTTGCCAGATTTGCCCATTTTTTCCTTCCTCTTCTTCATATGTTTGGGAGTTTTCTGTTGCCTCTTCTCCTTTTGAGCCTCCTTTATCAAACGCTTCCTCTCCTAGAAATAACAACCAGTGATAGATGTAGCATTGATCTGGTTTTATTCATAGCATACTTCTGGAAAATTATTTTTTTTATTTCTCAGCAAAACCCTATGACATAAGTCACATGACATAATAGGGTTTGGTGGAGACATAAAGGCCACTCGGTTTACTCACTTATCTGGGGCCCGTTTCATAAAACTTCTTACGACAAATTTTGTCGTAAGTCAAAACTTTAAAATACATTTAATCTCTGATTTCTCTATCGAATCCTGTCAAGACGATTCCAAAAAGATGTCACAAGCCAGGATTAGATGGAGAAATAAATACTTATTGAGAGTTTTATAATCTGACTTACGACAACATTTGTCGTACGAAGTTTTATGAAACGGGCCCCTGGAGTATAGGTTGCACTGTTGCCTTAACTCATTGAGTCCTTGTGACACATATATGCGTCCTTTACCAAAAGTGTACCTGTTAAAAGTACACTGGGTACAAGGTTATAAAGCTTTTGAGTTGAGTCTTAAGTCATTATCAAGCATTTGATTGGTCAGATGTGAGCCTAGGCTCAAATCTGACCAATCAAAGGCTTGTGAACAAACTCAGACTCAGCTCAAATGCTTTATTACCTTGGACCCAGTTCTAATGAATGCAAACAGTGAAGTCCCTGATTAGAGGGCTCCTACAGGTAGCAGCTTAATGCAGGACAAAAGTAATGCAGATAGGAGTTTCCTGTATTACTTTTGACCTGCATTAAGCAGTCATATAAATCATCAGGCTACTTTATTGAGAGATTGCTTCATACTGGTTGGTGTGTACCAGTACAAGTGTATCAGCTCACAGACTTCAGTACCTGAGCACACTAAAACTATCATAGTGTTAAAGCAGGATGTACTTAGAATGCACAGATAATCAAAACAAAATGCAATGCAATTTAATGTAAATAATGACAGTTCCATTGAAAATGAAGAACCTTTTATTACGTTTGGAAGTTTAATGCCGAATTATATGACATCTGATCCAGCTCCAACCTATTTGTGCTTGAAAAGATGATGTCTTTAACATAGGTAATTATTGGCAAAGAATAGCGTCTCTGCTGTTTGTGAAACATGATTAATTAAATAAAATGTCCAGGGCTCCAGATAAGAGGGAGTAAACTGAACAAATCCAACCTGTTCTCACTCATTTCAGCATCAAATCCTATGGTGTGACTACTCATTAGAATCGTCTCAGAGAGACGATTCCAATGAGTAGTGACACCCTAGGGTTTAATGCAGAAATAAAGATTTTAGTTTTTGAAATACTCTTCTTATCTGGAGCCCTGATGTCTCAGACTTCATACCTTTTTGGCATTGGGTGACTCATCCCTTGGCCTGTGGAAACTGTTGGTTTTACCGCCGTCCCCCTCCTCCTCCCCCTCACTCTCTTCAGTATCAGAGTTGTCATCACTAGCAGTGTCTTTGTTAGCTACACTTGTCACTGAATCACTTTCACTACACAGTTTATCACTAACAGCTGTCTCTTTCAGCAGGGATGGTGTCTGCAAATAACAATAACCCATAAATACGTCTTTTCACGCCTTTAATTCATTTTGCCACTGAGGAAAGTATTTCCAATTTATACAGTTTTGAATATGTATGATAAGAATAATTTACTTCATTCTAGCAGAGGGTAGCTTAAAGAAGGCTGAAATTAAAGCAGAATGCGCCTTAAGGCGCATTCTGCTTTACTTTCAACCTGCTATAAGTGGTCACCTATTTTAAAAACTAGAATCAGGCTAATGGGTTAAAGACACGCATTGCTAAAGTAAATGTTCACTAACATGCAATCAACAACTTAAGTCTTTTCAGTTTTCATCACTTGGCCCTTATCAAACAATGAGAATTTATTCAGTGAACAAAGGGTGAAGATTGTTTAACAACAAATTGGACAGCTAGTGGGAATGTTCCAAAAAGTCTCACCTTCTCTGGACCAGACAAATCTGTTCTTAGACCGGCAATCTTATTATATAATAACTGAAAAAGAAAATGTTCAACATTAGCAAGAGCCGTATACAGCCCTGAATCGCTCATCTGGAACCATTGATGTAAATGTAAAATATCTCTAAAAGTTAAGAAATCATGACAATATGATTGTGTCAATTGCTGAGTAGATGATGATGTGTGCCAAATATCTAAGCCCAGGGTACTGAGGTGTATGACTTTTTTAAAGTTTAAATTGAAAAAATCAATTTTTAACCTAGATATGCAATGGCCAAAACAACTTGAACACTATTGGTAAAGTACCTCTAGAAGTTTTACCATGCCAAGTATCTAAGCTCTGGCCATATTAGTTCAGAGAAGAAAGTGTTTGAAGTTTCACTATATAACGTAATTGTACCATATTGGCACATCCCAGAATCCCCTTAGGCTGCCTCATGCTGGATAAAAGTAATGGTGTAAGTTCAGATTATCATCTCTGAGCCACCACTGAACTCAGATTTTACTGCTGCAAACTTTCTCACCTGGGTAAAAGGTCATAAAAAGTTTGAGTTGAGTCTCAGATTGTTCTCAAGCATTTAATTGGTCAGATTTGAGCCTAGGCTCAAATCTGACCAATCAAATGCTTGAGAGAATGACTTCACATTAAACTCAAAAGCTTTATAACCTAGGAGCTAAGCCTGCTTACTCAACAGCACATTTATAGGCTTCAGATTTCAAAATAATTTCACAAAAGCTTAGGGATTACGATACACAAAGAGTAAGAGAAGTTCAAGTGATTGTTATCATTGGACTTACCTCTTCCGTGTCGCCACACTGTGCCTTGCTGTAATCCCTCTCAATATCTATAACCTGATCCAGGGTTCTCGGGATGTATGAATGCTTGAAAACCTGGAATGTCACACAATTACATATTAACCTCAAGCCTTCTTTAGAAATGATATTAGTTATTTACTGTTGCAACTCATTTCTCCACAAAACTGCCTTACAGCATGCACTTCAAACAAATATTCATGGGTACTATTGAATATTATTACACCTCGCGTTGAGTTACAATGTTAAATTCCCATAGACCTACAGTTAACATTTTGCATGTCTTTTACATCTATCCAAAATATACTGTCACTCTTTATGATATTCTTTTTGTGACGTCACTCTAAAGGACATTACTTTTTTACTCCGTCCGAAAACGTACTGTCAGCATTGACATGCCTTTCGCTATTGGATACATTAGAATGTGACGTCATAGACGGCGACGTCGTTTCCCGCGTTACGTACATGTCCGCGCTAAAGTGGTATTAACAACACATTTTATAAAATACAAATGAGACGATTCTAAAGCTAGGGTTGATAAGCTCGGTGTAATAAAATAAATATTAGATGTCAGTTTGCGTGACATTCAAATTGTCAACCCTCGAAAACAAGAATGTCACCCTCGGCTACGCCTCGGGGTGACATGCTGTTTCTCGGGTTGACAATTTGAATGTCACGCAAACTGCCATCTAATATTTATATACTGTTAGCAGCTTACAAGATCAACTTAGAGCAGAAAGGCAGGACTGCCATAAGTTGATCTTGAAAAATCCTAAGATTTCCAAATTATCTATTTTTCAAGCGTGATTACTTAAAGCAGGATGAAAGTCAAGCTGCTTTAAACTACCATCTACTAGAATAAATATACAAAGATTTCGGTAAAATCAAGAGAAATGGCAGCCCTGGAAAGGTCACTGCTTTATGCAAAAAAATAAATAATAATGCACACGGAACATGATTTTTTTTTTTTTGGTCGTAATACAGGAATTAACTGTTTACAGTGAAGAAGATGTGGTTCTTTCTCATTTAAACCTAAACACATTGCAATGATATGTAGAGAATGGCAATTGTTTGACAATTCTGAATGCTCATTTTAATCTGAATGGCAAACAGTATGGAGCCTGATCAGATGCCGGGTTATCCAGCATCTGATCTGGCTCCAAGCTATTTGCAATGGAAATACAGTAAAACCTCTCCATTACGACCATTAAATTGTGTAAATTATTAGCTGTTTAAAGCAGGTGACAGTAAAACAGAAAGCTCCTTAAGAGCTTTCTGTTTTACTGTCACCTTGCTTTAAGCTGTCACCTGTCCTTTAGATAACGAATTAGCCGTCTTTTTAGTGGTCGTAATAGAGAGGATTTACTGTAATAGGTATAGCGTAAACTCGTTATTGGGAAAGAATAAGAATAACATCTTCTCCACTGTGTGATCAAACTGACTTTATGTGGTGCTCACCTCTTCATCTATTTTATCCTGTTCTGTTATATCTTCCACTGTTCTGTTGACTGCTATGGCCATACAGCTGTCCAGATATTCGTCTATATTCTCAGCAGTAATAGTTACGTCAGTCACAAAATCAAACAGCTCCTTAACTGTCAGTGTGCTTACACCTTTCTTCTTGAAGTATTCTGCAAGCAAAATCATGACATTGGCATCACACATCATCAAAATAACTTCAAATATATTAAATCAAAACCCTTCCGCCATCATGGCTGACTACAGTCAACTTAACTCATTCACCCCTGAAACTTTAATGGAAGATTCCAATTCAATGTCTAGTCCATTATTTCACAATTTGGGGTTGATTTTAACAATATATTTTAAAATGACAAACAGTGTAGACCCTGATCAGAGGGCTCATCAAGGAGCCCTCTGATCAGGGTCTACATTGTTTGCATGGGACAAGTGCAATCCTCACAAATACACTGTTTGTAAATGACGAGTATACTGGTCGCTAGGGTTGAATGTGTTAAACAGTTTAGATCCTGACAAGACACCACATGATGCTGTATCTGATCAGAATACAAACTGTTTGACAATCAATTTCAAAATGCCTTCAGTCATTTTACCTCAGTGATAGTGCAGACCACAGTATTATTCTAGTTTTGGAGATAGGCGACCACTTGAAGCAGGTTGAAAGTAAAGCAGAAAGCTTTAAGCTATCATCTACTAGGATTTGGAAAATATTTCTTATGATACATTAACATGACTGTATAAATTGAAACTGTTTTCTTCAGAGGAGGAATAAATTAAATGCGCTAAAAGGCGACTCTATCATGGGGTTAAGGGGGCCATGCTCAAATTAGGCGGTGAAATGGTTAAAGATTCAATTTTTTACAATTTATTGTCTCTTAATTTGATATAAATATAAGTGTTAGAACATCCTTTTCAAACAGCTGGATATGTGAGAATGCGTTGAAGTCAGAAGAGCAGTCAGAGGGTTTGGTAAAGGGGACTATGTTGGAAATGTTTCTTTGACTCCCTATAGTCTAGAGCCTCAACTTACCTGTTACATTAGTACAATCTTTACGCAGGAACTCTAAAGCATGGGGATGGTCATGCTCTACAGACTGAGACACATCTATAACATACAACTGGCCCTCATTGTATCTACAATAGTACAATATCATTTTATGGTTCAGTTTTTAACCCTTTACCCCATACCCTGTATTTAACTTTAAATATAGGTGATTACTTAAAGCAGGTTGAAAGTAAAGCAGAGTGTGCCTTATGGCACATTTTGCTTTACTTTCAGCCTGCTTTAAGCTACCACCTTCTAGAAAGAAGAAAATATTTTCTTTAGTGCAAGAATAAACTGAATGCGCTAAAAGGCGCTTCTCTGGGGGAAAGGGTTAAGAAAGTCCTACAGAGATTCACCCTAATTAGCTTGAAAAATGACACATGGATGCAGCAAACCAGAGCTGTTATCAAAATGTTTTTTTAATGTAAAATACTCTTTCAATGTACTGGCTATACAAACTAGATTTTATCACAACTTGCAAATAATGGTTTCCAACTCAGACATTTGATCATGACAACATTGTACATGTAGGCAGTACAAATACAAACAATACATCTATAATAAAGACCATAAAGTAAAATTACTTGGATAAATATTACACATTCAGTATAGAGAAGTCTGATGGTTTACTTTATAATATTAACAATGACTTAAACCAATCATAAATGTGCAAATAAACTGCAAAGATATATAGGATCTGTCATGAGTCAGTGTTTAAGACAAGGTGATCTCAAACGAGTCTAGAATTGAAATGTTATTAAGCGAGCCTTGACGAGTGTCTTAAACATCGACTCATGACAGATTCTTTTTCTCACATAACCAATGATTTTAAGTTATTTTTTAAAGCAATAGGCTTTTTTGAAATCCCAGAGACGTAATAACGCCTTTATAAATAGTGACGTCATCAAATTTATCTCACACATGTTGCAGACAAGTGATCGTTGTTTGCTATAGAAAATAGGGGTAGTTATGTGAGAGAAAAAAATCTCTTAAGCAAACAGACTGGTCTTTAAGACAGGTGCAATCTTAATGCAGAATGAAAGTAATGTGGAGCTTTCTGCATTACTTTTATCCTGAATTAAACTTCTGCCTGCCTTCTCACCAAGGCTCGCTTAATTACATTTCAATTCTAGACGAGTTTGAGATCATTTTGTCTTAAACATCCACGAGTGACAGATCCTATATATCTATCAATTTCCCCCATACTTACAGAAGGTTAAATTCACTGAAGTCTGCATGTATGAGTCTACAGTCATGGTATAATGTCCTCAGTATCTGAATACACTGCAAGTACAGCTCTCTCGCCTTAGACTCACTGATGTCACTATCCTTTAGCCTAGGAGCAGCCCTGCAATATCAACAAATATATTTACATCGCGTAAAGAGAGTTAAGATGACCACTCAAAAAACACTCATCATTGGTGTGTAAAGTAGATGGTACATGTACTTTAACCCATTACCCCATAAATACACCCTTTCACGCCTTTGATTTATTCCTCTACTGAAGAAAATAGTTCCAATTTATATTGTCACAAATAAGAATCATCAGAAATGTTTTCTATATTCTGGCAGATAATAGCTTAAAGCAGGCTGAAAGTAAAGCAGAATGCACCTGCTTTAAGTGGGAAACTATCATGAAAACTAGAAACAGGCTATAGGGTAATGGGTTAAAGCAAAATGGCCATAAAGAAGAAAACTCCAGAAGAATTTTCCAGAGATACACTGATATAACTGATTTATGCTGGAAAATAGTTATGCTATGGAACTTTCTGCATTAAATTTGATCTACATGAAGCTTCATTAACGTTTACTGCTATTAAGTAGTTAGAGAAAATCCTAAGCCATGTTGAGGAGAAAAAGGTTAAACTCAGGGCTCCAGATAAGAGGGAGTGACTGACCAAATCCAACATTTTCTTACTCATTTCTGTATCAAATCATATGGTTCTACTCATTAGAATTGTCTCGAAGCCACCATAGGGTTTTATGCACAAATAAAGATTTTCGATTTTGAAATACTCCCCTTATCTGGAGCCCTGAAATTCTTTTCTTCATGGAAGAAGGAAGCAGAAATATCTTACCATCCATCTGACGTGCCAATAAAGCTCATAACTAGAACATGACTTCTGAGTAGTATTGGTTCTGGACACGGTATACCAGCTTGGTGAATCCTGGAATTAATTATGACAGAACTACATTATGGACATTTGTTCTACACCAACTCAACATGTATTTGTTAACAGTTTGCTTTCAGACCAAATGCCAAGTAAATTGGCATAAGATCAGGATCTTACCCTTTATGAATGTTGCATTAATAGTTTTTTGCTTAATAAGAAATGAATAATTAATTTATAAACAAATACTTGCAGACAAGTGTTTTATTTTTTTCATTTCAACATCAACCTTTGGTGAAAGTCATTAAAACAGATACAGCTTGCTATCTAACAAGATGTGTTTGTGAAACACTCTGCCCCCCACTCAAGTATCCTTATTAAATCATTTACCACTCATGTACCTTATTAAATTCCTCATCTCCTTCTCTGCCCATGTTTTCACCATTTTACGAGGATTATGTTTGCAGTAACCATGGCGAAATCTGAATTCACCTGTCACATATTTATCTCTGTCTTTAAATATCAGGATTGAAGTTTTGTATATCTGAAATAGTAAACAAGAAAGTTGCTCTGTAAGTAAAATAACTAATTTATACAATCACATCTATATTCAGTAACAAGAGGCCCATGCGGGCCTAAATATCGCTCACCTGGCAAAACCAACACAAGGCCCTTAGGATCACATGACCCCTGGGGTGGGATCATTTTTTACCCCAGAGATATAATTTCAAAAATCTTGCTGATGAACTTGAAAGTTAAGTGTGCTGTCAAATATTTTGTACATGGATGGTTTCAGACAGGAAGACTTTTCATTGAAAAAAATCTATTTTTAGCTAAAATGACCCAGATATGCAACAGACCCGAACCATTTCAGCAATATTGGTACAGAACATCTAAAAGTGTTGCTATGCTAAATATCAAAGCTCTTGCCATAGTAGTTTCAGAGAAGAATATTTCACTACATAACTCTATGTAAAACTGCGACCCCTAGGGCCTTGGCAGTTTTAACCCAAGGGGCATAATTTGAACATTCTTGATAAAGGACCTTGAGATGATGCTTTGTGCCAAATATGTAAGCTCTGGGTACTGTGGTTTCAGACAAGAAGATTTTTTAAGTTTTCATTGAAATAATCTATTTTTAGCTCCTGTGACCTAGATATGCAACTGACCGGAACCATATTAACAAAATTGGTTAAAGGTCTTCTAGAAGTGTCATCATGCCAAATATCAAAGCTCTGGCCGTATTAGTTTCAGAGATAAAGATGTTTGAAGATTTCACTATATAACTGTATGTAAAATTACGACCCCTGGGACGGGGTCATTTTTTACCCAAGGGAAATAATTTGAACAATCTTGATAGAGGACCTGTAGATGATGCTTTGTGCCAAATATCTAAGCTCAAGGTACTGTGGTTTCAGACAAGAAGATTTTTTAAGATTTCATTGAAAAAATCTATTTTTAGCTCATGTGACCTACATATGCAACGGACCGGAACCATATTTACAATATTAATTAAGGGCTTCTAGAAGTGTCATCATGCCAAATATCAAAGCTCTGGCCGTATTAGTTTCAGAGATAAAGATGTTTGAATATTTCACTATATAACTCTATGTAAAATTACGACCCCGGGGCAGGGTCAATTTTTACCCAAGGGACATAATTTGAACAATCTTGGTAGATGACCTGAATACGATGCCTTGTGCTAAATATCTAAGCTCAGGGTACTGTGGTTTCAGACAAGAAGATTTTTTAAGTTTTCATTGAAAAAATCTATTTTTAGCGCCTGTGACTTAGATATGCAACGGACCGGAATTGTTTGAACAACTTTGAAAGAGGACCATATAAGGATCATTCAGGCCAAGTTGGGTAAAAATCTATCCAGTAGTTTCGGAGGAGATGTCGTTTAAAGAAATTGTTGACGACGAACGAACGGACGGACGACGACGGACAGAGGATGATCAAAATAGCTCACCTTGGAACTATGTGCCAGGTGAGCTAAAAAGTGCTTTATAGATAGGATGAAGAGCTTTTTACTCGTACTTCCCTCAAAACATCAAATGAACAATTCCAGTTTCCAATTAAGTACAGTCTAAATATTTATTTGGTACATCAGTCTTTTATGCCTTTCCTTCAACGGCTGCAAATCACATATATCTAACAATGCTTAGGGCATGATACTGCTTAAAGCAAGATGAATGTAAAGCAGAAATCTCCTTTAGGAGATTTCTGTTTTACTTTCATTTTGCTTTTAGCTGACACTTGCCCTCAAAATCAAATATAAATATTAATTGGTGGCACTAATATGGATGCGTAGGTAAAGGCACTGTGTGTTTTTGTGGAGGAAAAGGTTATACAGTGCTCCCGCCCTATAACGACCCTCCCAACAACGACTCCCTCCTTACAACGATCCTTGCAGTAGTTCCCTTAACGGGACACCATTATATCTAACGCTTTTACTGCTGCAATATCGTCTGCTTAAAGTTATTGACTGCTGTTTTTCTCACAGTTACATATAAATGGAGATTTTGATGGGATAGATATAATGACGACTGACAAAAAGCCTGAATCCAGATCAGACGCTGCGTTACGGGTCGTCTGATCTGGATTCAAGTTGTTTGCAAATGTAAGCCAATTCTTAATATCCCCTCTCTATAACGACTCCCTCCAAACAACACACACAATCTGTGTCTCCCATTGGGTGTTGTTGTAGAGAGGGAGCACTGTATAACAATACACAGAGACATGGATTACCTTGATAGCTCTGTGGCAATCATCTTTGGTAGTGGCATGGTAGACATTGGCTTCTTTACCTGTACTGATACAGCCATTGATCTCTGATATCACACCTCTACTCAACATACGGAACAGAATCATACGTGTCCTAGGGTCCATTACCTGTTCTGCTGTGGCTCGATCTGATTTGTCCTTACCTCGTACCCTGAAGTGTTTCAAATCATGCATTTAGTTCATGTAATAAACTTTGATATTCTTGGCTGCCATAAGTTGATCATGAAAAATTCCTATGACTTCCACATCTTTAATTTTTCAATCTCGATTACTTAAAGCAGGTTGAAAGTAAAGCAGAATGCGCCTTCATGCGCATTCTGCTTTACTTTCAACCTGCTTTAAGCTACCATCTGCTAGGATAAAAATCTGAAGATTTAAGAAAAAATCCGGAGAAATGGCAGCCCTGGATATTACCCTGTTCTAATTACATACAGTCGAACTTCGATATCTCGAACTCGCTTTACTCGAGCTATCCGATTATTTCATGCTCGATTAGGTCGAACATACCGGTATTTCAAAGTTAAAACGTGGCTAAGCCACGTTTTAACTTTGAAATACCGGTATGTTTGATTTAACCGAGTTCGAGATATCGAAGTTCGACTGTACATTGTTACTGATAAACTTTACCCTGAAGTCCTGTAACTGTTATATTAATGGGGTATACATGTACATGATTTGCACTTATGGTTATGAAAGAAATGAAGTCAAAATGTATTTTATGTACAACAATCTTCTATTACCTGTCCGACTCAAGCTTCTTGTGTTTGGATGTCAAGGCACTCGCTGCAGAACTCAAGAGTTATGAACGAAATGAAGTCAAAATGTTTTTTATGTAAAACAATCTTCTATTACCTGTCAGACTCCAGCTTCTTGTGTTTGGATGTCAAGGCACTGGCTGCAGAACTGGACAATGGTGGACCTGTGTATTTTTCTGAAATAAATGTGGAAAGTTCTGGTTATAAATATCGATGACTATATAATGTTTATATCACAACATTGTATAACCAGTGCTTAATCCATTACCCCTTAAAACACCTTTTAACACCTTTAATTTATTCCACCCACTGAAGAAAATAGTTCCACTTTATACAGTTAAGAATATGTATTGTAAGAAATATTTTCTTTATCCTTGCAGATAGTAGCTTGTTTCTAGTTTTGAAGATAGGAGACCACTTAAAGGCGGTCAATGCTTTCTTTAGAAACATGTAGTAGCCAGTATTAACTGTCAAGGTCTTCAGCACTGTTGAGCGCCTTGATTCTGTCTGCAACAACTGCTGTCTGATATTGTTCTAATAATCGAAATTTCTTTTCAAAACAGGTAAGTGTAAAAACTGTTTCAAGGAGTGTGTCAATTGCATTTTACAGCAAAAGTTATTATGATTTTTCACTTATGCTTAGATTTAATAATGAAAACATTTAGTTGGTGCTAAAGCTGCAGGTTCTATGTCACAGGCTCTGTAGAAAAAGCTCCTTTCAGAGCTCCAGATAAGAGGGGTATTTCAACAAGGGCCACTATGGCCCTAAATCGCTCACCTGGTAACCATGTAACCATGTACACCGTGTGACCTAGTTTTTGACCAGGCATGACCCTCATTTTAACTTGACCTTGATTTCAATGAGACAAACATTTTGTTCAAGTTTCATGAAGATTCAATGAATTTTGTAGTCTCTAGAGTGTTAACGAGGTTTTTCGATGATTTGACCTAGTGACCTAGTTTTTGACAAGACATAAACCACATTTGAACTTGACCTAGATTTCATTGAGGCAAACAATTTGATGAAGTTTCATGAAGATCCAATGAAATTTGTAGTCTGTAGAGTGTTAACAAGGTTTTTCGAAGATTTGACCTAGTGACCTAGTTTTTGACCTGACATGACCCACATTCGAACTTGGCCTAGATTTCATTGAGGCAATCATATTGATGAAGTTTCATGAAGATCCAATGAAATTTGTAGCCTCTAGAGTGTTAACAAGGTTTTTCGATAATTTGACCTAGTGACCTAGTTTTTGACCGGACATGACCCACATTCGAACCTGACCTAGATTTTATTGAGGCAAACATTGTGACCAAGTTTCATCAAGATCCAATGAGATTTGAACCTGCAAGAGTGTTAACGAACAATTGTGAACGGACGGACGGACGTTCTCACAGTTGGACATTTGTTGGGTATATTTTTTGTTTAAAAGTACCCAACAGTACACTAAAATACCCAACAATAACAATAGGGCAATCACGGAATGAATGGAATCTATTGTTCTCTAAACCCAACAAAGGACCTTTCGTGCGCTCGGACGTACAGACAGACAGACGACGGACATCCAGCGATCCTAAAAGCTCACCTTGGCACTACGTGCCAGGTGAGCTAAAAACTATCATCTTTATATCTTCATTGAACCCTATGGTGTCACTACTCATTAGAATTGTCTCTTCGAGACAATTCTAATGAGAAGTAACACCATAGGATTTGGTGGTGAAACTAGAACGGCTATCACTGAAGGTGATAAATACCCCCACTATACAGCACTCTGTCACACTCTGCAAACGTTTTCAATAAGGTTTCACAGTAAGGTCAAAGGTGTAAGTCAAAGTCAAACTGACTTAAAAATGGTATATGACACTCTGCAACTCCTGAGTAACATTTATGCAAAGTATCAAGTGAATCAGGTTGAAAGTGAAGGAGGAGTTCAAAGTACAGTCGAGACTGTTTTAGCGACCCTTTGTGTACAACGACGTTTTGTCTTGAACGACCCTTTTATACCCCCCAAATGCGTTTTACACTGAAAAGGCTCTGTATACAACGACTCCCTGCGAAATCCGTACAACGACCATGATTTTTAACTCCCGAAACGATGTTTTGGACTCCTGTAGCGACTTTCGCAACTTTCGTAGTGGCCGCCATTTTGTTAGAAACACAATTTGTATTGTAGCGCTACCGTCGTGTTAACCGCTACTTAGACATGTATGGGTAGGTACTACGCTGGTAGAATGGTCAGTCTACTGGCAATGACTAGCTGTCAATCATACTAAGCTCCGCCTTTATTGACTCAAACACTAGAAAATCATACATCAGCTGCTACTGAAAAAGTCGCATATCCGTCTGACCTAATTACAAGAGTGTTTACACAGTAGACCTTGCTTCTTCAACATATGTTTTCTTGATTGCGCGATAATACGCATTTAAGCCTCCCGACGAAGAAAAAAGTTTGAATGATGGAGGTGTTAATCCACGATCGAGGCGCGATCAAACTTCAAAGGCATACGAACAAATGTGTACTGGCAATTATTATAATCCGTTAACGGTGATTAAGAGTCAACACGCAAAGCTTACAAATTAGTGATAAGTTGGGTGTGTAATATGGATGGCCAGCGGTATCGTTCTGCGGAAACAATCATGATGAAGAAAGCAAACGTAAAGTGTAAATTGTGATGTCTGTTTAAGGTATTGAAGACAAATCAAATGCAGTTTATCACGATTTATTCACATTCTTCTTTTTAACACATATTGCAATGACTACCTGTATAGTAATACACTGTAAACCCCTCTTTCCATTTTGAATTGATAGCTACAGGGGGAAAACTTGGAATTTGTGTATAGCGACCGTTTGTCTACAGTGACCTTCTTTCCAAACTCCCTCGGAAGGTCGCTGTAGACAGTCTCGACTGTACAAGATTTTGCCTACCAATTTCAAGGACAAAGGTCAAGGTCACAGAGACCTGAAATTTGTGTCTTGCGCATCTACTACTCCTGAGTGACATTTATGCCAAGTATCAAGTAAATCAGGTTGAAATTGAAGGAGGAGTTCAAAGTACAAGATTTTACCTGCCAATTTCAAGACCAATTTCAAGGCCAAAGGTCAAGGTCACAGAGGCCTGAAATTTGTGTCTTGCACATCTACTACTCCTGAGTAACATTTATGCAAAGTATCAAGTGAATCAGGTTGAAAGTGAAGGAGGAGTTCAAAGTACAATATTTTGCCTGCCAATTTCAAGACCAATTTCAAGGACAGAGGTCAAGGTCAAAGTCACAGAGACCTGAAAAGTGTGTCTTGCACATCTACTACTCCTTAGTAACATTTATGCCAAGTATCAAATGAACTGAAGGAGAAGTTGAAAGTACAAGATTTTGTCTGCCAATTTCAATACCAATTTCAAGGCCAAAGGTCAAGTTCACGGTTACAGAGACCTGACATTTGTGTCTTGCACATCTACTACTCCTGAGTAACATGTATGCCAAGTATCAAGTGAATCGGGTTGAAAGTGAAGGAGGAGTTAAAAGTACAATATTTTGCCTGCCAATTTCAAGACCAATTTCAAGACCAATTTCAAGGCCAAAGGTCAAGGTCATAGAGACCTAAAATTTGTGTCTTGCACATCTACTATACCTGAGTAACATTTATGCCAAGTATCAAATGAATCGGGTTAAAACTGAAGGAGGAGTTGAAAGTACAAGATTTTGCAGACAGACCGACGGCCGACCGACAGGCTGATTCCAGTATACCCCCCTCAAACTCTGTTTGTGGGGGTATAATTAGTGAGAAAATGTTGGATTTGTTCAGTTTACCCCCACTTATCTGGAGCCCTGTTCTTAGTTGAAGCAAGACAAACACCAAAGATGTTTGTAACAAGATGTAGAGAAACTGCTCACCAACATTGATCTTCTCCACATACTTTCTCAGCACTTTATCATTGGGCTGAAAATACCCTTTGGAAGATGACTGCTGATTTGGGTGGAAGTTTTTTCTCTGAAAAGAAACACACATTTTATAACTTAACACTCAATATAAACATAAGGGCCTTGAAGCCTCTGATATTGCTCACCTGTTGTAATGAAACCCGATAGCTTTACCTTTGAGTTTCACCCGTTTAATCTAAATCCATTCAAATTTGTAGTATAGATTGTAAACAATTTTGGAACACAGCCTCATAATCCTAGTATAGAAGAGTACATCAAGGGCGGATATCTAGAGCCTAAACAATACTGAAATTAAACCTTTTCTAGCATTTCTAAGTATATCAAGGGCAGATAACTATTGCCACAATGATCAGATTTCAACAACAATTGTACTCCATGCAATTGAAATGGCAAAGTCAACAGGGGTAACAACATAAGCTCTCCTGGACATTTGTCTGGGGAGCTATAAAACTACCTGAGCATTGTTTCCAGAGGCAGCATTGTACTTTTTAGTTAAATCTGCACCGTCTTCCCACCAGTCGTAAAAACCACCATCATCATCATCGTCATAATCTTGGTCATCTTCATTTATCCAGTCTGTCTCTGATGTTTTTGTCTTTTCTAGTCCTGAATAAAGGTATAGAAATATATTATATACCTATCGATGATGTATAGAGATTTCTCAGCTGGATAAATTTCATATGCGTCACAGTTGATATCATCACTAGTCAGTAGTGATGATATCCCTTTTACAGAGACAATATCATTTTTGTGACGTCACAATATCTTTTGTGACATCACGCGTAAACAATGAATTTTGTGTCTTTTCTCTGTAAAAACGTCATTAAACTGTTTATAATAAATAGAATAATCAATTCCTTTGGATGGATATGAAAAATATATCACTGGGGACTCGTTTTTTAACCAGATAACAACCCAATCTCATGATATCTTTTTCAATATCAATCCCAAAAAATTGATTATCCTGTATATATTTAGATACAGAATCACTTTGGTAAAACTAGAGCGCCATGAGGCTAAGTAATGACCTGCTTTTTGATTTGAAATAAATCATATTCATACCTTACCTAGATTTTGTCTCTGTGATTATTTTGAATTTGGGGCTAAAAATATGGCCCCTAAAGTGTTCATAAGCCTTTTTTTTATGATTTGACCAACTGACCTACTTTTTATTCAGACATAACCCATATTTATAATTGACCTAGATTTTGTGTCATTGTGATCAATCTGAGATAGTTTCAAGAAATTGAGACAAAATATGTGGGTACTTTGAAGCTTTTCCTATGACATGACCTACTGACCAACTTTTGGACACCAAGTAATCCATATTACTACATTGCCTAGATTTAGTCAAGGTGATCATTCTGAGTAAGTTTTATGAACTTGTGGCAAAAATATGACTCCTAGTGTTTAGAAGCTTTATCTACATCTTGACCTAATAACCTACTTTTTATTCTTAAGAAATCCATATTCACACAGTGTCTAGCTTTTGTCAAGATAATCATTCTATTAGTAAGCAAGTTTTAAGAAGCTTTGAGTAAAATATATTATATGGCCCCTGGAGCGACAAAAAGCCTTTTCTGCAATTTGACCTACTGACCCACTTTATGACCCGACATGACCTATTTTCAAGTATGACCTAAATTTAATCAAGGACATAACACTTACAAAATCTCATAAGATATGGTAAACAAGAATGGTGTCACAGTAAGTGACAAATGCCCAGAAGTGTTTTGTCACTGAAATGTATTCATTTAGAGGATAAAAAAATATGACCCAATTAAAATCAGCCCATTTGACCTGTAAATGACCTGACCTATGCCAGACATTTGCACTGAGCTGTAGAGATTCTTGAGTTTAGCATACATACTAATTATGAACATATATATAATAATGAAGTCTGTATCACACTTGGTTTTGAAGTTTTTAAAAGGCCAAATTAAAAATCGGTCAATTTGACCTCTAAATGACCTTGACCTTTGTCAGGCACTTGAAATGGGCTGAAGAGCTTCTTATGTGCAGCACATATGCTAACTATGAAGTCTGTATTACAAATTACAAAGTTATATGAACAAAATAAAAATCAGCCCATTTGACTTAAAAGTTTCTTGAGTTGAGTACACACACCAAATAGGAAGTTTCTACCACATCTAGTATTGAAGTTATTATGGACAAGGTTAAAGTTGTGGACAGACAGATGGACAAACAAACCAACAGACAGACAGACAACCCAAAATCAATATGTCCCCGACTTAGTCTAGAAGGTTCTTAACTTTTATATAATCGAACACAGACATGTTTCTTGACAGATCAACATTTCTGGAACAACTTTTGAAGTCTATCCATCAAGAAACATCTTGGTTAAAATCAAATTGAAATTGGACCAGTAGTTTCGGAGAGTTTTCTATTTATTGTCCGGAAACAAGCTTTCTGTAAATTTCTTAAAATATAAAGGGGCACAACTCAAATAAAAAAAATAATTCTAAAAAGTTTAACCAGAGACTAAACTTATCAACATTATTTGCCAGTTCCTTTTCCAGCTTTATGAATGAATAATCAAACAAGATTTCCACATTTATAATTACATGTCTTGATGCTACCCTCCTAATTCAAAATGTTGAGTTTGCAGACAGAAGAGCAATACTTTAATCCTTCATTGTTAAGACACAAAACCAATCTGTTCTCCATTTAGCTCAAGAAAAAGAATTACCTTCTGATCGCTCATACACAAAAGTGATCTTATGTCTGAAATATAAATGAGAAATACATTATATGTATATTAAATACAGTCAGCTTTAAAGATTGAAAGTTGGAGACATGACAGAACAAAAGTTACAAACTGCCACACTATCCCATTAGCACATTGTATGCTTATGCCTTTCATTTATTCCTCTACTTTATACAGTTACAAAATATATGCACCATAAACAATAGTTTCTTTATCCTAGAAGATGGTAACCTAAAACAGACTGAAAGTTAAGCAGAATGCACCTTTACTTTCAACCTATTTTAAGTGTTCACTGGTCTTCAAAACTAGAAACAGGCCATGGAGTAAAGGGTTTACATATACATGTATACGCAGCTCCAGGAGCTATTCAATACATGTATTCTCCCTGGTAGATTACAAACCAATAATTGTGGTTATACAGCTCAGTCTCTCAACAGGCATATAAAAACCAGGGCTCCAGATAAGAGGGGGTAATTAAACTGAACAAATCCAACATTTTATCACTTATTTCAGCACCAAATCCTATGGTGTTACTACTCATTAGAATTTCTGGAAGAGACGATTCTAATGAGTACCGGTAGTGACACCATAGGGTTTAAAGCAGAAATAAAGATTTTAGTTTTTGATTTGAAATACTCCTCTTATCTGGAGCCCTGAAAACCTTCTGCAATTATTAACTTAACATTCTCATACCAAGGATACATAATTATATAAGACAAGTAACAGTCCTGAAATTTGCAGCAGTATACATGACAGATTTATACACATGTTACAGCTGATAAGGCAGTGCCATGGCTAGAAACGAAGACTAGCCGTTCTGAATAAATTTTTGTCAGAGCATAATATGTTATTGTCTGGATATAGATTGCGAACAACCTTGATCCAAAAATTTAACATTGCTTCTACTGAAGAACGACATTTTTATACGGTAGATGATTGGCTACCTGTGCGTTTTGCTACACTGACACTTTTGCACATGGAGTGTCGATATCAGGTCATTTTAATATACTTTGTTTTACACCTCCTTCCATCGTTAAAGTGCATGCAGATCTGGTATGGTAGGCAGGGCTCCAGTTAAGAGGGAGTAAACTGCATAAATCCAACATTTTCTCACTCATTTTAGCACAAAATCCTGTTCGAGACGATTCTAATGAGTAGTGACACCATAGGGTTTAAAGCAGAAATAAATATTTTAGTTTTTGAAATACTCCTATTATCTGGAGCCCTGGGTAGGCTGATATAAATCAAATCTTGTTCCAGAAGCAAAGACGCATTCATATTTTGCAGATTTCTGCTGAAATACATTTGAAGCCTATACCTGTCACGACAGGGTCAATGGTCTAAATAACTGACAAAGACAATTACCGGTGTAACAGCCAATTCTTTCCCCCCTGCTAAAAGTTTCCCCGGGGAAAGAATTGGCTAGCCAAAACCTTCCCCCCCTAGTCAAAAGTTTCCCCGGGGAAAGAATTGGCTAGCCAATTCTTTCCCCCCTAAAAACTCATAATTGAGAATACTTTTAGCTAGCCAATTCTTTCCCCCCCGCTATATTTTCGCAATTCAGAGGGGGGGGGAAAGTTTTGGCTAGCCAATTCTTTCCCCCCCTCTCAGTCAATCTGCGGAATTGTATCCTTTTGACGTTATATGGAGGGGGGAAAGTTCTGGCTAGCCAATTCTTTCCCCCCTATCTGTCAGTCTGTTGAAATGTATACTTTGGCTCTCTTTGAGGGGGAAAGTTTTGGCTAGCCAATTCTTTCCCCCCACCTCTCTTTCAGTCTGTGGAATTGTATACTTTGACCATCTAGGAGGGGGGAAAATTTTGGCTAGTCAATTCTTTCCCCCCTCTCTTTCAGTATGTGGTTTGGTATCCTTTGACTATATATGGAAGGGGGAAAGTTTTGGCTAGCCAATTCTTTCCCCCCTGTCTGTCAGTCTGTGGAATTGTATACTTTGACTATCTTTGAGGGGGGAAAGATTTGGCTAGCCAATTCTTTCCCCCCTATCTGTCAGTCTGCGGAATTGCATCCTTTCATTATCTTGGAGGGGGGAAAGTTTTGGCTAGCCAATTCTTTCCCCCCATATCTTACAGTCTGTAGAATTGTATACTTGGACTATCTCGGAGGGGGGAAAGTTTTGGCTAGCCAATTCTTTCCCCCCTGTCTGTCAGTCTGTGGAATTGTATACTTTGACTATCTTGGAGGGGGGAAAGTTTTGGCTAGCCAATTTTTCCCCCCTCTCAGTCAGTCTGAGGACTTGTACCCTTTTGACTTGACATGGAGGGGGGAAAGTTTTGGCTAGCCAATTCTTTCCCCCATCCCCTCTCTTTCAGTCTGTTTAACTGTATACTTGGACTATCTTGGAGGGGGGAAAGTTTTGGCTAGCCAATTCTTTCCCCCCTATCTGACAGTGTGCAGATTGTATGCTTTGACTATCTCGGAGGGGGGAAAGTTTTGGCTAGCCAATTCTTTCCCCCTTATCTGTCAGTCTGGGGAATTGCATCCTTTCATTATCTTGGAGGGGGGAAAGTTTTGGCTAGCCAATTCTTTCCCCCCATATCTTGTAGTCTGTAGAATTGTATACTTGGACTATCTCGGAGGGGGGAAAGTTTTGGCTAGCCAATTCTTTCCCCCCTATCTGACAGTCTGTGGAATTGTATGCTTTGACTATCTCGGAGGGGGGAAAGTTTTGGCTAGCCAATTCTTTCCCCCCTATCTGTCAGTCTGCCGAATTGTATCCTTTCATTATCTTGGAGGGGGGAAAGTTTTGGCTAGCCAATTCTTTCCCCCCATATCTTACAGTCTGTAGAATTGTATACTGGGACTATCTCGGAGGGGGGAAAGTTTTGGCTAGCCAATTCTTTCCCCCCTATCTGACAGTGTGCAGATTGTATGCTTTGAATATCTCGGAGGGGGGAAAGTTTTGGCTAGCCAATTCTTTCCCCCCTATCTGTCAGTCTGCGGAATTGCATCCTTTCATTATCTTGGAGGGGGGAAAGTTTTGGCTAGCCAATTCTTTCCCCCCCATATCTTACAGTCTGTAGAATTGTATACTTGGACTATCTCGGAGGGGGGAAAGTTTTGGCTAGCCAATTCTTTCCCCCCTATCTGACAGTGTGCAGATTGTATGCTTTGACTATCTCGGAGGCGGGAAAGTTTTGGCTAGCCAATTCTTTCCCCCCTCCCCTCGCTTTCAGTCTGTTGAACTGTATACTTGGACTATCTTGGAGGGGAGAAAGTTTTGGCTAGCCAATTCTTTTCCCCCTATCTGACAGTGTGCAGATTGTATGCTTTGACTATCTTGGAGGGGGGAAAGTTTTGGCTAGCCAATTCTTTCCCCCCTATCTGACAGTGTGCAGATTGTATGCTTTGACTATCTTGGAGGGGGGGGAAGTTTTGGCTAGCCAATTCTTTCCCCCCTCCCTTCTCTTTCAGTCTGTTGAACTGTATACTTGGACTATCTTGGAGGGGGGAAAGTTTTGGCTAGCCAATTCTTTCCCTCGATATCTGACAGTGTGCAGATTGTATGCTTTGACTATCTTGGAGGGGGGAAAGTTTTGGCTAGCCAATTCTTTCCCCCCTATCTGACAGTGTGCAGATTGTATGCTTTGACTATCTTGGAGGGGGGAATGTTTTGGCTAGCCAATTCTTTCCCCCCTATCTGACAGTGTGCAGATTGTATGCTTTGAATATCTCGGAGGGGGGAAAGTTTTGGCTAGCCAATTCTTTCCCCCCCTATCTGTCAGTCTGCTGAATTGCATCCTTTCATTATCTTGGAGGGGGGAAAGTTTTGGCTAGCCAATTCTTTCCCCCCATATCTTACAGTCTGTAGAACTGTATACTTGGACTATCTCGGAGGGGGGAAAGTTTTGGCTAGCCAATTCTTTCCCCCCTATCTTACAGTGTGCAGATTGTATGCTTTGACTATCTCGATGGGGGGAAAGTTTTGGCTAGCCAATTCTTTCCCCCCTATCTGACAGTGTGCAGATTGTATGCTTTGAATATCTCGGAGGGGGGAAAGTTTTGGCTAGCCAATTCTTTCCCCCCTATCTGTCAGTCTGCGGAATTGCATCCTTTCATTATCTTGGAGGGGGGAAAGTTTTGGCTAGCCAATTCTTTCCCCCCATATCTTACAGTCTGTAGAATTGTATACTTGGACTATCTCGGAGGGGGGAAAGTTTTGGCTAGCCAAATCTTTCCCCCCTATCTGACGGTGTGCAGATTGTATGCTTTGACTATCTCGGAGGCGGGAAAGTTTTGGCTAGCCAATTCTTTCCCCCCTCCCCTCGCTTTCAGTCTGTTGAACTGTATACTTGGACTATCTTGGAGGGGAGAAAGTTTTGGCTAGCCAATTCTTTTCCCCCTATCTGACAGTGTGCAGATTGTATGCTTTGACTATCTTGGAGGGGGGAAAGTTTTGGCTAGCCAATTCTTTCCCCCCTATCTGACAGTGTGCAGATTGTATGCTTTGACTATCTTGGAGGGGGGGAAGTTTTGGCTAGCCAATTCTTTCCCCCCTCCCCTCTCTTTCAGTCTGTTGAACTGTATACTTGGACTATCTTGGAGGGGGGAAAGTTTTGGCTAGCCAATTCTTTCCCCCCTATCTGACAGTGTGCAGATTGTATGCTTTGACTATTTTGGAGGGGGGGGGGGGGGGGGGAAAGTTTTGGCTAGCCAATTCTTTCCCCCCTATCTTACAGTGTGCAGAATTGCAACATTTGACTATCTCGGAGGGGGGAAAGTTTTGGCTAGCCAATTCTTTCCCCCCTATCTGACAGTGTGCAGATTGTATGCTTTGACTATCTTGGAGGGGGGGAAGTTTTGGCTAGCCAATTCTTTCCCCCCTATCTGACAGTGTGCAGATTGTATGCTTTGAATATCTCGGAGGGGGGAAAGTTTTGGCTAGCCAATTCTTTCCCCCCTATCTGTCAGTCTGCGGAATTGCATCCTTTCATTACAAAACTTTCCCCCCTCCGAGATAGTCAAAGCATACAATTCCACAGACTGTCAGATAGGGGGGAAAGAATTGGCTAGCCAAAACTTTCCCCCCTCCAAGATAGTCAAATGTTGCAATTCTGCAGACTGGCAGATAGGGGGGAAAGAATTGGCTAGCCAAAACTTTCCCCCCTCCAAGATAGTCAAATGATGCAATTCCGCAGACTGACAGATTGGGGGGAAAGAATTGGCTAGCCAAAACTTTTCCCCCTCCAAGATAGTCAAATGATGCAATTCCGCAGACTGACAGATAGGGGGGAAAGAATTGGCTAGCCAAAACTTTCCCCCCACCAACATAGTCAAAGTATACAAATCCACAGACTGTCAGATAGGGGGGAAAGAATTGGCTAGCCAAAACTTTCCCCCCTCCAAGATAGTCAAATGATGCAATTCCACAGACTAACAGATAGGGGGGAAAGAATTGGCTAGCCAAAACTTTCCCCCCTCCAAGATAGTCCAAGTATACAATTCCACAGACTGTCAGATAGGGGGGAAAGAATTGGCTAGCCAAACATTTCCCCCCTCCAAGATAGTCAAATGTTGCAATTCTGCAGACTGGCAGATAGGGGGGAAAGAATTGGCTAGCCAAAACTTTCCCCCCTCCAAGATAGTCAAATGATGCAATTCCGCAGACTGACAGATAGGGGGGAAAGAATTGGCTAGCCAAAACTTTCCCCCCTCCAACATAGTCAAAGTATACAATTCCACAGACTGTCAGATAGGGGGGAAAGAATTGGCTAGCCCAAACTTTCCCCCCTCCAAGATAGTCAAATGTTGCAATTCTGCAGACTGGCTGATAGGGGGGGAAAGAATTGGCTAGCCAAAACTTTCCCCTCAGAGATAGTCAAAGCATACAATTTCGCACACTGTCAGATAGGGGGGAAAGAATTGGCTAGCCAAAACTTTCCCCCCTCCAAGATAGTCAAAGTATACAATTCCACAGACTGAAAGAGAGGGGGGAAAGAATTGGCTAGCCAAAACTTTCCCCCCTCAAAGATAGTCAAAGTATACAATTCCACAGACTGAAAGAGAGGGGGGAAAGAATTGGCTAGCCAAAACTTTCCCCCCTCCAAGATAGTCAAATGATGCAATTCCGCAGACTGACAGATAGGGGGGGGGAAAGAATTGGCTAGCCAAAACTTTCCCCCCTCCGAGATAGTCAAAGCATACAATTTCGCACACTGTCAGAAAGGGGGGAAAGAATTGGCTAGCCAAAACTTTCCCCCCTCCAAGATAGTCAAACCATACAATTCCGCCAGATAGTGAGAAAGAAATCCTACAGTGCGAAATTATAGGGGGGGAATTTTCCCCGGGGAAAGTTTCAACTAAGGGGGGGAAAGAATTAGCTAGCTAAAAGTATCCCACTTTTGAAATTATAGGGGGGGAAGTTTTTGACTAGGGGGGGAAAGAATTGGCTAGCCAATTCTTTCCCCGGGGGAAGAAATTGGCTAGCCAATTCTTTCCCCGGGGAAGGTTTTGGCTAGCCAATTCTTTCCCCGGGGAAACTTTTGAGGGGGGAAAGAATTGACTGCTACACCTGTACACAAATTTACACAAATTGTGGTGGCAAAATGTCTGTATATATCAAATGTCCGGTCTACACTGAGATACCTAGTGACCTAGTTTCTGACCACAGACGACCCAAATTCAAACTTAACTTTGATTTTATATAGGTCAAATCATAAATAATCCTTGCTAACACACGAGACCAAATTTATGTATCTCTTGTATAGTGCTGACCCCTCTCTCGAGTGTTACAGGTACAGGTTTTTTCTTTTTCAACATTTACTTCAGTGATCCATTATATTCTGATTTATGTTCGATTGAAATCATCATCTTTCGAGCGAACTCCTGATAAGGATAATATTTGAAGATTTTTGAGTGGGACTGCGACTCCTCCAGAACTTCACATTGGCAAGCTGAATCTGAATATATACAGTGCAGGGCCAGTTACTGCATATGTGCACCGGGAGAGAGAAAGGTGCTTTAGTAGCACTGTTGGAGAGCTGACTTAAAGCTCTCCACACTGGCTGCGCATACTAAGCTTTCTTCAAGTTGGTTCCATTCTATAGTGGTTCTATAGAAGAATGATGTTTTTTGAAGCTGGTCGCCTAAGCCATGCTGGACTTGGAAGCACTTGCTGTTATTTGTGGCTGATCTTTCAACAACGTTTTGGAGGTGAAGTCTGAATTTTTTTGGGTCTAATCTGTCTTTTTTGTCTGACTGGAGTGAGAAAATTTGTAGGTGGTAAGGCTGGTAAGAGTCCTTCTGTAATTTTGTAGAAGAGGGTCAGTCTGCTATGTTTCCGCCTAGTTTGGAGTGGTGGCAAGTCAAGGTCAGTTAGCATACGGGTTACACAACCGGTCTCCCGTGATTTGTAGTCACCCGTAATAAACCGTGCTGATTGTCTCTGGTCTCTCTCTAGTTGATCTATTTCAGAAGACAATACTGGGTCCCAGACCACCGCAGCATATTCCAGCACCGATCTTACTAGTGATATGTAAGCCGTCTTTCTACAGAAAGGGGGACAATGCCTAAGATTTCTTTTGAGAAAGGCTACAGTGGAGTTCGCTTTCTTTGATATCTTGTTTATGTGGGCACCACACTGCAGGTCCTCAGAAATAGTAACACCTAGGTAAGAATTTTCTTGTACTTGCTGGAGGATTTGGTTCTCAAGTGTATAAAAATGACCGGATTTGTTGTTGACACTCATGAGGTAGCACATCTTTGCATTGAACCTCATGCCCCATGCCGATGCCCAATGCTCCAGCCCGATCAAGTCCCTCTGCAGCACATCATGGTCTTCCTGACTCTGGATTGTTCTGTACAAAAGACAGTCGTCTGCAAATAACCGAACTTGGGATTTTACAGAGTCTGGAAGATCATTAATGTGACAGAGGAACAAGAGCGGACCCAGCAAAGTCCCTTGAGGAACACTGGACCCAGCAGGGGCAGGGTTAGAGTGTGCTCCCTCCACTACTACTTTCATGTGTCGTTTCGTCAAGAACATCTCCAGCCATTCTAGCAAATTCCCTGTAATACCATAATTTTTAAGTTTGAAGAGAAGTTTCGAGTGAGGAACAGTATCAAAAGCTTTTGAAAAGTCAAGGATGAACATGTCTGTTTGAAGGTTTTTGTCTTTGTTGTTTAAAAGGTCATGGACAGTTGTTATCAATTGCGTCTCGCAGGAGAAACCAGATCTGAAACCGTGATTTAAGTTTGTAAGAATACTATTTTTTTCAAGATGTTGTAGGAGGTGTTTACAAATAATATGCTCCAAAAGCTTACAGGACATGGAGGTCAAAGATACAGGTCAATAATTTTCGGCCATATGAACATCACCCTTTTTGAAGACTGGAGCTATATTGGCATTTAACCAGTCTCGAGGTAGCTTGCCAGTATCGATAGATGCCTGAAAAATGATACTCAGCCCTGGTGCTAATTGGGTTGCACATGATTTAAGCATTATATTTGAAATCTGGTCTGGTCCAGTTGCTTTAGCTGTTTTTATATTAAGAAGCAGTTGCTCAACACCGGGGGCAGAAATCTTTAATGGAGGGAGTTTGTGTTTATATCGTTCTTTCATGGGTGGAAAGTCACTAGGGCTGAAACGAGTACGGATTTTCTACCCGGGTACCCGTTCTGCAATTACCTGCGAGTACCTGGGTACTCGCACTACCGATATAACTCTATAGTATAGATACATCATACATGTACCTACCGTAGTTCCCTCCATAGTTGATTTTCGCCAAAAAACCCAACCCAGCAACGTGACGTAAATACCTGTGATGTTTGTTTAATAAGGGTCGGGGATTTACACATGTAGATCTACACGGTCATGTTTAGTCTTTTCCCTATAAACGTTTATAAAATTGGAGACCGTTCACACGTCCAACGATCATGGCAAAGAGAGTTTAAATTCACTTACATGTATGCTGCATGAATCTGGTGATCAATAAGCTGTGTAAAAAGGCAAGATATACACATGTAGATATGTTTGAATTCTTACATAATTATTACTCCCTTGGACGTGACGGTTTTGTGTTGCATTATGATTTTTTTTATGTGACTCTTAGTTCAGTGATTAACCAAAACACCGGCATAACGCTTGTGTCTGTAATAGACAGGACGCTATGACGTCACCAACAGCTTGTCAATTTATTTCTTTGTTGTTACAATTAATATGGCAGAATTCCAACACATCAATTGAGAAATATGTTACCTAAGGCCATTTTCAAACTAGGCTACGAGGTCTACTATAAAATGCATTAAATTTGTAAATAGAAATAATAACTCCAACACATGGAATAATTTCGCACTAAATATTTAGACTAATTGCGCACCGTGTTATAGAGATGCGTATTAATATGCCCCACGCTTGAGTTAACGTGGACAAACTATGAGGTGATCCGATTAAAGTGTAAAATTAGCTAACCGGGTATTTTTATTTTATCGTTTTTGATTGGATGTTCTCATAAAATATTTTGATTTTCCCTGCATGAGCATCACAGCTAATAGGATATAATCAGAAGCAAACCGAATAGTTCGAGGTCAGAAGGTTAGTAAGCGTGTCAACTGTCAAACTTGCGAAGTAAGCATTATTCCGAAGACAAGTTTGTTGTAAAAAAACCATGTTTTTTTGCATTTGGTGTTCAAACAGATGAGAATAGAACTTCTTTAACTTAGCTTTAAATAAAACGACACAATGCATTGAGTATTAAGTGCTGGGAACACCAGAAAAGAACATAGAGTTCTCCACCTTACACACTTTGTTTAAACGGATATTGTTTCGTGTCTTAGCTCTGTGTACACGTTTTCAAAAATCAGTAGATCCAGACGCGCGACCCAAACTTTGTTACAAGTCTGTTTTTATGCTTACATGCCTATTCAAGCTTTGACTGCTCGTAATGCTTGTGGAAAATGCTTTCTTTAAAGGGTTTTTGAGCTTTCTTTATTTCACACAGTTACGAAAATTAAACGACTAAATTCTGCTTAATATTGTATATCGGGTAACGGGTAGCGATTTCGTACCCGGGTACCCGCCAATTTCTACCCTGCCCGCGAGTACCCGGGTACTCATTTCAGCCCTAAAAGTCACCTAATTCTGGTTTAGTAAATACTGAGCTGAACTGTTCCAAAAGGACTTCAGCCTTTCCCTTGCTGTCATTGACAAGGTTGCCATCTTTTTTAAGCGAAGGTATGCCAAAGTTGTCCTGTCGTCGTGATTTGACATACTGCCAGAAGGGTTTGGTGTTATTTCTTTTTAGGCCCTCTTCTATCGTATTGTTTATGTGGTTTATCTCTGCTTTTTTGAAGGCTTTTTTACATTTCCTCTGATACTGTTTAAACTCTGTCCATTGTGATGTTTTCTTAGCCTGATTATATAACCTTTTTTTCTCTTAACCATGCGTTCTAGTTCTTTTGAAAACCATGGGAGCAATTTGTTATTTTTGCACATTTTGCTTGGAATATGTCTGTCCATAATATTTGTGATGCTTTTACTAAAGAAAGACCATAGCTCTTCGACGGGTAAATGTTTTGTTTGTTTTTCTTTGATTTGTGTAGACAGGAGATCGGCTTCTTTATAGATTTCTTCCCAGTTAGCTTTGGAGAAGCATCTAGATTATCGAACTTAGACCGACAATAAAAGATTATTTATTCCCACAATCAAGCAAATTGATGCATGTGGGTTTAGGTTAGATGTTTAAAATAATGTTTTTGACCGATATGAGACAGAATTTGTTCGGTAACCGACGAATATATGTACTTTCAATTTTGGCCAATGCAAGTTGTCTATCAGATCGGAGCCGACTAACAAGCTTGAGAAGTAAAGGACCTGTTTTAGAAAGAATTAGTCGTTTAGTGAAGATTGTTTTAGTTTGCATGTCAGGAGGCATCCTTCCCAAGATATATAAGCCACATTTTTTGAGAATTTAGAGGAAACTGACAAAGTTACGGCACCTGTAGTTACTGCATGCCTGTTTTCAGCGTTTAGAGATACCTACCTTATTATATTTATAACATTGAGGTAAAAAAAAATTCAGTTCACTTTTAAATGATGTTCAATTCTACTTCTACTTGTTACTCCCGAACAATCAATACTGATTATGACTGGGAGGCGCTGTCAGGGTAGGACAATGTTAGTCTATTACTGTATTAGGTGGAAAGTTAAAAGATCATAGATCAAAAATAAGGTGAAAGAGAGTGCAAAATTAGATTATTTAAAAATAAAATGTTCTGACATCTAGTTGGTAACCGCACCCAGTCCACCCTTAAAGGCATCTAGACTGGGGCTTGACTTGAGCTGATATGGTAGGCCATTCCAATACCTGATGGTTCTAGGGAAAAAAGAATTCATGTGATACTGAGTCCTTGTATGCATTTACTATTTATTACTTCTCTCCATCAATATGATGATTATGAGAAGGCCCGGCATGGATTTTTTAGGTGCACCATTAGGACTGTACCCGGCCAGTCACTTTATCCCGACACCGATGAGCCAGTCGTAATGCTAACCCCAAATCCTAAACGCCAAGGAGGGAAAACTTTACCACCAATTTTCAAGTCTTTGGTTTGACCCGGCCTGGGATTGAACTCGCAACTTCCCACAATGCAAGCTGACCCTCTACCACTGCTTTACAGTTTTATGGTGTTTTATGGTATTGTTGTTGTTGTGTAAGTTTCCTCCGTTGACTTGTCGGAGTACCCAAGTAATGTCCTTGGTATTATGGCGCCCTGGTAGTAGGTTTATAGATGACACTTTGTGCACAATCGCGTATGTTATAGCATGCCTATGTACGATATTACAATGGTATGTTTAAAACCAATAAAAAAGTTCACTATGTACGCTACCGACACAGTTTTAAAATATATATATCTTCCGCTGGGTTATCACGGATAGTATAAAATTAGATATCACATCTATCATAGCCTCTCACATACTAAGTGGAGGATTATATTATAATATGTTACCAGCGCTACTGGTTATTACATTTGTAAACCCTTAAGTAGTTAAGGACCCTTTGCTAGCTCCCTACACCTTTGTAGATGTAGCTTCCAGATTAACTCCCTTGATAACAGCTCCATCTGTGTCACTTCTTCTTCAGAAGGTTTGTGGTCTTTGCTGACGCTAGGATGTGTGCTATCTAACACCAGTTGTGTGAACCCTTCCGTATTACTGATGATTTCCATACTGTTAGGTCTACCAAAAGATGATATGCAGCTGTGGATTCTTTCTCTGTATAGTCACTATTTCTCCCTCACTGGTCTCAAGAAATGACAACACGAGATGAAATGAGCCCTTGTTTCAGGTTCGCTAGTATTTTGACATGTTTGAGATTTGTTTTACCAATATCTATCTGTAATCTGTATGATTGCAGAGAGGGGTACTGAACTAGTCTATAGTAAATGATTATGATAATGAACGGGTAGGCTACAAAACAGACAAAGCATCAATGTTGTCAAAATCCGAAAAAGGGTAATTATGGTGTAAATCATGGACCGTATAAAAACAGATTTACCCAACACACATTTCATCTGCATCTTCAAACTGATCAGTAATGTTTTCCATGTTTCTGATTCACTAATTGACAAACGTGCTTCCGATTGTGAAAACGGTGAAAGAGTAAACATTACCTCCATAAATTCGCCACTGGACGTTTCGCACCTACTGTACGTTCGCACCGACACGTTAGCGTCTGGCTTTCGCTACCTAGTGATTTCGCTACAAAGTTTTGTTATTCACACCTCGTTATCTCTTGGTTTCACCAGGGACAGTATCCGTGTTGATGCAGACACCACGCGTCCATATAGGAGATTTTTATTTACTTATCTGGATTCAAAAATTAATGGAAAGGAATGTCGCGTGATCTCTCTCTCTCTATATAGACAGGCCTACATTTAAAAATCACTTTAAATTCATGGCGTCATAAAGTAATCACCGGGCTATGACTTCGTGATGATGTATATGTACAAGTTTTGCCTATCTGTGTGTCTGTCTGATTTATCATACTGATGCAGTACTTATTTTCTTTTTTTCTTTCCTGTGTGTGTGTCCGTCTGATTTATACTGATCATACAGTATTTTCTTTTTCCTTCTTTCTTAGTTTCTGCCTGCCTTTCTGTCTGTCAACCTGTCTGAATAAGGAATGTCTGTTTGTCGTAATAAATGGTCGCTGTATGAACAAATGCTATTCTATTGTTGCTATGTGAACGAAGGAGCCTTGAACCTGATACTATGTCTGGAGGGAGAAGTGGAACAGCCCCCCCCCCCCCCCCCCTTCAGACATTGTATCAGCAGGCTCAGTCGATGCATTCAAGTGTCGACTTGCGGCATACCTTATCTAAAACACTTTTTTTTGGCGCAACCCCTGGGAATTATTCAAAAATGTATACTGTTCACAAAAAGTAGGGGATATAAATAATCATATTATGGTATTTTGTTACGATATGGGATACATGAATTTTAATTGCCATTTTTCATGTATATTTTACAATGGTACGTGGTTTACGGATAGATAACATGGTCACTGAAATAAAGAATTCTCCGAGACTCGTGCACATATATGCTGCAAGTGCAACTTTAAGTCATGAGGGTAGCACACGGGTTTTAACATTTCACTAAATCATGGTAATTGTGACTTTAATTGAGCAAAACTTTCAGAATATTGTGTTGTGAAGATGTCGTTCACAGATTCACAATAGAATTTGCAATTCGAATTGTCCGAGTTTAGCCGTCGTACACGAAACATGGTGTCTAGAAGTTTGTCGAAGTCGCGCTCATAATAACGAAGATTCAAGATGGCATTTCGTCTCAATCCTCCAGAAAACTTTAACTTCAGTAATCCTGCAGAATGGCCTGATTGGAAGGAGAGATTCTCACGGTTCAGGAAGGCTACGAAGCTTGATAAAGATGATGCTGAAGTGCAGATCAGTGTTCTCATTTACTCGATGGGGAAGGAAGCAGAGCACGTGACCAAAACCTTCGTGTACGCAGATGGAGAAAACGAGAATAATTTCAACACGGTGCTGACAAAATTCGAGGAATATTTTGTGCCGAAAAGGAAAGGAATTACCTCTGCGCCAGAAATTTTCCAAAGGAAAATGTCAGAACTATTGAGTGGGTTAAAAGGTGTTGAAGTGATTATAGATGACATTCTAGTGCATGGGAAAAATGACAAAGACCATGATGAACACTTAAAAGCTGCACTAGAAAGAATCCATGACTCTGGATTAAAGTTGAACTCCAACAAATGTGAATTCCGCAAAGACAAAATTGAATACTTTGGACACATAATTTCGGAAAAGGGAATTCAACCTAGCTCTGACAGAATTTCAGCAATTAGGAACATGGCTCCGCCTACAAATGTTAAAGAGCTACGTAGAGTAGTGGGAATGATAAACTATCTAGGTCGCTTCATACCAAACTTGGCCAGTGTAATCAAACCAATGACAGATCTCTTAAAAGAGTCAAATGTGTGGCAATGGGATATTGCACAAGAAATCGCGTTCAACGAAGTGAAACAACTGATTACAGACGCGCCAAGCTTGACATTCTATGACCTTAAGAAGCCTGTAGTTGTAAGTGCAGATGCCAGTAGCTATGGGCTGGGAGGAGCTTTATTTCAGGAAGTTAATGGAGTGCTTAAGCCAGTAGCATTCTGTTCGCGCAAACTGACTAGTGCGGAAGAGAAATACGCACAGATTGAAAAAGAGTGCTTAGCATCTTTGTGGGCTTGTGAAAAGTTTTCGCGTTATCTAGTTGGACTAGATTCATTCAGGTTGCTTACAGATCATTAACCATTAGTGCCTCTTCTGAACTCACAAGACTTGAACAATACTCCATTGAGATGTCAAAGGATGTTAATGAGACTCAGGGGATTCAGCCTGAAAGCAGAACATGTTCCAGGGAAAAATTTAATAGTTCCAGATACATTGTCCAGAGCTCCAGTAAGCACAGAGACTTACAAATTTGTGGATGAAATAGAGTGTTTTTCAGTGTCAGTGGACGCACTACGTCCAATTTCAGACTCAAGATTGGAGAAAATTTATAAAGCTACAGAGAAAGATCAAATTCTTCAAGAAGCCATGAATTATACGCGCTTCGGATGGCCAAACTACATGACTGATGTTCCGCCACCTACAATGAGACTTGTGTGTATTAATAGATATCCAATTGAATTAAGTTAAAGAGTCTGATGAATGCTTAATTAGATGATTTGGCGCTAAATGCCTCAGTCCGAGTTTAGCCGTCGTACACGAAACACGAATTATTAGACGTCTAACGGAACGTCAACTTTGGCGGACCATTGGTATGCTCCAGACCGGAAGTACACAGGCCAAATCTACAACTGAATTGAATGATTCACAGTCTGGTGTGCTTCCATTGTGGTCACGTTATTCAAACAATTGGTAACATGACTGATATCCAAAGAAGTGGACGTCCAAGATGAACTGACGTTCAAGATGACCGCTATGTTGTTAACCAATCACTCCGTAACAGAGCACTGACGGACGGTCACATACCTTCAACAACGCCCTCTAAATGTTAGAGGGGTCAATGTCTCCAGACATACAATCAGAAATCGCCCTCACTCAGACGGTCATAACTCTAGGCGTCCTCAAGTATGATTGCCGTTGTCGGCAGGGCATCGTCATGGACGTTTGGCGTGGTGTAGAGAGCGGCGTCGGTGGAATGTTAATCAGTGGTCACAGGTGTTGTTCCGTTACGAATCTAGATTCACCATTGACTTTCGTGATGGTCGTAGAAGAGTTTTGCGTCGCCAACGTGACGTTTTACAGACGCTTCTAGGGCTGCCAACGACCGATGTGGGATGGATCTGTTTTGGTATGGGGTGGCATTACTGTGACTGCCAGAACACGTTCTTTCTTTCTTTCTTTCTTTCTTTTTTTCTATATATTCTGCCTCACACTCTCACGGGTAATTTCGTGAAGTGCGCGCCTGTGCCTGTTAGTAGAGTTAAGAACAGGATAAAAGATAAGGGTTAGTGGATGAAACAAAGTTAATAATGTTATAACTCAGCAGGAAAAAGAATAAAAACAGGATAAAAACACCATTGCTGGACAGCTACATGTGTGTCATAGCAATATGACTAGCCAGTACTACCATGCCATGGCAATATGACTAGCCAGTACTACCATGAGAACATGTTGATGTCGCAAGTTGTCGCCTTTTCTCAACGTTATGGCCAAGGATTTATCTTCCAGGATGATAACGCTAGGGCCCATAAGGTAGGACTTGTCAGGAAGTTCTTGGAAGAGCTACACATCCGTACTTTACCATGGCCAAGCAGCGATGAGCCCGGACTTATCACCTATTGAACATGTGTTGGACATTCTTGGAAAAAGTATTAGACGACGTGATCCTCCACCTAGAACGTTACACGAGCTCGGTGCGCCGCTGCAGCAAGAGTGGGACAGAACCCTTCAGCACACAATCAGTCGTCTTATGAGACGTCGTTGCATAGCTTGTTGCAACAACAGAGGTGATCCAACACATTATTGAGGCCGTGGAAAAATGACGACGTTAACGTAATGACTTTGGACGCTGTTTAAAGTATCTATAGCCGACATGAACAAGTTAAATATTTTCTTAATTACTCGCAATAACAATATTGCCCATACTATCCCCTACTTCTTTTTGTGAATGGTTTACATACATACCAAATATAAAAGCAATGCAAATGTATATTAAGGGACAGAGGAGTTATAAACATTTTTCGAAACCTAAACGCAGATTTCGAAACCTAAACGCAGGCCTCAACTTCAATTTCAAGCTCACATAGATCAAACTTATTGTGTACATGATAAGGTATTGATCATATGCACATGTATATCAAATATGAAAGCAATACCTCAAGGGACATATGAGTAATAAGCATTTTTCGAAACGTAAACACAGATTTCGAACCTAAACACGGGTCCTAAGTTCAAGGTCACAGGGGTCAAAGTTTTTCCTGTGCATGGAAAGGTCTTGTCAATATACACACACATACCAAATATGAAAGCAATACCTCAATGGGCATACGAGTAATAAGCATTTTTCGAAACCTAAACACAGATTTCGAAACCCAATCGTGAGCCCTAAGTTCAAGGTCAATGTCACAGGGGTCCAAATGTTTCTGTGCATGGAAAGGTCTTGTCCATACACACACATATACCAACTATGAATGTAATACCTCAAGGGACATAGAAGTTAATAGGCATTTTCTTAAAATTGTTTATGCCGTTCACGACGACGCCGACAACGACGCCGACTGTGCCGCGGGTATAGCAATAGCTCGTCTTGTACTTTGTACAGGGGATTTAAGTTGAGTGATGATTTTCTTTGTTTGATGGCTATTGCTTCCTTTACCCGACGTTTGATGTGGATGTCTTCAGATGTTATAATCTTTATGTTTTCGGGCTTAATGTGATGTTCTGTCGATTCACAATGTTCGTGTAGTGTGTTGTTAGTTGTTGCTTAATGTCAAATCATTATGAATTCAAGAGATCTGCCCTTTTTACCAACCTTGTCATTATTAAAATTTTCACATTTGATGTAATAAATAACTCCACACTTCTTCAATTTGTCTTTTTGGTCTTTAACAAGTGGTATTTGTTAACCAGTGTTTCCTTTTTTAAATTCTGTGCAATACCTCTGAGGTTCCTCGAACATGTTCCTATATTCGGTCTCTTCCTTTTGGCCCTGTGGGTTCTTTGTCATTCTTGTTCTTTTTCCTAGGAACCGAAAACATCCACTCTTGGTAACCATTGGCCCTCAATGCCCTTTCGACATGATCTTCTTTTTTCTTCTATTTTGTCCTTTTCATTGCTTACAAGTTGAACCTGATTAAGATACTAATTTGTTTGTTGTCCTTTGATTTTTTGCACAAAGTATACACTATCGATGCTGTGATGTTCAGTATCCCGGGCTAGAGGGCAAATTACAGTAGCGAGATATTTAGCCGTGGGATACATTACACTTCCAATATATTGGAGACAATGGGGGCGTATGGGGGCATCTTTCTTGTGTATCTTTGCAAATCCATAAAGTTTCGGTACAGAATCAGTCTAGTATAAGTGTTGTAATGAACGAGGTCACGTGATATCAAATGAAAAACCACTGACGAAGACTGCGATACAGTCAAACTATCCACAGTAAGTAAAATAATTGTTCTGAGTCAATGAATAAAACTAAACAAAATGTCAAATCCAGAACAAGAGATCTACCTTCAATGTTGACAATTCGATTGTTGTACACTTGGAATAATTAATAACATAATACAAATTTGGTCAAAGGGTGGCGCCATAGAAAAAAGTCTTAACTGTTCCAACTTCTAATTTTAGTTCTTTTTTACATGAAAAAACAAAACCATTGTCAATATCGATCTATGCTTCATTTATACATGAATTCAGCCTTTTGCTATCAAGGTCTTCTTGTATCACAAGCATGTTTCAAATGTTCAAATTCTGATGTTTAAACAATGATTTATATTAGCTATACGCTGTCTCTGGTTTAAACATTAGAAGTGTTTAGGGCTGTAATGTATAGTTTCTGAACCTGTATGTACCGTATGTTTTGCTTTCCTGTGGCACTGTCATAATGAGAGCAGATAGTGACAGTGTATTTTACAGACTGTTCAACAGTTTCTCCTCCGTAGCTGTACCTTACCCCAGTGATACTTTTAGAAATCGGATGAACGAGTCCTCGAGATGCACACTCTGTAAAACAACGAGTCCTTGAGACAAACATTGAATCCTTGTGGTGAAAAACTCAATATCCCATGACTTATTTCTAGTTTTGAAGACAGGTGACGACTTAAAGCAGATTGAAAGTAAAGCAGAATGTGCCTTGGGGCACATTCTGCTTTACTTTCAATCTGCTTTAAGCTACTATTTGCTTATGAGTAATAGGTTAATAAAGGTCAGAAAAGCTATGGGCCCATGGGACTCGCAAATTTAAAATAATGAGCCCCTGGTAAATTTAATGAGTGTAGGACTCTGGATGCACAGGTAAAATTATCACTGTTACCCTATGGTGTGGTTCTCATGATACCCACACCTGTCACCACCTGTGGTGGGGGCTATATAGTCCATCCATCAGACGGTCAGTCTGTCATGTGTTTTTTAAAAAGCAAAGTACATGTACGATATTTCTTGAAACTTGGTACACATTACTAATGATTTATATTAACTATCCATGGTCGCTGACATTACCAGTGTTAATTGGGGACATTCATTTACAAGTTTCAAAACTCTTGCACCAAATTTGACAGAATAATGCCCCCTTTTAACTGGAAATTTTGTTCCTTACTTGGGACATGCCATTTTCTTCAAAAACCGTTTATGATATTGTCTTCAAACCTTTTACACATTATCAGCATGATTTTTTGAGACTTTTCTGTAAGTTTCATAACTCTTGCAAAACAAGAGGGCCATGATGGCCTTATATTGGCCACCCGAGGAACTGTTGTGTGATACTGAAATTTGTCATTGCATTTATGTGGCCTGTTGCACGTAGAAATAACTCAGAATCAAGTTGTCATAATATTATTTGAACCTAAATAATATTCATGCAAAATATTATTAAATTCTGGCAAGCTGTTTCAGAGAAGAAATTGTTTTTAAAGGTTTTGATAAGCCCCGAGTCCGGGCCATTTAAGACCTGGGGTTCATGATTTAAGCAATCATGGAAAAGGATCATAAGGCAAAACTAAATTTCATTTATAAAAGGCCTGGGCCTTACAGTCTCCTATATAAGTCTATGTTAAAATTGATAAGCCTCATAGCAGCCATTTTTAACTCGAGGGTCATAATATGAACAATCTTAGTAGAGTACCATAAGGCAAAGCTACATAAAAAATATTAAATGTCCTAGCCTGACAGTGTCAGAGAAGAAACTTTGTAAAGGAGCCCAGCATGCCCAGGGCGGGATAATTTTAACCCGGAGATCAAATTTAGACCCCCGTAAAAATTGGACCCTGGGTCCAATTTTGATAGCGAAATATGGACCCCCTCATAAATGTTGGCCCCTCAAAGTTTGGCAATGCTTCACCCTAATGCAAAATATTGGTTACTTGTGTTCCTTTATGATTATTTTGATATTATTTTGTATTTATGTATCATAGATACTTTGATTGAAGGGGCTTCAGTTTGGGAGGGGTGAAATTTTGATGGCGTTAAAACTTCATCCCCCCTCCTTCGTCAACACTCAACCATTAACCCCAGTCATTTGATGTACACAACAACTATTTTCAATTATCTGTTTAGTTTTGATGATGAGTTGATTCTTATCCCTGGGGTTCTATGCCCTGCAAATAATTTCATTTTGGGAGGGGGTGAAAAATTGATGGCCTTTAAATTCACCCCACCCTAGTCAACACCTCGCGATCAAACCATATATCAGTTGATTTACACATCAACTATAATCATTTTCAGATGTTTTACTCCTATCCTGAGGTTGCTATGCCTGCAAATTATTTCAGTTGGAGAGGGGGGGTCCACATTTATTGGCGTTAAAATTGGACCCCCTCTCTCTCTCTCGTCAACACCCACAACCATCAAACCTGAAGTCATTTGATCTACACATCAACTTTAATTCTTTTGAATTAGTTGTTTAATTTTAGTAATGTTTTTACTCCTATCCTGAGGTTACTATGCCCTGCAAATTATTTCAGTTGGAGAGGGGGGTCCAAATTTGATGGCGTTAAAATTTGACCCCCTCCCTTGTCAACACCCAACCATAAAACCTTAAGTTACTTGATCTACACATCAACTTTAATTCTTTTCAATTAGTTGTTTAGTTTTAGTGATGTTTTTACTCCTATCCTGAGGTTACTATGCCCTGTAAATTATTTCAGTTGGAGAATGGGTTCCAAACTTGATGGCGTTAAAATTGGACCCCTCCCTCGTCAACAACCAACCATCAAACCTTAAGTCATTTGATCTACACATCAACTTTAATTCTTTTCAATTGTTTAGTTTTAGTGATGCTATTACTCCTATCCTGAGGTTACTATGTCCTAAATGTATAAATTATTTTTTTGCTTCAATGAAGGAATAAATTTAAGACGTTAACAGGCATAATTATTGGGGAATGGGTTAAAATATGCATTGTTTTCATTGCGATTAGCTTTTTATTACGTTTTCTTACCATTCTAAATTTTTACATGGGGAAGTCAAATTTTCACGGGCCGTGGGGGGGATGGGGTTCCAAATTTGATAGTGAAAATTGGACCTGGGGGTCAATACGAGGGTAGTTCAAAAAGTTTTGATACTGGATCAATAACTTCATTATTATAAGTGCAAAATGCATGTGTGATATATCATTTTAAAGATCAATTCTTTGCCGACACGGTGATATCATGCACGATAAGATCGCATTACTTGATCAGCCCCAACATGAACCTAAATGACCCCTCCTCAAGGCCACTGGACCTTTTTTGTGTATATTTGAGTTAATTTTCTAAACACAATGTGATACTATACTTATTATAACGGCTTTATTATTTTGAATAAGTTTATGAAAATTTCTGTCAAATACAATAAGACAATTATGCAAACACTAAACAGTTTTAAATGTTATTATTACATAAAATATTAAAATAGAGCTAATTCTAAACACGTACTGAAAATATAATAAAAACGAGAGCACCGCAAACGGGTGCTGGACGCTCGACTTTCATATACTTGAGACGGCTATATTTTTCAAACTTAAAGAATGTGTGTTTAATGCCCTATTGATCATAGAAGTTTGTAAGCAACAACAACTTAAACATACTTGGACAGTCTACATTCCACTTAAAGTAAACTATAAGTCAAAAGAAGGACAATATCTTTGCCTGCTTTACCTGCCTTGTTGTAATGCGTTGCCCTTTTGAAACTAAACAAGTATTCAAATATATTGGAAGTTTGAAATTAATAACTTTCTACGGTTACTGAATAATTTTATATACAAATTCTTAGTCAAACAAGGGCAATAACTCTGCAATGACAAATCTCATGGTTATCTGCTGTCTTGAAAGGTGATGCCCTTTTGAAAGTGAACAAGCATTAAAAGTTTCAAGTTAATACCTATTGTAATTATTGAGAAATTTCAATTTACAAGTTTTATGTAAATAAAAACAAGGGCAATAACTCTGGAATGGCAAATCCCCGGTCACCTTTCTTGTTTGAATGAGTTGCCCTTTTGTTATAACACAAATATTTAAAGTTTCAAGTTAAAACCTTTGACAGTTATTAAGATATTTCAATTTACAAGTTTTAAGTAAATAAATCAAGGGCAATTACTCTGGAATCACAAATCACAGAGTAACCTACCTTGTTGTAATGAGTTGTCCTTTTAATACTTAACAGGTATTTAAAGTTTCAAGTTAATATCTTTCATAGTTATTTAGATATGTTAATTTACAATTTTTAAGTGAATAAAACATGGGCAATGACTCTGAAATGACAAATCCCTGGATTACCTGCCTTGTTGTAATGAGTTGCCCTTTTGATACTAAACAAGTATTCAAAGTTTCAAATGGATACCTTTGATTGTTATTGAGATATGTTAATTTTTAATTTTTAAGTAAATAAAACAGGGACAATAACTCTGGAATGGCAAATCCTAGGGTTACCTGCCTTGTTGTAATGAGTTGCCCTTTTGATACTTAATAACTATTCAAAGTTTCAAATGGATACCCCTGATAGTTATTGAGATATGTTAATTTATAATATTTAAGTAAGTAAAACAAGGGCAATAACTCTGAAATGACAAATCACAGGGTTACCTGCCTTGTTGTAATGAGTTGCCCTTTTGATACTTAACAAGTATTCCAAGTTTCAAATGGATACCTTTGATGGTTATTGAGATATGTTAATTTATAATTTTTAAGTAAATAAAATAGGGGCAATAACTCTGAAATGACAAATCCCAGGGTTACCTGCCTTGTTGTAATGAGTTGCCCTTTCGATACTGAACAACTATTCAAAGTTTCAAATGGATACCTTTGATAGTTATTGAGATATGTTAATTTATATTTTTTAAGTAAATAAAACAAGGGCAATAACTCTGAAATGACAAATCCCAGGGTTACCTGTCTTGTTGTAATGAGTTGCCCATTTAATACTGAACAACTATTTCAAGTTTCAAATGGATACCTTTGATAGTTATTGAGAAATGGACTCTTACAAAAACCTTAAGCAAAAAACTTAACCGACGCAGACGCTGACGCAGACGCAGACGCTGACGACAGGGTGACGACAATAGCTCGACCTTTTGAAAAAGTCGAGCTAAAAATGATCTCCTGTTGTGTATAAAAGTAGTTAGGGAAAATATAAACTCATTTTTAGCTCGACTTTTTCAAAAAGTCGAGCTATTGTCGTCACCCTGTCGTCTGCGTCTGCGTCTGCGTCGGTTAAGTTTTTTGCTTAAGGTTTTTGTAAGAGTCCATTTCTCAATAACTATCAAAGGTATCCATTTGAAACTTCCTAACTTTTATACTTTTGACAGAATTATGTTCCTTTTCAACTTGAAGTTTTATTCTGGAATTTGTACAATTAAGCCATGTTATTAAAATGTAGATCTTTTCCATTACAGGTATTCTTTCTTAATATTTTAAATTATCTAGATGCTGGGGTTGCTTAATGAAATTTCAAAATTTTGTTGCAAGCTCCTTTCTGCACAACTTCAAAATTAATTGCCCAGCAACCGTATTAACTATATTAGTTACATATTAAATGATGTACACAAAACTACATATTAAGTGTTGTACAATAAACTTTATTGCCCAGCAAGCGTATTAACTATACTAGTTATATATTAAGTGATGTACACAAAACTACATATTAAGTGTTGTACAATAAACTTTATTGCCCAGCAACCGTATTTACTATACTAGTTACATATTAAGTGTTGTACACAAAACTGTTGTTGTTCGTCCATCGCTATGCAAATATGACCGCAACTTCAAGTTTTTGAGTTTCTGGAATGAGTGCGTAGGTGGCTAATAAGGCCTATCCTGGCAACACAGGTACGTCCACAGTAGGTGCACTCTTGTCAGATGATATTGGTAAGGTACTGGCTTCTCGAGCCTTTCGGTCCATACGTTTCTTCCTGGCATGCTGTAGCCTACTAGTTTCTGCATTCAACCAAGCCTTTCCTGACAGCTGATCTCCATGCAGGGCGGTTCTGAGCCAGGTCTTCCCAAGTGCCTGTGTGAAGGTCGATTTCAGGACGTTTCGCTACCTGGATTTTCGGCACCCTAGCGTGTTCGCCACCTTGTGGCTTTCGCACCTGGTCTTTTCGCTACCCAGTTGTTTTCGCTACCCTGATTTATTTTTCACACCCCTTATTTAATAATTTGTAGGCGCCAATTGTACATATAATGGACTTTAATTTACTGATCTGGATCCAAACTAATGTATAGAAGAGGAAGAGGTGTTTTTATTTACTAATCTGGATCCACACTAACGGACAAGTATAATAATCAAGAATTGACTAATTATTTGCAGAGACGAAACGCGTCCGCCGCGTAATCTGGATCCAAACCAATTGAATAGACTTTCATTTACTGATCTGGGTCCAATGTCTTATGTACGGAAAGTAGAAGATGTGTTTTTTTACCAATCTGGGTCCACACTAAAGGACAGATATAAAGATCATGATTTGACGAATTATTTGCACAGACGACACGCGTCCACATAATATATCTTTTTTTTATTGACCCAAGCCAATTGAATATACTTTTATTTACTGATCTTGATCTAAACTAATATTCGGAAATTTGAAGGTTTTATTTACTTATCTAGTTCCACACTAACTGATAAGAATAAAATCAAATTTTGACGAATTATTAGTACATGTGTCATCATAAGAGATATTCAATTTATTGATCTGGATCCAAACCAAACGCCTTTACATAAGGGAAATTCGATAATCTGGGTCCAAACTAACGGACAATAAGAACTTTTTTTTTTTACCAAACATTAATTGTGCTGATGATTCTTCCTTATCCACATCATTTTTCTTCTTCATATATTAATCTGGATCCAAAGCAATGGATCCCCATATAACTTGATATAAGTGATGTTCAATATATAATCTGGATCCAACCTAATGGACAGCTGATATTTCAAATTTGAAGAAATATTTGCATAGATGCCATAGTTTAAAATCTCGAACCCAATTTACGGAACATACGAGGTTTATTTATTGATCAGGATCTTCTCAACTAACAGACATAAGTAGAAGAGTTAATTGACCTATTCCAACGTGGCATTTGATCTAAATTCAAACAGTTAGCCTTTCATTTAAAATCACATATGTCATGGAAGATAAATAATTAGTTAATTTAATGTATCTGTATCCAACTCGTAACCCAAAAACAGTATAGCCTAAATGGATCGGGGTTTTATTTTATTGAAAAAGTTTTGCTCCTGATCAGAGGCTATAGTTTAAACATCAAAGGTAAGTTTGTCTACTTCTGGAAAGATACACGAACTGTATGACACGTGCCATAACCGTTATGTGTATCGACTACAACGCTACCAGTCAGTAATCCTCTCAGCGTGAATAATTGCTTAAAATGTTGTCTGCTTATTTAATAAATCGCCACATGACGGAATAATCTTTCTATTACGACCATGGAAAAGAAACCTGAATTGTTGTATTAAAGACACGTGCCAACTTAAAGCAAGGTGGCAGTCAAACAGATAATTTACAGATGTGTTGTACTGTTATCTTACATTAAGCGGTCACCTGTCGTAAACACATAACAATCAACGCAATTACAAGTGGTCGTAATACAAAGGTTTTACTGCATATACCATTCATATATGGCTGTTATTCGGTACTAGGGCTCAATAGGTTAATGCATATATAACAGGGGTGATATCTTTCAAAATTCAATATGCAATCGAGTTTCTACATCTAATTTAATAATATCGACTTTTCATGTGCCTCTACGTTTAATTCTATTATTTCTACCTAGCATAAGTCAAATCTATCCTTAATTCAAATTATAGAATTTTGATTTTCAGCTGTATGTTCAGACTTTTACAAGATAATATAAAAAATACTGGAAAATTTATTAAAACTTGAAACTTTCAAACTCTCTAATATAAAATATTAACTATTAAATTAACAACATATAAAACATTTACACCCGTCATGTGATTGTTTAAATCTAAGATACACATGTATCTAAATCTAGGTTTTTAATTCATTCATCCCTGTCACTTGCAATGGACAATTACATTTTCCAATTACGTTAATTCTATTGACTAATTTTCTCATTTATACGGTTCATTCTAACATATATTGCACAAAAGCACAGTGCAGACCCTGATCACAAGCCTCCTATAGGAACCCTCTAATATGGATATTCATTGTTTGCATATGACTCGTCATTAGACATTTTTTTCTTGAATGACGAGTATACTCGTCGCGAGGGTTGAATGAGTTATTTGTTGCAAAAAATGTTAAAACCTAAGACAGCTTGGATAACATACAGTATACTTCATCAAGATCAAAACTAATCAGGGTCTCCAAGGACTCGTCACAAGATACTTTGTTTGTGAAAGACGAGTATACTTGTCGCTAGGGTTGAATGTGTTATTTTTTTACATAACATAGAACTTATTAAATATTGGACAGCTGGGAAAATATAAAGTGATTTTCTTCAGGATCCAAACTGATAAGGATGATGTAAAAATTTACCAGTGCAGGTGCGGTGTTGCAATTGCAAACAGTTGTCACATTTAACCGATTGTTGCCTTCTTGTAACACATATTCCAAATGGCAGACAGTTGTGCGACATCGTGAATTCAAAAGTGAATGTAAAGATGTCCTCAAGTTTGCCATTTATATACGGTTTTTTCTTTCATTTTTTTCCAATTAAAACGTACGATAAACATATATTGTTGTAGCTACATATCTGCAAAAAACAACTTCTGCAATCATGGATGTGCACGTTTGTCGGCACGATAATCACCTAATTAAAGCGAAGTGGCACCTTTGTTAATTTCATTTTTAACTACAAATTTCAGATCATTAAACTTCTTTAAATTCATAATTTACTTCATATATAGTATAACAGTATAGGAAAAATATCTTTCATATAGGGTAAATAAACCGATCAATATATATTGGGGGTAGCGAAAATGTACGGGTGGCGAAACGTCCAGGGTAAAAACCCGCTAGGTAGCGAACTGACAGGCGCGAACACAACAGGGTAGCGAAACGTCCAGTAACCTGAAGGTCCATCTTGCGAAGCGAAGCCTTCATGCAGTCTTTGAAACTTTTTTTCTGGCCGCCAACTTTCCTTTTACCAGAGGAGAGCTCTCCATATAAGAGCTGCTTTGGGAGTCTCTCATCTGACATGCGACAAACGTGACCTGTCCAGCGCATCTGTGACTGTTGAAGGATCATGTGTACAGTTGGAAGTTTTGCTCTTTTGAGGACTTCAGTGTCAGGAACCTTGTCTTGCCATCTAATACCAAGAAGCCTGCAAAGAGTGCTTGTGTGGAAGTGGTTGAGTTGTCTGGCATGACGCGCATAAACTATCCATGTTTCACTGGCATACAGCAAGGTGGTTAGAACCACTGCTCGGTACACTGACAGCTTGGTCTCTAGGCGAATACCTCTACGTTCCCAAACATTAGAGCGGAGTCTTCCAAAAGCAGCACTTGCCTTTTCAATCCTGCTGGTGACTTCTTCGTCTATTGTGGCAGTGCGTGAGAGTGTGCTCCCAAGGTATGTGAACTTGTCTACATCTTGCAAAGTGCAGTCTTTGACCTTTATTGTTGGCTTAATGTAAGGTTTTCCTGGTGCTGGTTGATGAAGAATCTCAGTTTTCTTTGTACTGATGGTGAGACCGAAGTTGTCAAAGGCACTGGAAAACTGATCCATGTTTCTTTGTAGGTTGTCCTCAGTATTGGCGTTCAAAGCACAATCATCTGCAAAAAGGAAGTCACGGATGATGGTGGACTTTACTTTGGTGATTGCATTAAACCGTCGTTGGTTGAACAGTTTTCCATCTGTCCTGTATCGCATTTCAATCCCTGGCTCATCAGGCCCAAGCGCTTCAGTAAGCATAGCAGAGAACATCATGCTGAACAGGGTTGGTGCAAGGACACAACCCTGTTTGACTCCATTGCTGACAGGGAAAGCTGGTGACTGGTCATTATTGTCAATTACATGTGCCATCATACCATCGTGGAACTGCCTGACAACAGTAATGAAGCGGCCAGGGCACCCAAACTTGGCCATAATCTTCCACAGGCCCTCTCGACTGACGGTGTTGAAGGCTTTAGTAAGGTCTACAAAGGCTGTGTAGAGATCCTGGTGCTGTTCTTGACATTTTTCTTGTAGTTGACGGGCAGCAAACACCATATCAATTGTTCCTCTGCCTGAGCGGAAACCACATTGACTTTCTGGTAGGTGGCCATTTTCCAAGTGCTTTATCAAGCGATTAAAGAGAAGACGGGCTAATATCTTGCCAGCAATGCACAGGAGTGAGATCCCTCTGTGATTGTCACAGGAGTGCTTGTTGCCTTTCCGCTTGTAGAGATGGACTTTGGAGGCGTCCTTGAATTCTTGAGGTAATGTCTCCTTTTCCCAGCAGGATGTGAAGATGTCTAGCAATTTGATTGTTAGGATATCTCCTCAACACTTGTATATTTCAGCTGGGATTGCATCGGAGCCTGGAGCCTTACCAGAGGACAGCTGTTTAATAGCTTTGTTGACCTCTGAAAGTGTTGGAATGTTGTCTAGAGATTGGTTGACCTCTACTTGAGGAAGCTTCTGTATTGCCTCATCATTTATTTTTTTTATTTTTTTTTTGTACACAAAACTACATATTAAGTATTGTACAATACACTTTATTGCCCAGCAACCGTATTAACTATACTAGTTACATATTAAGTGTTGTTCACAAAACTACATATTAAGTGTTGTAAAATAAACTTCAAAGTTTATTGCCCAGCAACCTTATTAACTATATTAGTTACATATTAAGTGTTGTACAAAAACCTACATATTAAGTGTTGTACAATAAACTTCAAAGTTTATTGCCCAGCAACCTAATTAACTATATTAGTTGCATATTAAGTGTTGTTCACAAAACTACATATTAAGTGTTGTAAAATAAACTTCAAAGTGTATTGCCCAGCAACCTTATTAACTATATTAGTTGCATATTAAGTGTTGTACACAAAATTACATATTAAGTGTTGTACAATAAACTTCAATGTTTTATTGCCCAGCAACCTAATTATTATTATTATACCAGATTTATATAGCGCTCTTTTCACACAGGGGTAGTGCGTTCAAAAGCGCTTAATTAACTATATTAGTTACATATTAAGTGTTGTACACAAAATAACATATTAAGTGTTGTACAATAAACTTCAAAGTTTTATTGCCCAGCAACCTAATTAACTATATTAGTTACATAACGAGTGTTGTACACAGAACTACATATTAAGTGTTGTACAATAAACTTCAATGTTTATTGCCCAGCAACCTAATTAACTATATTAGTTACATAACGAGTGTTGTACACAAAATTACATATTAAGTGTTGTACAATAAACTTCAAAGTGTATTGACCAGCAACCTTATTAACTATATTAGTTACATAACGAGTGTTGTACACAAAATTACATATTAAGTGTTGTACAATAAACTTCAAAGTGTATTGCCCAGCAACCTAATTAACTATATTAGTTACATAACGAGTGTTGTACACAAAACTACATATTAAGTGTTGTACAATAAACTTCAAAGTGTATTGACCAGCAACCTAATTAACTATATTAGTTGCATATTAAGTGTTGTACACAAAACTACATATTAAGTGTTGTACAATAAGCTTCAAAGTTTATTGACAGGTAACCTTATTAACTATATTAGTTACATATTAAGTGTTGTACACAGGGTTTACTGTATTTGTTTTCTGTTGTACATTCAACAGGAAGATGAAGGTCAAGCTTTTATTTGGTCTTCATGACATTATGTCGGGTTTGTAACAGAATGGTTTGGAGAGGGGTTTCAATCACCTTTAGTGATAGTTCTGATTAGAATTGTCTCAAAGAGATGATTCTAATGAGAAGTCACAAAATTGGGTGATTATTATTATTATTATTATACCAGATTTATATAGCATTCTTTTCACACAGGGGTTGTGCATTCAAAAGCGCTTCACATGAAATTACATTGTACATAAATGTACCTACAAAGCGAGAAAAGACAAATATATACATTTAGATCTAAAATAATCATGATACCTTATGGATTTACATGGAAACAAATTCCTAACAAGGGAAATTCTTTCAATGTAATTACCAAGATTGTATATATAAAAATAATTTATCATTAGTTTGTAAAATCAACTTTAAAATGAGTCAAATATTTAAAAGATCAATGGCATGATTAACAAGATGGCCATGGCCCTTAATTCGCTCACCTGAGGACATTCTACCTTAGCTGACTGGGCAGTATTCGTTTTATAAGGTAACTTAGATGAGACTTAGATAAAACATATCAATCAATCAATCTTTTATTGTATTAAATATTATACTTGATGATTATAGCAAAGCAAATATATATGAACAGTAGATACATGATACCAGCATGTACACTAATGTTTACTTTCCTTTTGCAGGACTTTAGTCAAGCTCTTGGGCCTTGAACAGTGCTACCAAACAAAGGGGCAATCTCTATCCAGACATACAGTATGCTGTTACTAATCAAGGGGAAATCTCTCCCTAGACATACAATATACTGTTACTAATCAAGGGACAATAGCTCCATATATGTACTATAATGCTGTAACTCCTTCCCTGCACTGACTATAGTGTTCCATTCAATAGAAACTGTTATCTGCTACATTTTTATGTGTCAATTCATTTGGTTCAACTCAGCTATGAGAACAATGCACACAACATTGGGTTTGGTGCAGTCAGGGATCTCAGTATCTAAAAGTCTCCCCTTATCTTGAGTTATTATTCATGTTCAAGTGTTGTCTGTTTCTAGACTTGGGGCATATTTGGACTTCCACATGTATATTTTGTCACCAGCTGCTGTCAGAAGGCTGTTCTCTGTAGGGTGGTGACTCAGGGAATGTACAACCTGGTGACCCTTGTGTTCCAGTTTGTCTTTCAACTTGCCCTGTGGAAAAGGAAACAAATATATGTACTTAAAATCTTCATATAAACTATGCCTAGGGAAGTTAGCCATTCATTCTGGACTGAACATTCAGACTGAATTTTCTTTTTTAATTTATAACATTAGATGGAATTGTTTAAAGCTTTACCATTACATTTACATGTATTAACTTGCCCTAGATTTCAATGGGGCAAACATGTTGACCATGTTTCATTAAGATCCATTGAGATTTGTAGCCACTAGAGTTTTAATGAACTATTCATGGACAATGGACGACAGACATCCAACGATCCAAATAGCTCACATTGGGTTACCTGCCTGATTGTAATTAGTTGCCCTTTTGATACTTAACAAGTAATCCAAGTTTCAGGTTAATCCCAGGGTTACCTGCCTTGTTGTAAGCAGTTGCCCTTTAATACTGAATAAGTATACCAAGTTTTAAATGGATATCTTCAATAGTTATAGAGAAATTTTGTCTTACAAACAACTTTACCATAAAACATAACCCATGCAGATGCAGACTTTTGAATAAAGGGGGGCTAAAAATTGACTAGACCTGATTGGAAAGTGGAATTGTCCATTAAAAATTTCAGGGATGAATTAAATATGTAGTAGAAAGAGCACAGAAGGTATTACTCAGTGGAATGTGTGAAGTAGTCAAAATATATTGTTAACTCTTTCAACACCATTGACTTGTTAAAAATATACTCATTACATTTGAATACATTTGCAAACAGTGTAGACCCAGATCAGAGGGCTCCTATAGGAGCCCTCTGATCTGGGTCTACACTACTAATTTAGAGCAGTATTTATCAAACTACCTAGAATTCCAAGTAGACCGGTTTATGTTTTGGTGACTAAAAATATCCACAAGGGAACATTATAACCCACAAGAGTTCATAGTGTTGAAAGAGTTAACCCTCACCTCTATTAGATCCCACACATAGACACAGCCATCTTCTGAGCCACTTAGAATGTGGGTGTCCTTATTATTCAAACAGCTGTCTATTCTACAGTCAGTATTTTTATGACCAGTATACCTAGAAGAAAACAGTATCGCAGTTAGCATTTGCTGACAAAACAAATATGTACAATGAACAGTAAACCTCTCTATAACATCCACTAAAACAAAGGCTAATTGAATGTATTAAAAGACAGGTGACAGCTTACAGCAAGGTGATACCCAGAATGCTTCTGAAAAATCCTTCTGTTTTACTGTCAACTTTGCTTCTAAGCTTTCACCTGTTGTGAACACCAAATGATTAATTTCACACATTTTAAAACGTAAATAGCAGTAGTTTAGGTCAATGTTAAGGTGAGAGTAAAAGGAGTCAAAATTTTCACATGGGTGGAAAGGTTTTGTCCTAAGATATTTGTGATACAAGTATAGACTAAAATGCATATTTTGACATTTTTAAACAGTCTGAGGTCAAGGTGACAGGGGTCGAATTTGTACATGGACAGAACAGAAAGGTCTTGTCCCAAGGTATGTGTGCTGCAAGAATGAAAGTTGTATGTCAAAGGGTAAAGTAGTTGTAAGCACTTTAAAAAACTTACATGAACATTCTGAACATTAAACGCAGAGGTTGAGGTCAAGATCAATGTCACAGGGGTAAAAATATTCACTAAGATGAAAAGGTCTTGTCTAAAGGCATGTGTGTTGCAAGTATGAAAGCTGTAGGCAAAGGGAATACTAAAATACAAATTGATTAAGGAAATAACCACTTTAGTCAACATTTTTGTATGCATGGATATGTCTTGTCCATGAATATCAAATATACAAGCAATAACTCAATGGACATAGGAGTTATAGAATTTTTCGAAAGCTAAATGCAGATCGCGAAACCTAAACATGGGCCCTTAAAGATCAAAATCAAGGTCAAGTTCACTGGAGTGAACGTTTAGTGTGTATATAAAGGATTTGTCCATATACACATGCATACCAATTATGAAAGCAATATCTCAAGGGTCATTAAGGTGTTGTTGTTTCTAAAAAGGATTTACAGATGATGCTTTGTGCAAAATATCTCTAAGCTCAGGGTACTGTGGTTTCAGAGAAGAAGATTTGTTTTTATTGAAACAATCTATTTTTAGCTCCTGTGACCTAGATATGCAACAGATCGGAAATATTTGAACAACTTTCAAAGAGGAGTATATAAGGATCATTCCTGCCAAGTTTGGTTAAAATCCATCCAGTAGTTTAGGAGAAGATGTCGTTTTAAAGAAATTGTTGACGACGGACGACGAACAAACAGACGGACGGACACAGAACGATCAAAATAGCTCACCTTGGCACAGGTGAGATAAAAACGTATAAATTATTATTTATCCGTCTAATCCTGTCTTGTGACATCTCTTTGGAATTGATTCCAAAGAGGTGTCACCATACAAGATTAGACGGATAAATAAATAACAATTGAGAAATTTAGATTTTGACTTATGACCTTTTTTTGTTGTCATACGACGTTTTGTAAAACGGCCCCTGGTCAACATCTGCTACTTTCATTGTGACGTGCCTACAGACAAAGAAGTTATTTTAAATTGTTTACACCATTAACACTGGCGGCGCCAAACAAAATCAACAACAACGACTATGCCAGGGGTATAGCATAAGCTAGTCTTGTACTTTGTACAAGCGAGCTAAAAAAAAGGTTCTTACTCATTGAGCATCTCTCCAGTATCTTTGTCCATAAGCTTCACACTGCTGTCTAATGTAGAGGTCAAGACACATTGGCCATCTCTGGTAAAACAGACACTTGTCACTGACTCTGAAACATTCAGTTCAAATCATTGAGCAATATTCAGCTAGTCTTAACACATTCAACCCTAGAGACGAGTATACTAGGCATTCACAAACAGTATACCTGTGAAGAGTAAACTTGTTTTATTGCAAACAGTGTAGACCCAGATCAAAGGGCTCCCTAAGGAGCCCTCTGATCAGGGTCTATTCTATTTTGTTTTGGCAATCAAGTTGTATTACAATTTTATAGAACATTCACATAAACTGTGATCCGTGTCAGACTTTTGTTTTTAAAATTTCATACCAAAAACAAATAAAAAATTGAAGGGAGTGATAGAAGAAGATTTGACTTCACAGAATGAGAAAATAATTGAATATCACTGAAACATGACTGCACAGAATGGAAAAAGAATTAAATATAGATCTAGTTGGGTCAAAAAGTCAAAATAAGAAAGACAAAAAAATGGCAGTACTTGTATATAGGGTGTTAATAAATTAATACATGTAGTGACTTAATAGTAAATATATGTACTCATATCTGCCTGACAAGATCCATGGAGAGGTCGAAACAGTACTATTTAATTGAGTAAGTCTATGTATCATTAACAAGAGCCGCATGCGGCCCTAAATCGCTCACCTGGTACCCATGTTATGGTCTGGGTAATTGACCAGTAATGGTGAAGTTTTCACTATATAATTATAACATCATCAGTAAATTCATTCCAACCCACTGGCGGCCATGTTTGAGCTAGGAAGATTATTTGAAGATAACTGGCAAAGGGTCATGCACCCATGAATCATTATTTGTGTAAAAATAATCTGAAATCAGTCCAATAGATTCAGAGAAAAATATTTTTAAAGATTTTCTATACAGAAATATAAGGAAAACTTGCCCCACCCACTGGCAGCTATGCTTTTTAAGATAAAACAATGACTTTAAGAGGTTTACAGTCACAAGGCCGACCCTACCTAAGGCCGACCTTAATTTGTATAGTAGACCTATAGTCACAAGGCCGACCTTATGTTTATATAGCGATTCTTTTACCGGCATGTATTTGATGGTAGATTGTATATAACCGACACGAGCCGACAATTGTTGCAAAGACCCAAATAATAGTTCAGATCCAGACCCTGATAACATTAATATTTTTTTTTATTAAAAAATCATGTAATTTAAAATAGACATGTAGATCTAATTGTTTATAAATAAATATTAAACATTTATGTTTTTATATAACCGACACGAGTCGGCAATAGTCGAAAAAACGTAATAATAGTTCAGATCCAGATCATGATCACCATGATATTTTTCTTTTAAAAAGGATATGTTATTTAAAATAAAATAGGTATGTAAATGTTTATAAATAACTCTAAAACATTTATGTTTTATCAATGTTAGCCTATTCAATAAGGGTGTGCATGATGGCAATTAGCCTGCAGATTAAATAGTTTCGATCCAGATCAAGATCCAACATTTTTAATAAAAAAAAATTGTTATTCTCAAGAGCCCATGAGAAAAATGTGACTGACAGTATATGATATGCCGAGTTATTTTATATTACTTACTCATAATAAGCTAAATATATAAAAGAATATATAAATGCATGTTTTTATTTTATTCTATTTTCAGAGTGTACATTTTACATAGCAGATAATTTGAGTTGTTCAAATTGAGAAAAGATGCTTCAGGTAATAGTACAGATTCAGATCATATGGAGCTGTTAAAGAACAATTTTAACCATCTGTTACCGATATTATATGAGTTTATGTTGAAGGTCATAAAATAAGAAGAAAATATTAGAAATCGATGTAGAATAAAATGAACAATTTTAATTTAAAATATTTTCTAATAGAGTCCTCTGATTGATTTCAGCATTATTTTTAAGTTTTTATTATAAATAGAGATTGTAATGATGCTCTTGGCATATGTCTGTGATTTATAATAATTATGATTATGTTGATGAAACAACACTGTGTGTTTACATTACTGGATAAAGACACTTTGAATCTTGAATGTGTTCACGGTCTGCACTGTTGGTCACTGATTGACATTTTTAGTGTCCATGGCTAATGGTTTTTGAAACGTCGTTTCTATTTGCATGTTTTATCTGCAATGTATATTGCATCAATATAATGTCACAATTATGTGTAATTGTCGAACGATTAGGTGATCTTGGTTATATTTGCGATTGCCTAGAAATTGAGAAGGATTATTCCATAATTAAAGTTGTAATATATAAAATATATGTTATATCTATACCTGGGGTAAAAATCTCCCTATTACGATCAATATAGTTTGTTAATTTCCCGACATTTGAAGCAGGTAATAGGTTAATATGTCGTAACAGAAAGGTTTTAATTTTCTTAAACATTGTAAAATGACAAACAGTGCAGACCCTGATCAGGGGGTCCTGTGATTTGGATCTTCACTGCTTACATATGACCAGTGTATATTTAACAAGTACCCTTTTTCAAATATCCAGTTAGTAGTAGTAGTAGTAGTAGTAGTAGTGGTTGTGGTAGTAGTAGTATTTCTTATAGGATACTTATAAGATATATATTCATGCTTAGTTATACAAATATAATTTAAATTAGGGAGAGTTGGCAGCCCTGTTCAGGTACTGTTATGTTAAACGTAGCTAAATATGTTTCTTGTCATTCTATGATTTATGTTAAATGTAGCTAAATATGTTTCTCGTCAGTGTACACTGTAATATAAATACATACAAATATGAGTTATGTCATAAATGTGTGTGCGTTTTGAATATAATATGTATTGCTTCTTGGTGTGTTTAAGGAAGAGAATATTAACAATTTCAAAAAACGTTGAATTCTGTTTTATTTTCTTATAGAAAATAACGTTATCAAGAGAATTTTCGATGATGATCTGGGTCTGAAATACCTATTTATATACGTTTTTATATATATACAGCAACAACTGAGTGACCATGACCTGGGTCTGAGGTATTAAGTAAGTGAATTACCCATAAATACGGTAATAAAATTCTGCAATGACACTCATTTGCATCAAATATAAAGCGATTATGATCTGGGTATGAACAATAATTATGCGTCTATCGATAATTGTCACCACGCGCCTAACATAGATGTGAAACTTAAATTACTATATAAAGATAAGGTCGGCCTTGTGACTATAGGTCTACTATACAAATTTAGGTCGGCCTTAGGTAGGGTTGGCCTTGTGACTATCAACCCTTTAAGACATCTGATAGAGAGTCATAAATGGGTCAATTGTGTAAAATTATTTTCAAGTTGGACCAGTAGTTTCCCAAAAGAAGATTTTTAAAGTTTTTACTATACAGTAACATAAGGAAAATGTGCCCCACCCACTGGCGGCCATGTTTTTTTAGATATCAAAGTTATTTTGAGAATTCTGGTAGAGGGTCACCCATGGATCATTTGTGTGAAATTACTTTCAAATCGGACCAGCGGTTTCAGACAAGAAGATTTTTAAAGTTTTCACCATATAGCCATATAAGGAAAATCTGCCCCATCCACTAGCAGCCATGTTTTTTAAGATAGGAAAATTATTTTAAGAAATCTGATAGAGGGTCACCAATGGCACATTCGGGTAAAATTATTTTCAATTCGGACCAGTAGTTTTTGACAAGAAGATTTTTAAAGTTTTTTCAATTGGTTGCCATTGGTTGCCATGGCAACCACAATTTCAATTGGATGACCTATATTTGAAGAAATCTGAGAGAGTACCCTAGAAGGAACAATCCTATGAAGTTTTGAAGAAATTGGCCCATTGGTTCCCAAGAAGAAGATCGTTAAAGAAAAAGTTTGACGACGGACGGACTGACGGACGTTCTTACGCTAGGGTACTTATGTGGCTATTTTCTATTGTTTTCTCTTGCGTGGTCCCGCTAGCCACACAAGAGACAATTTCTTTTTGCTCTAACTTGGAATAGAATGGTCTGGAGGCTAACCCTACCCCTTACCCTATGTCCCACAACTGGCCAGGTTAATGTCACAAGAAATGGCCAGGTTAATGTCACAAGAGACGGCCAGGTTAATGTTTTTCTATTATGTGGCTAAGAATTTTAGCCACATAAGTATCCTAGGGTGTGTACGGACAGACTGACGGAGGACGGACACAGGGCGATCACAATAGCTCACCTTGGCACTTCGTGCCAGGTGAGCTAAAAATAGATGGGTTCCTCAGAACACGTGTGTCACCTGCCAGCAAGCATCAATATAACATTCTCTTTCCATAAAATCAGAAGTCTGCATGAAAAGAAAATATTGGAAAGGGGAATAACTCTCACAAAATTGATACAAGAGTTATGACCCTTGTGCAATACACTTCCACTTGTCAAGCTCTTTATATAAATGAAGTTTCACCTTTAAAACTTCAGTAGAACAGGAGTTATGAGGCGTGACACAAAAAAGCGTGACGGACAGACAGACGGATGGCAAGTGACACAAAAACTACCATAAATAGTCAAAAATGGACTTAATTGGAAACAAGAATTGTACATTTAAAGTTTCAGGAGTCAATGAGTTTAAAAAAGCTTTGCTGTTTGCTTCAATTATAGTACTAGATACATGCAGTACCATGTACATGTGGTATAACAAAATTACTGAAATATGCTGTGGCATGAAAATCTCCCTCTTGAGACTCCAAATCTCCTTCTTAGAAATCATGAAAACCCTTCTTGAGAGAGCTTGAAGTTGGAAAGCATGCAGTCCTAACACTTGTATTGTCCACTTACTTCCTATTAGGTCTACAAACATTTTGCCAGTCCTGATGTCATATCGCCTGGTTTTCCCATCAGCACAACCTGTAAGGATCTCATGGTCTGACACCTGTAGACAAGTAACACTGTCCTTCGCTTCATCCATTACCTAAATGACATTATAAACACATCCAAGTCAATTCCCTATACACCACTCTAACACAATCTTCACATTTTATCATTTCAATGCTTCATGTACAGCGCTCCCTCTCTACAACGACACCCAATGGGAGACAAAAAATATGTGCGTTGTTCAGAGGGAGATGTTGTAGGGAGGTGAATTGGCTTACATTTGCAAACAGCTTGAATCCAGATCAAACGCAGCATAACGTGGTGTCTGATGTGGATTCAAGCTGTTTGCCACTCATCAAACAAATTTTTTAAAAATCCACCAACTGTTTGCTGTCTAAGTTCCAAAGATTAATTTGTGAATGAAAATTGCATATATGCCCCACCTCCTCTTCAAAACTTATCCACAAGTCCCACGCTCTAGGGATATAGTGTTTACACGAATTGAATGGCATTTTTTTCAATGGATTTGAATGGGGTAAATGTAAATATTAAGCGTGTATTGATTATAGTTCTAAACTTATTGCCAATGTTAAAGTTGCAGAAAGACAAATGGACGAACAAACAGACAAATGGACAAACAGGCAGCCTGAGACAGGACAAAAACAATATGCCCACCCAATAATAGCTCTAGGGGCCATAAAAAATTAGTTAGGACTGTACCTGCACAGGATCTCGTTTATGTGAGCGTATATCCCACACCTTGACTGTGCTGTCTATGGAGCCAGATAACACCAGTGTAGATTCTTCATTGAACTTTACACAGTTAACTGTACCTGGAATTTCAAGCAAAGACATTATGCTTGTTGACCAACAGGAGTTGTCAGAGAGACAACAAAACTTCTCACAGCTGGTCCATTAAGATGATTTCATACAATAACATAATGCTCATGACCATTATGTGCGTTCACAATATCAACAGTTACTCTATATTACAACCATTCAAAAAATATGTTGCTGTTGCTTTTTAGGCAAGTGGCAGTATACGGCAAGATGAAAGTAAAGAAGAAAGCTCCTGTATGAGCATTTTACTTGACTTTCATCCTGCTTCAACCATTTGTATTCACTTTATATTTCAGTTTCTTCACATAACACCTTAGGTCGCTTTTACAACTTTCCCCACTAAAGTGCTACATAACCCATATAGTCATATACCCTGTCATAATGCCAGTAAAATGTAAATGATGATTAGAAAATATTGTTCAATAAAGGTGACAGCTAAAAGCTTTAGGAGCGTTTTGTTTAATTTCATCTAGCCTAAAGCATTCACTCGTGTTAAACAAAAACTTACCATTAATGCTATATCATTTAGATACAGGCTATTTGCTCTCATACATACAAAGGAAAGGGTTAACCCATTACCCCATAAATACGCTTTTTTACGCAATTAACTTATTCCTCCACTGAAGAAAATAGTTCAAATTTATAGTCATAATTATGTACAATAGAAAATAGTTTTTATATTTTAGAAGATGTTAACTTAAAGCAGGCTGAATGTAAAGCAGAATGCGCCTCAAGGCGCATTCTGCTTTACTTTCAACCTGCCTTAAGTGGTCCCCTATTTTCAAAACTAGAAATAGGCTATGGGGTAATGGGTTAAGGGATACACTTGAACAGTATACCTGCATGCCCTCTGTACTTCTTCAGGGACTTTCCAGAAGCCACATCATATAACATGACGGTCTTGTCCATTCCACCAGAACATATCTGGCTGTTGTCACCTGAGCTCTGAGCATCCAGAACTTCATAGCCATGGCCAGAATAGCTCTTGAGAAGAAGTTTACGATGTGGATTCCACAGCTTCACAGTTTTGTCACTGCCACATGACAGACAATAGGAACCATCAACTGCAATAGCAACAATACAGTAAAACCCTCTATTACGACCACCTAAACAAAGGCTAAAAGATTGTATAAAAGACAAGTGACAGCTTAAAGCAAGGTGGTAGTGAAACAGAAAGCTCCTAAAGGAGCTTTCTGTTTTACTGTCACCTTGCTTTAAGCAGTGACATGTTTTAAATTCCTAATAATTAACAAATTATAGTGGTCGTAATAGATGGGTTCTAATGTAGTTTTTAACCTTTTCCCAGGTCTCCAGATACGAGTACATAAATGGCCTGCACTTACCCTATGATGTGGCTTCTCATAGAATTGTTGCAAAGCGACCGTTCTAATGAGTATTCACATCATAGGGGTTTGGTTGAGGCCTAAAGACTTGGTTTTGAAATACTCATCTTATCTGGAGCAATGTTTTCCTAAAGACTTGGTTTTGAAATACTCATCTTATCGGGAGCAATGTTTTCCTAAAGAAAATTGGAAAAGAGGATTCAATCATCAAGGAAAATTACATTTAATTGCAGTAAATACACATCTATTTATTAACGGCAACAATGTCCAGCATATATATACATACATACATGTACACACATATATATATGAAAACAATTATATGGCATTTATAGACTCACCCTCTTAGAGGATAACTGTTTTTTCAGTGTAAGATTGAAATTTAATCCATTGAGTGAACATCAGACGTTATATTTTCACTAGTCGGAGTGGCGAAGCCACAAGTGAAAATATAACAGTCTGATGTTCACTCAATGGATTACACTGAAAAATACAGTTATTCTATTTATTTATGCTTTTAAGCCACTTTTAAAACGAAATTGTTCGACAATTGAAAGCGAAAGTACATTAATTATCCCGTGTGGAGCCCCAAGTTTATATCAAACACATTTTCGTGACAGTTTGCCGTACAATGATGCCACTCGTGACTGATTTATTGATTTGATGTCATCTGCATTAGTGGATTAGTGTTCTCCGTTGAGTGGTTTGCGACAAAAAAGGCTGCTGAAATTAAACGATAAGACACAATTGACTATGATTCTTGGGGAGCCCTACGGGGAAAAAATTCATAAAAGAAGCAATGTGCAACGATAATACAACTGCTTGGAATAGTGAAATTATCAAGTGATAATCCACTGCTATTTCCTAGTAATCCATGGAAAAGCATAAATAAATGTATATAAATAATGGGGGCGTTTTGATTAGGGGTTGGGGCGTTTTGACCAATTGTCATGACGTTTTGACCAAAATGGGGGCGTTTTGACCATGGGGCGTTTTGACCTACTACAGGCGAATTTAGGCTATGGTAGAAGAAAAAAATGTGTCTCTTTGAATAAGCACTTCTCACCATTAAATCTTACTGCTCTGATTGCCCCTTGTCTGCAGTTATGCGAGTATACAAGCTTCGATGGAATGTCATCATCCATTATAAATGTTGAAAACGTTATTTCGACGACATCGATATACGAATACGAATCGAATGGAGGCGAACGGCGTTGTAAGGCAATCGGATTAGCTCTTAGACTTTCCGTCTTGATCCCAAGGGCGACGGTATTGTCCGAGTAGCTGCGTTTGGGAGGGTTATGGACTATTCGTCAAAGTGCAAACTCGTCAAAAAGGAATTATAGCACAAAATGATAGTCAATTATTTATATAGTTATTTAATTATAAATAATTGTTTACACCTATAGGTGTTATAGATCCAATCAGAATTCGTTGATAGATACTGTATGCAATTGACACAGATTTTTGCAGACAGTTTGGATTCAGATGAATAATATTTTAACCTTCTGCAAGCCACGGAATTATATGAGTGTATAATTCCGTGTGCAAGCGCCGTGTGCAAGCGGCGACTCTGATAAAAACAGTTCAGAACTTCAGATCAATATAATTAATTAATTATACTGTATTAACCGTCTGCACGCTATTTGCAATGTTTTAATACTTTATCAAATAGTTTCGATCCAGATATAGATCTAATCTGGTTCCAAACCATGGAGGAATTCCAAACTGTTTGACAATCGCGGGTGAAAAAATGCATCTTGATCTAACTTAGAAAATGATGAAATTTGCAGACGACAATTAATTAGCAAGCAGAAGACTAACTCATGTTTGAAGACTGATTAGATTTGGAAAATACTTAAGTTAATTGGTGCCAGATGAGACCTGGATCAAAATTGTTTGACATTCGGAATATTTTAGAAACGTTAGATGAGATAAATAGATCTACTCAAGACCCAACATATCGTATAAATTAACCTTTCTTAAACCACAGAATTATACACTGATTGTATAATTCCGTGCTTAAACCTAATAGTTCTCCACAACCGTTTCCTTGTTAAGTATGCTATCAGGTGACAACGTATTTAGCAAAATGAAAGTAAAGGAGAATCAACATTTTTCTTTACTTCCAAATTCCAGCCTGCAGTTCCTTTTTATCATTGGTCTTTTTTTATAGGAATAAGTTTATAGAACACTCTATGGAGTAATTTGGTAATATAATGAGATCAATTATGCGTTATCTATTTGAAGCTGTGCATTTCGGGTACATGAATAAAAAATACTTCTCATCAGTATCCAAACTGTTAGACACATGTTTGATCACTGAGCATGACTTTCCAGTGTACGTACGTTTGCCTATGATAATTGCATTAATTGGTTTGTTGTTTTAACAGTTAATACCAGTACAGACGATATAACGGGTCGGGTAATTGCCAATCAACTTTTCGCATCAGATAAACAACAATGCCCAGCCAATTAAAGTGATCTGCACGTGGCGCTAGAGATAGACAACTGTCATGTCTGAGTCTACTAAAGCATTGATTCTGTGTTAGTTTTAGCATAAGTTCAGAGCCTAAACCATACATACCCAGATTCAATGTTTTAAATGATTTTAAATAACACATTCTATCAAGGATAAGGTACGGGGCATTCTAATACATGTAGAAGTTACAGTTTAATGTATGTGATATATGAATTTCTTAGTCAGAAACCATAAGGGTCAAAGCTTAGATTTGGCAAATGGCATCATCTATAGGTCCTCTATCAAGGTTGTTCAAATTTGCGCCTTGGGTCAGAATTGCCCCCCCCCCCCCCCCCCCCCCCCACTGTTCTACATAGAGTTATATATATATAGTGAAATCTTCAAACATCTTCTTCTCTGAAACTAATATGACAATAGTTTTGATATTTGGTATGGTAACTCGTCTAGAGACCCTTTACCAGTATTGTTGAAACGGTACCGGTCTGTTGCATATCTAGGTCACAGGAGCTAAAATAGTATGTCCCTTGGGTCAAAAATGCCCCCGCCCCAGGGGTCACAGTTTTACATAGAGTTATGTTGTGAAACCTTCTACTCTGGATCTAATATGGCCAGAGCTTTGATATTTGACATGGTGACACTTATACAAGTTGCCCCTACTTATAACCCTAACCCTACTTATATTGTGGTAATGTTTTCATTAAGTTGCATATCTAGGTCACAGGAGGTAAATATATATATATATTTTTTCAATAAAAATTTCAAAAGCCTTTTTGTCTAAAATCAGACTACACTTAGCTAGCCAGCGACCATGTACACAATATAAATCATTGACTTAGCGTAGATCTATATTTGGCACCATGCCTCTTTTACATGTCTTCTATTAAGTTTGTGAATATTTTGTCCCTGATAAAAAAAAAAGTGAACCCTCCCCAGGGTCACAGTTTTTATTATAGATTGTATGGTGAAATCTTCAAAAATCTTTTTTTTTCTGTAACTAATATGCCCAGTCTCCCTATGGTTTAGATATTTGGCATGGTGAAACTTCTAGTGCCCCCTTTACCAAAATTGTTTGAATCAGGAAACATATAATAATATCCTGTTGAAATGGAACTGTTATGTTGCATATCTGGGTCACATTAGCTAAACAATGATATCATGGAGAAATGACATTTCTCCATGATGATATGTGGGTTTTTTCTCAACGAAAAGTCTTCCTGTCTGAAACCATGCACAAAGTCATGGGCATAGATGTCTGACAGTCGTATTAAACGGCTGTCAAACAAAGACAAATAGCTATGCCCATGACTTTGTGCATGGTTTCAGACAGGACTATTTTGATGGACCGTGCCAGAACACTTGAACTGTATATAGGCCCGCAAAGGCCTCTTGATCATATTTAGTCCGCGTTTTAGTCTAGTCTACACTAAATCGAAAATGGCGGCGTCCAGTACAGATTTTTACCTACGATATTATGTTGGGCACAAAGGAAAGTTCGGACACGAATTCTTAGAATTTGAGTTCAGACCTGATGGTAAGTTTAAAGATATGTATTTTGTATGGTTTACCATTTTGATGCAAGTTTTTGAAACGAGTCAATTTTCAGGATAACTAGTGCGATACGTTCTACACACGTTTGAAAACAAGTTGGCTTCTTTAAAAAAGAAGCCAGGGAAGCCGAGCAGTTTTAATGTTCAAGATGACATGTATGATGTATGTGAGGAAACAAAAACTATGTTGTATGGGAGAAGATATTTTATGTACGGCTGCGTGGCTTAGTTAGTGGTACTGGTAGAGCGCCGCTTGCAGTGCGGTAGGTTGTGGGTTCAATCCCAGGCCGGGACCAACCAAAGACTTTAAAATTGGTAGTAATGGCTTCCCTTGGCACTCAGGATTTGGTACAGTCTGGGTACAGTCCCAATGGTGCAGTGCACCTAAAACGTGCCCCTGCTCGAAATACCCGAAAGGGGTGTGTAGCAGCTAGTTTATCCTCGATTCTCATTAACCGGACCCCTACATGAATCCGGAAGGATCCAGAAACGCTTGATATAGCTCGTGCGATCTGCTTAGGTCGTCACACAAATCGGTTTCGGTTTGGTATTACTAGATGTAGTGTTTTAGCTAATGCGGAATCGCGGGGGCGGCACTCCCTTCTGCCCTTTTGATCCGCCCTTGTGCCCTTATTCCATGTAAAGGATCCGCCCTAGTGCCCCTATTCTGTGCCCCTATCCATTCGATATGTACCGCCCTGCTGCCCGAAGCGATCCTACCTACTGTCGCTAATCCCATTATTGCCAATTAGTGCTATTTGACACACGCGTGTCATAAACAATCAACGAGTAAATTCAGTAATCGACCGATACACATATGCACCTGGTGTGGTACCCCGCATAGCGGGAGTGTACGAATGAAGCCGGATTAAATCGTAACGCGCGTGAAAACAATAAGTCGGCATATCGAGAATATACGACGCTTCTTTCCCCGAATTTAAACATTCGTATGATTATTAACCATTTTGAAGACTGAACAAAATCGCCATGAATCGAGACGTTGCTATACATTAAAACGCAAATTGGCGAGTCGGATTTTGGAAAAATTTGCTCGATACAGGGCCAATTAGTGTTAAGAATATTCTCCGAATATGCTCGACAAACGAACATTTTAGGTGGATATAGATCTAAAACCGAAATTAATTTCTTGGAAGGAAATACTTTCCATACAAATCTTTATTAATAATCACGTAACAGAAACGAACAGTCTTCCAAATTTCAGAAATGTAGAATTCAAACGCGCACCGTTCTTCGAACTTTAACGCGTCTTTCCTTGTTTTATTGGCTATAAGAAAGGTAATTCCCCGCATCTTTTTAAAAACATCCAATGAATGCGGACGTTATATACACCCGTTTAGAAAGACAGTATTGATAATTGATGTGAAATTAACAAATAACGTATTATATGCGTATATTTCGCTGGAGTTTCGGGAAATAAGGTACGACCGAGAGAGGTTTGGTTGGTTTGTTAACGTCCGTTTCTGCCATCAAATACAGGCGAGAATCGAAGAATGGAATATTTCTATTTCTCAAAGTATCGATTTTATTTTGGTTAGTTCATATTGAATGATCTATTTGAAACAGAAAATCAGTGTGACAACATATAGGTAGATCCTGTTTAATTTCTCCGGTGATGCTGTTTTATGACAAGTGAAGGAGTGCAGTATCCATGATGATAATGATGTAATTGCTTATAGAAGGCTGCATTTTAATAGGAAAATCCTTTAGGTACCCACCTGTCTGAATACAGCAACAATCCAATGCTCTTTGACAAGAGAGTAACGGAGAGAAAAGTTATCTCTACGAGGAAAAGAGTTAAAACCATAATAATTATTGTACTTTATAGTATTTATTTGTGTGTATGTTTGACTGTGTGTGACAGAATAAAATGATTTTAAAAAATCTCAAAATAATTTAAAATCAGACAAACAAGGAATAGACCCTATACAAAGGACTTACCCAGGAACACTGATTTGGGTCTATACTATTTGCATAGGTAAAGAACCTCAAACACTCCATAACCTAGTTTCTGGCTTTTTAAAAGAATAAAGTAAAATAATTGATATTTTCTAGTATTGATAATTTTGGGACTTTAACCCCTGTTTTACAAAATACATTGTTGCAAAAGAATGGAAAACTAGTTAATGCCAACCTCAATCAACAGCTGTATTGGGAAATCATCAGGTGCTATAGTAAAATTAGTTGTGTAAATATTAAAAATAAGTGAATTTGAAGAAAAAAAACCTTGATCTGTTAATATTCTATTTGCAAACATTGGCTGATTTCATCCATTTTCCATAATACTTGTTTGCATCTGTATAATGTACATGTATAGCTAAAATGCACTACATGTTGTACATACATATATATACATGTAGTATATCTCTGTATAGCAAAATTGCACTATTTCGTTGTTAAAAGTGCAAAACATTTCCGCCGCAGCGCAGGAGCGGAGGAGCGGAGGCCCCTCCAGCACCCTCCCATATGTCCCATTTGCCACAAGTATTAAAACCCTTTTCACATTACAGATATCTATGCTAAATACATTAAAAGTGCTTATGGACCAAAAAGACTTAAAAAAGATGATGAAAAGACACCTGGAAATGTTAACAATCCCCTCGCCGAAATTGTGGGTCCGCACTTTGTTTGCACCCTGTCCCTTTTTGGGTGCCCCCCTGCCCCTTTTTGCTGCCCCCCTGCCCTTTTTGAGAGTCTGGCTAAAACGCTACTAGATGTGGACTGTCTGTCAGCTATATAGCCTATGTAGAACCCCCCCCCCCCCCCCCCCCCCAAAAAAAAACACCCAACAACAACAACCCAATGAAACCTCTCTATTTGTGACCAGTAACTTGCGTTAATTTGTTGGTGTTTTTAACAGGTGGCTGCTTAAGACAATGCAATGCTGCTTTTAAGGAAAAGTGAAAGTACATGTACATGTAAACAGAAAGCTCCTGTAGGAGGTTTTACTTTAACTTTGCTTTCAAGCTGCCACCTGCCCTTCATACAATCAATTTTCATTATATATAATATTAGTGGTTGCAAGCGACTTATGATAAATTACAGCTGCAACAAATGCACTTATATTTTTCAACTGCTGTTGTGGAGTGATAAGTTAGGATATGAGTTATTATTCCAAACCAAAGTGATAAGTTCTGGTACGAGTTTTATTCCTAACCAAATTTTTTTTTTCCGTCCAGTTGCTGCGAAAATGTACGCAACCCAATTTCAGGCATGCACAGACAATAATTTTTGTAGTACAAAAGTGCTCCCATTTTTTCAGCGTTTGGCCATAAGCCGAAGTTCTTTCTAAGAAAATGGCTTCTTTCAACCTCGGCACTGAAGAAGCCCCCAGAAGGGGGCTTCTAATGAAAATGGTCATGCATGTTATGATAATTTCCTGAATCAGTGAATGTCGAATTCAATGAATATTATAGGTCTACAAAACTACAAATACAAATTTTATCTCAAGTCTGATGTTGTCACAATTACATTAGTACAAAATTGGCAAAACCTATATCATCATGGCTATATGCGAGCACATCTGCCAGAATTTAAGGTAAAGATTATCATTTTATGGAATTAGGGACGATGTGAACCAATGCCAAAACCACCACCAATTTCTACTTCTACTTCTACCGCATAATGGCCACTATCAACAAGTTGATTATACTTTGGGGTATATGCAAGAAAAAGATAAGAAAATAAAGTGAAGAGTATGTACAGTCAGGGCTCCAGATAGGCCCCCGTACTCAGTGAAATATGCAAACTTTTAGACCATGTTTGTGTCATTTTCAAAATATTAATGTTCCGTGTACGCGAGAAAATCTTTGGTGACGTGTGTCTCAGTTCAATCGCCAAGTTTCTGTGGTACCCTGATTTGTAAATAGGGAACTGATACATAGTCAAATTCTATTGATTTCTGGGCTTGTTATAAAAAGTAGTGGCTGTACACAATATAGGGCACCAGTGCTTTACAAGATGGCGTGAATAAACAGACAGCACTATCAAGTGTTTCACCTCGGTGTAAATACGCCTACACTGAGTCCGGGAAGAGATGTTGTTAAACAATCTTAGATGCTACAATCGCAAAGGCCGTAAAATAAATCTACACGTCTGAAAGAAAAAATAACTTAGAATAAAAGGTATCAGGGCTCAAGATAAGAGGGAGTAAACTGACCAATTCCATCATTTTCTCACTAATTTCAGCACCAAATCATATGGTGTTAACTACTTATTAGAATTGTCTCGAAGAGATGATTTTAATGAGCAGTGACACCATAGGGTTTAATGCAGAAATAAAGATATTAGATTTTGAAATACATTATACTCCTCTTTTTCTGGAGCCCTGAGGTATGAAATTGTCGGAAACTGACCTGTCAAAATTCACAATCTCATGATAACATGATTCAACAGTAGCTAACTCGCTACATAACATGCCAGTTGATTTTTGTGATTGCGAGTGCAAACCTTGAAAATAAAGACGATTATACCATAGGGTTTGGTAAAGACTAAAAGTAAAAAATGTTGAAATAATTCAGTTCATCTCCTGGTAACTGCCTGTTACCAATCTTATCATATGCTTCAGCGTTACAGTATAACAAGCAGTAATAAGATTGGCAAATATATGTACTTGTATAATCAAAAACAAATTAACCCTTTGATTCAAGTTTGAACCCTAGTCCTGCATATAGGCGTCCTTTTCAAACAGTGTACGTGTAAATAGTACACTTGTCCTGTGCAAACAGTGAAGACCCAGATCAGAGGGCTCCGAAAGGAGCCCTCTGATCAGGGTCTTCACTGTTTGGTATAATACCAAACATTGACAAAATCAAACCTTAAAAGTCAGAAATAGACTAGACAAAAATGAAAACTGGAATTGTCCATTTAAAGTTTCAGGGAGGAAAGAGTTAAGTGATAGATACCTCAATACTATAGAGACTTTTTGTGTCTAGTGCTATACACAAGTAATGCAGGACATTCCTTTAGAACACTACTTGTTCATTACATTTAGCTACAGCCTGGTTAACTGACCTTTCAGAGGTAATCTTAACAGGGTCACTCTGTAGATAGCTTTATTTTTGCAATAGATGCAGCCTTAACTCACAGGTACTTGACATACATCTAGATCTATTAACCCCCCCCCTTTAAAAAATAAATAAATAGAAGTACAGTAGTGTAGTAAAAAAAAAAAATTAAAAAAGGGGGGGGGGTGTTAATAGATCTAGATGTATGTGTCAAGTACCTGTGCCTTAACTTGAAATAACATATTTTTCTTTAATAATTGCTTCTGACTGCTCCCAGTAATAATTGGAAATTAATTGAATCATGATGAGTTGTAACTTGTAGATCTTGTTGGTTGAAATTAATCAAGTTTTGTGTTTTTAAAGTAGAGCGTCCAGCACCTGTTTGCGGCGCTCTCGTTATATATACATTTGTATTAATACTCAGTGCACGATTCAGTAGTGAACACAAAGTTTCTTTTTCATTACAGGTAAATTACGATATGCCAACAACTCTAACTACAAAAATGACACAATGATCAGAAAGGAGGTTTGTATTGATAGATAGATTACTTTTTAGCTTGCCTCAGTGCCTGTTTAATAGATTATCGTTTAGCTTACCTGATCATGTAATAGAAGAGCTTCTGCAATATCCAAGCATGATGGACATTGTCATGGACTCGTACCAATGTTAAAGTTCCTTTGGACTGGTTGTTTTAAAGCATACTCACTAACTCATGTTGAGCTGTCTGCCTCCGCCTACATCCTGCGCAAAAATTTGGATGGAGGTTCATTTTGGGTCAAACATTGATGTCGTAAAATTAAACTTAAAATATTTATTTTTTTATTTCAATTTTGACTTGTTTTTAGCTCACCTCACAAAGTGCCAAGGTGAGCTATTTTGATCGTTCTGTGTCTGTCGTCGTCCGTCATCAACAATTTCTTTAAACAACATCTCCTCCTAAACTACTGGATGGATTTTAACCAAACTTGGCAGGAATGATCCTTATATAGTCCTCTTTGAAACTTGTTCAAATATTTCCGATCCGTTGCATATCTAGGTCGCAGGAGCTAAAAATAGATTGTTTCAATAAAAACTTAAAAAATCATCTTCTCTGAAATCACAGTACCCTGAGCTTAGATATTTTGCACAAAGCAACATCTACAGGTCCTCTATCAAGATTGTTCAAATTATGTCACTGGGGTCAAAAATGACCCTGCCCCGGGGGTCACAAATTAACATTAAGTTATATAGTGAAATCTTTAAACTTTTAACCTCTTCTTCTCTGAAACTAATATAGCTAGGGCTTTGAATATGGCATGGTGTAACTTCTAGTTGTACTTTACCAATATTGTTCAAATGGTTCCGGTCCGTTGCATATCTAGGTCACAGGAGCTAAAAATAGATTTTTTCAATAAGAACTTAAAAAATCTTCTTGTCTGAAACCACAGTACCCTGAGCTTAGATATTTTGCACTCAGCATCATCCAATCAGCAATTGGCACAATCTGATTGCCATAATTTCTCAGCTTTTCAAGATATGTTACATTTACATCAACGGTTCCAGGCGAGCGATTTAGGGCCGTATACGGCTCTTGTTGACTTAATTTTTAGGCTAGCTCACCTGGCATGAAGTGCCGAAGTGAGCTATATGGATCACTCGATGTCTGTTGTCTCGTCCGTCTGTCACTGACTGTCAGTCATCCATAATTGGTTGGTTAACACTCTAGTGGCTACAAATCTCAACCGATCTTCCTGAAACTTGATGACAAATGTTTGTCTTGAAGAAATCTAGGTCAGGTTTGAATGTGGGTCATGTCTGGTCAAAAACTAGGTCAAATGATAGAAAAACCTTGTTAACACACTAGAGGCTACAAATCTCATTAGATTTTAATGCAACTTGGTCAAAATGTTTGCCTAATTGATATCTAGGTCAGGTTTGAATGTGATTCATGTCCAGCCAATACTAGGTCAATAGGGCAAATCATAGAAAAACTATGTTACCGGTAACACTCTAGGGGCTACAAATCTCAATGGATTTTAATGCAACTTTGTTAAAATGTTTGCCTTATTGATAACTAGGTCTAGTTGGAATATGGGTCATGTCCGATGAAATATTAGGTCAAATCATAGAAAAACCTTGTTAAAGACATCTCCTGACGACCTTTTGGTCATAACACCTAACCAGCTATCAAAGCATGTCGCCACGTGCAAGTTTTGTCCTTTACTGCTATCTTGTTTAGGGATATACTCACCCAAGCGTTTCATGTGAGGCATGTACCTTAAATTTGTTAGTTAGGTTAGTAAATCCCATTGAAAAAACCTTTGAGTGTGAGTATCTGAGGGCCTCTCTAGACAACTTGAATTTAGTTACCTGTAATTTCACACCAACTGAGATTGGTATACCCTGTGAAAGCTTGTGATTCATGATTTTTCTCGCATATCAAATACAATGGGGTGGGAGTCCCTCAATGGACTGAGGAAAAGTCTTTAAAACTCTAGAGGCTACAAATCTCATTGGATTTTAATGAATCTTGCTCAAAATGTTTTCCTCATTGATATCTAGCTCAGGTTGAAATGTGGGTCATGTCAGGTTAACAACTAGGTCAAATCATAAAAACACGGTGTTAACACTCTAGATACTTTGATCTTAATGAAACTTGGTCAAAATATTTGCTTTATTGAAAACTAGGCCATGGATGATTGTGGGTCGTGTTGGGTCTTAATCTAGGTCACTACAGGTCATGGTTTACATTATGTACTAGGTGAGCGATTTAGAGCCATCTTGGCTCTTGTTTGTTCACAAATCACTAGATTAAAGATTTATTTCTATAATGTAAGTATTCAGGGGAGAATCTAGTTTCTGCCTTGTCCATCAGTGATCACTAGCTGGAACTGGCTAAAAAAAAACAGGTAGCCACTTAACCCTTTTGCCAATGGCCTGTTTCTATTATTGAAGAAAGATGACCACTTAAAGCAGACTGTGGTGCATTCTGCTTTACTTTAAGCCTGCTATCTGGTAGGATATAGAAAATATCTCTTTATTTGGATATTTCTGACTGTATAAATAGGAACTATTTTCTTAAGTGGAGGAATAAATTCAGGGTGTAAAACAACATGTTTATGGGATAATCACTAAGGGATAAGTTAACCCGTTTGCACCCAGTGGATTTTTCCATGTTTTATATTGGATTAGTTCTTTTTATCAAAGGCCTGGTCAAAATTTTCAATTTCATTTTATTTTTAGCTCACCTGAGCCAAAGGCTCAAGGTGAGCTATTGGGATGGCCGTGTCCGTCGTCGTTAACAATTGCTTCAAATGACATCTTCTCCTAAACGGCTGAACAGATTTCAACCAAACTTTACAGGAATGTTCCTTGGGTCAAGCTCTTTCAAATTTGTTCAAAGAATTGAAAACAATATAGAACTCTGGTTGCTATGGCAACCAAAGTGAAAAAATAAGGAAATCTTAAAAAATCTTCTTGTCTGAAACTACAAGGGCCAGAGCTTAGATATTTGGCACATAACATTATCTACAGGTCCTCTATCAAGTTTGTTCAAATTATGCCCCTGGGGTCAAAATTGGCCCCGCCCCGGGGGTCACAGTTTTACATAGAGTTATATAGTGAAAATTTCAAACGTCTTCTCCACTGAAACTAATATGGCCAGAGCTTTGATATTTGGCATGGTGACACTTCTAAATGTCCTTTACCTAGTTTGTTCAAATGGTTCTGGTCGGTTAAATATCTAGGTCATAATTCACATTCAAAATATGTATAGCAGACAGCAATTCAGCATTATAAGAGTTAGACCCTAGTCAAATTTCCTACTGGCAGAGTTACATAACTGAACTCAGGTCAGCTGGTCAGCTGATGAGGTTCACTGTAAAGAGCAGCATATGGTGTTGTCTGCTATATTTTTATGCCCTGCAGTTGGGGGCATATTGTTTTTGTCTGTCTGCTTTTTTGTCTGTTTGTCCATTTGTTTGTCTGTCAGTCCACAACTTTAATCTTAGCCATAACTTTGTTAAAGTTAGAAACTTTATAACTTGGGTCATGTCCTACAAAGGTCAATGTCATTTTTGAGATATTTCCCAGTGTCATATTTTCTTGTCTTTGAGATAACTCCAGTTCTGCTGATGTTAACCCATTACCCCATACATATGCCTTTTTACGCCTTTAATTTATTCCTCCTCTAAAGAAAATAATTCCACTTTATTACAGTCATAAACATGTAAGATATAAGAAATAGTATCTATATCTTAGTAGATGATAACTTAAAGCAGGTTGAAAGTAAAGCAGAGTGCGCAATAAATAATCATATGGAAATACATGTAGCTTGATAAGAAGAAGTGTCATGGATAAGGGCCATAACTCTGCCAACAATATTTTTTTAAGTTATTCCAATTTGTCATGTTTTTTTTGTCTGCAAGATAATTCCATTTACAGCTATATTAAAATGTTGTCTTGCCTATTAAGCTAAGGCACAATGACCTCAGGTGAGCGAATTAAGGGCCATGGCCCTCTTGTATATTGAAATTCCTATCAGCAAACAGTGTAGACTCTGATCAGACGCCGCATTATGCAGAAGTAGTTACACAGTAATACGCCATAGAGTAGATTTAAAGGATAAAGTCTTAGTGTTGAAAATATTAAGCATATTGATTCCCTCGGCCTGTTATCTTAGGGTCTGTTTTGCTCTCAACTGATATTTCCAGTATCATTTTTCAGGCATATGTTCACAAGTCAGTGATGGAAGAATTGAAAAGAGTAATTGATGATTCTGAGATCATGCATGAGGATGATGCTCTCTGGCCGCCCCCAGACAGAGTAGGCAGACAGGTAAATTTAATTGATTGATTGAGATGGATTTTACGACACTGCAACGCATAAAATGGTCATTTGACGTCCATTTAATTGTTGAATCTGAATGAACATACAAAAAATTAAGGAGTTAAAGACCTGAATTCAGAAAGGAAACACAAATCTGCTTTATTTCACATTTACATAGGAATCGCTTTGAAATTAATGTTAAAACTCCAAAGCAAACACAGAATAAAACTTTAAGCATAGGGAAATGTCAAAGTCATAAAAATAGGTTCTTAACCCATAACCCCATAACATGTTTCTAGTTATGAAAACAGGTGACCACTTAAACCAGGTTGAAAGTAAAGCAGAATGCGCCTTAAAAGTAAGGCGCATTCTGCTTTACTTTCAGCCTGCTTTAAGCTTTCATCTGTTAGAATATAGAAAATATTTCTTTTGCTACACATTCCTGACTGTATAAATTGGAACTGTTTCCTTCAGTGGAGGAATATATTAAAGTCGTAAAAAGGCTTATTTATGGGGTAATGGGTTAAATAGTGAAATCAGGTAGCAGGCATAGTCATGAGATAAAGAATTATCGCAATTTGTCCATATTGGCATTAAAGAAAATTTGCCTATACATTGTTTACTTCTGTTTTCAGGAATTGGAAATTGTTATTGGAGATGAACACATTTCATTTACCACCTCAAAGATAGGATCATTAGTTGATGTAAACCAGAGCAAGTGAGTATTCCTTTGTGTCCATTGGCGGCCTGTGTGGCTGAGTGGTTATAGTCACTGTGACAGACAGTCATATAGCTCCTCACCACTATCAGTGGGAATTCATACCTGGGGCCCGTTTCATAAAGCTTCGTAAGACAAATGTTGTCGTAAGTTAGTTTATAAAAGTCTCAGTTATTATTTATTTCTCCATCTAATCCTGTCGTGTGATATCTTTTTGGAATCGTCTTGAAAAGACGATTCCAAAGAGATGTCACACGACAAGATTAGACAGAGAAATCAGAAATTAAATGTATTTTAAAGTTTTGACTTACAATCGTTTTTGTCGTACAAAGTTTTATGAAACGGACCCCTGGTCCCAAGGTTATAAAGCTTTTGAGCTGAGTCTGAAGCAGTTCTCAAGCATTCGATTGTTCAGATATTGCCTAGGCTCAAATCTGTCCAATCAAATGCTTGAGAACGTTCTTAGACTCAACTCAAAAGCTTTATAACCTTCGACCCTGGGCATTCAGATTTTTCATATGGGAAAGCATTTCAGCTAGCTTGTGGAATTCTACTTGCTGGTTCTACCCTGGGCCAGTAGTCGATATGTCCCTTAAACAGTACATAATGGCATCTGAGGTTTTCATCCACCTGTTATTAGCTGGATATTGTGTTATGACTGAAATACTGTAAACCCATTACCCCATTTATATGCCTTTTTATGCCTCTATTTTATTCATCTACTAAATAAAATAGCTCCAGTTTATAGTCATGAATATGTATCATAAGAAATATTTTCTGCTTTCTAGCAGATGATAGCTTAAAACAGGCTGAAAGTAAAGCAGAATGAGCCCTAAGTTGCATTCTGCTTTACTTTCAACCTGCTTTAAGTAGTCGCATATACCGGTAATCAAAACTAGGAACAGACTATTGGGTAATGGGTTAAAGCAGCGAAAAATCATCTTGACCATTTACCCTATAGATACACCTGTTTACACTTATATTATTATACTTCTATTTACACTTATTATTATACACCTATTTACACTTATATTATTATACTTCTATTTACACTTATTATTATACACCTATTTACACTTATATTATTATACTTCTATTTACACTTATTATTATACACCTATTTACACTTATATTATTATACTTCTATTTACACTTATTATTATACACCTATTTACACTTATGTTATTATACTTCTATTTACACTTATTATTATTATACACCTATTTACACTTATTATTATTATACTTCTATTTACACTTATTATTATACACCTACACACTTATTATTATTATTACTCTAAAAAAAAGAACTCCCCAGTTAGGAAGTCCTGAACATGAAAAATAAAAGGCATTTCCAGTACGTTTCCAGATGGGAGCTTAAACAGGCTGGATTTAAAGCAGAAAGCTCTTTAAGAAACATTCTGCTTTACTTTTAACCTGTTTTAAGTGATAGCCTGTTTTCAAAACTAGAAAAACACTATGTGGTTACAGATTCCTTAAATTTTTATAGTTCCAGGGGAATATAAATATACATGTACATAAATATATATAAAATGTATATATCATTTGTGTATCTTTAAGACTCTAGCATTTTAGATAGATATACCATGAAGATATTTATTTTATGGAATGAAAAAGACTTTCCTCTCAATAGTAAAAATAAAGTTACTTAATCCCTTCCATTATAGCTGAGCCACTCATCAGTATCAGTTTTAAAAATTATTTCTTTAAGCTGGCTGAGAGTAATGCAGAAAGCTCTTGTAGGAGCTTTATGCTTAACTTTCTGTCTGTTTTCAGCTGGCAGGGTGTAGGTAAAATCTACTGCAGTGAAGAAAATGTTATTCTTTCCTGTTTAAACGCAAACGAAACACAAACGCAGTGCATTAAAATGAGTAAAATGACAACTTTTTGACAATTTTGATGACTGAGTGGCAAACAGTTTGGAGCCTGATCAGACGCCGGGTTACCCAGCGTCTGATCTGGCTCCAAACTGTTTGCAATGGAAATAATAGTATTAGCGTAAACAAGTTTAGTGGGAAAGAATAATGTTTTCTCTGGACACTGTATGTAAACACAATGTTGAACACAATCTCATTTCTTTGACAGGGACCCAGAAGGCCTGAGGACATTCTACTACCTGGTGCAGGATCTCAAGTGTCTAGTGTTCTCCTTGATTGGACTTCACTTCAAGATCAAGCCCATATAACTAAGATTTATAAGACTTTTTACACATCTTCATCATCAACATTACTGCTTTCAATGTGTTCTTCAATATGACATGCTCCATGTACAGAAATCCTCTCTATTACGACCACTGAAATAGCGGCTAATCAATTGTATTAAAGACAGGTGACAGCTTAAAGCAAGGTGAGAGAAAAACAGAAAGCTCCTATGGAGCTTTCTGTTTTACTCTCACCTTGCTTTAAGCAGTCACATGTCGTAAACACCTAATAATTAACACAATTTAGTGGTCGTAATAGAGAGGTTTTACTATAATTTTGCATTATATGTGAAATAAATATCATGATTTCCATTTACATACATGTTCTTTTGTATTTTGGCTTGAAGGCCGAACACGGACAATGATTAAATTATGACAGTGTGTAATAATTTATTTAACTTTCATCAATAAAGATAACTATATTCCAAATAGGGAATTAAAATAGCATTATATTATACCATTGCTCTATTCTAATGTTTCGATCTCTAAGGGCCTTTTTCAAAGAAAATCATGTCCAAATACATGTCACATTTGTAGCTCACCAGAGCACAAAGTGCTCAAGGTGAGCTATTGTGATACCGCTCTGTTCAGCATCTGTCGTCCATTTGTCCATCCATCTGTCTGTGAACAATTGCAAACTCTTCTCTGAAACCAATAGCCCCAGTGTAACCAAACTTCATCAGAAGCATCAGTAGGGTGGGGAGAATAAAAAGTTGTTAAAAGTTTGTGGGTGGGGTAATTTTTTTGGTTGCCATGCACAATATCTTGAAAAATCTTCTCCGAAATTACTGGTCTGATTTCAATTTGGTTTTCATCAAAATGTTTCAAAATGGAAAGACTTTAAAAATTGTTCAAAGAATTTAGATCCGTCAAAAAGCATGCCGCCAGAGGCAAAAAGTGGGCCAGTAGGTCAAATCAGAGGAAAAGCTTAAAAGTATTCTAGGGCCCACATATTTTGCCCTAATTTCATGAAACTACTTCAGGTTGTTCACCTTGACAAAATCTAGGTCAATTATGAATGTTGGTTATGTCTGAATAAAAAGCAGGTCAGTAGGCCAAGTCATAAAAAAGGCTTCAGAACACCTTAGGGGCCACATGTTTAGCCCCAAAGTCACGAAACTTGCTCCAAATAATCACCTTGACAAAATCTAGATACTGTTTGAATATGAGTTACGTCGGGTAAAAAGTATGTCATTAGGTCGAATCATAGAAAAGGACTTATGAACCCTCTAGTTCATATGGAGTACACACATCAAAATTATCCTAACACATTTGCTTCTTGTGACAAGGTGCTAGTGGGGTATTAATCACCTTTAGTGATAAGTCTAGTTAAATCTGGGAAATTTGTAGTCTGGTGAGCGCCTTTAAGTAGAGCCCATTGGGCTCTTCGACTTGTTGTTACATGCATTCAGCCATAAAAGTTTATTTCTTACTCGGTCAGATGCTATAGTTTAATGTCCTCAGGCGAGCGAAATGACGGCATCTAGCCCTCTTGTTATCCAATCTCATGGAGTAGATGGTATAAACATAAACTTTAAACATAAACCATAAAAATAGAATAAAGAAAGATACAGTGTCAGACACATTGAAAGCATATATAACTATAATAGTAAATACTCTATGTAGAGCACAGCGAACAATTGCACAGGTCGCCATTCCAGACATGCAACAGTCAGTCTCCGAAACTGTGCAAAATACGTTAGGGAGACTGGTCCATATCCGGACAGCTTCATACCTGAATGATATTGAATAAGTTATACTGTACATCTGTATTCTCGCGGTACTTAATGTTTAATAAAAGGAGTAATCAAACAAAAACTTACTTTAATTTTGGCACTCTTTCTCGAAGTATTTAGTTGTTAATGTGATAACTCCTTAACAAAAAAAGTTGATCTGCATGCTTAAAACATTAAACAAACATGTTTATTTTGTGCCAGTCGGCAAGTTTGTATACTTGACGTCACATCACGATTCTCGCGGTATATAGAGCAAGATCCGCAACAGTCCATGGTCAGAGTTCAAGTTAAGTGCAATATTAACAAACGGGAAGATTGAAAGACGATTAAACAAGTTAACATTTTCAAGTTGACTGTGTTTAGCTCACCTGGGGCCCGTTTCATAAAACTTCGTACGACAAAAACGATCGTAAGTAAAAAAATTAAAATACATTTAATTTCTGATTTCTCTATCTAATCCTGTCTCGTGACATCTTTTGGAATCGTCTTTTCAAGGCGATTCCAAAAAGATGTCACAAGACAGGATTAGATGGAGAAATAAATAATAATTGAGACTTTTATAATCTGACTTACGACAGCATTTGTCGTAAGGACTTTTATGAAACGGCCCCCTGAGCCTTTGGCTCAGGATGAGCTATTGTGATCCTAGTCCGTCCGTCGTCCGGCGTAGGTGGTCCGTCGTCCGTTCACATTTTTAAACCAAATTTCAACCAAATTTTGTCAGAAGCATTGATGATCAGTGACACAGGGCTGCCATTTCTCCGGATTTTTCCTAAATCTTCGGATTTTTTTTTAGCACATGGTAGCTTAAAACAGGCTGAAAGTAAAGCAGAATGCGCCATTTATAAGGCGCATTCTGCTTTACTTCCAGCCTGCTTTAAGTAGTCACGTGTCAACAAAACTAGAAACAGGCGATGGGGTAAAGGTACGATTCGTAAAATCGCACTTGAAAAATGCAAATTTGGAATTCTTAGGATTTTTCATATCAACTTACGGCACGCTGCCCTGGTGACAAGGGGGAACGAAATATTGTTCAAAGTTTTTGGCTACAGTTATTCCCCTTTCTGTGGGACCAGACCGTATATTATATATAGACAACTTTTAACGCAAAAGAAAATCTTTACAAATCTTCTTCTCAGAAACCAAAAGGCCCAGACCTTTTATATTTGGTTTGTATCATTATCTAATGATATTCTACAAAGATTATTCAAATTATGACCCTGGGGCTAAAAATGAGCCCGGGGCGGGGCCAAATTTAACCAAGGGTTCATAATTTAAACAATCTAGGTAGAGGATCATAAGGCAAAGCTGTATGTCAAATATTAGGTCTAGGCCATACAATTTCAGAGAAGAAGATTTTCAAAGGTTTTGCTAAGATGCTCTGCCATCATATGTTCTGCTGACTGGGGACTTGAACCAGTTCTTGAAAGACATCTGTCATTTTTTAAAAACCATGAGTCCTGCAGTTATGTTTTTATCCTGATTTTTATCTGTTCCAGGGCTGCCATAAGTTGACATGAAAAATCCTAAGATTTCCAAATTTGAATTTTACGAATCGTACCTTTACCCCCATATTCTTTTGGCAGTGGCTAGACGTCCGGAACCGGACGGCTAGCCCACCCTCACAGTGTAGGCTAGTCGTCCGGTTCCGGACGTCTAGCCTACACTGTGAGGGTGGGCTAGACGTCCGGAATAGATTTTCTTCAGAGAATATACTGCTTTATACGTGGGTTAATGCCTGGACATATACGGGAAACAACTATAAATCCATTTAACTATCAAAACCATCAATTAGAACGAAAAAAAAATCACATTTGAAGGAATTAATGTCCCTTTTAATAAGTAGCTGAAGAGCGACGTTCGCGACCGCCATTTTAATTGATGGTTGACTTAGGTTTCTATGTACAGGTATGTACGCTCCGCTACGCTGACACTTTCGCACCTTGTCGCTATCATAACTGACTTGGTTTATCACACTTTCATCTTATATGTAAGAGAGATCTGGATCTAAACCATATGTATTGTAGTTTATATTACATGTAGGCAAATGTAAATCAAATATTCTGTCGAAGCATGGAGAAAGGACCTTTCTCCATGGTCGAAGTAATGATGCTTAATTACGCAAAGTGCGGGTAGCGAAACATCTGCATATATGTACGACCCGTGATATCCAAGATATATCAACCCATACACCATTTATATAACTTTCTTTGGAGCTAGCCATACCTTATCATTTAGTGGCCACTTATGACAGGTATATATACCTATATAGACCAAATAAATGAGATGTTAGGACGGATTTTTTATTGAATGTAACGAGATATGATACAGGTGCTTGTACACGAAATAGATCGACACATTATCACATGTACGCTCGTATTTCGTTGTGTTCTGTTGCTTTGTTTGTAATTAATGCACGAAGAAGAGATTAATTTAATATACTAAAATAAGGGGTTAAAAGTTCAATTGTAAGTCATAATGATGATTAGGCTAATCATGTTGCCGAAAGTATTTTTAGTACAGATATTAACTTATTAATTGTCACGGCCGGTATCTCCGTGTTTCGTCACAGGCAGCAAACTGTTAACCCCTCGGAAGTAACTAAGCAAGCATCCATGCAAACAAAACCCATTATTAAGCATCGGCATAAGTTCTAAAGGGGTAGATCAACGGTTCTATTTACATATATGCAGATATTTCGCTACCCGCACTTTGCGTATTTAAGCATCGTTACTTCGACAGAATATTTGATTTACATTTGCCTACATGTAATATAAACTACAATACATATGGTTTAGATCCAGATCTCCCTTAAATATAAGATGAAAGTGTGATAAACCAAGTCAGTTATGATAGCGACAAGGTGCGAAAGTGTCAGCGGAGCGTACAGACCTGTACATAGATACCTAAGTCAACCATCAATTAAAATGGCGGTCGCGAACGTCGCTCTTCAGCTACTTATTAAAAGGGACATTAATTCCTTCAAATGTGATTTTTTTGCGTTCTAATTGATGGTTTTGATAGTTAAATGGATTTATAGTTGTTTCCCGTATATATCCAGGCATTAACCCACGTATAAAGCAGTATATTCTCTGAAGAAAATCTATTCCGGACGTCTAGCCCACCCTCACAGTGTAGGCTAGACGTCCGGAACCGGACGACTAGCCTATACTGTGAGGGTGGGCTAGCCGTCCGGTTCCGGACGTCTAGCCACTGCCTATTCTTTTCCTTAATTTGTTGACATGCGACTACTTAAAGCAGGCTGTAAGTAAAGCAGAATGCGCCTTAGGGCGCATTCTGCTTTACTTTCAGCTTGCTTTAAGCTACCATGTACTGGGGAAAAATCCGGAGATTTAGGAAAAATCCGGAGAAATGGCAGCCCTGCTGTTCACCCTAGTATTTTAACCCCTATCACCTTTTACACCCTTACTTCCTTATCTTTTATCTGTTCCTTTTTCTACTAATAGGCACTTAGCGCGCAACTGCTCGAAATTACCCGTGAGGATGTGAAGCAGAAAACTCGAGATAGATAGAAAGATAGATAATTCACAGCTTAGATATAGAACAAATAGCCTCAAAACGACAATGGCCCCGCATTCGATCATGTTTCGGAGTAACCTTCTTTGCTCGAGTTTTATCAAGTAATTTAGTGATTCTACTTCCGGTTTAAATCTGGATGGTCACTGTTCCACGGATTGATTAAACTCCTCCAAAATTGGCCAGGAGAGCCTTATCACTCTTCAATTATGATACTTACGTGTTGCGTTCGTAGTTTTAGATTTAGAGAACAATGGCGGACTTTGCTACTTCTCAAATCATGTACATAAATAGCTCAAATATTGGCACATATTTGCTACTCGCACCTCGTTTATACTTGAGCACAAATCGTCGATGGATCACATTTGGCAATAACCACACGAGCATTCAATGAATCCGGCATTAAGAAGCAATGGAAGGAAGTAGTATAGATACATTTTGACATTTGTTCATCTGTAAATATGTAGGTCATTTCCAAATAGTAGTTATTATTGTTTGTTTTTGTCACCATATATGAAATAGAAAACGGAGCTGTAAATATTGAATTTCAAAGTCAGAAGTATATTTGGGTTTGAAGAAGCCTTAAATCATCACAATGGGAGACCCATGCATGAGGAAATGCTCAGCGCTTAATCGTTTAAGGACCCAACTAAAGAAAAAAAGGGAGTCGTTTGCAGACCACTTCGAGTTCAAGATGTACATAACATTTCACTTTAAAGAAAAGGTTTGTATATACATAGAAACCAGATTTTACGAGAATTGTTAGACTGAGGGAAATGTCAAACAGATTTTGGTTCAGTCTTATAAAAAATTCTTGGGTCACTTTCAGTGAGTTCGAGGTGGCAATTTTCAAGAGAACTCACACTAAGAGAAACAACAAATTACAACTATTAACAGTGCCTGCATATATATCCTTGATTCTCATATCTCAGACCCTTCCCATATTTCCAGAAGCCTCACAAAAACACTTTATATAGCGCATGCGATCTGCTTACGTCATCGCAAAAGTGTTTCCGGTTTGGTATTAGATGTGGGCAGCAACATAGTTAAAAAAAATGTGGAAAAAAACTGGAAATTAAAGTGAAACTTTGTAGAAAATTATATTTAAAAAACTTTTTCCCCAAAATTGATCACACGTAAACCTTATTTTTTTTAGCTCACCTGGCACAAAGTGCTAAGGTGAGCTTTTAGGATCGCTGGATGCCCGTCCGTCTGTCTGTTCAGTGTTCACAATTGGTTAACACTCTATCGGCTACAACTTTCATTCAATCTTCATTAAACTTGATGACAATGTTTGTCTTGATGAAATCTAGGTCAAGTTGTCAGGTCAAAAACTTATTTAAACTAGGTCACTAGACCAAATCATAGAAAAACCTTGTTAACCCTCTGGAGGCTACAAATTTCATTGGATCTTAATGAAACTTAGACAAACTGTTTGCCTTATTGATATCTAGGTCAAGTTTGAATATGGGTCATGTCTGGTTAAAAACTAGGATATTAGGTCAAATCATAGAAAAACTTTGTTAACACTCTAGAAGCTACAAATCTCCTTGGATCTTAATGAAACTTGGTCAAAATGTTTGCCTCATTAATATCTAGGTCAAGTCAAGTTGAATCTGGGTCATGTTAGCCTTGTTAGGTCAAAAACTAGGTCACTAGGTCAAATCATAGAAATACCTTGTTAACAGTCTAGAGGCTACAAATCTCATTGGATACTAATGAAACCTGGTCAAACTGTTTGCATAATTGATATCTAGGTCAAGTTTGAATATGGGTCATGTCTGGTTAAAAACTAGGATACTAGGTCAAATCATAGAAAAACCTTGTCAACACTCTAGAGGCTACAAATCTCTTTGGATTTAAATGCAACTTGGCTAGAATGTTTTACTCATTGATATCTAAGCCAAGTTTATATATGGGTGATGTTGGGTCAAAAAATAGGTCAGTTGGTCAAATAAAAGAAAAAACAGTGTTAACCCTCTAGAGGCTATAACTCTCATTAGATATGAACGAAATATCAGAATGTTTGCCTACATCAAATCTAGATCAAAATCAAATGTGATTTGTGTCTGGTCAAAAACTAGGTCAAACCAATGAAACATCTTGTTAACACTCTAGAGGTTGATTGTGGCCAATGTGGGTAATGTCCAGTCATAATAAAGATTGTTCAAATTATGACCCCTGGCCAAAAATGGCCCCACCCTCGGGCTTATTAGTTTTTCATAGGAAAACCTTTAAAAATCTTCTTCTCTGAAACTGTAAGGCCCAGATCATTTATATTTGACATGTAGCTTTGCCTTATGGTCCTCTATCAAGATTGTTCAAATTATTACCCCTTTATCAAATTAGGGCCCGTCCAGGGGCTTATCAGTTTTATATAGACTTAAATAGTAAAAACATTTAAAAATCTTTTTATAGCTATATATATCACAATATTGTCTTGTCCAGTCAGCTTAGGGACAACGTTCTCAGGTGAGCGACTTGTGGGCCAAATATGGCCCTCTTGTTGGCTAAGGGTTCCGGTGATACGAATGAAGAGGATATATAACTATAGACTAACTTACAATTTAACTACTTTCATGTAGGTTAATTGGGGGACGAATTAAAATTTCATGGGGAAGTATGTCATGTTACTGAATCTAATGCAGCCGGTCAGGCTGCAAATTTTTCTCCATGTGTTGAAATATGTCCTCGAGTTAACCTACATGAAAGTAGTTCAATTGTGAGTTAAGTCTATAGTTATATTGAACTCCGACAAGTTAAATAACCAGAATTATCCATCCATTAATGAGTAATTGAAATCTTCATAGGAAGGTTTATTGCCAATTTGCCATGACGGACATGATATACCGCCTTGCGGAACTCTTTGTTTGCACATATAAATCTCAATTACAGTAGGTTTTGCACATAGTCTTAATATGTTTTTTGTGTGTGTGTGTTTTTTTTAAACAAAATCTACAATATATAACCCACTTTCCCTCAGCTGTCCATTTTCCTTTATATAAGCAATAGCTTCCTTGAATTTCCTTTATATAAGCAATATTTTCATTGAATTCTTTTGATAAGAAGTTAATCTGAGACTGATGGTGATGGGCCATATAAATAAGTTTTGATTTTAAGATCAAGAATAAATCACCGTTCAGACTGGTTGGCAAACATACAAAGTGTGAGTAGTTAAACATCTTAGGCTGGGTAGGTAAACTGAAGGTAGCAAAACCAACAGGTATACATGTATGTAGTGAAACGTCAAAATCAACCAAACTCTTGTCTCAATATAACTTCTTTGTAAGATTTTTAGATAAAAATGAAACAGATCGTCCATCAATCCCATTATGGCCATTAGTTAAGGTGCTAATTAAAAGTGAATGCAATTTTACTATTATGTTTTACAGAAGAAATCATGTGCAGTGTATGAAGTTGCCCAGGTACTACCTGTCATGACAAACAACTATGAAGAGAGTATCTTGCAGGGAGCAAAGGTAATATAAGCACTCCTTTCAATGGACAAGAAATTACTTGGAACGAGTTTCCAGTTTTTAGCTCACCAATCAACCCAAGTTACCTGACCTTGATTTTGACCTTGACCTAATTTGGACTTGGAATATTTGGAATTGGCTAGTTTAAAATTACCATTTCGTCTAGCATCAAAACTATTGACTACAACGCTTTGATACTTATACAGACCAATTCACCCATATTACCCATAGGACATTCACAGTTTTACCTTGACCTAATTTGGACTTAGAAAAGATTCAGAATACATAAACATGTAATGATGTATATTGTCAAGGAGGCCACCAGGAACATATGTGTTTATTGAACAGGGTCTTGTTCTGTCTGACAGGAAGGCAGTTTGGGAGCATTGACTTTTGTGACATTTCATGTCACTTTTGATGCAATGCTAATATTTAAACCTAGTTTTGATTAAAATTATTTTCTCCATGTTATTTCACATATGCACTGAATAAACAAAGTAGTGGGTACATTTATATTATGGCATTTCTGTTCTCTTCATTCTTCAGGATGAGGCGTATACAGTGGAAAGTTCAAAAGAACTTTTAGAGAAGGACATTGTGCAGTTTCATGCTCCCAAATGGCAATCTATGAGACGGGTAAGTCACTGCTGGCCAATAACAGAACAGGGACCCACCTTGACAACAGTAAAACCTTTCATTATGATCTAAAAAAGCTTAAATATTGTTAGTTTTAAAAGCATATAACTGATTAAAGCAGGATGACAGCAAAGTAGAAAGCCTGTGATGTATTAACCTTTACTCTACAGCCTTTTCCTACTATTGGAGCCGGGTGACCACTTAAAGCAGGTGGAAAGTAGCTTTAAGCTATCATCTGCTAGGTTATAGAAAATATATTGTATGGTACATGTCCTAATATGAAAACATGTTGATCTCTGAAGACTCGGTACTGCTTAGTGCAAGGTTAAGAAAGTTCCAGGGTATGTGACTGCAAATAACTACTGTAAATAAGACCTTCTGTATGTTCATATTGTGAATAATAAGATAAATAATCAGCAACATCAGGACTCCAGATAAGATAAAAGCAGGGCTCCAGATAAGAGGGAGTAAATAGAACAAATCCAACATTTTCTCACTCATTTCAGCATCAAATCCTATGGTGTGACTACTCATTAGAGTCGTCTCAAAGAAACGATTCTAACGAGTAGTGACACCATAAGTTTTAATTCAGAAATAAAGATTTTAGTTTTTGAAAAACCCCTCTTATCTGGAGCCCTGTAAAAGGGAGTAAACTGATAAAATCCAACATTTCCTCACTTGTTTAAGTACCAAATAGGCAAATACTAATCCTATGGTGTTACTACTCATTAGAATTGTCTCTTCGAGTAATGACACCATATGGTTTAATGTATAAATAAAGATTTTAATTATTGAAATACTCCCCTTGGCCTTATCTGGACCGCAGTTAAACTAATCAGCCAAATTTCATGCAAACATTTCCTTATCTCAGGATGTCATAAGCTGTACAACAGAGGTTGACTACTTTTTGTGGCCTCGAAATGACCTTGATAGAATAGAGTGCTGCCTCTTCTCACGGTGGAAAGGAGAAAATACACCATTTAAAAGACTGCAGGTATGTTACTGTGCTAGTTCTTATTGTTTACATTGGTACATGTAAAACAGATACAGCTGTTTTGGGGTCACATTTACTTCAATGTGCAGAAAATGACAGACTTCAAGGAAAAGCACAAAAATTGTTTTTAAAATGCTGATGTACTAATTTGTCATATATTCCAATATTGTTTACATTCTAGTGTCTACAACTATGAATGGATTAACCCATTACCCTATAGCATGTTTCTAGTTTTGAAGACAGGTGACCTATTAAAGCAGGTTGAAAGTAAAGCAGAGTGTGCCTTGTGGTGCATTTTGCTTTACTTTCAGCCTGCTTTAAGCATCCAGCTGCTACAATATAGAAATTATACCTAATGTTAAATATTCTCAACTGTATAAATGGGAACTATTTTCTTTATTGGAGGGCTAAATTAGAGGAGTAAAAAGACGTGTTTATGGGGTAATGGATTAAGATTAAGCTTGAGTTCAACAGGTGAGCAATATCAGGACCTTCAATGCCCTCTTTTTCTTTGATTGGTCACATAGAGTGACATAGGACAGGATTGACATCACATCAGTGCTCTTGCTTCGTTAACACATGGAACCCTTGCGACCAGTTTACCCGTCATGAAAAAAACCCAAACATCTATCAGGAGTACACTTGTCCTATGCAAACAGTGTAGAACCTGATCAGAGGGCTCCTTAAGGAGCCCTCTGATCAGGGTCTACACAGTTTGTCATTTTGTTAAATATTGTAAAAAAAACCACCCTGATTATTCAAAAATGAACAACTGGTAAATTTAATAGTAAACTGGAATTGTCGATTTAAAGTTTTATGGGTGAATGAGTTAAAGTACCCTTGACTGCCTCTACCTACACCTCTATAGAAGAACAAACCACAAATGAATGTTATTTGGTAGGTTAATACAGGTGGCAGCTTAAAGCATGATGGTAGTAAAACAGAAAGCTTCTAAAGGAACTTTCTGCTTTACTTTCGTTTTGCTTTAACCCATTACCCCATTAATATGCCTTTTACGCCTTTAATTTATTCCTACACTGAAGAAAATACATGTAGTTCCAATTTATACTGTTATAAATATGTATGCTAAGAAACATTTTCTATATTCAAGCAGGTGGTAGCTTAAAGCAGGCACAAAGTAAAGCAGAATGGGCCTTAAGGCACATTCTGCTTTACTTTTAACAGGCTTTAAGTGATAATCTATTTTCAAAATTATAATATAGGCAAAGGGGTAATGAGTTTAACAGGCACTTACTTTAAACACAGTATATACCATTTAGGCAGAAAGTTTGTATATGAGCTACTAGGGATGGGTATTGCCAGAAATTTTGTATTGCAATATATTGCAATACTCCATCCCTGTATTGCAATATGTATTGCAATATATTGCGTGTTATTAGAGTGATGGATCTGGGGTGAATAATTAGTTATACCACTTTGAATCTTAACAACCATGTTACATTTAAGACAAATTGCACTGTTTATACTGATTTTGTACATGAATGTGTGTTGTTGTATTTTTCAATTCTGAAATGCCTCAAGACATTCGTTTCGGGATTTTCATAACCAAAATTTTAAATCTGGTATGCACATTGATTAGACAGCAATGCATTGATAATATACCATGCCCTGTGCTAAAACAACAAGGGGGATATCCCTCTGCCCTGCAAGCTGCTTATTTAGTTTGAACAAAAACAAAATTGTGAATATTTTTAGTTGTGAAACAAAGCAAATTAAATCAATTTATTATAGAGAAAAAACCCGGTTTTTCGATCAACCGTACCGGTACGTATTGTTTTCAGAACATATTGCAATATATTGGAAAACCGGTTTTATTGCACATCCCTATGAGCTACTGTAGTTTCTTCTTGTATAGATGGGTTATTTGTTACTTTGTTGTTCGTTGTAGGCAAACTTTGAGTTTCTACAGGCTGATTTGGAGAAACAGGTCATGTGTTTGCTGACAAGGAAGGAGGGAAATGGCCTGATCATAAACAACCCTGACCAAACTGTGTTTCTTTTCATTGATCGACTTCACCTCCAGGTAAGAAATATAGGATCCGTCATGAGTCGATGTATTAGACGAGCTGATCTCAATCAAGTCTAGAATGGAAATGTTATTAGGCGAGCCTTGTCGCAATGTGTCAATGTGAGCTATTAGGATCACTGGATATTCATAGTCCATCGTCTGTCAGTTCACATTTGTTCGTTAACACTCTAGCTGCTATAAATTTCATTTGATCTGCATGAAACTTGATGACAATGTTTGTCTTGATCAAATCTAGGTCAAGTTTTAATGTTGGTCATGTCGGGTCAAAAACTAGGTCACTAGGTCAAATCATAGAAAAACCTTGTTCTACATTTCTCACTTGATCTTGATGAAATGTGGTCAAAAATGCTTGCCTTATTGAAATCTAGGCAACGGTTGAATGTGGGTCATGTCTGGTCAAAATCGAATTTTTACGGGAAAATCGTGAAAAAAAATGTGGGGTTCCCTCGATACCATGGCCTAGGCACAACACTGGAATATTCTTGTCATATGCAAATATTGTAGACCTAAAACAGAGGGCACTTAAAGGAATCCCTTGATCAGAGTCTGAACTGTTTGTAATGTTGCAATGTATTATAAGAAAAAAACACCCTAAATAGTCAGTAATTGGCTGGACTTTATACGAAAACTTGAACTGTTCAGGAGTAATGAGCATCTTAATTGTGTTAATGGATTACATTTGTCTTGCAGTTAGCTACTGTTTGTTCTACAGACAACCAATACGCTTTCTTTTCAGTGATTCTCATGCAAGTTCCTGTGTACTATTATTAGTTGAGGATTATTTATTTCAGACTCAGAAGAACACAGTTACTATACTGAAACTAGCCAGTGTTTGTCTGTACTTGCCACAAGATCAACTGATGAACTGGGGGCGTGAGACACCTGACCACACCCTCAAGTCCTTGCTGGCAGATGGGCAGGCCCACACTCAACAGGATGTGACATAGGCCATGATTTAAACCATTACCCCATAGCCTGTTTCTAGTTTTGAAGACAGGTGATCTCTTAAAGCAGGTTGAAAGTAAAGCAGAATGCGCCTTAAGGCGCATTCTGCTTTACTTTCAGCCTGCTTTAAGCTATCATCTGATAGAATTTAGAAATATTTCTTTTGCAACATATTCCTGACTGTATAAATTGGAACTATTTCCTTCAGTAGAGGAATAAACTAAAGGCGTATTTATGGGGTAATGGGTTAACGGGCTACCCTTATCCCGGGGCATAATCTAAAATTTCCAACATTTCATGATGTCTACATCAAGTTCTACAGTGTGACTTCTTTTAGAATTGTCTCTCTGGCATAACACTGAAGGTCTTGTGCAGACATTAGGACTTTAGCATTGGAAATACTCCTCTTATCTAGAGCCCAGGGGTCCGTTTCATAAAACTTTGTATGACAAATTTATGTAAGCCGGATTTATCATTATACCACCACAAACAGAGTTTGAGGGGGTTATACTGGAATCAGCCTGTCTGTCGGTTGGCCGTTGGTCGGTCTGTCTGCAAAATCTTGTACTCTCAACTCCTCCTTCAGTTTCAACCCAATTAATTTGATACTTGGCATAAATGTTACTCAGGTGTAGTAGATGTGCAAGACACAAATTTCAGATCTCTGTGACCTTGACCTTTGGCCTTGAAATTGGTCTTGAAATTGGTAGGCAAAATCTTGTACTTTCAACTCCTCTTTCAGTTTCAACCCGATTCATTTGATACTTGGCATAAATGTTACTCAGGTGTACTAGATGTGCAAGACACAAATTCAGGTCTCTGTGACCTTGACCTTTGGCCTTAAATTTGGTCTTGAAATTGGCAGGCAAAATCTTGTACTTTCAACTCCTCCTTCAGTTTCAACCCGATTCATTTGATACTTGGCATAGATGTTTCTCAGGTGTAGTAGATGTGCAAGACACACTTTTCAGGTCTCTGTGACCTAGACCTTTGGCCTTGAAATTGGTAGGCAAAATCTTGTACTTTCAACTCCTCTTTCAGTTTCAACCCGATTCATTTGATACTTGGCATAAATGTTACTCAGGTGTACTAGATGTGCAAGACACAAATTTCAGGTCTCTGTGACCTTGAACTTTGGCCTTAAATTTGGTCTTGAAATTGGCAGGCAAAATCTTGTACTTTCAACTCCTCCTTCAGTTTCAACCCGATTCATTTGATACTTGGCATAGATGTTACTCAGGTGAAGTAGATGTGCAAGACACAAATTTCAGGTCTCTGTGACCTTGACCTTTGTCATTTAAATTGGTCTTGAAATTGGAAATTGGCAGGCAAAATCTTGTACTTTGAACTCCTCCTTCACTTTCAACCTGATTCACTTGATACTTTGCATAAATGTTACTCAGGAGTAGTAGATGTGCAAGACACACATTTCAAATCTCCGTGACCTTGACCTTTGGCCTTGAAATTGGTCTTGAAATTGGCAGGCAAAATCTTGTACGGCGAACTCCTTCACTTTCAACCTGATTTACTTGATACTTGCCATAAATTTTCCAAGCTTTTATGATGGTGGCAGCACCCTGCCATTGTCAAACCTCATTGAAAATGTCTGCAGAGTGTGACAGAGTGCTGCATAGTGGGGGTATTTATCACCTTGAGTGATAGCCGTTCTAGTTATAAAAGTCTCAATTGTTATTTATTTCTCCATCTAATCTTGAAAAGACGATTCCAAAGAGATGTCACAAGACAGGATTAGATAGAGAAATCAGAAATTAAATGTACATTTTATGTATTTTAAAGTTTTGGCATAAGACCGCTTTTATTGTACAAAGTATTATGAAATGGGCCCCTGATAGCCTGCTATGGTAGTCAGGCCTGATTCTTTGTTTTTTTTATGGGGAAACCAAGCTTCATGCTTTGGTTTAGGAATGTCAGTATTGGAAAATGTAACAGGCCTGTCTCTCCTAGCTTGTTTTCAGTGCTTAACCCTTTGAACCCTAGTCCCGCATATTGGCGTTGTTTTCAAACAGTGTACATGTGAAAAGTACACTTGTCCTGTGCAAACAGTGAAGACCCAGATCAGAGGGCTCAGTAAGGAGCCCTCTGATCAGGGTCTTCACTGTTTGTCATAATTCAAAACATTGGCAAAAACAACCCTTAAAAGTCAGAAATGGACCAGACTAAAATGGAAACTTGAATTTTCCATTTAAAGTTTCAGGGAGGAAAGAGTTAACCCATTACCTCATAGCGGATTTCTGGTATTGAAGATAGGTGGCCACTTAAAGCAGGTTGAAAGTAAAGCAAAATGCGCCTTAAGGTGCATTCTGCTTTACTTTCAGCCTGTATTAAGCTAGTATCTGCTAGAATATAGAAAATATTTCTTATAATACCTATTCATGACTAAAAATTGGAACTATTTTCTTCAGTGGATGAATAAATTAAATGGGCTAAAAGGCTATTCTTTGGGGAAATGGGTTAAACAGGTGACTGTTTATATCAGGCAGAATGTAACACAGAATTTCTCTTTACAGTAATTTGTGCTTTACCATCAGTCTGCTTTAAACAGTTATTGTCAGTGTGTAGAGTAAGTATCCTTTGGCTCTTTATCAGAGCAGGATAGAAGTATGAATCAACAGTTACATTGGAATATGTAATGGCGTGATATGAGGGAACAGATTAAACCCTATTGACCTCTTTACTGAATACAGAGGTCAAGCAGGCTTAGTCTTGAGTAATTCAAGCAAGTACTAGTATAGTTATGCTTATAGGCTGGATATGGGTTATCAAACTTGAGGCATCTATATTGGAAAAAAATGTTAAAAAAATGTTATTCTATCTGGGCTCCAGATAAGGGGGAGTAATCTGAACAAATCCAACATTTTCTCACTCATAAAGCAACACATCTTATGGTGTTACTACTCATTAGAACCATCTCTTCGAGATGATTGTAATGAGTAGTGACACCATAGGGTTTAAAGCAGAAATAAAGATTTTAGATTTTGAAATACTCCCCTTATCTGGAGCCCTGATTCTATCATTTGTCATTCATCCATGTTATAATCCAGTGCAATTTGCTAAAAGTGGCTTTGGTTTTGTATTTCTCTTGAATTCTCTACATTGTTAATTTTCTAGACTTTTCTTTTCCATAAGGCTTAAAGTATGACTTTAATTTATTTTCTCTAAAAAGCTGTTGAACAGAGTATGTTAATATAGTCAATGTTTTAGATTTGAAAACTCTACAGTAAATCATATATTATAATATAACTTGCAAAATTTCATGGCTTGCTGGCTCAGTATAATATGAATGTTTACTAATTTTATATCATTGACTGTTAAGCAGAAACCTTTAACCCTTTACCGGATAGCCAACATTTCTAGTATTGATGATAGGGGGCCACTTAAAGCAGGTTGCAAGTAAAGCAGAATGTACCTAAAAGTGATTCTGCTTTATTTTCAGCATGCTTTAAGCTTCTATGTGCTAAAATATAGAAACAAAGAATAGTTGTTTGTTTCACAATGATTATTGTTTGACAGTCAGTAAACAAAGCCAAAAAAGGGATTTCTTCAATACTTTTTTAATTTTAAAAAATTGTAAGAAATTGTGTATAAAGATAATATTTTATTTACTGTTGCAAATAGTAAGGATATTGATGAGTAACTTAGCATCTCATCTGGATTCATATTAGTTGACACTCAGGTGATAGAAATAGCTGATAAATCAGTATCATCTCGTAAGTCAGTACATATAACTGCATACCATACTATAGAAAACTGTGTTGTATGGGAATGATTTCAATAACTGCTCTCTAACAAGGTTTCAATGGAAGATTTTTAATTATTATTTTAAGTCACAGTTTATGCATTGTTGAATAAAAAACAATAATTGTAAATTAAGCTAGAAATTAATACTTTCTTTTACTCCATCTCATGATCTGTTAAAAGTAGTGAAACCTGTGTCCAGCAGACAGTCAGTAAAGATACAACACTCTCGTTAGACATCTTTCTGCTTAATGCAGGAAAGATGTAATACAAAAAACACTCATGTAGGAGGTTTCTTAAATACAGTAAAACCTCTCTATTACAACCACAGAAAAGAAGGCTGGTTGATTGTATAGAAGACATGTAACAGCGTAAAGCAAGGTGACAGTAAAAAAGGAGCTTTCTGTTTTACTGTGACCTGGCTTTAAGCAGTCACCTGTCTGAAACAACTAATAATTAATGCAATTTATTGGTCGTAAAAAAGAGGTTTTACTGTACTTTTGTTCTACATTAAGTTTCCAGCTACGCTTTCAATTTCTTTTGAGTGGCTTTTGAACACAGTTTGCTGAGAATAAAATTGTATAGTTGTAGACAATATTGTGTGATTGGGTTTATGAATGTATTAACCCAAGAAAAAGAAATTACAAATAAACAGAAATCTTAGACAAGGTTCTGAGACGACCGATACCTGTGGCATGTTGCCGACACTTGTTTGATCCTTAACCCTGTAGCCTGTTTCTAGTTTTGAAGACAGGTGACCACATAAAGCAGGTTGAAACTATAGCAGAATGTGCTATAATGCACCTGCATTCTGCTTTACTTTCAACAGGCTTTAAGCTGCCATTTGCTAGGATATGTGCATATTCATGACTGTAGAACCCTTTATATTACTTGCATAAACAACATAGTAAGCAAAGAGGCAGTAAACGAGTTTCAATGGTATTCTGACTATTCTCTATTGAATGTAATGACAAGGAGTTCTTGACTTTTAAGCTTTATTAGCTCACCTGGCACGAAGTGCCAAGGTGAGCTATTAGGATCGCTGGATGTCCGTCGTCTGTCTGTCTGTCCACAATTGTTCGTTAACACTCTAGCGGCTACAAATCTCATTAGATCTTAATGAAACTTGGTCAAAATGTTTGCCTCATTAAAATTTAGGTCAAGTTTGAATGTGGGTCATGTCCGGTCAAAAACTAGGTCACTAGGTCAAATCATAGAAAAACCTTGTTAACACTCTAGAGACTACAAATTTCATTAGATCTTCATGAAACTTGGTCAAAATATTTGTCATGATGAAATCTAGGTCAAGTTTGAATGTTGGTCAAGTCTGGTCAAAAACTAGGTCACTAGGTCAAATCATAGAAAAACCTTGTTAACACTCTAGAGGCTACAAATCTCATTAGATCTTCATGAAACTTGGTCAAAATGTTTGCCTCATTGATATCTAGGTCAAGTTTAAATGTGGGTCATGTCCGGTCAAAAATTAGGTCACTAGGTCAAATCATAGAAAAACCTTGTTAACACTCTAGAGGCTACAAATCTCATTAGATCTTCATGAAACTTGATCACATTGTTTGACTTGTCGATATCTAGGTTAAGTTCGAATGTGGGTCATGTCCAGTCAAAAACTAGGTCACTAGGTCAAATAATAGAAAAACCTTGTTAAAACTCTAGAGGCTACAAATCTCATTAGATCTTCATGAAACTTGATCACATTGTTTGACTTATTGATATCTAGGTTAAGTATGAATATGGGTCATGTCTGGTCAAAAACTAGGTCACTAGGTCAAATCATTAAAATATGTTGTTTACACTCTAGAAGCTACATTTATCATTTGATCTTGATGAAACTTGATCAAAATGTTTGCCTTATTGAAATCTAGGCCATGGTTGAATATTGGTCATGTTAGGTCAAAATCTAGGTCACTATAGGTAAAGTTTTACATGGTGTACCAGGTGAGCGATATAGGGCCATAGTGGCCCTTGTTAAACTTCTCATCTGGTTATAAATTGTTGTATCTTAAAGTAAAGACATATGGCTTATTTATGCAATTAAAACTATTTAGGAAGCTCCCATGGAAATTTTTTGCATTTAGCTGTTATCTGTTTCAAAACTGCTTACGTAATTCTGCAGATTATGTTGTACTTTTGGAATTAACTCTTTCAACACCTAGTAACTCTCATGGGTTATTAGGGTCCTTTGTGGATAATTTTAGTTACCAAAACATGAACCAGTCTACTTGGAATTCTGGGTAGTTTAAATTAATAAATACTAACTAAATTAGCAGCGTATACCCAGATCAGAGTGCTCCTATAGGAGCTGGGTCTACACAAAATGTTATGAGTCATGCGTATATTTATAAACAGGCTAATTAAGTTTCAGCTAGCATTTGCAAACAGTTTAGATCAATATCAGATACTTACTATATAGCATGAATTATACAATAACTCACTGTCTGAACACCTAGACATTCGAAACCTTTTTGACAGTTGTTTTAAACATTTCTATTAATAGTTTAATACAGACTACATGTATGGCATGTGTACTCAACTCAAAACTCCCTCGAAGCCTGTCTGTAATGTCGGACAAAGATCATAAAATCAGCTGATTTTAACCTTGGTCACAACTTTGAAAATACATGTGACTTCATGTTTCCTCAACTAAATAAAGTCCTTCAGCCCAGTAAAATTTTGGTAATGTGAGGAAATGATCTGTGCTAGTTAAGTGTCAAATAACCTGGATTTAATATTGGCTATAACTTATGGGTTGCATGTGATAAAGACTTCAATCTTGCATGTACACTCCATTTAATACATTTAACCCTAATGACGAGTATATTCGTCAGTGTACCTGTGAAGAGTATGCGTGTCCTATGCAAACAGTGTAGACCCAGATCAGAGGGCTCCTTTAGGAGCCCTCTGGTCAGGGTATGCACTGTTTGTCATTTTGCACTTTATTGTTAAAATTAACCCCAAATAGTAAAAAATAGACAATAATTAATTGGGTATTGGAATTGTCCATTAAAAGTTTCAGGTGTGAATGAGTTAAGGGAGTCCTTCTGCCCAGTGTCTTTTGTGTGGCAAAGTTCATTTAGAAGTCGTGGTCACATCAGTAATGTTGTCATAGTCTTTCACAAACATATCTTGTTTGAATTGCATTTTGCCCGGAATCACTAGATTAAGGCATGATGGACTAAACTTTTATCTGGTGGCTTTGGCACCCCCTTTTTAGCTCACCTGGCACGAAGTGCCAAGGTGAGCTTTTAGGATCGCTGAATGTCTGTCGTCCGTCCGTCCGTCCGTCCGTCCGTTCACAATTGTTCGTTAACACTCTAGCGGCTACAAATTTCATCCGATCTTCATGAAACTTTATGACAATGTTTGTCTTGATGAAATCTAGGTCAAGTTCGAATGTGGGTCATGTCCGGTCAAAAACTAGGTCACTAGGTCAAATCATAGAAAAACCTCGTTAACAATCTAGAGGCTACAAATCTCAATGGATCTTCATGAAACTTGGTCAGAATGTTTGCCTAATTGATATCTAGGTCAAGTTCTAATGTGGGTCATGTCCGGTCAAAAACTAGGTCACTAGGTCAAATCATAGAAAAACCTTGTTAACACTCTAGAGGCTACACATCTCAATGGATCTTAATGAAACTTATTCAGAATGTTTGCCTCATTGATATCTAGGTCAAGTTAGAATGTGGGTCATGTCCGGTCAAAAACTAGGTCACTAGGTCAAATCATAGAAAAACCTCGTTAACACTCTAGAGGCTACAAATCTCAATGGATCTTAATGACACTTGGTCAGAATGTTTGCCTAATTGATATCTAGGTCAAATTCGAATGTGGGTCATGTCCGGTCAAAAACTAGGTCACTAGGTCAAATCATAGAAAAACCTCGTTAACACTATAGAGGCTACAAATCTCAATGGATCTTAATGAAACTTGGTCAGAATGTTTGTCTTGATGAAATCTAGGTCAATTTCGAACTTGGGGTCATATCCGGTCAAAAACTAGGTCACTAGGTCAAATCATAGAAAAATCTTGTTTACACTCTTGATTGGGGGTCATGTCCAGTCATAATCTAGATCACTATAGGTCAAGTTTGCCATGGTGTACCAGGTGAGCGATTTAGGGCCATAGTGGCCCTTGTTGATGTTGGTTCTTATTTGCTATCAACACAAAAACTTTTGCCTTGCAACAATTAAGAAGCAGACTGATGCATTATCATAAGGGTTGTTAAAATCCTAGAGTAAAGCTTTGATGATAGCAATCTTTTGCCAGTCTCCCTTTTCTTTGCTAGTCCTATATCTTTATTTTGTCATATATTTGTTTTGATTTGTACAGAATCAATTTGTGTGTTTATTTCAGATATGTCAATTATCTAGCCTCAGTAAGATTTGGAACCTGTATAATTGTCAGTTGTTGAATACATGAATAAAAATAGTTTGTAGCATGTGATGGGTTCTTGTATACTTTTCTTCCAGTGAACCTTTTCAAATGTACTCTGCACAGGTTTACATTTGGTAAAGGACCAATATATATGCGTCGCAAGGGCGCAGTGAGTTAATAAGTTTAACCCTTTACCTGATAGCTTATTTCTAGTATTGAAGATAGATGACCACTTATAGAAGGCTTAAAGTAAAGCAGAATGCGCCTTGAGGCGCATTCTGCTTAACTTTCAGCCTGCTTTAAGCTATCATGTGCTAGACTCTTGAAAATATTCGCTATAATATGTATTCATGACTGATTAAATTGGAACTATTTTCTTTAGCGGAGGAATAAATCATATTCACTAAAAGGCGCTTCTATGGGGGAAAGGGTTAAAGAGCAAACAGATTATGTCGGACAGTCTTTGGCTGCACTGTTTGCAAAGGACGATTGTATTGAACCCCTGCACAGTAATGGTTGATATGGCAGATTTTGCAAGGTTTAGACAGAGGGATAATGACGACGTCATTATGATTATTTTCGTCTTTAACCCATTTTCCCATTAATACGCCTTTTTACGCCTTTCAATTGTTCATGCCCTGAAGAAAATAGTTGCAATTTATACAGTTATGAATAAGCACCATAAGAAATGTTTTCTATAACCTAGCAGGTTGTAGCTTAAAGCAGGCGGAAAGTCAAGCAGAATGTGCCTTAGGGCGCTTTCTGCTTTACTTTCAACCTGCTTTAAGTGATCTATATCTTTAATACTAGAAATAGGCTATGGAGTAACGGGTTTAAAGTAGATATATCATCTGCCAAGAATAATATCCAATTCATTGCTTATTTAGCTTATACTTCGACTGAAGACATTTCTCCCGAAGCGTGAAACAGTTATGATCCTGATCATACGCCGAGATACTCGATACATGATCTGGCTCCAAACTGCAAATTCGAATAAAGGCGAGTGTACCCGGTTAATTGTTAAGACTTGTCGGATGTCCATGCATGTGAACAAACTGACTTCATACAATCCGACGTCATTCACGGATCCAGGAGCCTGAAGGGAGCATCCCCATGCACCCACTTCGAATCTGGGCAACAATCCGTTTGCATTATTCCTTTCCAAAAGGCAAATCGCTTATTTTCGGCTGGAATCAAACTGAGCAATAACGTTAAGCTATTCTCGCTATTTACAAACTGTGAACTATTGAATAATACGCTTGTCCTATGCAAACATTAAATAAAGTCGTTATAATTATTATTATTATACGCCCGTCATCGACGGTCGTATTATGGTATACCCAGCGCTGTACGTCCGTCCGTACGTCCGTCCGTCCGTTAACTTTTCTTGTTAGCGCTCTCTCACCTTCATTTATTTACCGATTTTGATTAAACTTCCTACAAATATTCCATACCACAATAGCTCGGACGAGTTCGCGTTTCAGACGTTGGCGGCTTTTTTTAGCAGAGTTATGCCCCTTTATTGTCAAAAATGGGCATTTTTTAAAAAAAACAGAACTTTTTTTTTAATTATTCAATTCATTTCAAATTTGATATGGTGATACAATGAATGAAGTTACTTAACATATATTACGGGTTTTTGGTTTGACTTCTTATTTTCAGAGTTATGCCCCTTTACACAATTTTTTTAACAATATATTGTTTCCTGATAATAATTTTACTTACATTTTGTCTATTGTAACCAAATTTCATATTTATCTTTCTCATCATGCAGGGAAGGCACCTGTGAATTTTGGTTCCTGTTAAATTATTTTTCTATGACTTATGCCCCTTTACATCCTTAAAATTTAAAATAAGCCACACTTCGTCTGTTAACTTTTCTTCTTAGCGCTCTCTCACCTTCATTTATTGACCGATTTTGATTAAACTTCCTACAAATATTCCATACCACAATAGTTCGGACGAGTTTGCGTTTCAGACGTTGGCGACTATTTTTAGCAGAGTTATGCCCCTTTATTGTCAAAAATGGGCATTTTTAAAAAAAAAAAACAGAACTTTTTTATTTTTGATTCAATTGATTTCAAATTTGATATGGTGATACAATGAATGAAGTGACTTAATATATATTACGCGTTTTTGGTTTGACTCTGTATTTTCAGAGTTATGCCCCTTTACACAATTTTTTTAACAATATATTGTTTCCTGATAATAATTTTACTTACATTTTGTCTATTGTAACCAAATTTCATATTTAGCTTTCTCATCATACAGGGAAGGCACCTGTGAATTTTGGTTCCTGTTAAATTTCAGACGTTGGCGACTATTTTTATCAGAGTTATGCCCCCTTTATTGTCAAAAATGGGCATTTTTTAAAAAACCCAGAACTTTTTTCTTGACTATCGCAATACTATCGGGATAGTACTTGAGCTATCCCAATACTACAGCATAGTCTTTTTGAGATCGATAGTCGGGCCTACACTCCGGGCGACTTTTTCCAGTCGGCCTGAGTCTGGACGACTTTGACACCCGCCGGCCGTGACGGGCGTATTTTGCCGCACTGCGGTGCTCTTGTTATAATTATCATTGTTATTATTAAAACATGTTGCTGATCAGAGTCTTCACTGTTTTGTCGGCGCTATATAGTCCAGATGGACTAGACTTTATTAAAGTTGGGATTATCCATTTGAAGTTTCATGGGTGAATAAGTAAGATGGAGGCCAATCAGAGACTCTGTGTAGGAGCTTTCTGCTTGTATTTAACACCATGAATACATATTTTTTTGTGTTACATGTTTATTAAAGTAGGCAGGTATCTGACTGAGTCGCTCCTTTGAAGAAAATATCTTGATCTGCGCATGGGCGATTATCAATGAGACAATGACCATTATACAGGTCTGTACAGGATAATCCCAAATCTAATATTTACCTATTTACAATGCCATAACAAAGCTGTCCACTTGGTGAAGGATAGATGTGTACAATAGTCACTTGTCGTAGACAAGTACAGTCGACTGGGCACAATGTATGCATCTTAACCCTTTCACTCTCAATGACGCCTAAAAGCGCGTTTGCAAACAGTTTGGATCCTGATCAGACGCCGCGTAACGCGGCGTCTGATCAGGATCCAAACTGTTTGACACTCGTATCGATAGTTCTTAAGTCATACTTCTTTGAATCTTACTTTAAAACGATCTTGCAAACATCAAAATTGAAGCAGACAACAATGAAACGGTGAAGGGGTAAAAATCTCACTAAAAAGGGTTAATGAGGCACTGCGTAACGCCGCGCGGTGTCTAACTAGGATCAAGACTGTTTGACAATACTTTCTATCTTGTCTTAAATCTTAGCTTTGTAACGGTACAGACCACACTACATACATTTACCCCTTCGCCTACATAGTGTCTGCTTCAATATTATCGTCTGCAATATCGTATCAAAGTTAGATGGCTGACGGAATTTCGAAACGAGTGTCCAATAGTTTGGATCATGATCACCGTTACGTGATGTGACGTTTTGGTGAACGGGTTAAAACTTAAAACAGACAATGGAAGTTGACAATAAAAGGGTTAACCATCACCATACTTCGATCAAGACCAAGAGTGTCTGACTGAGGAATCAAGCTGTTAATGCATATGGGTGATTCTTGACACGTGTATTAAGGGTTGTTTACTTATAAAATGTATAAATCTTAATTAAACAAATTGTGCAGACGACAACTTCAAAGCAGGCGACACCACACCAGGATAAGGGTTAATACAATACAGGTTCCCATCAGTTTGTTGTAATGCATTGTACCAAACGAGAACATGTTGAAAATGTCAAATATCATTTCACACAATCAACCCCTGGGACGACAATACTCGTCATTGGCAAACAGTTTACCTATGAAGAGTACACTTGTCCTATGCAAACAGTACATATACTCTGATCAGACTGCTCCCCAAGCCCTCTGATCAGGGTATGCAGGGTATGCACTGTTGTTCATTTTGCAATACATGTATATTATAAAAATATATTGTTACATAGTCTATATGGATTAGACAGAATTTGAAACTTGAATTTTTCATTCGAAGTTTCAGGGGTGAATGAGTTAAATATATTCTTAAAAATTGCGAACACATGTAAGTGGAGCTCGATATGTCGAACTATATAGATAAAGTCTAATGCAGTCATGAAATCCACATTTCAAAGTCAAAACGTTGCTAAGCCACGCTTTAACTATAAAATACGGGTATATTGGACTTAAGAAAGCCCAAATAATCAAATGCCATTGTAGCTTACTTTTATATAAGATAATTATTCAATACTTTTCAGCATATGTAATTCGATCTTTTTGACACGGCGCGGTTTTTTTATGCCACAAAAGTCTAGACCGGTTAAGACCCTTCCTTTCCTTACCCAGAGTGCGTTTACATATGAAAACAATTTGGATCCAGATCAGACATCAAATAACATGGAGTCTGATCTATATCAAAACCTTTTTACACGCCTTTCAACGTTTGCTTCTGTAAAATGATTAAATTGCAAAAGTTTCGAAATTAAAACAGACGACAAATTTCCCGCAGACGACATAATGGCGGTTAAGGGATTAAGCAAGGCCATAGAATTCCCAATAATAATAGCGTTAAAGTAGCGTGTGTGCTAGATCATAGAGGATCTTAATACTTAACAGGTAAGGACTTGTGATACTCTTTTCTTAATGTTTAACATTGTAATATGTAACAACGCTTTTATTATTAATTTTAATTTTATTTCATTACTCATATAGATCTATTAGAGGTGTACATGTATATTTATAGAATGTACAACGTATTTGAGTTATAAATAAATGGGTTGGACAATGCGTTCTATAACAACATTGGTAAAGGCATTCCCCTCATTTTAATCTATTGTGATATTACTAAAACAATCAATTTGCCTTTAATCAAAACTTTAATACATGAAATGTACTATTAGTATCCACAGTTTGGTCACATGTTTAACCTATTCACTGCCATGGCGTCATCTGCTTTGAACAATTGTCGTCTGTTTTTGTTTCTCGAATTTAAACTTTAGGTATTTTGACTGAACAAATATTGAAATTGAGTGTCAAACAGTTTGGATTCTGATCACACGCCGCACCAAACGGCGTCTTATGAAGATCCAAACTGTTTGCAAATAACCATTCGGGACCCGATACTCCGAGTTATGGTAATTTAATTTGGTTAACGTTTTAAGGTAGGTTTCATTCAGGATCCGATTTCATTGAACATTTGTATTCACTATGCATAGAGGTTGCTAACATTAACTCATTATATTTGCAAATAGTGTAGACCCAGTTCAGAGGGCTCCTATAGGAGCCCTCTGATCTGGGTCTACACAGTTTGCTAATTTAGAGCAGTATTTATTAAACGTTCTAGAATTCTTAGTAGACTGGTTCATGTTTTGGTAACTGGAATGATCCGAAAGGGCACTTAATAAGTTATTAAATACTGAAATAAGTATTAACTATTTCAACCCTACGTAACTATTGTTGGTTATTAACCCACAATAGTTACGTAGTGTTGAAAGTTGAAACAGTTAATACTTATTTCAGGATTTTTGTCATTGTAACGCGGCGTCTGATTGTGATCCAATCTGTTTGTAAAGTCGACTTTATGCGACATCGGCGCTGAAAGGGGTAACCCCAGTGTAGTAAAGAAACATTATACAATTTAGTTTATTTGTCCAATAATGCATTTACTCGCTCAATGGTAAGTTATTCATGATTACGTGTAGTATATTTATCGTTTATGCCTTCCCTGTCCACATTACCTGCATAATTAAATACAGTGGAGAAAACGTTACTCTTTACCAATAAACGCGTTAACGCTACAAATATTATTTCTATTGCAAATGGTTTGGAGTCAGATCAGACACCGGGTTACCACACTGTTTGCTACTAAAATATACATGAATTGTCAGAATTGTTCAAAAATTGTACTTTTCTACGTTTTAGTGCTTTGCGTTTGCATTTCGTTTGATTTTAACCGTTTACCTGATAGCATTGTTTCTAGTATTGAAGATATGTGACTACTTAAAGCAGGTTGAAAGTAAAGCAGAATGCGCCCTAAGGCGCATTCTGCTTTACTTTCAGCCTGCTTTAAGCTATTAACTGCTAGAATAAGGAAAGTATAAAATATGACACATATTCATTACGGTATAATTTGGAACTATTTTCTTCAGCGGATGAATAAAATGAATGTGCTAAAAGTCGCTTCTATAAGGGAAAGGGTTAAAGGGGAAAGAATAACGTTTTCTCCACTGTATATATAGCGACATTTCTTTGAAGAAGGCAGCGTACAGGTAACCACAGACATGTGGCTACTAAATGCAGGACAGAAACAAAAGCTCATTTGTAGCATAGATTCTACTGTTTTTTCCTATGTCTGTTTGTCTGTACGTAAACAAATTCAAAGACAGATGACTTCTAAATGCAGGATAGAATCAATGCTGAAACCTCGCATTTACAAACTCCGGCTGATTTTTTATTTTATTTATTTTTTGTTAAAAAGAAAGTAAAATGTTTTAACATTATTGTCGCTAGACGCATTTAACTATTAACACCTATTGTGCTGAATTGTCGTATGCATGCTTCAAATATATCGTCTGCGAAAGAAGTCAAAATCAATTTTTATGATGTTTCTTTTTAATCAGAAGACAAGTTTGGATATGTTAGCCAACTCGCTCTAAGCACGACAATGGTTAAATGAAGGGGCCAATTAAAGGAAGGGACCAATTCTCGATCCTCCCCGTATACTGATATACCAGCGACAATAATGTTAACACAATTTTGCTTTCTTTTTAACGCGTAACGCGGCGTCTGATCTGTATTCAAGCTGTTTGTCCCTCGTCATTATATTTTTTTGTCAAAATGTCCACTGATATGTGACTTTGAGAAAATAGTAGACGGCAATTTTAAGCAGACGATATTGCAGCAATGAAAACATTAAACATAATTGTCTTGTTTTGTAATCAGTGGCAAGCGTTGTTGTAAGGAGTGACTCGTTGTTGGGAGGACCGTTGTAGGGAGGGAGCACTGTACAAGTTTACTATATGCTTTTCCATATTCGAGCATTATTTCAATATTTTATTATAAATCATTTCTACTGCTACTCAAACCTTATACAGCACATATCCCGTTGTCCGATCTTTATACAAACTGTTTGCCAATGACAAATATCGTCCGTCTATTTACTGATGACAAAATAGCGGAACGCAATTCTTGTCTGATATTATAGTGTCAATAATGATAAGGTAAATATTAGGGGCGATTATCTACACTTCCATATCAAAATTTATGAATACTCGTTTACGGAACTACTTTTCGGGTGTTTTCGGTTGTGTGGTGGAGCTCAAAGTATAAGTGTGAAATCGAACCCCGCTCTCCGTATGTCGAGGCTAGAGAGAACAACAACATTATCATCAACCGCATGTTGAACGTCCGCCCTTTAAAGCGTGCTGGATTCTCAACTTCTTAACCCATTACCCCATAGCCTGTTTCTAGTTTTGAAGATACATGCAAGTGACAACTTAAAGCAGATTGAAAGTAAAGCAGAATGCTCCTTAAGGCGCATTCTGCTTTACTTTCAGCCTGCTTTAAGCTACCATCTGCTACAATATAGAAAATATGTCTTATGATACATATTCATGACTACATGTATATAAATTTGAACTATTATCTTGAGTGGAGCAATGATTTAAAGGTGTAAAAAGGCGTACTAATGGGGGAATGGGTTAAGGCAGGTCAACTGCTTAATGCAGGACAAAAGTAAAGCAGACAACTTATTTAGGAGTTTTCTGTTCTTCTTAAGGAGACTTAAAACCAGATGAAAATTGATATATAAAACAACAACAACAACAACCAAACAATTCACATGATAAAATAATATTAGGATAGTTTTTACGCATTTTAAATTGAAGTAAATTAAAACGTGATTGCTGACATAAAACTTAGCCTAAGGAACGTCGCTGGGATGCATTTACAGTCCTCCCTCCATTGAACGACTCTCTCTCTACAACGACACCTAAAGGGTGACACATGTTGTGTGTGCTTTTCGGAGGGAGTCGTCATAGGGAGGGAACATTAAGAATTGACTTACATTTGCAAACAGCTCGAATCCAGACCAGACGCCGCTTAACGCGGCGTCTGATCTGGATTCAAGCTGTTTGTCACTCGTAATTACATTTATTCTGTCAAAATCTCCACTCATATGTAACTTTGAGAAATTATCTCTTTGGGGGTGGAGGGACAGCGGCAAGGGTCGTTGTAAGGAGGCGGTCGTTGTTCAGAGGGACGTTGTAGGGAGGGAGCACTGTGCAATATATTGACTTTTTAAAATGCATTATGTCTATTCCGTTTTACAACAAACAGAGCAGAACATAATTTAATTCAGATTTGCACAACGCATTGCCCACAATATCATGCGCATCATAATAGAGGTAAATAAAGTAGCTATTACATGCGATACAAATAGGAGAAATTACAGCTTTTTGTAAATCTATTTTGCCTTTTCCGCACGGGTTCGAATCTCGACCGTGCTCAGTTTGGATTCTTTGAAGTGTACATTTAAGATAAATACTTTTCCTAACCTAATATATACGTATGCATATTTATTAAAGCGCCTAACACCAATTTAAAATTATAATGCCAACTCTGGTCTCTTTAACTTGCCACTGCTACGTATACAAAGTATATTCGGTTTTTGTTTGGCCGCTTTGCACAAGTTTGACTTAATAATAATTCAACTTTGATTTTATTGGCAAAAGGGAACGCGTAGGAAGGAGCATCGCATTTGGTTGGGTTACCCTTTCACCACCGGAGTCGCATAAAGTCGACTTTGCAAACAGTTTCGATCCAGATCAGACGCCACCGCCGCATAAAGCGCCGTCTGATCAGGATTCAAACTTTTTAACATTCAGTGTTTCTTTTATCTTACTACTTTAAATCTAACTTTGAAACGATCTTGCAGACATCAATATTGAAACAGATGTAAAATAAAAGCTCACGATTAATTAGGCGCCGAAATGATTTCATTGACGATTTTATCTCTTGCGATTGTCACAAAGTGTGGATCTTATGTTAGGGGTTTAAGATTTATACATGTATCTTACGATTGTCAAACAATGTGGATCTTATTTTTAGGGGGTTTAGATTCGATTGTCAAACAATGTGGATCTTATGTTAGGGTTTTTAGATTTTATATCTTACTAATGTCACACAGTGTGGATCTTAGGTTAGGCTTTTGTTGTATTTGTACAGTGGGTAAGCCATTATTCTTCCCCAATAAACGTGTTTATGCTAAAGCAACTACATGCTTACCTATTTCTGATCACACGCTGGGTCACTCGGTGTCTGATCAGGCTCCTAATTATTTGTATATCAGAATTAAAAAAATGATCAACAGTTAACCCCCCCCCCCCCATTAAAAAAATAAAAAATAAATTAAAACCACAAAAAAAACAACAACACAAAAACCGAAAAAACAAAACCACAAAAACAAACAAACAACAACAAAAACAACAATAAACCATACAGTTTTCTATTTTTTATTGCAATTTCCATTACGTTTAGCTTTAAACGGGAAAAATAACATCCTCGTCACTGAATAATTTCGTTAAACACAAAACTGTTACACTTCAGATTGTGATGACAACGAGCGTTCCAGCAAGGTTCTATGAATGGATGCTCTCGAAAGGAGGTAGGTAGACTGTTAAACTTACATTATATATACCGGTAATATGTAAATATTAAACATCTAAACACTACTTATCTACTAAGTAGCCATGAATGGATTCATTGGCATTCCAAGTTATTCTTAACATTGAAAAGAAATGAGCCGTGTCATGAGGAAAACCTGACTTGCAAACAGTGTAGATCAATGCCAGCCATCGCGTCAAAGAAATAGTTGGGACCGGGATAAGAGACAGGGCTACTTGACATCCCGCCCGGGCACAAACGGCATCAACTAGGGATATACATCAGGGGCCCATTTCACAAAACTTGGTACGACAAAAACGGTCGTAAGTCAAATTTAAAATACATTTTATTTCTGATTTCTCTATCTAATCCTATGCTGTGACATCTTTTTGGAATCGTCTTGAAAATAAGACATGATTAGATGGAGAAATAATTAAGAATTGAAACTTTTACAATCTGACTTACGACAACATTTGTCGTACGAAGTTTTATGAAACGGGCCCCTGGACGCATGTGAAGGGTTAAGTTGCTCGAATATAAAATGTCTTTGTACTATATGGCCTTGATCTACTCTGTTTGACACCTACACTCATCTAAAGAATTGTTTTAGCAGTATTTTCTACGATAGTTGGTATAGTAGTGTAGACAAACTCAGATACCGAACGTAGGATGACAACGGTACTTGGTCTGTACACTGTTTGCAGTGCAATAAGGCAGGTTTTGTCATGGCACGGCTCATTTATTTGTGTAGCCTACGGCTATTTTGTTCTGATTTTGTCAATTTATTTGATACAACTGGTGGTTAAAACAAAGCAACACATGATCTACATAAGTTTTTATTCTAAAGAGAAGACCATTGGTCAGGTATAGTTATAGAATACAAAAATTACACTAAAGAAATGAATGACCATCTTTAATTTCAGATAGTGCACAACCTAAAAATCCTTTGCTATGGAAATATGGTGTCTGATTAGTGTTTACACATTTCACAATTCGTCAGTAGCATTAACCCTTTCACTCTCAATGACGCTTTAAAGCGCGTTTGAAAACAGTTTAGGTCCTGACCAGACGCCGCGTAACGCGGCGTCTGATCAGGACCCAAACTGATTGAAACTCTTATCGATATTTATTAAGTCATACAACCTTACATCTAACTTTGAAACGTATTTTGCAGACATCAATATTGACGCAGAGGACAATAAAGCGGTGAAGGGGTAAACAATAATTTGATAATGAAAGGGTTGAAACCGTTGCAAACAAGACAGAAACCGATTGTTTTAAATGCATAGTTTGAACTTTACTATACATGTATTTCAACTTGCTGTTCGTGTGTGATTGATAACTTTCCGTAGTCTATTTTTTATGACGTTCAATGACATCTATGTATTCCAGATCCGAGGGTTCAGGACTGGCCTTTAATGGCAACTCCGGGCCCAATACTGGCCATTTTCTTCTTATATTTGGTGACGATCCGACAGGGACCCAAGCTGATGGCCAACCAGAAGATACCAGACCTGTCGGTTTATATAGTAGCCTATAACATGGCACTGGTACTTTTGTCCGCTTACATGTTTTACGAGGTATCTACCATTTCCCATGTTTTATCAACCATTCATTGTGTTTAAGGTATGTCGTTGCTTAAAGTAAAATGAAAGCAACTTTCCTGTTGGGGGGTTTCTGCTTCACTTTCGTCCTGTTTAAAGCTATATCTAAACATTTAAGTCATGACCGAGTCTCTTTTGAAAGGTCTTACTAACGGGGCTTTATTGTAAGGCTAAGTCAACTAGTTTGTTGTTCTATTAGAATACACTTCAGCTGCAATTGTTCCATTAATATACAGCTGCAATAAACGTAAGATGATTAAGAATTATACACATTAAAAATATTCTCTGCACGTTTCAGGATGACCCAAAAGCTTTTGAAATCATTATTTGTTGAATTAAACCGAATTTTGCGCATGATGCATACTCATTGACGATGTCAAAGGTGACACATCAAAGCCGGATGATTGCATATGCAAATAGCTCCTTTTCTTTTATGCTAAGCAGTGAATTATAGAGTTTTCTCGGTAGATTATATAGAGGATAACTGTTTTTTTCAGTGTAAGATCGAAATTTAATCCATTGAGTGAACATCAGACGTTATATTTTCACGAGTGGCGAAGCCACGAGTGAAAATATAACAGTCTGATGTTCACGAAATGGATTAAATTCGATCTTACACTGAAAAAACACAGTTATTCTATTTATTTATGCTTTTAAGCCACTTTTTAAACGAAATTGTTTAAAAATTGAAAGCGAACGTACATTATTTATCCCGTGTTGAGCCCCACGTTTTATGTCGAACACATGTGCGTGACAGTTGGCTGTATAATGACGTCATCCGAATGACTTCGTTGCTCCCGAGTTTGGATTCGTGCTCTTCCGGTGAGTAGTTCGCGACAAATCGGACTGCCGGAATTTAACGATAAGACACGATTGACTACGATTCTTGGGGAGCCCTACGGGGAAAATTCATAATAAAAGCGATTGGTGATAATCCACTGCAGTGGATTACCAAGTGATCATCCACTGCTATATCGTGGTAATCCACCGAAAAGCATAAATAAAATGTTATAATCTACAGTGAATTATAACTTTTCGGAATAATTTTTTTTCCGGGATTTGTTTTTGCTTTGACTTCTTTTTAATTTGAATATGCCATACACGATTACTTTTGTGTCGCAAGTGAAGTTTACTACGCCTTCAAAATGATACTTAGTCTGGAGCGCTTTGATTTTGAGAGGCTCCATATGGGGTATTTGACATGGCCAAAGTGATTAATCGACGGCTTTATATTAATATTTCTCTGTTAAAAGCATAAAAGAAATAGAATAATCGTTTGTTTCAGTGTAGGCTGGGGTTTTCTTTCATCTCGTGAAAAGCAAGGGTTATATTTTCACTCGTGGCTTCGCCACTCGTGAAAATATAACCTTGCTTTTCACTCGATGAAAGAAATTCCCAGCTTACACTGAAACAAACAATTATCCTCTATAACAACCGTCGCTATTTTAAATGGATGGCATTAATTTTAATAAAAAAGGTCAATTAATCATTTCAATGCCTTACCCTTATAATACGGATATTTGCAAATAGTTTTGAATTTTGAACAGATTCCTAACTGGTTTTAAACTTATAATGCTATTACTTTTGTCAATTACCTAATCTAAAAGCACATCAATTGTTTAAAGTATTGACTATATTAAACCTTTAATCGGATGTGGTATTCCAATTGTTACAATTGTTATGTACCATCATGTACAGTCAAAACTCGATACTTCGAACTCGTTTTTAAATAAATCGAACAAGTATTTCATAAGTTGAACTTTGATAATTCGATTTGGCTTAAGTCAAACATACCCCTATTTCAAAAGTTGAAACGGGGCATGTGAACTAACGCAAGTTCGAAGTATCGAGTTTCGACTTTATTTGCAATTAGTTTGGATTTTGATCAGACACTAAGTAATTAAAAAAGGGAGGAGGGGCATTTTACAGACAACTTTATTGACACTTGCAAGATTACAGTTTGATAATGAATTTAATTTCAGTTTTTAGTGACGTCACTGATGGCGGGTTACAGCTACATGTGTCAGCCTGTAGACTACTCCAACGACCCTCTAGCTATACGGGTATGTTGTGTTTCATTTAACCCTTTCGCTCTTTATGACGCCTTAAAGCGCGTTTGCAAACAGCAACGCGGCGCCCGATCAGGACCCCAACTGTTTGACACTCGTTTCGACATTTCTTCAGTCATGTTGCCTTAAATATAACTTTGAAACGCTATTGAAAACTACAATACTGAAGCAGACGACAATAAAGCGGTGAAGGGGTTAAAATCTCCCCAATAATTTGATCGTGAAATGGTTAAAGACTGTACACTGTCTTCGTACTTTTTGACTCAAACTGTGAAGTCAGGTGTAGTGGCACCAACTTACCAGAAATGTCTCGAAAGAAGTTCTCCAAGCTTGTCCAACACATTTTTGTCTAGCGCATTCCTAACAGGAACTCTACGCTCGTAACTCTTGTGGATAATAAGGTTCCCTTGTGGGTTCTTTTTAGTTACGAAACATGAACCAGTCTACTTGGAATTCTGGGCAATGTAATAAATACTGCTCTTAATAAGCAAACAGTGTAGACCCAGATAAGAGGGTTCCTTCAGGAGCCATCTGATCTAGGTCTATACTGTTTTCATAAGTAATGAGTATATTTTATACAGGTCCACGGTGTTGAAAGAGTTACTTTGGTTTTATTAACCCCTTCATTGCCTTACCTCGAGCACAATGGATACTAGCAAATACCGTGTTAGGCGATGTTTATGCAGGACCTCAAACTGTTAAAGACTGCAATTTAACTTAAGTAAATTTACTTCCAATTTAAATTGGAGAAATAAAAGTGGACGACAATTGTTTAAAGCCAGATGTCATGATGGCAGTGATGGGGTTGAATGTATAGGTACAAGACAATGTATGCAAACCACATACTTTAATGATAGTTATACGTAGATATATTAAAAACGCGAGGTGAAGTTTGACAAGTCCTGGTTTTACCCATTTCCCCATGGTCTGTTTCTAGTTTTAAAGACAGGTTACATGTAGCTTAAAGCAGTTTGAAAGTAAAGCAACGTGCGCTTTAAGATGCATTCAGCTTTACTTTCAGTCTGCTTTAACGAATCTATCATCAGCTATAGTGTAGAGATTATTTCCTATTCTGCATAATCATGAATGTATAAATTGGAACTATTTTCGTCAGTGGAGGAATTGTTCATAGTCGTAAAATGGCGCATTTATTGGGTAGCGAGTTAAGCCTGTTCCAGCTCTGCAAAGAGAAAGAAACACCATGTCTGTTCCTTTGAGCCATGCTTAAGAGATGCACATGGATATATAGTGGCTTTGACAGACTGCACATAGCTTTTGCTTCAGATAAAAATTGATATATGTTTACCTTCAGCATGGCATACGTTAAAGCCTCTCTATTAAGATAAATTAAATTATGTTAATCATCAGGTGTTAAAGGCAGACGAATGCCTAAAGCATGGGTGAAGTTTTCTATTTTACGCTCACCTTGCTTTAAACTCGGTGACGTTCTGAATTCAAACAGTTTCAAAATGTCAGTTAAATCGAGTTGCTCTTGATAAGGGTTAACCCAGTGACCCCTAGCGACGACAATACTCGTAATTTAAATCAATGTACCTGTAAAAAGTACACATGCCCTATGCAATGAACTTTAAAAAGATAACCGCAAGTTTCCAAATTTCGATTAAACGTTATTGGGAACTAGAATCGTCCATTTGAAGTTTTAGGGTTTATGAATTCAACTTTAAAGGTATGCAATACAGTTTGCCATTAGCTTGTTTTTATTATGTAACGTCGTTTTGATATAAAGTTTATGAATTGCAGATGGCCAATGTATGCTGGTGGTACTTCTTTTCTAAGATTATAGAATTAATCGACACGGTAAGCAATCATTATTTTATTATGATTGTCAATCTTATTTTATGTCTGTTTTGCAACATTTCCAAGATCGATATGGCCAATTAGAGTATTAATTAACCTTGAATGCCATCTATGAATAACTCATAATGCATTTTAATGACAGAACTTCAATTTGAAGAGAGGTAACTGTATCTGAACTTCAAAATGTCCCCATTATTTAAGAAGGAAAAACAGACTGTAAATGTTTCTATTTTTTCTGACTAACTATTTCATCAAATCTATTGTTGATTAGATTGTAAAAAAATACATCAAATGAGTCAATTCTTTGCAGCTCAAGTTTTTATGAAACAATAGCATTTTGCAAAATTTGAATAGTTGATAAAATATTTCAGAACAGTTTTATTCCAAATGATTTCTTGTAGTGAATGTTGTGAACAACTCATTGCACGAAACTGATAGTCGTTAACTTTATTAATTTTGCAGAAACATTCTATCATCAAAATACCTGCTTTTTTACTTAAAACAATGACTTTATTGTTGGACATGTGTTTCAGGGCTTTCACATATTACGCAAGAAAGACGTGTCGTTCTTACATGCCTATCATCATAGCACAATGCTCCTCAACTGGTGGCTCGGCGTTAAATATATCGCTGGTGGACAATGTAAGTGAAAACATGATTGTTGTTTACAAACGTATGATGATAACCACAACATATTGTTGGCTTGCCTTTTTTAAGCTCCCGCACGACTTAGTCGGGGCATTTTGTTTTAGCTCTGTTCGTCTGTCCACAATTTTTAATTTGGGCCATAACTTTGGAACTGAATGTGACCGAGACTTCATATTTGTCATGTGTACTCAACTGGGTCATATAAGTCAATATTCATATATACAGTTTACATTTGTTAAATAAACAACTCAATTATTGTGAAAGGTAGATATGTATGTCTGTTGCAAATTATGTCCTATTTCCTATGAAACTAAAAAACACTTATTCGTAACAAGTAGAATCAATAAACAATTTGAAATTATTTTCTTTTCTATTCTTTCATTATTAAATAAAGTCTTAGTATTATAAATATTATACTGTTTTCATTATTATTGTTATTTATTAAGGTCAAAACACACTCCCTGTTTTAAAAAAATACAGGTCTTAACTTTTTTCTGCTGATCGCGACTTCACTGACACTAGCAAATACTCTATGTCCAAAATCAGACGCCGTGTCACGCGTCGTCTTATCTGGTTCCAAACTGTTTTGCACTCGCCTTTGATTTAATACCCCCTCCCAAACCTTGATTAGATATTTCTATGTAACGGGACCTTTCTGTCATAAGATCATCCTTGTTGTGGATAAAACATGCATCTGTTTGTCTTTCAGCGTGGTTTCTGGCTATGTGTAACACCTTTGTCCACGTTATAATGTATTCCTACTATGGATTATCAGCCCTTGGACCACAAGTTCAAAAGTATCTATGGTGGAAGCGCTACTTAACCAAGCTGCAACTGGTAAATATTCCTTTACTATTTGCGCCCTAATTATCTAGACCTACGGTCGAGGCTAATCACGTGGGTTACAATCGACCATTATTGTAGACTTATAGCTGAAAGGTTTATGTGCATAACTATAATGGCAAAAGCTTAAATAATTTGTTGACTATTCATCACCTAATGTTCAAAATCCAAAATATATCTAAATTCACCTGAAACTTTCGCCGAGCCGATTTTCTTCAGTGACAGGTTCGACGACACAATCATACCTTCCTTCGACTCCGCTGTAAACATATTTCTAATTTGGATCGGTTTCTCAGTCTGTATAATTCATATTCGAAATCGCTAGTTATGAAGAGAGAAATTTACAATTTTTCGACCCCGGTGTGTATTTGTTACTTTGTTTTCTCTCTCTCGTTAATAATTTCCCTCAATGTCCACGTACATAGTATCGCATCCATTAACACTCGTGTCAATTTCGTAACGTGACAGTGTATTTATTTTTGTCGTTTTAGGTCCAATTCTCCTCAAATTACAAAGTGTTTTACAAACAAATAATCGAAATAATGCCTTGTTAAACCGATGACAAAAAAGACGTTTGGGAAGCATCTTATTTTTGTAACTGTAGTAAAAATACACACTCGAGTATGTCAAAACCGAAATGTTCGTAACTTCTGTATGCATGGCACAGAGCTATGCGTTGATATTCTGCTTCGCAATTTCGACACATCTATTTGTTTCTGTAATGGAATATTTAAAATGTTTTGTTGCAAAATCAATTCAAGAAGTAAACTTCCGATTTACATCCATATAAATTGTTCATTTCACGGGTATTTTCGGAGTAATTTATGATTATAATACGTCGCGGGTAACAAGACATTATTCCAGGATTCGAAACGATTGTTCAATCTTTTTAACTGTATATCATCGTCTGAATACTAACAGTTTTCATACAAAGAGTATCCGTCTTCTATGCAAACGGTGTATACCCTGATTAGAGGGCCCTAAGATCAGGGTACGCATCGTTTGTCATTTTGCAATATACTGTTATATACTGATATCAACCATAAATAGTAAAAAATGGACTAGACTTAATTTGTAATTGGAATTTTTTCAAGGATAAATGAGTTAAGCCTATGTACACATCTTCGATTCAGTAGCGGTTGTATTCCTATGATACTGTGTATATATACTGTGTCTCGTTACTCACGTGTATCTTTGTATATTAAATATTTCCTCGTTACTTTTGGATTACTGTGTATATACAATGTCTATTTACCCAGGTGTAACTGTGTATATATTGTCTCGTTACTCTTGGGTTACTGTGTATATATATATTGTCTATTTACCCAGGTGTAACTGTGTATATATTGTCTCGTTACTCTTGGGTTACTGTGTATATATATTGTCTATTTACCCAGGTGTAACTGTGTATACATTGTCTCGTTACTCTTGGGTTACTGTGTATATACATTGTCTATTTACCCAGGTGTAACTGTGTATACATTGTCTCGTTATTCTTGGGTTACTGTGTATATACATTGTCTCTTTACCCAGGTGTAAGTGTGTATATATTGTCTCGTTACTCTTGGGTTACTGTGTATATATATTGTCTCTTTACCCAGGTGTAACTGTGTATATATTGCCTCGTTACTATTGGGTTAGTGTGTATATATATTGTCTCTTTCAATGTTCAATGACCTTTTAAAAGTTTCTAGTGATTCAGAGTCTCTGATACTTTCAGGCAAAGCATTCCAGAGTTTGGGAGCAGCAACTGAAAAGCTCCTGTCTCCGGACATGACTTTGTTACTTCTTGGCACAATGAGTCTAATTGCATTGTTCTGAGATCCCAGGCTTCTTGCTGGCATGTATACGTGTACAAGACTTCTGATATATACAGGGCATTGACCATGCACAGCTTTATATGTATAATTATATTGTCTCGTTACTAAGTGTGACTGTGTATATATTGTCTCGTTACTCTTGGGTTACTGTGTATAATTATATTGTCTCGTTACTCATGTGTAACTGTGTATATATTGTCTCGTTACCAATGTGTTACTGTGTATACTTATATTGCCTCGTTACTCTTGGGTTACTGTGTATATATATTGTCTCTTTACCCTGGTGTAACTGTGTATATATTGTCTCGTTACTCTTGGGATACTGTGTATATGTAGTGTCCCTTTACCCAGATGTAACTGTGTACATTGTATATATTGTCTCGTTACTCTTGGGGTACTGTGTATATATATTGTCTCTTTACCCAGGTGTAACTGTGTATATATTGTCTCATTACTATTGGGTTACTGTGTATATATATTGTCTCTTTACCCAGGTTTATCTGTGTATATATTGTCTCGTTACTAATGTGTTACTGTGTATAATTATATTGTCTCGTTACTCATGTGTAACTGTGTATATATTGTCTCGTTACCAATGTGTTACTGTGTACATGTATAATTATATTGTCTCGTTACTCATGTGTAACTGTGTATATATTGTCTCGTTACCAATGTGTTACTGTGTATAATTATATTGTCTCGTTACTCATGTGTTACTGTGTATATATTGTCTCTTTACTAACATGTTTCTGTGTATAAATACTTTCATTACTCAGATACCACTGTGTATATATATTGTCTCGTTACTCATGTGTTACTGTGTATATATTATCTCGTTACTCATGATTTACTGTGTATATATTGTCTCGTTATTCATGTGTATCTATGTATAAATACTTTCATTACTCAGGTGCCACTGTGTATATATATATTGTCTCGTTACTTATGTGTTACTCTGTATATATTATCTCGTTACTCACGTGTTACTGTGTATATATTGTCTCGTTATTCATGTGTATCTGTGTATAAATACTTTCATTACTCAGGTGCCACTGTGTATATATTGTCTCTTTATTCACGTGATACTGTGTATATTTGTCTCGTTACTCATGATTTACTGTGTATATATTTTCTCGTTATTCATGTGTATCTGTGTATAGATACTTTCATTACTCAGGTGCCACTGTGTATATATATTGTCTCTATACTCACGTGTTACTGTGTATATAGTCTCGTTACTCATGATTTACTGTGTATATATTGTCTCGTTATTCATGTGTATATGTGTATAAATACTTTCATTACTCAGATACCACTGTGTATATATATTGTCTCGTTACTCATGATTTACTGTGTATATATTGTCTCGTTATTCATGTGTATATGTGTATAAATACTTTCATTACTCAGATACCACTGTGTATATATACCGTCTCGTTACTCATGTGCTTCTGTGTATATATTGTCTCGTTACTCATGTCTTACTGTGTATATATTATCTGGTTATTTTCTGTTTTCAGGCCCAGTTTGTAGCTGTTATCATCCACACCAGCGCGAACATGTTCATTGCCCAGGACTGTGACTTCCCCCAGGGATTCAACTACGCCGTGGCTCTGTATTCACTATCACTGATAGCTCTGTTCACAAACTTTTATAGGAAGACTTACATAGAGAAAAGCACAAAGACTACTTAACGAACATTTAAGATTAGTGCCATAGCTTATTTCTATATAGATAAACTATTTTTTATTGATTTAAACTATACATAGTATGAATTTACAAAATATACTATTCGGCATTTGTGATAGATACAGTGTTCCCTCTCTACAGCGACCCTCCCAACAATGACTCCTATCCGCAGTTACCTTAACACAACAATTATGTCTGAAGCTTTTACTGCTGCAATATCGTCTGCTTAAAATTGTCGTTTGTTGTTTTTCTCAAAGTTACTAAAAAGAGGACGTTTATATAGAATAAATATACATGTAATTATGAGTGACAAACAGCATGAATCCAGATCAGACGCTGCGTTACGCAGCGTCTGATCTGAATGCAAGCTGTTTGCAAAGGTAAGTCATGTCTTTATTTCCCTCCCTATAACGACTTCCTCCGAACAACATACACAATATGTGTCTCCCATTGGGTGTCGTTGTAGAGAGGGAACGCTGTACATGCAAGCATAAGACACAGTATTCGTGACTTCTATCGTTCTGATACGTCATACATTCGGAACTTCGTTGATGACTCGCAGAATAAGACGAATATAGATAATTTGTTTATTAACCTGCCACTCAAACAGCATGTACATATTCCTTTTTCTAGAATTTACTCATTTACCCTTGTAATATTTAATGGACAATTCCGAACAGGGCGAACATTATCCCTTGCTTCAAACCAACGAACTCTGAAAGAGAATTACAATATTACAACCCTCTGAGACCCAAGATGTGTGCATGTACAGGAACATTTCTTTTTGGAGAATAGGTACACATATAGCCAGGGAACTGAAATACGCAAACTTCTTTTTAATTTTCAAATGACCTTGACCTACCTTTTGCAAATGTACCATGTATGACCGAACGTGCTTTGGTGGTAACAGAATTCAAAAGAGCAGAAACTCTTTAAAAGGTTACTATGTTTTGGTCGATTTTTGCTATTTGATGTCAGACATGAGAAACTTAGAATCATATCTAATAAGGCATTGCATGGAGTTAATCCGAGTTCACACCGGCGACCAATCATAGTTGGCTTTAACTCATTCACCCCTGAAACTTTTAATGGACAATTCCAATTTCAAAACAAGTCTAGTCCATTGTTGACTATTTAGGGCTTATTTTAAAAATATATTTCAATATGACAAACAGTGTAGACCATGATCAGAGGGCTCCTTAAGGAGCCCTCTGATCAGCGTCTACACTGTTTGCATGGGACAAGTGTAATCCTCACAGGTACATTGTTTGTAAATGACGAGTATACTTATCGCTAGGGTTGAATGTGTTAAAGACCCAATGGGTCGCGGGTGACCCATTGCTTTTGAAAGGTGTGTGAATCAAATAGTTTGACAAGATATCATATTTTGCCTAATATACTGCTTAATCAACATTGTGTTCCATACAATCATTGGAATTCACAATTAAATTAGTTGTCTCAAAGGTCCATTTTGGGTCCTGGCGACCCATTTTGTTAAGCCTAAACTGACCTAAAGACCCAATGGGTCGCAGGTGACCCATTGCTATTGATAGGTATGAGAATCAAACAGTTTAACAATTATTTCATATATTTGCTTAATTAAATATACATGTACTGTTTAATTAACATTTGTTCAATACATCTGCCAAATAATATTCTAAAACTTTTGTCTTTCTGTGATTTCTATGGCTCTTGAAAATAATTGTTCAAAGCATCGCCCCCCCCCCCCCCCTCTAAAAAAAGGGGGGGACTGATGCACAACGTGTTAAAGCCAGTGAATGTAGCCCCGTTATGTTCCACACGAGGAACACTAGGTATTATTTAAAGCGTGAAACATGCAAAACTACCAACTACCATACAGAAATATTAAGTGTAGACCCAGATCAGAGGTTGGGTCGCTGGTGACCCAGTGGGCCTCTGAGGGTTAAACGCATGATTTCACCGAAGCATAAATTGTGCGCATTTAACCCTCATCTTGCTAATCATTTGCAAACAGTTTGGATCCAGATCAGAACGCGGCGTCTGATCTGGATCCAAATTGTTTGGCACTCATACATAATTCTTCGCCAATTTAAAAAGTTTAAAAACTGATTTTGATTTTTTTTCGCAGACGATATTTATTTTATAATTATGAAGCAGACGACATTTCAGCACGATAGGGATTAAACGAAGAAGTGTCTTGAGGCTTATACGTTGCCTATACAAGTTTAGCCACAGTGCATTTCTATCTTTAGAGTCGAATGCTCTTATTAAATTGATAAAACACTTAAGAAATGAACTGAATTTCTTCGGCGTTTAAGCGAAATAAACGACAGAAAATGATCGGCAAATTCGTGGATCGGTAAATTTGTGAATCATTTTCTGTCGTTTATTTTGCTTAAACGCCAATAAAATTAGTTCATTTCTTATATTTACATTACATTTGCTGTAATTTCTAATATTAAATGAACATTTTATTAGTATGCATGTATGTTTAATCCATATTAGAGGTTTTTAACACAAATCATGTGTACCCTAAAAGGAACAGCCAAACCGGCATCACTAAAGCAACGCAACAAAATGATTCGCGGATAGCAGATCCATAAGCCCCGCCTCCTCTGCGGAAAGGTATACACAAGTTCCGCCCCTAGAGAAATTGCGTTGATACAAATTGAACGTCACTTTGTTCAATGAAATTGAATGGGGCGAATGTAAATATATAATTATATACACATATAGCATCTGCAACAAAGCATGTGTTAGCAACTTAGCGGTCTGTGTAAATATGATGACTCTGCAGTTTTATATAAAGGTGACAATTGAATGCACTGCAAAGGTAATGCAGACAGCTCAAATTAAGGTTTTTGCTAATACTTTATGGGCTGCATTGAGCAATGTCCGTCTCTATAGAGATTTTAAAAGAAGATAAATGTCTTATATGAGTGACAGCATGATGCAGGACACATAATACAGAAAGTTCCTTTAAGAGTTTCTGTGTATTTGTCTGTCCTTCATTAAACAAGACAATTTATTTCTATTACCGGAGAGTAAATGCGTTAATGTGGCTATACTACACTGGAGAAAACGTTATTCTTTCCAAATAAACGCGTTTACGCTTAATCTATTATTTCTTTTGAAAACAGTTTGGAGCCATTTTATTGAATGCGTTGGCGTTTCGTTTCCGTTTGAACGGGAAAAAATACTGTCTTCTCCACAGTAGATAATCTACCACACGTTCTCTGTTATATAATGTTATATTAGTGTATTGAGCCTAAATTGATACACTTTGATGATGGAATTAAACTTGACATTTATCTATGTGTTGCTTTGTAGTGTTGAAAGCAGACGACGAATGTTAAGCAGACGACACCCTGACGTCCGGGTAATTGGATTAACAAAGTCCTTCTAGAAAGACCATGAATTTCGAAATTATATCATTTCGCGTCCATCATTTTGAATTTTTACATGTTTAGTTCTTGGCGAAACACGTGCCTTTCATTATGAAAAAGACCAGGCGCCCGTTTTACTAAACTACTTACGCAAAATTTTTGCGTAAGTCAAAATTTTAAATTTTAATATATATTTTTTATTATCACTTGCTACAAACAGCAAATAACCAGATCAGAGGACGCGCTTTTAGCGCGTCCTCTGATCTGGCTATTTGCTGTTTGCAAACGTTTATGATAGAAAAATAAGAGTTAAACGATTTTGACTTACGCAAAAAATTTGCGTAAGTTGTTTAGTAAAACGGGCCCCTGTACCTCTGACCTCAATTATAGGAAAAGGTTTTCCGTGGCATATTTTCTTGATCTTGTTAGATAGGGACACTAAATGTGGCATATGAGTACACATACATCATAAGTGTCGTGTATCGTGGCCTTGACTTTTGTTGTGCGAGTACAATTTGGGATGACGGGGAATCGCGTACCGTTTTCAATGCTGTTTATTTTCTAATTCGCTTTGCTCAACCGAAAATAAAATATTTATCCTCTAAAGAATCATTCAGGATTATATAAAAGACTTAACACAGTAAATAGCAATAGGCCAAAGGCATTACGGATTTTTATTTTCCACACAGTAACATTTCAATGAACTGCACACACAGTGAAGATCAACATTCTCATATATCATAGTCTTCTCTCTGCTATTTCCAACATGAAAAATAGCCGCATTCGACACAATTGATCATGAAACATTACTCAATCGCCTTGAAAAAGACTTCAAAATCATTGGAAACCCACTTAAATGAATGACCTCATACCTGAATGACGGTTACCAAACAGTCGCAGTAGATGGAGAATTATCTGCCCCAGTTCAAATGAAATATAGTGTGCCACAGGGCTCAGTCTTGGGACCCAAAAACTACATCTTGTACACAAAACCTGTCGGATCAATTTGCAGAAATCATGATCTGGATCATCATTTCTATGCAGATGATTCATAGTTATACTTGTCATTTAAGCCTAAAGACACATCTAGTCAACAAGAAGCCCTTTCAAAAGTCGAAGGATGTCTAAAAGACAGTCTCATGGATGCACCAGAATTTGTTGAAGCTGAACACTGACAAAACTGAGGTCATACTGTTTCATTCAAAAAAGGTTAACGTTCCCGGAGATTTTCATGTTCAAGTGGGAAACTCTAAAATCAAACCGTCATTATGGGTGAACAACCTTGGTGCTAGATTTGATTCCCAAATGGACATGACACAGCACATCAACACTGTGTGCAGGTCTAGCTACGCACAGCTGCGGCAAATAGGTCATATTAGACAGTACCTTTCTCCAGAAGCTACAAAGACTTTGGTCAATTCTCTGGTCACATAAAAAATTGACTACTGCAACTCACTGCTATATAGGATTCCCCAAAACTCACTACGAAAACTACAGCGTGTGCAAAATACAGCAGCCCACGTCATTAGCAGGACTCCTCGGTACAATCACATCACTCCAGTCTTGAAGGAGCTTCACTGGCTTCCAGTTCAACACAGAGTTGAATTCAAAATTCTGACACTCACATACAAAGCCATGTGCAATGATTCTCCAAGGTACATTGTTAGTATGCTGGACGTGTATAGACCTCGAAGAGAGTTGCGGTCTGCGAGTAAATCAGTATCGCTGGTTGTGCCGAGAAGTCGTTTGGTGAAGTTTGGAGATAGAAGTTTCATGCATGCAGCCCCAAAGCTCTGGAACTCTCTACCATCAGACATCAGAGATGCGAGCTCAGTTGCAGTCTTCAAAAAACGTCTGAAAACACACTTCTTTAATATTTATTATTAGAACACATTAGGAAATGGATGACTGCTACCTCCGGGCTATGTTCTTGCTGTAGATATTGTGGGTCTAAATGGGAGTTCTGGAATTGTACCGTTTGCCCATGCCTGTTCGGTGGGTCTTGATGGTAGGGATTGCCCTGATCTCTTTGAAACCGACTGGCTTGGGGTGTGCGGTATAATTCAGGGACAGATTCTTATCTTGATGTTTTATAAAGTAAGGGTGTAATTTCAGCCATGGAACATGTAGGTCCCGCGGGTGTGGGATGGAGAGGGTATTCATGCATCATCAATGAAAACACGCAAACTCACAGTGTAAACCTGTCTATGAACTCTAAACAATGCCAACTTGTCTATGGCAATCAAATAGTGCCAACCTGTCTATGACACTAAACACAGTGTGAACCTGTCTATGACACTAAACAGAGCGTCAACCTGTCTATGACACTAACCTGTCTATGGCAATCAAGTAAGGCCAACCTTTCTATGGCACTAAACACAACGTCAACCGGTCTATGACACTGAACGTATTCATAATACATGCTCAAAACTTCAAACTTTATTTAGTAAACAAACCTCGGAGAAAAGTTCACACGCACATGTTTCACCTAACAGGTGAATGAATAACAATACTAAATAGCACGTGGTCCATAGTTACATTCCATAGTATGAAGCGCCAAATATGGAAATTTCCGCTTCGACGCGCCTCAGTAAAGATTACAAATGACCAATCAAATGTAATCCCGAATATTTCCGAAAAACTCTTATTAAAATCCGGTCGATTCCGTAAAAAAGAAACCGATCGATAATACACTGTACAGTAACGCCTGGATATTACGGCTATAGAATCTAACAGATATTGGCGTTTCTAGACTTATACTGAAGCCTGACTGCCACAATTACCCAGAACCAAATATTGTGTTTTTATTTACTGCACAAAAATACCTTGTCTCCTTTGAGAACACAAGCACATCTGAATTAACACGACTGCTTTCCCCAAGTACTAATGGCCAAAATGAAGCCGAATCATGGCGAATGCCAATATGGGACAATTAACGTACCCAGAGCTTTATAAGCACACACGAAATTGATTATCTTGGAGACCAGAAAAAAACTATTCAATTGTTTCCCCTGACTAATTGACGGAAAAAAGCGTCCATTTTGACCCATACTTAGCTATTAAATCTAGGCAATTTACAATTGTAATCATTTGCAAATCTGTCAACAGTATGTGGGTCCCATTTATTGTCTAGAAAATAATAATAAAAAAACAACAACTCCGGATCAACCCTCAAATCGTCAATATCGCACAACTTACTGAAATGATCTGCCTAAGCATTTTCGGTTTTAGGAAAGTTGATGTTTCAGACATATATCATAAACTTCCAACGCTATAGCATGTAAACCCCTCTTAGTAAAACAGGAGTGTTGTCATCAATTTTGCAAATGTTACCGACCACGGGCATTAAAGAAATTATTCTGCCCGTTAATCTCGCGATGTCTCTAGCTGTTAAAACTGACTCCTTTTGTAAACAGAAATCAAGGTAAACCTAACCACTCAAGAATTTGAGTTAGTTCCAATAAAGACTTTTTAAGTTCAAAAGAAAACCAGCTCTTGAAAACACTGACTGTACACAATCAACATCTACTATAATTGCCTGTACGGTTTTGTTTACACCCCACCGATCATCAAAAAACATGACGAATCATAAACCATTTTCTCTAATGAATCGTACAATGGGTCTTAAGCATTTCGACGGGAAAAAAGGTGCTGAGGTTAAACTTAAAGGGAGTACAGTAAAAATGAAGTACTTCTGTACACTTTCTTTGTTCCAAGAAAATTCTAAAAAGGTATGCTGAGAAGCACCAATGTCAATATGATGATAAGCGGACGAGATATCTAATTTGAACATAAAACCGTCTTTAATCAAATATTCATAAGGCTAAGCAACAGACCAATCTTCAAATTTAAAATGTTCTTTCCAGACGTATTTATTCATTAAACTAAAATCTAAAATCAAACGAGGTTTACCAGAGCTGCTAAAAGCTACAGAAAGCGGGCTTTCCAAATATGGTATGAAAGGAACCTCTAAAACACAACCTGTTCTTATCATTACGGCGACAGCTTCTGTAACAATCTCCGAATTTCTAAGAGCAGATTGTTATTTTTCATGCAAAAGCTAGGCGGTGTCTCCAAAAATGGAACATGATATCCTTGGAAACAACATCCATGATTATGTAATATGTTGCGCAAAGAACATCAAGCCAAAATAGCTTGTTTTTACGTAACCTGTCTTTAACAGACTCTTTTCTCTCTGAGAGAATTTCTTTCTGATATACAAATAGTTTGTATGAGCTATCAGTATATGAGCATTAACATTAGTATGGTCAAACAAATACTCATCTTCAAACTGATGCCACTGATGGCTTCTGTTCCGGGACTGGCAGCTGAATGCGAAATATTGCTTGGGCCTGTCTGTCCAAACTCGTTGCATAGGCCCTGTAGTGGCGACAAATCCCTCGTTTGGGAGATGTCTCCGTTTCGGGAGACATTTGTCTTTATGCATATTACCAAAATTCTATGTCCCTCGATCTGGAGACAATCTCTAGAAAAGGATGACTCTATAAATGTTGATGGATACAAATTCTTTGGATTTAATAGGAAAAAATTTAGACGCAAATCTGGAGGTGTAGGTGTACTCGTTAAAAATAGCTTGGCTAAACAACTAAAAATTTTGAATGAAGAAGATGAAAATTGCTTGTGGTTCTCCTTTGAAAAGACTTGTTGGAATAATACTATTTTCTGTGTCATATATGTCCCCCCTGAGGGATCAACCTACAGTAATATAGATATATATGATAGAATTGAAACTAATATCCTAAATTTTGATACCAAGAATTCACATATCTGTTTGTTTGGTGATTTTAATGCCCGATGCGGATCTTTACCTGATTTTCTACAAATAGATCCAAATATCGCCACTGATAATTTTGATTTTGATACAAAATTTTGATATGAACAGCCAAAATTTGGAGATTCTTGGAATCCCACTTATTAGGGCCTCATGTGACATGTTGTGTAATAATTATGGCTACAGATTATTAGATATGTGTAAATCTTTTGGCATTCATAAAGCCAATGGTAGATGCGGTAGTGATAACGATATTGGTAATTTTACCACTATACGGAGTAGTATTGTTGATTATGTGTTATCATCCTCAGAATTATTGAGTCATGTTAATACCTTTGATGTCTGTGATTTTGACCCTTTATTGTCAGATATTCATAGAGCAATATCTTTTTCCATAAGAAATCCATGTTCAATTGAAAATTTTATCCAGAATGATACAGCTCCGGATACTGATAATAATTCTGATACAGATCCCAGTTTTGTAGAGAAACCTACTTGGAATAATGCCGCAAAAGATAAATTTTTGAATTCCATTGATCAAGAGGCACTTCAAAATATTGTTGAAGAACTGAATTACCTATCAACTCACTGGCATGAAGATATTTCGGATAAAATTAACAACATCACCTCAACCATCTCAGATATTCTAGTAAATGCTGCTAAAGATGCTGACATGGTTAAGAAAACTCAACCAGTGCAAAAGAATAAAGTACATACTAGTAATAAGAAAGGGTCTGCTAACCCATGGTTTGATAATGAGTGTTATTCTAAAAGATCAGAGTATTTTAAAGCTAAACAGAAATATAGACATGCAATTCAGAAGAGAACTTCGATCTTTTAAAGGATAAAAGTAAAACTTATAAAAAAGAAATAAATGAAAAATTCCATAGATTCCATTCCATAAGGATTTAAATACAAAATTTAGAAACCTGAGAAGTTCAAACTCTAAAGATTACTGGTCACTTTTGAATAAGTACTCGAATGATAAACATAAGATTATGTCGGAAATAACAACCGAAGTATTCTTTGACCACTTTAGTAAGTTGAACGAGAAATCAAACCATGACGACCCAGAATTTGATATGAATATTGTGTCTGAATACAACTTTGAGTTAAACGCACCTATTTCAGAAATGGAAGTTATGACTGCAATTAGAAATCTATATAATAATAAAGCTTCCTCAAAGTTTGACAATATACTAAATGAATATTTGAAAAATTCTAAGGATGTTATGCTACCGGTACTGACAAAGTTGTTTAACATTATTTTAGATTCTAGTTGTATGCCAGATATATGGTGCAGAGGTATTATACTTCCTATTTACAAAAGGAAAGGAGAAATCAGTGACCCTGATAATTACAGGGGCATTACTATTTTAAGTTGTCTTGGTAAACTTTTCACAAGTATATTGAACGACAGACTGAATAAATTTCTAGAAGATTCTGGAATCCTATGTGAAGAGCAAGCTGGCTTTAGAAAGAAGTATGGCACAACAGACCACATATTCACTCTTAAACTATTGATAGATCTATATAATTATTCAGGTAAAAAATTGTATTGTGCATTTGTTGACTATAAAAAGGCATTTGATTCTATTAATAGAGTATTATTATGGGAAAAGCTTCTGCAAAATGATATAAATGGCAAAGTTTTTAAAATCATTTTTAATATCTATGACAAAGCCAAATCTTGTGTTCAAAGCAAAGATGGTATGTCAGATTTCTTCCTTAGCTCTTCAGGTGTTAGGCAAGGTGGAAATTTATCGCCTATATTATTTTCAATATTCTTAAATGATCTTGTAGCTCATATGTCACAATTTTACAGTGGGTTAGAAATCTTATCACAGTCCTTTAGTGCATTTTTAAGTGATGACACTGTAGAGGTTTACCTTAAACTTTTTCTACTGCTGTATGCAGATGATACCATTCTTTTTGCCGAATCTAGCAATGATCTACAGTCTGCGTTAGATGCAATGAATGAATACTGTGAAAGGTGGAAATTACAAGCTAATACAGCTAAAACTAAAATTGTGGTGTTTTCCAATGCCAAAAGCAAGAGTAAAGAAGAATTTTACCTTAACAATAATAAGTTAGAGGTTGTTGATGATTTTAGCTACCTTGGAATTAAGTTCAACTTTAATGGCAAATTTGACAAAGCTAAGAAACATCTCTGTGATCAAGCTCGAAAAGCTATGTTTTCCATTCTTAAAAAAGCGAGATCACTTTGTCTTGATATAGATATGCAACTGCATTTGTTCGAATCCATGGTTTCACCAATATTATTGTATGGCTCAGAGGTGTGGGGTATAGAACAAAATGATGTTGTCCTCAAGTTTCAATTAGATTTTATTAAAAGGATACTTTCTCTTAAAAAGTCTACTACAAGTGTTATGGTGTTTGGGGAATTAGGATTACTCCCCTTGGACAGAACTATTCAGTATAGAGTGTTGAATTACTGGTGTAGACTAATTAACAGTAAGCATGATAAAATTTCATACATGATATATAAACTATTATATGAGTTACATAATCATGATGTATATCACTCACCATGGGTTACATATGTTAAGAAATCTTTAGAACAATTAGGGTTTGCAAATTACTGGCAGTCTCAGTCTGTTGAATCAACCTCGTTATTTTGTACTGTAATTAAACAAAGAATTAAGGATCAGTATATTCAATTCTGGAGTGAGAACTTGTTTTCCCTTAGCAATTGCTCAACCTACAGAATTTTTAAATCTTCATTTAAATTCGAAAACTACTTCAAGTTGCTTCCTAAAAAATATGCTATAGCTCTCTGTCATTTTCGGTGTAGTAACCACAAGCTGCCAATTGAAAGGGGTCGTTTCTTTAACATTGATCGCCACATGAGAAAATGTCACGTATGTAATTCTGATGCTTTGGGCGACGAATTTCATTACATTTTTGAATGTAGCAAATTCAGAAATGAAAGAAGACGTTACTTACCAAGGATATTCTTGAGACCGAACACTTTTAATTTAGAGCAGATTTTTCAAAATTATTGCAGAGGCGACCTTTTAAAACTGACAATTTTTGTAAGTAAGATTATGGATGAAGTTAAATAATTTAGTTGCCTTTCTCTACTTCTTATTAACCCTTTGAGCAAAGAATTATATTTACACTCAGTGTAGACCCGGAGGTGGGATATTTTTTAATAGGATCTTTCAAGTCGGGGTTTGCATTATTTACCAAATACGCATAATAACTAACTTTGCTTTTAGGGTTGATGTTTAATATCATGTTTGTCTAGTAATTCATTTATGCTCATTCCATTCTAGTCAATCGTGTTTGATGTATGCTGTTTTCTTGTTATTGATGTTAACGCTGATGCCCATATTGGGCCTAGTTGTAAATAAAAACTGAAACTGAAACTGAAACTGAACTTACCGCAAAGTATTTTGGATAGACTTCAGAAGACCCGTATGCGCAATTTATTTTTCGTCTGCGCAAGTTGAAACCGCGACTTTTTTGAAGAGATCAAAAGTTTGATTGACAATGTCCGAGGCATCAGGTAAATTTATCGTGTACTTTTTACGGTAAAACACTGGCAAAATGAACTTTGCATTAAAGGTCAAGGTTGGAAATAACAACCCAAGTAAATATCACGGTCTTCCAATGATTTTAAATTATTTTAAACGCCGTTGTTTCTTACAGCCGCTAAGGTGCCCCACCACTTTTGTAACAGGCACGGTATAAAATAACGCCTTTGGGGTGTCTATAAAATGCAAGCTTCGGTACCGTATAACTATATACACTAACTAATAAAATGCTGACGTCTTCGGATTTGGAGATTTTGTTAGGGAATAATTATGAAAAATAGCAAAATGATTATTCTATGCTTTATTTATAAAATGTCTTTTCATTTTTATTTTTTACCTGCTAGATTTATGGTGGCAGTGAAGACCCAGATCATATTACTTTAGACATCCCCACATCTGTTGTGGATTTTCCAAAACTTTTGTGTAATTTTAGCCATAATTTGATCAAAATTTGTACTGTAGAGCTCCAAATAAGGTGGTATTTTAAAACTGCAAACTTTATTTCTGGATTTAACCATGTGGTGTGACTACTCATTAGAGTAGTCATACTATAGACTTTGGTGTTGAAATAAGTGAGAAAATGTTGGACCATTTGTTCAGTTTACACCCTCTTATCTGGAGTCCTGCTTTAATTTGTTAAATATTTCTTTTCAGAAAGTGTGTTTGACCCAATCCTGCACCACCACATGTATGCAAGCACACAGGTGTGATGTGTGTCATCTGTATGGCTTAACCGTTTCTTCTCAATTATAAGCACCATATAGGATGCTTTAACCTATGCCCCATAATAGATATTCTGCTTCATTTTCATCCTGCTTTAAACTACCATCTGCTAGCAATAGAAACTATTTCTATATTGTAAATGTTCATGACTGTATAAATGAAAAATTGTTAATTCAGTGAAGGAAGAAACTGTTGAGTGCTGAAAAGGGCGTCTATAGGAGAAACACTTAATTGCAAAGTTGGCCATTGTCTCTTATTGATAGTTCCACATATAAACAGATATTATTAGCAAGTCAACCAAAGTATAACAAGAAAAGCATATGCATGTATGTATATACATATCAAATATTCATATTTGAATATAAATTACCATGTATAATGATCCAACTAACTGCACTTGTCACAAATCATTTAATGCATTTCCCTATAAAGACGTATTTTACGCCTCTGATTTATTCATCCATTGAAAAAATAGGCCCACTTTGTATAGTCATGTAATATACCATAATAAATATTTTCTATATTCTGCTGGATAGAAACTTAAAGCAGGCTGAAAGTAAAGCAGACTGTACCTTCATGCGCATTCTGCTTTATTTTCAACCTGCTTTAAGTGGTCATCTATTTTCAAAACTAGAAATAGGCTATTGGGTTATTGGTTAAGAAAAAATGTGATATCTATTGACATTTAAATGAAAATGTGAACCCCCTTTAATCCATAGCATATCATTTTAAGCATTACTAGGTGACATTTACAAAAAAATGTATATATAGAACTTATTGCTACTTTGTAGGAAGAAGCAGATCTAGAAGTAGGAGCTCAATACTCCGTTGGGGATCCGTCAATACAAGAAGTGACAGTAGAAAGTGCAGAGGTAGAAAAATCATAAACGATATGACAATTCAAATAAACAGTTTACAGTTATAGACATTCGTCCCATACCTAAATAAACAACATAGAACAACATTTGGAATAATGGTAAAATAGATGTATACAGTTGTACTGAAACAAGCACAAGGCTGAGTCGTCAATATTTAATCAAGTAAATATGATGCTTTACACAACATAGAGCAAAAATCAATAATGTGATTAATATCTGTACAGCTTTGTCCCTCAACTGATACAATAACAACTGCATTAACAAATATGTCAATATAATGCATTCAATTCTGTCCATATGGTCCTTAATATTATAAGAAGTACAGGTAGCTGCTAATGCAGAATCAAAGTTTTGCAGAAAGCTTCATCATGCATAACTTTCAATTTGTATGAACCAGACACTTGTTTCAAAACCCAGGTATCAGATGCAATTTGTATAGACAGGTTTTACTGTATTCAATATGTCCAACCTGAAAGCATAAAATGCAATAACATCAGTGTGTCACATACATGTATGCAATATCTACAGTATAATTTCTTTTAAATTTACCAGGAGTGTGGGACAAGAAACACTAATGCAACCTTATGTTGAACCTTAGCCTTCTGCTTGTTGCTATTTTTATCTGTAACAATTCAAATTGTTAAATTTTCTGCTCTTTCATTTAGAGAATATCTATCTCTATCTATAGATAATGCCGGACTCCACTTTCATGTATTATCGGCATGGGGGTTTGTGCGTCGTGTAGATTAAAAGAAAATAAAAGTTGTGAAAGGGAGACTTCAAAAGAAGATAGAGAGAAGAAATAAAGTGTGGCAGGTGTTAAAATAGGTGAAAACAAAGAAACTAAAAACACTTATCCCAGGCCTCAGGGATGGTTTGAAATAAGGGAGGGGCTCAGAGTGTTTCAGAACCCCTCGATATCAGGCTGGAGGACCGTGTCCGCTGGTAGGCTGTTCTACATAACCACTGTATAGGGATAGAAGGAGAACTTAAAGTAGTTCGCCGTGGTATGTACCTGTCGGAAGGATAAAGGGTACATGTGACGGGTCATTATCGTAGGCCTGTCTAGATAGGACGGCAAGGGTATTGCTACCAACCCATACGTTATTTTATAAAACATATAATACATATATAGAATATATATTATGAGAATGTCAAGCAGTCAGTATCCAGATGAGACTCAACATCACGTCATGGCGTCACATTTGTATCGAAACTGTATACAACAGTAAGCACAAATTCTCCTGTAGGCTAGCTGGCAAAACATTAGAGTAATATCAACATATTACAAAGTCAACTATATGTATGATCAAAATATAGTATACATGTATGTTTATTGACATCACTGTCAGAAGGCAGTCAGACGTCTTATGCTGAAACCACATCCGAGAACATTTGGTAAAGCGCCCAAAGATAAGATGAGTATTGTGTTTGATTTTCTTAAGAAATCATAAGAGTTGAAATATTGAAACTTAAACCGTTACTCCATATATATTTAAACACCTTAAATTCATTTCTAGGCTCCAATGAAGAAACTAGTTCCAATTTATACATCCATAAATGGGCAACAAAACAATTTTTTATCAAGCTGTTTGTAGCTTAAAGCTGGCTGAAAGTAAAGTAGAATGTTCCTTAAAGCACATACGGTATTACTTTCAATCTTCTTTTAGTTGACCACTGTCAACTATCTAGACAGGCTATGGGGGAAAATGTATGTGAAACAACAATGTATTGGTAAAATCTCCCAATCTAGGCATTGTCGCCTTAAAGGGAGACGATCTCCCGATCTGGCGGCAATGACCACCATTATAACCAAATTGAGCATTTGGAAAATACCTGTCTCCCAAAGCAGAGATTGTATCCCTGACTGGAGACAATCTCCGTTTCTGGAAATGACGCCTAACTGTTGGCCGGGAATGGAACTAACTCAGGCTCCTTGAAACTGGACTGGCATCCGGAGTGTTCTTGGACAACCTGACCGCATACAACCTAATCCTCCGCAAGCGAAGCACTGGATGTCCGGTGTATGTAATGATATGAGTAATTCAAATGTACATGTTTGTAGCTAGTCTATATCCGGAACTCTATATTTTCCCGCCATATACTGAGCGCGGACAGTCTGTAATAATAAACTGAACTGTTAAGATCACATTGTCTTACATCTTCAATTCAATCCATTATTGACGGATTAATTAAAGACCCAAGATCACAACAGTGTAGTTCGGCGAAAAGAACTAAAATCAGGCATAAACCCATTACTAGACTCGTCCAACATAGCACTTGACCTATCCGAGCCCCTGCCGGTATAAGTAGCCGTGGGTCTGCTACGTAACTGTCTATATCATCAAGAACATCGGAGTTAAACTCGAACTGTTTCCGGTTACTAGTCCATTTAAAGTCTCTCACTTTTGAACTGTCCTTTAGATTTTTAAATTGCTGGATTCTTGGATTTAGCAAATCATCTCTTAACTCCCATTTAAGGGAAGAAAACTGGTTGTCCAAATAACTTTGGAAACAAAATGTGGAATTAGAAGTAGACGTAGAGCTTTCTCCAAGGACCATTAGAAACACCACGTGTCGCACTCTCTGAATTTTCCATCACAAATCTAATACGCGTCTATTATCCGTAATGCTTTTACCTCGAGTGATTGAAATCTGTATAGCTGACCACGTGACTACTTAAGATTGAAAAGATCGGAAAACTCGTGCAATCACCTGAATGTATCTGACGAATACATGTATTTATGGTTGTATTTACACCTGTGGATACGACATCAAAATGCATTTCAGTATCAATAAACAGTTTTGTTGTGCTTGTCACGTACGGTGACACAGTTATTATTTTACCTATTACCCAATAAATACGCATTTGTACGCCTTTTATTTATCCCTCCACTGAATAAAATAGTTCCCAATTTAAACTGCCATGAATATGTATCAAAATAAATATTTTCTTTATTCTAGCATATGGTAACTTAAAGCAGACTGAAAGTAAAGCAGTATGCGCCTTAAGGCGCATTCTGCTTTACTTTCAACCTGCTTTAAGTGGTCAACTATCTGAAATATTAGAAACATGCTATGGGGTAATTGGTTAACCATATCATTGACCGTTAGACGGAGAGCCTGCTGTTATAATGGTTCACTAGATATATAACTCAGCGAGATCCGTTTTCGGACGAGTGAATTTAGACGCTAGATTTGCCATATAAATGAAAGATGATAAACATACAATCAATCATGCGTCTCAATCATTTTGACTAGGGTTAACACTACCAATAGTATAACAGTAGTAGCCTTGAGGTGTGTAGGTGCTGAATCGTAAAGGATAGTAAACAGGTAACGGCTTGTGACTTTCTTGTTTTGTGATGGCGTTGTATTTATCTTTGTGACATGTAATAAATGGTATGTTTTAAGTTTACATATAGTAGAACTATTCATATTTTACAGGTGTACGCATTTATAGAATGCACAGTATCACGAGGTATAAATATAAGTAAATATCTTGGGCCCCGAGCTCTAACAACATTAGTATAGTAAGATACAGCGTTCCCTCTTTACAGCGACACCCATTTAGAGACATAAATTGTGTGCGTTGTACGGAAGGATTCGTTATAGGGAGGGGAATTTGCTTACATTTGCAAACAGCTTGAATCCAGATCAGACGCCGCGTAACGCGGTGTCTGATCTGGATTCAAGCTCTTTGTCACTCCTCATTAAGTTTTTTCTGTCAAAATGTCCATTATGTTACTTTGAGAAACACATCAGACGAGAATTTTAAGCAAACGGTATTGCAACTTTAAAACATTATACATAATTGTCCTGTTCAGGGAACTGCGACAAGGGTTGTTGTAAGGAGGGAGTCGATCGTTGCTGGGAGGGCCGTTGTAGAGAGGGAGCACTGTTTTAGCACAATTGACACATCGGGCTTGCAAATGTGATAGCTTCAGGTCGCTTGAATCGAACAATCCCGTAATTCGATACATCGAGATAGCATATAAGTTGAACATATCTAAAAGTTAAAACGTGTCTTGACACTGTTTTGACTATGAAACATGGGTAAGTTCGACTTAGGCGAGGGCCGACTTATCAAGGTATCATGGGCACTATTAATGGGTTTATTGAGCTTGTATAGATAATATATTGAAGTGAATTTATCAACTTTGCCTTAATGGTTCACATATTAGATCGATATCATCAAACTCTATCAGATCATGATTGGTCGCCGACTTTCTGGTATCCGATCTGAATATACATGTACTCAAGTTTGATGTGGCATTCCCGGTACCTTCTAAGTGAAATTACCGTGCGAATTGTGCGTAGCAGCCACTTTAACCCTTTCATGATCAAATAAGTCGGGAGAATTTTACCCCTTCACTGCTTTATTGTCGGCGGTTTCAGTTTTTGTTGTCTGCAAGTTGAAGACACGTTTCAAAGTTAGATTTAAGTTTGTATGACTTAATTAATATCAAGAAGAGTGTCAAACAGTTTGGGTCCTGATCAGACGCCGCGTTACGCGGCGTCTGATCAGGACCCAAACTATTTGCAAACGCGCTTTAAGGCGTCATTGGGAGTGAAAGGGTTCAATGCGATGCAATTACAGTTTGGCAGTTCCCCTAAAATGACGGAAAGCTCATTTAGGGGCTTTCTGTGTTATTTTTTACCTGTATTTACGGTAACGGGATTTATGCGGGATGGTTGCTTAATGCAGTACTGATTTTACATTTTTATTGGAGGGGTATAAAACTCTCTACCGCCGAACCTGAACCCGAACTCCCGATTTATTACTGACATTGCTGAGTTGTTTCATTATTTCCAATTTTTCCAACATGTGATTTATAATGACTATATTCAACTAATCCAGAAATTTGTTTTGGCCGTTATAAAAACTTTTCGAGAATTTTTTTTTTTAATTTTCAGGGGGTATAAACCCCCTACCCCTCTTTTCTCAAATATCATCGCCCGTGTAAGCTAAAGAAAAAGCTTTATTGAAAGAAAAATAAGCAGATGTCATTTCTATGTGGCATATAGTTCTGCTTGAGAGGTGGGGGTATTGTTTGTGTTATGTTTCCTGCTTGAGTATTTCGTATTTATTTATATGTTAACAGATGAAAGTCAAAATTTGTGCAACCACCCCTATTTTTTATATGTACAAAGCACGCAATAAGCAGACATCACTTTTAAATCTACATGTTAAGGTGATGTTTCACAGAGATTTTTCCAAGGTTCTTTCTGAACTCTTTCCTCCCTGAAACTTCAAATGGACAATCCCAGTTTCCATTTTAGTCTAGTCCATTTGTGACTTTTAAAGCGACTCGCAACCAGATGGTGCATTAAAAATAGTGATTTGTAAATATGTGTCAAACGCTTATATAAATGGTAAAGAATTAGTTTAAGATAAGAAATTCTGTTTAAAAAAATGTATTTCAATAAAAGAAAATATTGGTCTCTGGTGGGATTCGAACCCGGGGCCCGGCATTGGCGGACAGAAGGTAAAATAGGGGAAACCGCTTAGACCAATGGACCACGGAACTATCCGTTTATCTCGGATCGATTTAACGTATTTCAATGTGTAGCGATCGAAAGTGCATACAACTTCACAATTCGGCTCGGGTTTATGTCTGAGCCCGTGTAGAGAAGCAACAACAATAACTATACCGTCTACTAGTCGCTATAGAAAAACGATGGAAAATATCTAAAAATCTAAGATTCGGTGACGATTCTTGAGACTTTTTTTGGACTGATCGTATTTTTTGAATGTCAGAAGCCAAATAATGCCACAAATTTGCTTTTATTTGAGTATTTTATTTTATTTTGACAAGTACACCATCCGGTTGCGAGTCCGGTTGTTATTGTAAATGTTTTGCATTATGATAAACAATGAAGACCCACATGTATACTGGAGGAAAAGGACGCCTATATGCGGAACTAGGGTTCAAATGGTTAATTCTGCATGATACAGTACATATTTCACTTGACGGCGATACAGCAGGTACAACTTGTCTCGAAATTTTATTGTAACAATGTCTGTATTACATTTACCAATTTCGTCTGATAGTACAGCAAATATCAGACCATTTAAGACAGTCAACTGGTCCTCGCATGTAAACATAGGTTTCTATAGATAGATATTTTTATTCATACATAAGGCCAGAGGCCCAACAGTACACAAGCATACAAATCATGCAATACATAGTCAAAGCAAAGGTATGTTAGCAATGTATACGAGGGGGAAATGAGACATAGCGTTTGATATATTCACATAAGGATTTATCTTTACATAAATTTATAAGAAGTGTGTTGTGAAACTTTTCTACAAGAGACCGTACCATTTTCTAAATCTCTTTTCGCTGTCCAAATATTTATTATTCTACTTTGTGTAACAGATGTGTTCGGCTTTTGTGCACCAAATGGGTTAAAGTATCTATTTAATGCTCAAAAGGCGAAGACATCAGTTCTTGTAGAAGCATGTGCGCGTTTACCTGTTATGAATTACATAGAAATATATACATTTAAGCAATTAAACATATCTGTGTATAATATTTACTACATAAACCAGTATAACACTAGAATATTCCATTGAATACTCATCCGATACCTCACATATTTATAATACACTTTCATGTGCTGACAGCAATACCGTTCTATATACCAAACTGTTCGTCTAAGTCTGCAGATTATGAATCCGGTTAATGCAGTTAGCAAAGCCGTGGGACAACATCGCAATTCAAGATGGCGTCCAAGATGGCCGCCGAAAATATAAAATATCACTTAGGACTCAGTTTTGGATGTACAATTTGCCCTTAAATAAACTAAATTTGCCTCAAATGTATTCGAAACACATAAAATATGAATATTGGACTTTAAATTCATAATAAAAAGCTCTTTTAATTAAGAAATTATTCAAAATTGCCGCAAAAGAGGCGTATTATTTTGTGGGGGGTTTTCACTAAATTATGTATATTTTACTAATGAAATGCTACATTTTTTGTTGATAACTGATCTTTTTAGTGTAAAAATGGTGCAATTGGCGAAGCAAGCATGAAATTTGCATAAACATTCACCAAGATGTGGTAACCTCGTATCAGTCGTTAGCCATCCGAAAAATTCAATATGGCGGCCATTTTCCAGGATGGTCGCCACCGACGGATATTTCATGATAACCATCCTTAATAGCGAGCACGCTCGTGAAACTGGCCCGAAGGCCTAGTTTCGCGAAAAGCGAAGCATTTATGGTAAGGGGGTCCATTTTCAAGTTCTTACCTGTATGAACGTTGAATCGATTTTCGGGTGACCAAAACAACGCTTCCGATCACGCAGCAGTGGTAAATAAGTTTAGATCAACATGTCCAGACTTAATTTGGTATTTCATTCAATAAGATTTTTGAGAAATTATGAAGGTATCACAATCAATAACAAGCCAATTTCAACAAGCCATATATATATTACACACTTTAAAAAAAGTCTCTATTAGAATCTCATCATTGTACATATAGATCTAGATACTAATAAAGTTTTACAACCGTTGCCATCGTCGACATCGGGCCAAGCGCTTATAAAGCGAGCATCATATTAGTTTTGGTCAACGAGTTTGTTAAAAATGATTTATAGGTAGGCCTAATGAGCACGAATGTGAGATTCTATTTATCACATAACAATTTTAAAGTCAATTGAAGTCGAAGTTTGTAGTCTTTCTGCTTTATAGACGGATATGTTTGACCGGAGCCCTAAAAAATTATATTTCACTAGTCGATTACGATATATAATGGCTTTGTTCCACTCACAGACCGCAAGTTATGTGATAAAACAAATTTCGGCTACGTTTTTAACAATGAACAAGTGTAAGGTGTCCGGACAAATGGAATGCTCTGAGTTCAAATGAATGTTAATCAAGCCCATTTGACTGTCACGTGACTTTAATGAATTACAAAAATAATGTATCAAGCTCCTTTTGCTTTCTGCAATACTTATATCTAGCATTTGTATGTAAATTGTTACCGGATTTACTGTAACTTAGTGTAGAAGTGTTTATATGACTGTTTCTCCATCTCAAACTGGCTCATAGAATATCAATCATAAACATGATATTATATTTCTCAAATAACTACCCCTTTTTTCAGTAGCGAACAACGGTCGCGAATATCCCTGTCTCCGACATAAATAATTGTATTTTACTTTAATGACGTCACAGGCCTAATATATTCTTGCTCAATATACCTCAAAATCGTTGGTTATGTGAGAAAAAGAATCGGTCACTCGTTAAGGCTCGCTTAATAACATTTCAATTCTAAACTTGGTTGAGATAAGCTTTTCTCAAAGATAGACTCATGACAGATCCTATTATAACCATAATTTTAAAATTCACAGTCGGGCATGTACTAAGGGGCCATTCAATGCAACGCACATAAGCGGTCGCTACAAGTGCTTTCTAAATACAGAATAGACATAATGCAGAAAGCTCCAAGAGTGCGGCATCTTTCTGTAATATTTTCATCCTGTATTTAGCAGTAACCTGTTTTTGATTTCATGTATACTTCTTCAAAGAAAGGTCGTTTAATACAAGTTTTACTATACGCTATTCCATATACAAACATTAATATAATTAATGATAAAAATGTATCACATTTCTTATAAAGAACAAGTTAAATTCAGGTCGGACAGCCAATCATTTATTAATCAATCAATAAACCAATCAGTGAGTCATTCATTCAAGTAAACCAAAGGGCGAAACTGGCATAACTTTATAAGACGCTCGAGACATAAACATGATCAATGAAAGCTATGCTTTGATAACTCCAACTCGCTTTAATCAAATTTGCCCGTATATCTACCATTGAATTTCGATAATTCGAGAAAAATTTCGTTCTACTTCAGAGTGAGATGGCAACAAGCGTACCGGCAAAGTTTTATGAATGGATGCTTTCGGAAGGAGGTAGGTTGACTATTTATGTCCGTTAGCATTACATGACAATTGTCATATAAATATCTCTGTAACTCGGTTGCTGATCTTGCTCAAATTTGTTTAACACTAAGATATATTTGATCTGTTTAGAACTACATTTTATTTAATTGCATTTGTGCTGAACTTGGGGAAATAAAAATGTTTCCAAAACAGAATATACAAATGAACAATAGTGCAGTCTGCAGAGCTTGTTAATGCAAGAAAGAAGTTTTATGTATATATTATACATTTACTTAAAATATATTAACTGACCATCACTGTTTAACATAAACTTCTATATTATGAATATTGTACAAATATTGGCAATGTCCACCCTTTTTCATATACAGTGTCCTCTCTCTACAAAGGCCCTCCCAACAACGACCCCCTTCCTTACATCGTCTGCCTAAAATTGTCGTCTGCTGTTTTTCTCAATGTTATATATAAATGGACATTTAGAAAGAAGAAATATAATGACGATTGACTAACAGTTTAAATCCAGATCAGACGCCGTTTTACGCGGCGTCTGATCTTGATTCAAGTTGTTTGCAAATGTAAACCAATTTCTCTCATTATAACGACTCCCTCTCATTATAACGACTCCCTCCCATTTTTGTCTCCCATTTGGTGTCGTTGTAGAGAGGGGCGCTGTAGCAGTGTTCATCCTTTTCCATATACTGTTATAAATACCCACGTGAATAAATATATGTTGCTTCACTACACCTGTTACCACGATCAATGTGGATGCCTTTGAAACAGCGGGACTTTGTCTCTTCATGGTAGCTAATCATAAGATAATCTTACTAGATCTATAATACATATGTATGAATGTATGAAAGGCAAAGTACATAATCTATGCTGATTTTATTTGAGACATATTAACACGCGTGCCAAACAGATTGGCTCTTGTTCAGATACGGACTATTTTGCGACTGGTCTTGTTCAAAATTGTTTGCAAATTGCCATCGATTTGTTTACTGAACTCATAGGCGTTGTGTTCAGTAATGTCTAGATCGTTTGGCAAAGTTGTAATAAATGTGCCTTGATATGACTGACTTATTTCATAGTTGGCTCTTTAACTCATTATCCAATGACACTTTTAATGGACAATAAAGTCTGGTCTATTTTAGACTATTTAATTGCAAAATGACAAACAGTGAAGTCCCTGATCAGAGGGCTCCTGCAGGAGCCCTCTGATCAGGAACTTCACTGGCTACATAGGGCAAGTGTACACTTCACAGGTACATATTTGGTAAAAGACGCAGATATGCGTCACTAGGGCTCAATGAGTCAAACTTGATTGATTGTATATGGACAAAAATTAGTCCGATCTAGTTTTAGGATGTACATTTATATCATATTCCGCGGCTATGCGCGTGAATAATTATATGATTTAATTTTGGTAACACACACACATCTTATTACACTGTACGGCCGAATAATATTCATACGCGCTGTCAAAACAAAATAATGGCGGACTTTGACCTAGCTGTCAACGATCGAGTGTCAATAGACGGAAGCGGACTAGGAACAATAAAATCAACGGTATTCAGAGGTTTCAGTACATTTTATACGTAACTGATCCTACGGTACAATTGACCATGAGATCTGCAGTTTACAGACAGGCAACCCAAAACCAGCACGTCAGGCGAAGTCCCTAGGGACGTAATGTTCGAGCCGTTTCGCCTAAACTTTGGTCATATCATACAAATCCTGATCGCTGTCCTATTAATATCATTAGCTAAAACATTTTTGAACCATTTAGGTCTATGCAGAAAAAAGACAGACCGGTTACTCTTGTCCCAGCCATCCTTTCTATATTGCCACCAGAACTCTTTCCAAAAAACTGCACTAGAATCCGTTTATTGAACGCACGATCTTTGGTTTAAAAGAAATCCTGTAGAAATCAACACTGAAACGTATGCAAGTCTGAATCCAAACTAGAGACTCTCCATTCACTCTGCACGAAAGTACACGATTCCATATTCACAATAGCACAGATGAATGGCCGAATGTTCCAAACCTTAGACGGGTTTTCAAACCAAATTGACAGTGACAGTGTCACGGTGATAGGTAGACACTACACAAACTGTGTGTGTCTTCGTTCAAATGTTGAGTAAACACTGCCTCAAGTGCTAGTACGATGACGTCACGACTGATTTTCCTTATATGGAAATTATTTGTGACGTCACAATGTGAGGTGTTAAACTGTATTTCAAAATGTTTTTCGACGTGATTTATAATCACGTTTCACAGTTAACTTAATTATCAGAAAGATTCTAAATCTAAATCTAAATCGAATAATGGCTTATATAGTGACAATTAGTCAATAAAACATTGAGAAATTTGGAACTACTTTTTCCCAGGCACTTAGAAAACCTCATTTTGCCAAAAACTTTACTACAACCTACCTAAATCCTGAAAAATTGGCTGTAAATATGAATGTGTGTTGGATTTAATATAAATAGGATCTTATATTCGTGTTCATATTTATTTGATTTATTAAATTCGTCTTTTTGAAACGATTAAAAACTCGCTAAAGCTCGTTTTTTATCGTTTCAAAAAGACTCATTTAATAAATCAAATAAACATGAACACTGATTTAAGATCCTCTATGTATAACACTGTTATATCTGATTCAATGCTTGATTATTTAAAACAAATTTCAATTTTCTCATGATACCAACAACTTTCCATGCAAAACTTAAAATATTACCAATAGGTGTATTCCATTTACCCTTGTTGTTAATTGTAAAACCCAAATGCTTGTTGCTTTCGACAAAGTGTATATTAATGTTTTCAAATATATTAAGCTAGGTGAATGGTCATAACTTGTTAAACAGAAAAAAACATTGCCTGGATTTTATTACAATCTAAACGAAAGTTATTAATACATTCTGACATGCTTATATCCAACACTTTTCCACAGCAACTTAAAAAGAGAAACAGGTCTGTTATTTGAAGGTGTTGATGGGTTACCCTTTTGATGGTTTTAATATTTGAAATCATCTATAGTCAGCGGCGAGTACGGCGAAATAGTGAAGCGATTTAAAATAATAAACTTCCAGTTAACAAATATCACTCTCTGAAGTAAATATGATGATCATGAAATAAGAAGAACCTACTTTCACCTTCTTTTCTGTACGGATAATTTCGGGACCAAAATATTTTTGAAAAATTGTTCAGGTGTTTCATGAAATCATTTACAAAATATGGTTTAGAGCAAATCCGGTATTCAGACTCTTTAAAGTATTATTCAATGTCTCAAGTTCTCTGTTCATATAAAATACATACAGAGAACCTATTTTAAATAGTTTCAAAAACTACTATGAAATACAGTGCTCCCTCGCTACAACGCCACCCAATGGGAGACACAGATTGTGTATGTTGTTCGGAGGGAGTCGCTATAGAGAGGTGGGGGGATTTAGACTTGGCTTACATTAGCAATCAGCTTGAATTCAGATCAGACGACGAGTAACGTCTGATCTGGATTCATGCTGTTTGTCACTCGTCATTATATTTATTCTATAAAACCTCCATTTATATATAAATTTGAGAAAAACAAAAGAAAACAATTTAAAACAGACGATATTGCAGCAGTAAAAACGTTTGACTTATTTGTTACATTTAGAGAACAGCGGCAAGGGCCGTTGTAAGGAGGGAGTCGTTGTAGGAAGGGCCGTTGTAGCGAGGGAACACTGTATATTCAAAAAGAATTAAATATCGTTCCCTCAGAATTTTAATTTCACTTTAAGTGAACTTCTTGTTTCTTTTCACTCAATACTTCTGTACTGCAGTTTGAAACCATCACCAGTCCTCTCAAGTACTTTGATTGAACATGGGTAAAACAAAAGCAAGTTTCCGTGAAACAGGAAATGAGTGTTCAGTTGATGATCGGTTAAATAAAAATATTAGTGACTTAGAAACAGTCATTGGCGATCCTTTTAACATTTAACCAATAGTACAAGGAAAAAAGTCCATTGTCCATTTCTATGACTTTCATTGACACATGTGTTCCAGATCCCAGGGTTCAGGACTGGCCTTTAATGGCAACACCGGGTCCAATACTGGCTATTGTCTTGCTATACCTGGTGACAATATGGCAGGGACCCAAGCTGATGGCCAACCGGAAGATACCAGACCTGTTTGTGTACATAGTAACCTATAACATGGCACTGGTTCTTTTGTCCGCTTACACGTTTTACGAGGTATGACCTTCTTGCCCTTCCAATACGGCCACTTTTAGTGCTTAAGTGTTCTTATTTCTTAAATCATTATCCCCTGAAACTCCCAATGGACAATTCCAGTTTTCAATTAAGACAGGTCAGTTTTAGACTATTTAGGGTTGTTTTTGATAATAAATTGCTAAATGACAAACAGTGGCGTCTCTGATCAGGGATTTCCCTGTTTACATAGGACAAGTGTACTCTTCACAGGTACAATTTTGGTAAAGGACGCATATATGCGTCACTAAGGTTCAATGAGTTAAAGCAGGGTGAAAGTAAATAAGTAAGGTCCTGTATCCTGTAAGAGCGTTCTGATTGTGATAAATCGTTTATATTGTCATTAAGTTTGCGTATTAGTGGTCGTATTTAAGCGAGCTTATATTGTATTTCTCTATCCGTTTTATGAAACGCCGTACGACAAAAAAATTGTCGTAAGTCAGATTCTAAAAGTATCAATAATTATTTATTTGTCTTACGTCCGTTTTTGTCGTACGACGTTTCATAAAACGGACCAAGTATTGCTAATTCAACAAGTTTGTTCTACTGACGCACGGTTGTATGGTAATAAACTCACTACTACAGAGACACGCCCTTTTGCGCCTTTAATTTTTTTCCTCAGGTTCAACTTTATACAGTCATAAATATGCAACATAAGAAATTTGTCTATATCCTTGCAGACTGAAATAATGCAGAATGTGCTTTAAGGTGCATTATGCTTTGCTTTCAACATGCTTTAAAAAGGGGTCATGTGCTTCAAAACTAGAAACAGGCTATGTGGTAATAGGTAAACTCGGTTCGGACACTTTTTGGTCCTTATGAGGACCATGTGACTACAGTAAAGAAATTGAAGTTGAGATGGTATGGGTAGTCACGATATTGTCAACATGATAGTGTCTGGATGTATTTTCAGTTTTTAGTGACGTCACTGAAGGCGGGTTACAGCTACACGTGCCAGCCTGTAGACTACTCCAACGACCCTTTAGCTATACGGGTACGCAAGCTTCTCTTGTTTAACTTGGTTTGTTTCAAAAATCATATTTAGACCCATAATTGGCCCAAACAAGCGTGTATGGCGTTCAGTAGAATTTCGATATCTCAAATTGGCTTTAGACAAATATACTCGTATTTCAAAGTTACAGCGTGGCACAACCACATTTTATCTTTGAAATACAGATGGGTTCGACAAAGTTGAAGTATTTCGAAAGGAGTCAACAAAACAGTCCCATTTCTCCCATTGAAAATTTGTTTTATTCTGAGTAGCAGACATGTTTTACCTGATGCAACATTCCTCAGAACTTTTTTAATCACACATGGCGCTTTGTTTATAGTCGCATTTACAGCTATACATTAATAAATGACAAGAATTGTAAGATTTACATAGTACGAAAGCCCGATGGTGACATTTTCATTTTTCTACTTCATAGTTCCGACTTCCAACTTCCAACTTCCGACTTCCAAGCTCCAAGTTTCGACTTCCAAATTCAAAGTTACGACTTCCACGTTCCATGTTCCGACCTCAAAATTTCAACTTCCAAGTTTCACGTTCTACTCCAAACTTCCAAGTTGTTAGCTAATAGCAGAGAGTTCTATCCGTTCTCGTGACGTCATATTTCTGCGCCTATTACTTCTCATGTGTGTATGATCATTCTGTGTGTATATAAATTCTAGACAGGAGTCATGTTGGCTTTGCGCAAGTGTGTTAATTGTCTGGTTTAAATAAGGCATCTGGTTCTACACTTTTAAACGTCTGCGAATCATTTTTATAACGATACATGTATCTTTAAAAAACATTATGTCATTGGTCTTCCTCTCACTTCATATTAGTTAAATGTTTTTTTCAAGTCTGTTTGTATTAAACAAGGTCTTTGTGTATATGTAGCAAATTGTGTGCATTGATACAGTCTACATAAAAATATGACTGCTTAATGCAAACCAAGGTAAAGCAGAAAGCTCCTTTAAATCTATGATTTTGGTTTAACTTTGTTCTGCATTAAACTTCATTTAGTTATTGCTTATCACTCACAAGTAGACTAACTATCCATTACGTTATAGTTTATACACGTGCTGAATTAAACTCGGAAGTTTGGACTTGAAGTCGGAACATTGAACTTGGAACAAGGAAATCGGAACTTGCCACCTGGAACCTAGAAGTCGGAACTTGGAGAATGGAAGTCGGACCTTGGAATTTGGAACATGGAAGTCGGGACTAAGAAGTAGAAACTGGGAAGCCGGGCATTAACAATAAACAATAACGATATAGGCAATTATCATAGAAGTAATGAAACTGTTTAATTGTAGATGGCCAATGTTTGCTGGTTGTACTTCATTTCCAAGATTATAGAATTGATTGATACGGTAAGTCATATACAGCTGCAACAAATGTCTTGAATAACTAAATGATACTCCTCTTTGTTGATTCAAGTCTTTAATCCCTTCGTTGCCTCGGTTTTATCGGCTTAAATATCTTCGCATGCAAGCATTTAAGACACTAGTGGAAATAAGATGATTAGATCTAGAGTGTTTAGCCAGCTGTACGTTTTCACAGGTAGATCATTATAGAAAAAAATGATAATATAACTTAATTATATAAGCCATTTCATGAGACTCATTGCATTTCAAAACCACAATCGCCATTTCAGGCTCTGCACTACCGAATGATATGTATAATTGTTACCAACATAATAGTACGAGTATATGATTATCAGTTTCAAGCAGTGTAGATCGTGTCTGGAACTACACTGTTTACAATACATTTAGTCTAGCTTTTCCATGACACGTCTCATATAAAAGTAAGACCGAGTGCATTAAGCACTGTGGTTCACATGGCTTAATGTATATATCATGTGTTGTGGAGCTGATGTTGCCTGCAAATAGCAGGAATTATGCATATTATTTGAATAAAACTTAAAAACTTGAAACATATTTAGTTGGAACTTAAGTTGTGTTAAGATTCAATAGAAATGTCAAGTGTATATTTTCTATTTCAAGTGGCGCTAATGGAGAAACTATGCTAATCAAATAACAGTCTGCATTTTGTAAAGGGGTCATTCTTTAAGTCATTCACCCTTGAAACTTTTATTGACAATTCCAGATTCCAAATAAATCTAGTTCATTTGTGACTATCTAGGGTTGTTTTCTGCAATATTTTGCAAAATGACAACAGTGCAGACTCCGGTTAAAGGAACTTCTGATCGTGGTATATACTGTTTGCATGGAACAAATGTACTCTTCAAATATGTACTGTTTGTAAATATGTAATTGACGAGTATACTCATCGCTAGGGTGACATGTGTTAAAAAAGCTTCTTGATGTCTAAATACAGGCGAATTATTGATACAAGGAACAGGTTAATATAGTTTCGTTGGCCTATCACCTGTATACTAAATCGCCGTCAATTGGATTTGCTGTTCAAAACGTGTTTGATTGTATTGTGGCAAACGTGTTTCAGGCTTTTCTCATATTACGCAAGAAAGACGTTTCGTTCTTACATGCATGCCATCATAGCACCATGCCATTTAACACTTGGATTGGTGTTAAATACATCGCTGGGGGACAAAGTAAGTTAAAACATATTATTATATACCTTTCGATGATTTATAGAGGTTTGTCAGTTAGATAAATTTCATATCGTCAAAGTTGATATGATCACTAGTGATGGTATCACTTTTGCTGTCACGATATCATTTTGTGACGTCACGGCACAATCATTTTTGTGACGTCGCGCGTAACCAATTTTTTTTTCTCTGTAAAAACGTCATTAAAATGTATAAAAAAGTAGAATAATCAATTCCTTTGAATAGATATGAAAAATATATCACTCGAATGGGTTGTTATCTGTTTAAAAAAAACTCGTCCTGCGGACTCGTTTTAACCAGATAACAACCAATCTAATTCTCGTGATATATTTTTCATATCAATCCAAAGTAATTGATTATCCTGTATGTGTTTGTTTCAAACGTAAGAAGTACAATGATAGTGAGACGGTAGTTAAAAGCATGGTGAAATTAAAGCAGAAACTTCATATAGGCTCTTTTGTCATCATTCATGTTCATAGCCAAAAGTTCCAACTTATCTACATTAAACTGTATTCAAAACAGGTTACTGCTTAAACGAAGATAAAAGTTGAGCCCAAATTTCTTTTTATAGCTTTCTGATATATCTTCAGCCTGCTTTAAAATGCAATTTGTATTCATAAAAATCAAGAAGGACAGGGTTAAACCATCCGTGAATAGCTGGTATACATAACATAATATAATAATAACATAATCTTTATTCGGCATAAAGTTGCACAAAGCACATATATAGCCGTACATGTATATAGCAGTATTGTGAAAAACAGGTGTATCTGACAAATTTAAATATATGTTAATCACACACATTACATATACAAAAGATAAAGGCAATTATTGACTACAGTGCTCCCTCTCTACAACGACACCCAACGGGAGACAAACATTGTGTGCGCTGTTCGGAGGGAGTCGTTATAGGGCGGGAAATTGGCTTACATTTACAAACAGCTTGAATCCAGATCAGACGCCGCGTAAGTTTTTTTATGTTTAAATGTCCAATATGTAACTTTGAGAAAAACAGCAGACGACAATTTTAAGTAGACGATATTGCAGCCTTTAAAAGGTTGGACATAAATGTCTTGTTTGGGGAACAGCGGCAAGGGTCGTTGTAAGGAGGGAGTCAATGTTGGGAGGGCCGTTGTAGGGAGGGAGCACTGAACTTCAAACTGACAACAAACTGACAACAATGTACATTACATAGAGGATAATCAATTCCTTTGGTTGCTGACTCGTTTCTTACCAGATAATAACCAATTCTCGTGATATATTTTTCATATCCATCCAAAGGATTACCTATCTAAATCACAAACATAAGTATACCAGACAAAAAAAAAGAAATGTTCACAATGTAAAAGCGTGTGCCTTTTATTGGCTTTTATTCAACATCTTGGTGAGAATTGCGAGCAACATATATCAATAAGAAAACTAAAATTGTTAATTTGATACAGTAAAAAAACGTCTGCATCAGTAAAAGAAAATTTTAGTGAAACAAAATGAAGAATTTATGTAAATCTGGTGCTATGAAGTCAAATACTGTATATATTGTAGTAGACGTTTCTTTTTTGTCTGGTATATATAGTAGAGTTGGCAGGGTTTACTGGTCCTTACAGATATGATACATACACCGGGCCCTATGTGTTGTAAGATTGTCGATCATGAAACATGATGATGAAACATGTCCCTGATTTGTATTCCAGCTTGGTTTCTGGCTATGTGCAATAGCTTTGTCCACGTTGTAATGTATTCCTACTATGGATTATCGGCCCTTGGACCAGAAGTTCAAAAGTATCTCTGGTGGAAGCGCTACTTAACCAAACTGCAACTGGTAAGCACTCACAATATTGTATAATGTTCTGCTCTATGTCTTTACCAAACCCTATGGTGTATCGGACCTACTCTTTTAATCGCACATTTAATAAAAAACCCAACTAAAATAGATAGCTGATTAATGCTGGGGCGGTGGTCCGGTGGTAGGTTTGAGCCCTGTCAGGATCACTGTAATTTTTCTGAGTAAGAAAATAACCCTATATTGCTCCACTTCACCCAGGTGAATTGAAAGGGTACCTTCGACGGAAAGAAGTCAATGTGCCATGGCTGCAACTTGCGCCGTATGTAACTGGCCGGCTTGTAACTCGATGAACGGGGAGGTTATTGTAAAAGTCGACAGAATACAAGTTGGCTTCTTTAAAAACAGAAGCCAGGGAAGCCGAGCAGTTTTAATGAAGCGACATGTATATATGGTAGGAAACAAAACTATGTAGGGTTGAGGAAAAGAGTAATATAGGTGAAAGTGATACTTGAGATATTTGAGCTCTTTTATGTAAAATATACCTCTCTATATAAAGCGACCCAATAAATTGCGTTAACGTCAATTCTCGTATTCTCATGGTTTCTCATAATCAGATGAAATGGGCATTCCTGACATCCAGAAATATATCAACTTTTTTCCTCCGATAAATTTCTGTTGGAAAATGTTGCATGGACCCATAAATCATCAATTGGATTTGAATTCTCTATTTTCGAATTTCAAATGTAAAACCTGCTGTGCAGATTGTCATTTATTTAATACTTGTGCATAGTTCAAATCTCAATAAACAAAAAAAATGATGCCACAGATGCAGAAATTCTCCATATGATAGATTTTAAGTGACTCTAAAAAGACTTATCTGAACTGAAAGAGTGTACCCCCTCCATAGCAAAAAACCTTGACAACCAATCAGAAGTCCCAAGAATATGGGGAAACATTTGACTGATTTAGATTATGCAGGGTGGTGTATTCAAACGTAGAAACGACCTAGATAAGATTTTATTATTATTATTTCTATTGATGTTATACTTTATTTAGAGTTTCTACTGACTTTTAAGCAACACAAGAAATTTTAATAACAATTTATGTGCTTTATATACATGTATATTCTAAGGCTTAGCCCCGCGAGAGTAGGAGACACCAGTATAACTGTTGTTTTAGACAGTTCGTTGTTTAACACAATGCTGCTTATAAGACAAGGCGAAAGTAAACAGAGAATTCCAGTAAATGTTTTCAATTTTACTATCACCTTGCTTGAAGCTGCCTTCTGTCATTCATACAATCAATTAGCGTTAGCTTAGTAATTGTAAGCGACTTTTACTGCCGCCACACAAGCATTTAACATCTTATGTAGTGAAGGTATGAGTTTTATTCCGTATCGAAGTGATAAGTTCCGGTACGGGTTTTATTCCTAACCACAATATTTGATTTTCTGATTGTGATTTATTATTGGGGCTTTGTGTTTTATGAAGTAAATTATGCTAGGTGCTAAATGAACTTCACCTTCCATTCTATCAGGTGAAATACGCTGTGTATTTCTTTACTTTATCATCCATTTGTTTGACTTGTTTGATGTTTTTGTTACTGTATTGTATGACTCATGCCCATATGGGCCCAGTCTTGAATAAAACTTGAAACTTGAAACTTGTAAACATTGGTTGCTGCGTAAAATGTATGCAAACTAGTTTCAGGCATGCGCAGACAATGCATTTTTGACTGGTTGTACAATATTGCGCCAATTATTTTCAACGTTTCGGAATAAGCAGAAGTTCCTTCCAAGAAAATGGCTACATTCAACCTAAACACTGAAGGGGGCTTCCAATGACATATAAATTTCAGACTTTATAAACCCATACCTTTACCTTTTTACCTTTTCAAGGTTTAACTGTGTATTATTGTCTGGTTATTCTCTGTTTTCAGGCACAGTTTGTAGCTGTAATTATGCACACCAGCGTGAACATGTTCTTTGTCAAGGAATGTGACTTCCCCCGTAGTTTTAACTACGCCGTAGTGGTGTACTCACCAACAATGATAGCTCTTTTCGCAAACTTCTATTGGAAAACTTACACACAGAAACATAAGGCTACATAAAGAACAATTCAAATTAGTGCCATAGTTTTTAAAATTAGCGATCAACAAAAAGATGTTATATAAAGGTGAACATTAAATGCAGGGAAAAGGTAATGCAGAAAGGTCATAAGGAAGTTTTACTTTTTGCTTGACTCTACGGACTGTATTAAGCAATGTTCTCTAGAGATTTAAAAGCAAATGAATTATGTCGTACATAAAGGTGACAGCATACTGCAGGAACTATAATTTGCATATTGTTCCTTTAGGAGTTTCTCTGCATTACTCTGTCCTTCATTAATCAAGACAATACATGTATATTTTATTGCTATTTAATACAACTGTGAGTATCACACAATCAACTTGCTTTAGAGAGTTATATGTAGAGTAGAATCACAGTCGAAAACATATACAGGCGTACTCCGCGGGTAATCCTAAATGTATTAAAATGTAAGACAACCTAAGGCAAGTTGGATACAACAGATCAGACTTTATTTAACATTCTATGAATAAAAAACATATGAAGATTGTGAGGTAAATTATTACCGAAACGTAAATGTGGTCATAGTAGACCTCATACTTTTTGTATTTTATGCGGTAATAGTGTTCTATTCTTGTAGCATATCCAGGTCTACATTGATTCACTGTGATGGAATTGAACTTGGCATGTATCTTTGTGCTTACTTGCGCATACATGACGTACATAACTTCTGCTGACGAAGTATGATACATTCATATATTTTAATTAACGTAATTTGCGAAATGTCGAAATTAATTTCCACAAACAATTGTTTCTATATACATGTAAAATTTAGTATGGCACAAACACTAATTATATTTTATACAGTTAGATTAGGCCATTTTGGTGCGTATTGAACATAGCTCTTTACCTAGAGTCCTCATTGTGACAGATACAGTGGAGAAAACGTTATTCTTACCCGTTTCACCCTTTCACTCTCAATTACGCCATAAAGCGCATTTGCAAACAGTTTGGGTCCTGATTAGACGCCGCGTAACGCGGCGTCTGATCAGGACTCAAACTGTTTGGCACTCTTATCGATATTTATTAAGTCATACAAACTTAAATCTAACTTTGAAACGTGTCTTGTAGACAACAATACTGAGGCAGGCAACAATAAAGCGGTGAAGGGGTAAACCTCTCCCGAATAATTTGATCATGAAAGGATTAAACGAAACTATTGCAAACACAATGCAATGAACATAGATAATGTGTTCTTTGAATGAGTTCATTATGCTGGTAAATCCATATTTCAAGTATCATTTTCTTCAAAACACAGCACTAAAATTTCACTTACATTGACGGTTTCGTCTCTCACTGGAGACATCATCAGGAGTGCCAAACTGCACGCTTTCGTCATGCTCGACGATTTTCGAGGCAACAAGGACGTCATGAACCGAGACGAGGGGGCCTACTAGCTCTCGAGGGTTTACGACCAGGTTTTCGCCACATCCAAGGAAAGTGGCGAAAATCGTCGAGCATGACGAAAGCGTGCAGTTTGGCACTTCTGATGATGTCTCCGGTGAGAGACGAAACCGTCAATGTAAGTGAAATTTGAGTGCTGTGTTTTGAAGAAAAGGATACTTGAAATAGATAATGTGGACGATAATTATGAAACTCAGGGTGGCAGACAGTTTCGTGCCTGGTCACACACCGGGTAGTCGCGTGTCTGATCTGACTCCAAACTGTTTACATTGTAAATAGTAGTTAGATAATAAACACGTTTATTGGGGAAGAACGCCCCTCCCCCTTCTGTAACCCGACGTCTGATTAGGATTGTTTTATTCTACAAAGGTCTCCACATGGGTGTAATTTAACCCATTACCCAATAAATACACCTATTTATGCCTTTAAGTTATTCCTGCACTGAAGAAAATAGTACCACTTTTTATAGTCATGATATTTTTCTATATTCTAGAAGATGGTTACTTAAAGCAGGCTGAAAGTAAAGCAGAATGTGCACATTCTGCTTTACTTTCAATCTGCTTTAAGTGGTATCCTATCTTCAATACTAGACACAGGCTATGGGATGTGGGTTAAATAATCTCTAGCAGAAAATATTTTGTTCATTCTTCCACTATGTTATTTTTGTAAGTAATATAAATTTCACATCAGTAAGGTTTTGGAAACAATCTTAAACAATAATTAGTTTAAACATATTTTATTTCCATATACATAAGGAAACAATAATTGAAGCGATTGAAGTCCAAATATATCGTCGTCTGTTGTAATTATCTCTTTGCATGCTTGGTATTTTGTCGTCTGCGGGTATTCTAAAAATATAATTTTCTAATTTTCTTATCAAAAAAGAGTCAGAGTGTCAAACAGTTTGGATCCTGATGAGACGCCGCATTACGCGGCGTATCATCTGGATCCAAACTGTTCATGCAAAACTGTGGCACATATATCCGCCGCTAGCATGTAAAGAGTTAAACCATATGACACGTTTTAATCAACTGCAAAATTCGGTTTAACCCTTTACAGGTTGAAAGTAAAGCAGAATGCGCCCTAAGGCGCATTCTGCTTTACTTTCAGCCTGCTTTAAGCTATTAACTGCTAGAATAAGGAAAGTATTAAATATGACACATATTCATTACGGTATAATTTGGAACTATTTTCTTCAGCGGATGAATAAAATGAATGTGCTAAAAGTCGCTTCTATAAGGGAAAGGTTTAAGCATAATTGACTGATTATCACCACATATTATAGACATAATGATTGCAAACGTCGGCAATATTCAACATACTTATATTAATTACATGAAAAACAGTGAGAGTACTATTGAGTGAATGCAGTAACGGAGTTTCATGTTAAGTTCCAAGTAATGGTAACGAGTCCAATTTCTATTTGTCTTAAAGAATACAGTAAACCCTCTCTATTGCGACCACTAAGTATGGTAATTATTATGTGTTTAAGACTTGTTACAGCTTAAAGCTAGGTGGAAGTAAACAGAAAGCTCATTTAGGAGCTCCCTGTTTTACTTTCATATAGTTTTAACCCATTACCTCATATCCCGTTTCTAGCTCTGAAAATAGGTGATCACTTAAAGCAATTTGAAAGTAAAGCAGAATGTGCCTTACGGCACATTCTGCTTTACTTTCAGCCTAAGCTATGGTCTGCCACAATATAGAAACTATTTTTATGATACCATGTACATATTCAAGACTGTATAGATTCGAACTATTTACTTTAGTGGAGGAAGAAATTGAAGGCGTAAAAGTGCGTTTTTATTGAGTAATGGGTTAAGGCTTGTTAGAACTTAAAGTTAGGTGGAAGTTAACATAAAGCTCATGTAGGAGCTCTCTGTCTTACTTCCACATTGTTTTAAACTGTCACATGTGTTGACGTCCGTTTCTGTCATATATATATATTGGCTAATTGGACGCCCAAAAAGGAGGGGGGCGTATACAGAAAATCCGGGCAATACCTTACTCCTATTATCTAGTTCTTTTGGATGCCCAGTGTTAAGCGTTGATAAATCGGACCTATGTTTATAAAGTCTCATGCGAAGGACTTGGTCCGGTGGGGATAGAACTCACGTCCCCTGGTACCGCAGGCGAGTGTGCTACCACTGGACCACGTCCACCGGTTTCAAACAATGAATTAAAGGTGGTAATAGAGGGATTTTACTGTATTTCAACCCGACAACTAAGATTATGTATAAATGTAAGACAGTAAATATGGTGACTCTTCCAGTGGTGAAATATCACATGAGCTCGTCAGTTTTATGATCTACATACATGTATACGGATTCAGCAGTGAAATGATTAACTGTCATTTGTTTTCCGAGCTTTAATATACATGTGCTCCCATGTATAAATATGTACAGTGGAGAATCTGTTATTCTTTCCCAATAAACGCGTTTACGCTAAAACTATTATTTGCAGTGCAAACAGTTTGGAGCCAGATCAGACGCCGGGTAACCCGGCGTCTGATCAGGCTCCAAACTGTTTGCCACCAAGATAAACAAGAATTATCAGAATTGTCCAAAAGTTATTCTTTTCTACGTTTTAGTGCTTTGCGTTTGCGTACGTTTGCGTTTAAACGGGAAAGAATAACAGATTCTCCACTGTACACTGTATACCGCGGTATCCATACATTTAATTAAAATGTATATGACGTATGTATAGATTTTTATTTACACTTTAGATATTTACTATAGACTTTACTGATACTTGTTCAGTTTCTTTAGACCAAATAAATATTTCATATCACAGCGTGTTTCTTATGTACTAAAATTGGTTAACTCATTCATCCCTGATTATTTTAATGGGCTATTCCAATTTTAAATTAGGTTTAGTCTATTTTTGATTATCATGGGTTGATTTTAACAATATATTTCAAACTGTTTGACACTCTTATCAACTATTTTCTAAGGCATACAAACTTAAATATAACTTTGAATCGTGTCTTGCAGACAACAATAATGAAGAAGACGACAATAAAGCGGTGAAGGGGTAACAATCTCCCGAATAATTTGATCGTGAAAGGGTTAAATTATTCCTACACTGTTTGCATATGAGAAGTGAACTCGGAAGAGGTACATGTTTGTAGAAATCGAATATACTCGTCCTTAAGGTCCATTTCCATGGCGTCACCTGCTTATAGACAATTGCCGTTACTTTTGTTTCTCAAGGATTTCTCAAATTTAAATTTTAGCCAACTTGACTGAAATACAAATCGATATAAGTGTCAAACAGTTTTGCTTCTGATCGATCCTGACCGCGTTTTGCGGCGTCTGAACAGGATCTATACTTTGCAAATGTATGACTAAGTGTTGTTTTACAACGATGGAGGACATTTTCAAACCCAGTCAAATATCAAAGAAATACGGATATATAGAGCTCCCTCTCTACAACGACAACCAATGGGAGACAAAAAATGTGTGCGTTGTTCGGAGGGAGTCGTTATAGAGAGGGAAATTGGTTATATTTGCAAACAGCTTGAATCCAGACCAGACGCCGCATATCGCGGCGTCTGATCTGGACTCAAGCTGTTTGCCACTCGTCATTAAGTTTTTTTTCTGTCAAAATGTCCATTATGTAACTTTGAGAAAATCAGCAGACGACACTTTTAAGCAGACGATATTGCAACAGTAGGTATTAGACATAATTGGCCTGTTTAGGGAACTGGTGTAAGCGTCGCTGTAAGGAGGGAGTCGTTGTTTGGAGGGCCGTTGTAGAGAGGGAGCGCTGTATAATGTTTATGGCTATTCAAGGACTCATCAGACTTCGATATGATAAAAACTGAACCAACTGATGACATAAGACTTTAATATCTGACAAGTAGTGATATTTAATAATTCGCTAATAAAAGTTTAATTTGACAAGCACTTGAGTGCCGACATTATAAATGTTTATTACCCGTGGCCGGACTGATTACGTCCGCTTCGTACGTCAGTCCAACTACACTGCAGTGTCCAAGAGCGGATCCTGGGTGTCAGTTTGTTATGTCTTATCTATACAATAGGGGCCCGTTTCATACAACTTAGAACGCCAAACGTGTCGTAAGTCAGATTATAAAAGTCTCAATTTTTATTTATTTCTCCATCTAATCCTGTCTTGTGACATCTCTTTTTAACAGCACCGAACACTTTTTTTATTCACCGATGTATTTTACAAAGAGCATGGAAATTATTAAATATTATACTTGTATAATATTATATACATAATATATCTGTGGTTCGGTACGATGCAAATTACAACAAAACAACAACGAAGGGCTGGGACGGTGTTTTGTAGGGGACGGAGTGGGTGGGGTATTTACTGTTTATCCCATTAACCCATAAATACGCTTCTTTACGCATTTAATTCAGTCCTCAACTGAATTAAATAGTTCCACTTTATAAAGTTATGAATATGTTTAATAACATTTTTTCCTCTATTCTAGCAGATGTAGCTTAAATCAGGCTGAAAGTAAAGCAGAATATGCCTTATGGCACATTTTGCTTTACTTTCAACCTGCTTTAAGTGGTCACCTATCTTCAATACTAGAAAGAGGATATGGGATAATGGGTTATGGTACTTCTTCAGGAAAAAAACAGTGCTCCGTCCGTAGCAACAATTCCCTTTTCACAACAATACTTGCAGATGTTCTCCACCAAAGAATACATTTATGGCTAAGGCTTTCACTGATGCACAATCGTCTGCTTAGAATTGTCGTCTGTTGTTTTTCTTAAAGTTACGTATTGGATATTTTGACAGAAAAAAAAAATAATGACGAGTTGCCAACAGTTACGCGGCGACCGATCTGTATTTCAGCTGTTTGTAAATGTAAGCCAAGTCACGCTCAGCAATCTAAAGGGTATCAATTTCCCCTCCCTATAACACCTCCCTCCAAACAATTCACCACACTCTGTGTCTCATTGGGTGTTGTTGTAGAGATTGAGAAATATAGAAGACAGTAAGTAACTTACCATCTTAACAGGTTCCAAACTGGTCGATACCTTGTAGGCATTTCTATTGAACTGTATGTAAACAACAAAAATACCGAAAACCAGAAAACTGCAAACGTATATAGAGAGTAGATGACATGCAGCAGAAACATAATCCAGTGGTTTAAAGCAACCAAGGTCTATCCGCAGTTGTTTTGTATATTATGTACAAAACATTTGAATGTGTATAGACAGATTATTTTTCACCTGGCAGGGCGGAGCTAACCTTTGGCAAAGATAAACTAATTTGCATTTGATTTTAGGGGTGAAAGGTAGTAGTTTAGGTACAGTTCCGTATTAAATAGTTATTTTCCGATACTTTCAAAATGAAGAAACACATGGATGTGTAGCCAAATCCATGTGAAAAAGGTGTGTACAGTGCTCCCTCTCTACAGCAACACCCAATGGAAAACAAAGACTGAATTCGTTGTTCGGAGGGTGTTGTTATATGGAGATAGTAAGACTTGGTTTACATTTGCAAAAAGCTTGAATCCACAAAGTCACTAAATGATTGTTGCATTTCGGCAGTGTATACGGTACTGAATGTTAAAGAGTAGATCCGCTATTGTAGGTCAGCATAAACAAAGGCAACGTCCTGGTCAACAACAGTTTCATCTACGAGTTGTTTAAATGACATTATAAGTTTGTGACATTTGTTGAATGGAATGAGGTTCGGTATAAAAGAAGTTTTAAATCTGTTTTACAGGTATGCAAACATAAGTTAAGCCAGTCAGTAAATTAAAGATAAAAGACAAAGGGGACTATGCATGCATTCCATCTATAGTAAATCCTCTTTATTACGATCACTACATCATGATGAATTTTCTGTTTTAACCCTTTCATGATCAAATTATTCGAGATATTTTACCCTTTCACCGTTTAATTGTCGTCTGCTTCAGTTTTGTGTCTGCACTGTCGTTTTAAAGTTAAAATAAGGCATTATGACTGAAGAAATTTCAAAACGAGTGTCAAACATTTTGTATCCTGATCAGGATCCAACTTGTTTGCAAACGCATTTTAAGCGTCATTGAGAGCGAAAGGGTTAAGGCAGATAGCTGCAAGATGAAAGAAAAACAGAAAACTCCTTTAGAACATTCTGTTTTACTTTATCTTGCTCTAAGCTGTCATCTGTCTTTAAAACCACGAAGTCTTCAAATGATCGTAATAAAGAGGTTTTCCGGTATTTGAAATAAAGCTGAGAATGATGCGTGATGGATAAACAATAACAGCTACCATATTCAAATATGGACACTGATACTGAGATGCTGAGGTTTGAGGCCAATTTACGAAGAATCGCTGAAGGATACATAACATTTGTTTTATGTACTGTGGGATTTTTTTGCAACCTGTTAGCGTTTTTAACCTTCTGCTCGAAGGCTGTGAGGACATCGACCACGTCTGTGTATCTAAGGGCCCTTGCTGTCGCCGACATGTGCGTGTTAATTACTGCAGTGTTTCGCTATAAAACTTACAAACTCTTTCTCGACGACCAACATGAATTAGATTCAGTGTTTCACTTGGACGCATACGTTGAAGTATTTGTTGAACCGTTGCACTGGATCGCCCTTGGATCATCCAGTTTTATAACTATTGCACTATCCCTAGAGCGCTACCTGGCGATACGACATCCACTCATGGTGAAGCGTAGTTGTTCCACACTGACTGTGCTTCTCTGTATCAGCGCTATTATTGTTATTGTTATTGCAATTACGGCCCCGAACTTTGCTGCGTACTCAGTAAAAAAGATTGACTTCTTTGGGTACGAAGTGGCGGTTGCAATGCTGACGGCATATGGTGAGAGCAGTCTTTACCCGTGTACATATCACAACTACATTGTGCCTATTGTATGGTATGTCATCCCAGCCGTGCTACTCACAGTGCTCAATATTCTACTATCAGTTCACGTCCAGAAGTCAAGCAGAATTCGCGTAGGTCTACCACACATACAAAACCCAAACCGCAAACTTTCAATGATCATAATATGTATAGTATGTGGTTATATGGGCTGTAACTTTCCCAAATGCATCTTCATGTTCTACAAACTCGTCAACCAAATGTCGGACAGAAGTTTGTGCATTGCTTATACCAGGAACATTGGCTCTCCAAACACGAAGGTGTACCTGCTGATAGAAGTGATCACGGAGATACTCAATATCCTCAACAGTTGTGTCAACTTTCTCCTCTATTGTCTCATCGGGTCGAGATTCAGGAGAGAACTGAAAAAGATTCTGGTTTGTCGTTGGAAAAGAAGCCAGTTATCATGGACGTTTAATAGTAACAGCCAGAGATCACAACGATCACTGAAATACAAGAATGATAACGGGACGAGTATGCATTGAGCATTAAACAAAATGGTTAGTGTTTATTAATTTTGATTTCACTGTTCATAACAAACATCTGGGGAAAAGGGATAGCCAAACTGAAATGTTGGCGTCAGAAAAAATTCTAAAGATTGTGCATGTTTTTCCCATTTGAATTGTAAAACAGACTGAAAGTTAATTAAAAGCACTCTTTCAGGAGTGTAATGCTTACGTTCAGCCTAGGTCAAGCTGCTACCTATCACTACGTCTTCTTTCCATAATCATTGAGTGAGGTTTTTGCTGCAATATCATTCATAAATTATTTACTTATGGTTTACATAGATACATTGTAGATCATTGTCAGGCTCAGGCGTAAGTCTGATCGGGACCCAAGCTGTTTGCAAAGTCGAGCGTAGTGGCTTCGAAAGGAATAAAACATTATTGGTGTTTTCGTTTGACAAGCCTTATTAATGGAAATTTAATATACTGTTCAGCACACTATCTTTAAGGACAGAAGATAAATAGTCTAGTTATTCGAATAATTGGAATCATTACATGCGTTTTATGGTGAATTATTAGTTTGTTTGTCAATAATCATGAGCTAATGTGCCAACAGGGAAAACAGGATTGGGTATCCCCTTCCTAATTATCTAATAAGCGACATATTATTAACACTTTCCCTGCCAAGCCAAACATCGCTTACACAGTAAAACCTCTCTTTCACGACCACTAAAATGTGTAAAATATTAGGTAAAAGGTGACTGCTTCAAGCAAGGTGACAATAAACCAGAAAACTCACTTAAGAGCTTTCTGTTTTACTGTCACCTTGCTTTTAAGCTACCACATGTCTTTTATCAATTAGTCTTCTTTTTAGTGGTCGTAATAGAGCGGTTTTACTGTATAAATCTGCAAACAGTTGGATTTTGAATGATGCCGCGTAACGCGGCGTTTGTCCAGGATCCAAATTGTCTGACAATTACACCAATGCTTTTTAAGCAAAAACGGAAAATGCATAGAATTCCAAATTTTATCAATAAACGCACACGAACAATTTCAGTAGATGGGTTATAACGTTGTATTAAGGCAGTATGATCAGATAATAATATATAACTGGTGTTCAATGCATCGTATGGCAGTCGTCTAGTCTGGATGTACACTGTTGACTCCCGTTAGTTTTACCCTTACAATTTTCACAAGAAAGATAATAGCCAACACGTATTCAAAAGGCCCATTGAAATCTTAACTGATTTGAAAAAAGATTAATATTAACATTTGAATGATGGTTACATGATAACTGTTAACTGTTTATATATTATACTACCTTACTCCAGTATATGGTATTGCAGTGATACATGCTTCTCTGTAAATATGTTCATCTTGTTTTGCCTTCAAATGGCAAGAAACATTGTAAAAATGTTTGAGGCAATACAATTATGTTACGTTATGTTATGTTATGTATTAGCTTTAACGAGATAAAAACATATGACTGTTTCACCATTGACACAAACATTATTTTTATGTACAGTGGAGAATCTGTTATTCTTTCCCGTTTAAACGCAAACGTACGCAAACGCAAAGCGCTAAAACGTAGAAAAGAACAACTTTTGGACAATTCTGATAGTTCATGTTTATCTTGGTGGCAACCAGTTTGGAGCCTGATCAGACGCCGGGTTACCCGGCGTCTGATCTGGCTCCAAACTGTTTGCACTGCAAATAATAGTTTTAACGTAAACGCGTTTATTGGGAAAGAATAACAGATTCTCCACTGTATGTAGCGAATGTTTACTGATTAGCCGATAGCTTTTGTACTAAATAAAGTACAGTGCTCCTTCTCTACAACGGCCCTCCGAATAACGACCCCCTCCTTACAACGACCCTTTCCGCTGTTCCCCGAACAAGACAATTATATCTAAAGATTTCACGGCTGCCATATCTTCTGCTTAAAATTGTCTGCTGTATTTTGACAGAAAAGAAAATAATGACGAGTGACAAACATCTTGAACCCAGATCAAACGCCGCGTTACGCGGTGTCTGGTTTTGATTCAAGCTGTTTACAAACGTAAGCCAATTTCCTCCATATAACGACTCCCTCCGAACAATGTACACACTATTTGTCTCTCGTTGGAAGTCGTTGTGGAGAGGGAGCGCTGTATCTATCTTTTATGCATTTTACTGCAATTATATCGCCTGCTTAACGTTAGTGTCTATTTTCATTTGTCACATTTAGACAAAATTACTACGGATATTCCTCATTTGCTTTTTATCAATCCATTCAATACCATTACGTCATCTACTTGAAACAATTGCCGTCTTCCTTTCTTTTTCAAAGTTCAGATTTTTAGTAAATTGACTAAAGAAATACCGTAATGGACGTCAAACAGTTTTTCATTCTGATTAGATACTGCGTTACGCGGTGATTAACCCTTTACCCCATAGTTTTGAAAAAGGTACCTCCTTAAAACAGGTTGAAAGTAATGCAGAATGCGCCTTAAGGCACATTCTGCTTTACTTTCAGCCTGCTTTAAGCTACCACCTGCTAGAATAAAGAAAACATTCCTTATGATACATATTCATGACTATATAAATTGGAACTATTTTCTTAGGTGGAGGAATAAACTGAATGCGCTAAAATGTGATTCCAGGGGGAGGGTTAATCAGTATCCAAACTGTTTTCCAAAAATCACAGTAATCGGGCATATGCGGTGAAGGGGTAAACACACAATTTAACCCTTAGCCCGCCAAATAAATTGTCGTCTGCTATATTTCTCGTCTGCTTCAAGTTTCAAAGTGCTTCAAAGTTGCTCAAAATTGCTGAAAATGTTGTCCGAGTGTCAAACAGCTTGGATCCGGATGAGACGCCGAGTTACTCGGTGTCTCATCCGGATCCAAGCTGTTTGCATATGGAGCTATAGTCGTGAGTGGCAGGCTAAGGGTTAACGTAGAATCTAAAAACGTCTACGTGGAGTACGTCTTGTACGTTTTAGGGGTCTTAATGTGGATCAAAACTGATTTTATAGGTTGCAAATACTGGTTTTCGATGGTCACGGGATTCAATGCAATATTTATTTTGTTTATGTTAAATATTTATTTGACACCAATTGACATTTATTTTATGAAATAAGTTAATGTTTAAAAAATCCGTATATGACTTGTATACACGTCAGTAGGAGTTTGGTTCAGCTGCATGGATAGTTTAAGACATGTGGGAGTTTAATACAGGACACAGAAATTCAGAGCGCTTATCGAACTTACTGCTTACTGCAACATGGTGAAATAGAGTCTAAATATTCGTTGGTAGTATCAGGGGGACACAAACTTTGTTTATGTTCTGTTGGCCTAATTATAAACTGTTTAATCAAAACCTTATCAACATAGACGCGCCTTCAACCATTTGTATATGGGGTGACTTGATAAAAAGATCATTTCAAGTATTATATACATTCGTGGTCAGTAAATATTGAAAGAGTTTAACTCTTTCACTGTCAATGGTGCCAAAAGGCGATCTTGCAAACAAGTTTGCTCCTGATCAGACGCCGCGTAACGCGGCGTCTGATCAGGAGCAAAACTGTTTGACATTCGTATCGACATTTCGTCAGACAACAACAGCCATAAAGCTGACTGTAAAAGTATTACAGACAACACTGCAATTGCAGACGATGATTGTGGCGGTACAGTGGAGAAAACTTATTCTTTCCCGTTTAAACGCAAACGAAACGCAAACGCAGTGCATTAAAATGGGTAAAATGAAAACCTTTTGACAATTTTGACGACTCATTTTAAACTGAGTGGCAAACAGTTTGGAGCCTGATCAGACGCCGGGTTACCCGGCGTCTGATCTGGCTCCAAACTGTTTGCAATGGAAAAAATAGTTTTAGCGTAAACGCGTTTATTTGGAAAGAATAACGTTTTCTCCACTGTAAGAGTGTTAGAGCAGACAATAAAACTCGGCAGTGAATGAGTTAAAGCTTGAAATATTCTCTCAGTGAGGTAGATATATCGAGAATCGACTGTATATGCAGATTACTGCAATAACGGGTCATATAAAAAACAAACTTTGCAGCTTTTCCTCATTTGTTTAATACAATTTATTATGCTTTACATACATATTCTATTACTAATAACAACTCGTTTCTCTTGAAGGAGCCATACAATGAAAAGTCGTAAAACAGTTCAAAGTACTAACATCCTATTTATGTGGCATTGCCCACTTAGGCTTGAGATCCACACAGTACCCAACTCACTTGTATGGAAAATAGAAGACAAATGCGTAATGTATGTTTGTTAATGGGCATTTTATTTGAAATGCCATAAACTTAAAATCAATGTTATAGAAAGTAAATATCTAATTTCCATATCTGGGCGACCCAGCAACCGCCCAGCAGAATAATAGCATGGTAACATGAACATAAAATCTCAAGTACATTACATGAAACAAGAAAGAGGAGGAGGAAGGGAGGTGGTGGTTTTCGGCGAAAAATAGGTCAATGACCTTCCAGTTCAGAGATATGAGAAACTGACTGGTTTCCTATATATTTATACATAGCATTATACTTGACTGGTAATTGCCGGAGTGACCATTTTGGTGGCAAATGATCTTGACCGGCAATTACTGAAATGGTGACCAATTACACATAAATCCTTATATGTTGGCATAAAATAAATGTATGTGGCATTTCCCACTTTGGATTGATATCCTCACAGTACCAAACTTACTTGTATTAAAAATAGAAGACAAATGCGTTATGTATTTTTTTAATGGGCATTTTATTTGAAATGGCATAAACTTAAAATTAATGTTATAGAAAGTAAATATCTAATTTCCATATCTGGGCGACCCAACAACCGCCATAAGTGAAACGGCCGCCATAAAATATATAAATATGACGGGAAAATACCAACAATTTATACATACACACGGACCACAGTTACTTGACACATTTTGATTTTTTATTACTATCTAGATCTACCATATAATAGGAAAAATGTATATATATATACTTGTGACAATTACATATGATTACTCTGTGTTATATGTACATATGGCACATGTGTGATATAGTGTAACATATTAAAATGTACAGATACATTATAACACCGGGATTATATTCAAGTAGTTTAAATCTTCTGGGTTAACCATTACCCCCATACATATGTTTTTTCGCTTTAGATTTATTCCTGTTCTGAAGAAAATAGTTCGACTTTTATACAGTCATGAATGCGTAGTGTCATGATGAATACGTAGTTTATATACCTTGTAGATAGTAAAATAAAACAGGCTACAAGTAGGGCAGAATGCGCCTTAAGGTTCATTCTGCTTTACTTTCAACCTGCTTGAAGTGGTGGTCATCTGTCTTCAAAACTAAAACAGACTATTGGGTAATGGGTTAACAATAACATAGTCTGATTTGGTTTTGCCTTAAAAATATTGTCCTGACACAATTCTGTTTTTTCGGGAATTTCAAGTGGTATAAAACAGTCTGGGTCCAATGTTATAAAGAGTGTGAGTTGAGTCTGAGTTCTTGCTCAAGGATTTGACTGCACAGCTTGGGCAAAAGCTCAAATCTAATCTATCAAATGCTTGAGAACTAGCGCAGACTCAGTTCAAACTCTTCATAACCTCGGGACAGATTCAGATAAGAGACCGAGTAACACTGAGTCTCATCTGGGTCTAGACTCTTTGAAAAATTGTAGCCATAGTAACAAACTCACCGGTTTTACCGTTTACCATTCTATGTAGGAATTCAGTATTTATAATTTTACGACCAGTGTAGACTCTGATCAGAATACTCTTTAAGGACCCCTCTTATCAGTGTCTGCACTGTTTGTTTTAGTTTTGTACGATTTTACTAAAATATTTCTGAAACCAATATTCACTGGTCATCGTACATTTTTTTTTAAAATTCAAATTAAAAAAGCAAATATATTTTTCAACGTTGTATACAAACACCGTGTCCAAACGTGATCTATTTCACATGGATCTCTTTAGGAACCAAACACCACCGCTCACTTTGTAAAAAATGTAGAGGGCCAAATGTGTTCAGGTAGAAAAGTCCTTAACTGGATAGCTGTTTCAGCCTCAATGGCTGTCATAAACTCAATACCGGTCAACAATTCAATGTCACGAATACGGACAACATTGTCTCGTAGATACATGTCCAAGGCCTGCAAGTAAAATGGTCAATACGTTACACCCAGTTCATTATAGTGTCATTTTAAAGCCATTCAAAAGAACAGGGGCCCGTTCCATAAAACTTCGTACGACAAATGTTGTCGTAAGTCAGATTATAAAAGTCTCAATTATTATCTATTTCTCCATCTAATAGTGTCTTGTGAGACGATTCCAAGGAGATGTCACAAGACAGGATTTGATAGAGAAATCAGAAATTAAATGTATTTTAAAGTTTTGAGTTACGCCCGTTTTTGTCATAAGAAGTTTTATAAAACGGGCCCCAGATGCGGGAGTATCAAACACTGTGTTTTAGAAAAACAATTAGTGACTTCCCTGGTGTATAATCAATATATTTACACTCAACTTATATGTTTAACAGAAAGAAATATACATGTTCTTTAGATATAAATTACTGAAATTGGTACAGTGCACTACGAATAGTAACATTTTCTTTATCTTCAATACAAATGTACATATAAGATGAAAGTTGCTGTCACTCTACCAACATTTTATTATTTAACGCAAATAATAACTACAAGGATATCCCAATAAGGATTTAACAGTCTTCTGTCTAAAGACATCATACACTAAGGTTCTAAAGAGTTTGAGTTTAGTCTGAGAATAAGTCAGATTGGAGCTTTTGCCATATACATACATGCATATACATATACGATTTCACAAAAATAAGATGATGAAATTAGGCTATAAAACCATGTATTGACTAAAAACCAATGAAGATAATAGTATTCTAAATAGGGAAATTAAATAGTATTAAATTATAAAATTGCTCTTTTCTAAATTTCGACCTCTTTGGGTCATATATCCCAGAAAAACACGTACAAATACACGTCACATTTTTGTTAAATGCATTCAGCCCTCACGTTACAAGTAACAAAAATATGACATGTGTAATACATCCAAGAATGGTATATCAATGCTGTTATATTCTACTGTAAATTTAATGTCAGGGTGTAGTTAATTCAAATGTTGTGAAGAGTCAAGAAATCAAGACATTTTTCAATAAAGTCTTTATATAATTAGAAAACATGTTTGCCATAGGACTTTTTGAATAGAATAATGTGTTTTATTCCTCAAAGACTAAAGTGGGAGCAAATTGTGCTTAATGAAATTGTCGTTTACCAAACATAAAAAGGTAATCAATTTCTTTCTTTGTCATGATGTATGTATTTTAATAACTCTCTCATATTCTTAAATGTGTCAGCAATCTGCAAGAGATTCTTTATGAATATTTTCCATCACCTGAAATCTCTAATACCTTACACGTCACTATAAAGTCAGACATGTATAAAGAGGTCACTTATTGGATTAGCGTGGATATCTCTAGAGACCGGGGACTGTTCAATCTAGGGAAAAAGCAGAACACTCGTATAGGAACTCTCTGTAGTACTTTTCTGTTTTATAGTGTTCCCTCTCTACAACGACACCCAATGGGAGACAAAAAAATGTGTGCGTTGTTCGGAGGGAGTCATTATAGGGACGGAAATTGGTTTGCATTTGCAAACAGCTTGAATCGAGATTAGACGCCGCGTAACGCGGCGTCTGATCTCGATTCAAGCTGTTTGTCACTCTTCATTAAATTTGTTTCTATCAAAATGTCCAATATGTAACTTTGAGAAAAACAGCAGACGAAAGTTCTAAGTAGACGATATTACAGCAATAAAATCGTTACATTTTTGCTCGGTTTAGGGAACAACGGCAAGGATCATTGTTCGGAGGGAGTTGTTGTAGGGAGGGAACTCTGTAATCAACAACCAGCAATATATTTTATTGCTAATATATAGTCTACGGTGTGGTCACTTAATTAATATAACTGACTGTAGTACTGTAGTTTAGAGCTTACCATACAGTTGGGCGCCGCCTGTACGTGGGGTATTATGAAGGAGAGGATATCCACATTACCGTCGCACGGTAGTTGTTCCACTTTGTTTTTACACTTCACAATTATGGCGTATATATCAGTTGGAATAGGCATAGTTTCTTCGCTATCTGCAAACCTGAGGAGTACACTTAAAATATATTATACTGCATGAGTTTTACAATTTATCTCGCTGAAAATTCATATATATAAGATAACAGACGGCGTGAGCGTTGAATAACACACATTGTTTATTTGTCATATACAAAGTGTTTGTTAATACATATAATAACATAAACATTATGCTAGTGCTAGTGAACGGGGTTTATTTGGAACAACTTTTTTCCTGTATAGAATCTATAGGTCTACTTATTTCGCGGTTAGCATTCACTTGAACTCGAAGGCTGCGATAAATAACTTTTCTAAGTTATGTTATAAAAAGAATAACATTCATGTTCATAATGCATTGGATTTATAAAAACTCGTCGTTTTAGAAAACTATAAAAACTCGGCAAAGTCTCGTTTTTATCGGGTTCTAAAATATTCATTGAATAAATCCAATAAATTATGAACACTCATGTAATATCCTATATGTAAAACTCCACCCACCAGTGACCTCTATCATCTGAACCATCTACACTCGTTCATGAAATAAAACTAATTTTCCACAGGATAGAGTGCAAACTCATGTCAAACAAATCAGAATTTAAAACAATAGTGCAGATCCTGATCAGACAGCTCATTCAGACCTAATCTAGGTATACATTGATTTTAAAAAGCATCAATAATTTCTGATATCAGGAAGTGGGTTAGCGTAATAAAGAGGTTTTGCTGCATGTAATCATATATTCATACAAAAGTCTGTGAGATATACAAATGCTGTTGCTGTCGAAAGGTTGTTTAAGATAAAACGGAAACAAAATTTAAGACAAAACTCGTACTTTGTTTTGTTGGTAATTCCCTCCAATAGCCCGTCATTATTGTAATTATACACCGGTCCAACGGTGACTGATAATCTTCCGTATGTAGTGACGTAATCGTTCAGGAGACCAAGGAAAAGTCGCCATACTTCTGAAGATAAAGTGAAAAATACCAAGTGTCGTTGTTCATGGGCTTAATTGTCACAGGGAATTGCTTCTGTTTATTATACCCAGATTATCCCCTCTGCCAAGAACTAAAAGGAAGGCAGGTCGGTGGTTTTGATCCCATGCGCTGCTTTGCAACGAATGAGATTAGCCGAAATCGTCTGCCTTAAATCATCATCTCATCTCATCATCCCTCATCATTCATTTACGCTCTATGACCTAATTTGTGTCGCAGTACCGTCATCGTCATCGTCATCTTCTTATGTAAAATATATTGCATGTGATTTAACAGTCTGGTGATATTAGCTGTGTAGCAAAGAAAATGGCATCTGGATACTAAGAAAAATATTTTTAAATCTAGTATGTCACTGTTTGCAAAGGAAATAAGAGTAAAGCTATTAACTCTGATAAAAACATTATGAAAATAAATCAAACGCCAATTTTCGAGGCGCATTCTGCTTTGCTTTCAATCTGCTCTAACTGGTCACCTGTCTTCAAAACAAGAAGCAGACTATAGAGTAAAGGGTTAAGCGAATACCCATTAACCCTTTGACTGCAATTGTGGCGTTATAATCAGTCTGAAACATATATGTACTGCATAAACAAAGAATTGCCGGAAGCTATTTTCAGTCTTACAAATGGTTACTATTTGGATTATCTTTTTAGAGGCTATATAGATCCTAATTGTCGTCTGTAAAAGTGGTCTGTAACGATTGTCAAAATTATTTCAAGGGCGACACATCTGGAGCCAAACTGTTCGCGACAGTTTTTCATAAACAGGGCAATATATATTCCCTGAAATAGTTTGTATGATATGTCTTACCGTTCCTAAATCCGTCATACATCGGCACAAGTGAAGAGGTTAAACTTGCTCTTTCTCCATTAACATCAAAACCTGGATAAAATAAACAAATAAATAAACTACGAGCGTAAAAAATAAAATCAGGGATAAAATCATTTAAAAAAAGCTTGGAGCTTGATTAGACGTCGCTGAACGCGAGGTCTTATGAAGATCCAAACTGATTGAACCTCATTACTATATCACGTTGGTCAATTTACCTAAAGTTGAATTTTGAGAAATAAGTGTAGACGACAATTGTTTTAAACAAGATGTCGCGATGCTAGTGAATGTGATTTAGAATTAAAACTGTTTCATTCGTTCTGTATAGCTCTACATCTACATTGATACTATCAACAGTCAATTTCTGACTATACTGATAGGTCGGGACATTTAGTACCAGGTGGTTATGTTACATGACTCAATAAAAGTGATAAAACCTTATAAAAACAAGAGTGCTGCATTAGAACATATGAGATTGGAGGCCAGAAGTGAAGCATGACAGGCTTTCACTGGCCTTGACGCTGTTTGGCATGGCATTCCAATATCTGATAGATCGAGGAAAGAAGCTGTTCATGTGATATTGAGTTCTGGAGAAAGGAACAAAATAATTGAGATTTCTGGAAGGTGTGAGATGATTATGATCTACGTAAACAAGATTGTTTTCGATTTTGAATAATATTATGAGAGATGCATAAATTCGACGTTGTTCAAGAGTTTGCAATCTGAGATTTTCAAGCATTGTTGTTACACTACTATGGCAGGAATAATCGTTTGTAATGTATCTGACTGCAGCTCTTTGTACCCTCTCCAATAATAAAATTAACTCAAATATTTAATATTATATCAGCTTAAATAAATTCCATAACATAATGAAGATGAATGAGAATTATTCTCCAAAATCGTAATTTCATGTCAAAACCTGTATCATTTTTATGTATTTATCTTTAACTGACAAACAGTACAGACCCTGATCAGACAACTCTTAGCAGTCCCTAAATTTGGTTTCGAACTGACTGCACAGGACAATCTTTTTCTTCATATGTACACTGTTTGATTTGGAAAGTCACATATACGTGCCACTAGAGTTCAATGGTTTAACTCTTTGCATGCTTGGTAATTTATTCGACTGCCAAAAGTGTCGTCTGCATTTGTTCTAGAAATAGAATGTTCTAAATTTCTTTTCAAAACAGGTTCAGAGAGTCAAACAGTTTGGATCCTGATGAGACGCCGCGTTACGCGGCGTCTCATCAGGATCCAAACTGAATGCACCGATAATCACGAATCCGCTGCTAGTGTGCAAAAAATAATTGAATGCAATCAGAAACAGCAATCTTGAAATACAGTAAAACCTCTCTATTACGACCACTAATTGCATTGGTTATTACCATTCGTCTTAGTGGTCGTAACAGAGAGGTTTTACTGTACACATACCATGACCAGCTAAAGGCGTCAACGTAAGACCGCCATTAGCGAGAGGCTTTGGGCAACCTGCTTGAGTTCTGGTATCTTGTAGCAAGCATGAACTAGTGGCGAGCCAGTCAGAAGCATTCTGAAATAAAAGCAATAATGCTGTGATAACTCATTGACCACTGAAACTTCAAATTGACACGTCTAGTGTCAAATCAAGTCTAGTCCCTTCTTACTAGATATAATACCGGTAACGTTTTCACAAGGTGCACTGTTTGTAAAAGATATATTTGTCACTAGGGTGAAATGTGTTAAACAATATCATGACTGGGAATGTTACACCAGTGTCTAAGCTAAATACAACTCATTTTTCACAAAATCAAAGGCGCTTCAATATACAAAACAAGCAAAGCCTATAACATGTGATATAAACAGAATTTAGTTTTATCGTATTAAGTGAATCTATTTCTATTTAGATGATAATGTGTATTGTAATTTACGTTGTTTTGTGTACTTTATTGTACCGGTATTATTACCTTGATTTGTGTACTTTACTGGATTATTTACCTTGTTTTGTGTACTGTATTGAATTAATTACCTTGTTTTGTGTACTTTATTGGATTATTTACCTGGTTGTGTGTACTATATTGAATTAATTACCTTGTTTTGTGTACTTTATTGGATTATTTACCTTGTTTTGTGTACTTTATTGGATTATTTACCTTGTTTTGTGTACTGTATTGAATTTATTACCTCATTCTCAGTTAGAATGGTAGTTAACCAAACCGGGGCCGTCAGATGTGTACTGAAGCCTGTTGAGAAGCCAGTTTGATGCAATGAACACACGGAGTAGTTACAAAATGGAAAGCCGAGAACCATGACATCGTTGTTATCATCCCTAAATATGTCTGTAGATGGTACAGCCTGAAACATGATAAATAAGCAACATAACATACACTACATACATCCACATTTTTGATGAAATGATTCTTATGAACAGTCATAACGTAAAGTATAATGGTCATAAAAGAGACTGTAAGAAAAGTATGACACCCTTCCCCTGATTTGCATGTATCATATATACAAAACAAACAAAACACACCGCGCTATCTAGATGATATTTTTAACATAGACAACCCATTTTTTAATACGTTGTTTCCTTTTATTTACCCAAAAGAATTACGCCTTAATAAAACAAACGAGTCAAATTTATCGGCACCATTTTTAGATTTGGATCTTTTAATAAATAACGGAATTGTTTCTTCTAAGATTTACGATAAACGAGATGATTTTGATTTTAGTATTGTAAACTATCCTCATCTAGATGGCGATGTTCCCCGTTCTACATCTTACGGGGTTTATATTTCACAACTTATTCGTTTTGCTAGGGCTTGTACCTCTGTTGAGGACTTCCACATTCGTAATAAAACTATTACTGAAAAGCTTCTTAAACAGGGGTACAGATTTCATAAACTTCGTAAAACATTTTCTAAATTCTTTTATAGAAATCTTCCTCTCATTAACAAGTATAAATGTAACTTAAAGTCTTTTCTGCGGCAAGGTATTTAACATCCGGAGTTTTATGGTGATGTGATTTACAGACTTCGTAAGATTCTTGGACATATGCATTTTCAAAACCTATTTGTGAAACGTATTAGATTTTTCCTCAAAAAAGATTATGATCCAACTATATTGCTGCGCACTTCACGTTTGGTTATCGATCAATCTACAATTGATAACTATGCTTTCCTCTTTGGTTGTGCGACGACAGACAGGGCTTAGCACTACATGATGATGTATCTCTAAAGCCGTCCTTAACCGGGAGAGTTATGTCGGATTTTCGTGCTTTGGTTTTTCTCTCCCTCTCTGTCGTACCCTAAACCCTCCCATGTCTTACAGTTACTCGTGACTACAGACTATTCGCTTGAGTACAATTTGACCGTTGCCATAGTGGGTTATTTTTAACACGGGCTTGAATGTTTAATTCTTTCCCGTGTTACTAATAATCCTGTCAAAGAATTTTGTTAGATGTTTTACATGTATTTACTTACTGTGCTGGCGGTCTTTTTGATTGTAAGGTTGTGGAACAGGGTTTATATTTTATGTACACTGTTCGTCTTTATAGGTGAATATAGGAGATAAGTGTGAGGTTGGGCGCCCCTAAACCCAGGTTTAACCCCCCAGTGGTTGTTAATGGTTAATTTATAATTAATTATTGATTGCTGCTGACCGTACCAAGGCGGGCTCCTATGTTCACTTTGCTTTATGTTTGTCTTGCGTATTGTTTTCTGTTTGGTGTGTGGGATTGCGTGTGTGTGTCTATGTATGTGTGTGTGTGTGTGTGTGTGTTTGTTATGGTATGGATGTGTGTGTGTTCTGCTTTAGAGAAGGGTGTATTGTTTGTGTTGCGTTTCCTGCTTGAGTCTTCTTTCGTATTTATTTGTGAAGCACATATGCCCCCAGCATGTTCGGTCATAAACAAGTAGATTAAGCATCAAGGTCACTGTCACAAGGTAAGATAACAATATCGTTCGTAACAATGGATGTTACATACAGTCGAACATCGATATCTCGAATTCTGTTAAGTCGAACTTACCCGTATTACAAAGTTCGACTTAACCAAGCATGAAATAATGTAGTTCATGTGTCGACATATCGGATACTTCGAGTTAATCGAGTTCGAGATATCGAAATTCGACTGTATAAAGAAATACCAAAGATAATAGCATGTCTTTCCTGTAAATACAAGGTTTGAAAAACATGAGCACTGCATTAAATAATTTCAACCAGCTAATCACATACCAAAGTTGCTTTTGAACAATAAATCATAAACTATCAAGAAAGTGTGTGAAAGACGGACAAAACAGCATAGGGGTCATGTGGGGAGCATAAAAAGCTGCAGATAATTTTTTAAAAAGTAAGTTGTAAGTAATAATACACTGAAAATATAACTTCTGAGGTAGATACATCAACATTTAGAAAGATCAAGTTATGTTTAATGTTGTATTTCCTTGTGTTATACTGTATTTGCGTTGTACAATGAACGCTTCATTGACCTACATGTACCTTTAATCATTGAAGAGATATGGGCCGGACATAGGTTTAGTGCAATAGACTTAAAAATGAGACCAAGTTGGCATTTGAAAGACATTTGGAAGCTTAAAACAGACCGAATGTACAACAGAGAGCCCCTTATTGCCTTAGGCAGCAACCGCTTTAATAGAAATAGAAAAACGTGTCTCTTTTGGAGTGGTCGTTATATACTGAAACTGCTAAATGACTTGAACCAGAACTGTTTGCAAATATGCCAGAAATGCATACTTGCTAGGAGAAATGATATACTTACATTGTTACTGGTACAGCTACATGTAGGACTACTGGCAAGACCATTGGTACAAGTACTGTACTGATGACGAGGACTGTGAACAATTGGTTTGGGAGTTTTAAGCATACTGTTTAGACTACCCGTGGTTCCGTTATTTGGTGCTGGAGTTATATCTAGTACATCTGAAACATGAGAATATGGCTTTGTTGTATTGTAACATTTCATGAGGTAATCGTTTAGCATTCACAGAAGTAAACATCTGTGAATTTCTAAACTGCTTAAATCAGGCCAGCAACAATTCAGTGAACATCTCGAGCTATGGGTAACTATAAATGATTTATGTCGAACATGCTTAAAATTCCAAATACATAAATCAAAACAGACGAAAAATTTCAGCAGACGATAAGACAGGATATGATGTCATTTTAGCAGTGAAACGGTTGAGCAGGTGATTACGTGAAACCATGTGACAGACAGATTTTAACCCTTTCACTCTCAATGACGCTTAAAAGCGCGTTAATAAACAGTCCGGATCCTAATCAGACGCCGCGTAACGCGGCGTCTGATCAGGGCCCAAACTGTTTGACACTCTTATCGATATTAAATAAGTTATACAGCCTTAAATCTAACTTTAAAACATGTCTTGTAGACAACAAGAAAGATTCAGACGACAATAAAGCGATGAGAGGGTAAACATTTCCCGAACAACATGATCATGCCATGGGTTAAATTAGAAAAAAAGAAGACTATAATTATGTCCATACCACACATCATGTTGTAAAGTTCAATGAGCTCAAATGGTTCTGCCGAGAAATTTTCTTTGAAGGCTGGTCCATGGGCAAGAAATATAGTCTACAACAAGATTGATACAGTGTAACAACAGAAATGCGGAATCCCTATAACAGGGTGTCTCTTAAAACTGAACAATCGTCAAGGGTCGAAAACATTTGTTTTGCTGGCTCACCAACTAATGAAGACGCATCGCTTTATGGATAACTCTTGTTAGCATTGCGTATCTTAACTCTTATTGTGATGAATTATCGTCTGCTGCAAATACATGCCAAACTCGCGTTTAGCATGAAAAGGGTTCAACGAGTACCGCATCAATTTTTTTAAACGACTGTTAATCCAACATAAACCGAACCTTTTCCTCATTCAAGAACTTTCACATCTAAGAGATTTTACTGTATATACTAAATACAGTTACAGGAGTAGGAAACATGTTCAACAAAATACAACATTTACACACTACCGATCATGTCCAAACTACAGCTCTGTTCAGTTGTTACGGCCGGTCATAATACCGTTCGGTATTGGTGTTAATAAAAGTGACAAGGCCATCCGGGATGAAAGAAAATCTCCAAAGTTCATAAATAGATCAACTAGGTGTATGATTTGGAAACAAAATATTTGTAACTTTCGCGGTTGATACGATTATGGGTTAATTAATACATAAAGTCGAACCTCGAACTCGAGTGGACCTTCCTCGTATTTATTCAGTTCAAATTCCATAGCGTGATTTGCCTAAGTCGAACCTACCCACGTTTCAAAGTTAACACGGGGCTCAGCTTTGAAATACGGATTAGTTAGATTTAAGCGATTTGGACTGTTAACAAATTGCTTAGTTGTAAACTTACATGCATGTCCTCGCTCATTTCATCCCAACCATGGTTTCCACCCGTACAAAATCCAAGCTCATTTCTACAAAAGAAAGTAGACTTGAGTTACATGTATTGCATTGCAACATTGTACTGACCAAGTAACGTTGTTGATCCCATTCTCTGTATCTGAATTTGGCATACACTACCAACTACCATATATAATACAGCCACATAAAATGCTTCAAAGACGCAGCGGCTGGCCTTAATTTAACCCTTTGAAGTCTAGTCCCGCATATAGGCGTCCTTTTCAAACAGTGTACATATGAGTCGTACACTTGTCCTGTGCAAACAGTGAAGACCCAGATCAGAGGGCTCCGAAAGGAGCCCTCTGATCAGGGTCTTCACTGTTTGTCATAATGCCAAACATTAACAAAAACGACCCTTAAAGGCCAAAAATGGACTAGACTCAAATGGAAACTGGAATTGTCCATTTAAAGTTTCAGGGAGGAAAGAGTTAATCTACACGGTTTGCATTGAATTGGATTGCATTGCAATAAGGTTTTCTCATGGCACGTCTTACTTGTATTTCTTCTATAGTCTCGTTTGCTTTATCTTATTGTCCACTGGCGCTAGCCACATGCAACCACCTAATGAAAGGTTAAACAGTCTTACAGGGCCATTTTGATTAAATTGACAGTCGTCTTGTTTCAAGAAAACATAAAAGTCCAATCGCAAAGTTCTGTTTTCTATACGTCCGGCTTAAAACAGTCACATATTCAGAGTGTTCGCTCTAATTGTCATAGGGCCTGTACCTCTGTTGAGGACTTCCACATTCGTAATAAAACTATTACTGAAAAGCTTTTTTAAACAGGGGTACAGATTTCATAAACTTCGTAAAACATTTTCTAAATTCTTTTATAGAAATCTTCCTCTCATTAACACGTATAAATGTAACTTAAAGTCTTTTCTGCGGCAAGGTATTTAACATCCGGAGTTTTATGGTGATGTGATTTACAGACTTCGTAAGATTCTTGGACATATACATTTTCAAAACCTATTTGTGAAACGTATTAGATTTTTCCTCAAAAAAGATTATGATCCAACTATATTGCTGCGCACTTCACGTTTGGTTATCGATCAATCTACAATTGATAACTATGCTTTCCTCTTTGGTTGTGCGACGACAGACAGGGCTTAGCACTACATGATGATGTATCTTTAAAGCCGTCCTTAACCGGGAGAGTTATGTCGGATTTTCGTGCTTTGTTTTTTCTCTCCCTCTCTGTCGTACCCTAGACCCTTCCATGTCTTACAGTTACTCGTAACTACAGACTAGTCGCTTGAGTACAATTTGACCGTTGCCATAGTGGGTTATTTTTAACACGGGCTTGAATGTTTAATTCTTTCCCATGTTACTAATGATCTTGTCATAGAATTTTTGCTAAATGTTTTACATGTATTTACTTACTGTGCTGGCGGTCTTTCTGATTGTGAGGTTGTGGAACAGGGTTTATATTTTATGTACACTGTTTGTCTTTATAGGTGAATATAGGAGATAAGTGTGAGGTTGGGCGCCCCTAAACCCAGGTTTAACCCCCCAGTGGCTGTTAGTAATTAATTAATTTATAGTTGTTTATTGATTGCTACTGACCGTACCAAGGCGGGCTCCTATATTCACTTTGCTTTATGTTTGTCTTGCGTGTTGTTTTCTATTTAGTGTGTAGATGAAGGAATGGTATTGCGTGTGTGTGTGTGTGTATGTGTGTTTGTTGTGGTATGACTGTGTGTGTGTGTTCTGCTTGAGAGGTGGATGTATTGTTTGTGTTACATTTCCTGCTTGAGTCTTTCGTATTTATTTATTGGGCATGTAACAATAACCATTCATAGGGCAACACGCTATGACGTTGTTTATTTCAAAAATATTAGAGCCGTGTCATGACAAAACCTGCCTTATTACACTGCGTCTTAGACGCGGTGGCTAGCCTTGATGTACACTGTTTGCATTGTAATAAGGCAGGTTTTGTCATCGCATTGCTCATTTGACATGTAATGGTTTGCTTGTACAATTACGGAATGCTAATGGCAATACGTTCCGAATTCTGAATACTTGGTTTTCAAAGACCGACATAGACGGGTCGAACCAGGAGCAGAACAGAAATATATGGTCTTGAAGCTACAGTTAATATTGTACTAACAAACAGAGAAGGCATGTACATTATACAATACAGTAATGTGCCTACTGAACGATACACTTATACAGACAGCTACAGTAAAACCTCACTATTACGATCACTAAAACGAAAGCTAGTTGATTACATTAAGGCAAGGTGACAGTAAAACAGAATTTTTTCTGTTTTACTGTCACATTGCTTTAAGCAGTCACCTGTCTTACAAAACTAATATTTAACACAATTTAGTGGTCGTAATAGAGAGGTTTACTGTATTAGAAATTTATAATACACATATCTCCTCTTTATACATCAAAGAGAGGCCTCTTGACACACAATCGTGAATATTCAAACTCAATAAATATAACTCATTTAAGTCGAACTAATCCGTACTTCTTCAATTAAAATTTGATAACTCGTGCTCACTTCAATCGCTCTCACCTTTTTTCGAAGGTACAACGTAACTGAAACGATTAAACTGATTGCAAAAGATGCAAAGAATACAAAATATAAGCGCAAAACTTGTTCTTAAACTCAACAATTATTATAAATCAAGGAAAGCTTTGTACCAACTGCATTGGCTTCCCATTTAGGCCAAACTGTTCAGTTGCTCAATATTCAGTTTATTTCACAGAACTATTGACAGAAACGTAACAAGACATACATTAGGATCCTCAGATTCTGTAACAGGTTGCTACAAGGGTATTTTAACAGACGTTAATTGTTTCGAAAGGGGCAGAATGAAAATATGAAACAATGTACGATTTAAAAAGAATCTCAAAACAGTTTTTTCTACAGAAATGTTGACTCATGGTTATGAGTACCGGTAATTGAGTAATTGAGAAAATCGTTTTCAGAAGTTTTGAAATAGATACTATGTGCATTTTGGTTGTACGTGCATATATTGTTCAGTTTTTTATTCATATCTATCAATTGTTCATATACATCGACATTGAATATGCTATGTGTAAAAATACACGTTTGACCGAATAAAATAGTTTCAGATTCAGTTTATTTACTTGAAGACACGCCATCCGTTTGTCATGTCGATCAACACGTCTCCTATTCGTTCCGTGTTGGTATAATGATGGCGCTTAGGCATTGTAGCTTTGGTGAAAACATTCATCCTTGGGTGTTTGCAGGTCAGATTTCTAACCAGGGTGTCAATGTCGACAGCTGTAAAAATGTTAAAACATGTACAATGCTCCCTCCCTACAACGGCCCTCCCAAAAACGACCCCTCCTTAGAACGACACTTGCCGCAGTTCCCTAAACAGGACAATTATGTCTAACGATTTTACAGCTGTAATATTGTCTGCTTAAAGTTGTCGTCTCCTGCTTTTCTTAAAGTTACATATTGGACATTTTGACAGAAAAATAACTGAATGAGGAGTGACAAACAGCTTGAATCCAGATCAGACGCCGCGTTACGCGGCGTCTGATCTGGATTCAAGCTGTTTGCAAATTCAAGCCAATTTAACCTTCCTATAACGACTCCCTCCGAACAACGCACACACTTTTTGTCTCCCATTTGGTGTTTCTTACCGAGCCCATCATGTTTTGATTTGCAAACAGTCTGGACACTCTTTAATCACATTGCTAACTTGCTAATGTAAGAGATAAAAGTATACCACATGTTTAAGCATGCTAAATAATGATCATTATTGCAAACAGTTTGGAACTAGATCAGACGTTGATTAACTCGTGATTTAAGCTGTATGACACTCTGAGTATAAGACAACAAATGTTGCAGACGCCAGCGGTCCGTCTAAAGACCCAAAACCTCTCCAGACCTCTCCAAACCTCCCCAAACCATTTTTAAAACAAATTTTCCATATTCTAGCAGATGGTAGCTTAAAGCAGGCTGAACCTAAAGCAAAATGCGCCTTAATGCGCATTATGCTCTACTTTCAGCCTGCTTTAAGTCGATACATGTCTTCAAAACCAGGAACAGGCTATTGGATAATGGTTTAATATCTAAAAGTTACTGTATATATATGTCTAAAGTTGTGTACGCGTTGCTCCCCTTGAAAATAAAACATCGTCGATTTAATGGTAATTGAAATTTTTTTCATTAATATTACTTTAATTCGCCATTAATAAGCTTTATTTGGTAAGATATAAAGGATTAAAATACTTTGAGTTTTTTAAGTAGTTTAGGCAGTTTTGGAGAGGTTTGGGAGTGGTTTAGGGAGGTTTTGGGTCTATAGACGAACCCGGCGCCAGTATTACATTCAAACAGTTAAATCTTCATAACTATAAAGTACCATGAAATAAAACTGTTATTATTATCAAATCCATTCTTTGGTATAAGAGCAATGTAATCAACCATTTAACTCTCATACTGCAAAATGCGCCACCAATACATTCATGAAAACAGTTAGGAATAAAACTAGATCTCACGCAACTAGGCTTCTGTTCAGAAATCAAGATGATTGGCATGTTTATGAAGGTTTGTTCCATTAAAAAGGTTATGATATAAACTTTGATGTTCTGACAAATGTCACGTTTGAACCAGACAGTTCGGGTGGAGATAACAAGCTACATACCATAATTTCGTACGTTGACAACTCCTGATTCTTCTAGGTAAAGTTGTGGAAACAAGTTAGCATAAGAGCCATAGAACATTTGCATGTCAGCCACGGCGGTGCTATAGTTCTGTACAAGCACTGTCTGATCACAGCTCTGAGGTGTCATTCCTAGAGGAAAAATCTACATATGATAAAACTCTATCAATTTACAATAAAACCCCTCTATAACGACCACTAAAATAAAGCAAATTGATTGTATGGAAGATAGGTGACAGCTTAAGTCAGCTGACTGAACTTTCTGTTATTAATATTCACCTTGCTTTAAGCAGTGACCTGTCTCAAACATACAATAATCAACCTAAATTTAACGTTGTTATAAAATTATTCTACTGTATATGACCACTTAACCATTGGGTTAGATACATAGATACATTATTATTTCTTCGTTATGTTCAAAGTTCTGAGTAAGGGGAGATCCTTTGAAAGCATAGAAAACAAAGCAAATACTGACAATTGCAGACTCGGTTTAATTGAGTCTGTTCATAAGCAATACATAAATTATGCAACTGTGCTCACGCCCCCTAGCACCAGCTTAAGCGGAATTCAACTTTCAACTGTAAATGCGCTGAAATCAATTATTCCAAAGGACCAGAAAGTATAACAACACTGAGAATGAACCCTTTACCCAATAACCCGTTTATATAGGTGATCACTTAAAGCAGGTTGAAAATAAAGCAGAATGTGCCTTAAGGCACATTCTGCTTTACTTTCAGCCTGCTTTTAACTACCATCTGCTAGGCTATATAAAATATTTGTTATGATAATTGTTCATGAGGGTATAAACTGGAACTATTTTCTTCAGCGGAGGAATAAATTAGATACGCTAAAAGTCGCTTCTATGGGGGAAAGGGTTAACTAAGGTAAAAGTTCAAAGCAAGATGAAAGTAAAGCAGAGAGCCACTCAGTCATATTCTTGTCAGGTTGTTGAACTATATTTTCAAAAGAGGCCCTGTTAACTCCTTCACTGCCGTGACGTCATCACTTTTCAACAATTGTCGTCTGCTTTTACTTCTCAAATTTAATTTTTAGGTATTTTGAATTAACAAATATTGAAATGAGTGTCAAACAGTCAGGATCTAAACTGTTTGTAAATAACCATCTTTCTCGGGGTAAGGCAGTGAAGGGGTTAATTCCACAATTCATAAAGTAAATACTTCAGAATATAAACATATTACAGTTTTGGTTTAATGAAAAACTCATGCTCAAATTTGTTTCTCTTGACTGACCATTTCCTATATGAAATAGCCAATCAGATCGAGTGCATTTATTTAAGTAAAAACAATAACCATCTTATTGAATCTAACGATGTTTATCCGGACCTTTTCTGCCGCCTTTCATCTCGTGTGTCTACGTAAACCGTAACCATAACCGCCGCATTGAATCATTTGGGTCTATTAGAACTCTAACATTAATCATCGTCTTGATTCAATTGTGTTTATCTAAAACCCTAACCCTACTATCGTCTTTAATATATTGTGTCTATTAAAACCTAATCATCACCAACCATCTGTTTGTCTTTTAATACACTAACCATCGTCTTGAATCTGTTGTGTCTATTCAGACCCTATCCACCTCCTCGCATCTGCTGTGTCTTTTTGATTATGTAATCTCTGTTAAAACCCTAACCTAACAATTGCCTTGATTTTGTTATGTCTATTAAGACCATAACCTTTACTATAGCCTCTAATATATTATGTCGATTAAAACCATAGCCATTGCCTCGGTGTGTTGATTCTATCAAACCCTAATTTATTATAACCATCATCTTGAACAAATTGTGTCTATCAAAACCCTAACACTAAAAGCCTTTAACCTTTATTCAGTGTCTCTTTAAACCATAACCCTGGCGCTCTTTTTGAAAAAAAACTGTGCCTTAATCCCTATCCACCACTCTGCATTCGCTGTGGCTATTTAAATTTTAATTCTAACAATAGTCATGAATCATCTAAGCCCTAACCCTTACCCAAAATAAAACCCTATTGTCTGTTAAAAACCTAACCTTTACCGCCTCCCTCAATCTATTGTCTATCAAATAAACCCTAATCGTCGCATTGAATCTTTTGTCTATTAAAACCTTTGAAGCAGACTCTTACCGTCCCCCTCGACTAAACCCCTAACCGTATTAGTCGCATAGAATATAGTGTTTATCAAAATCCTTACACTAAGCGTCAACTTGAATCTAAAGTCTAAAAATAAATATAAACCCTTACCGTCGCCTTCAATCTTATTTAAATCAAAAACCCTTACCCTAACCTTCGCATTGTATCTATTGTCCATCAAACCCTTACTCTAACCGTCGCCTTGAATCAATTGTTTATTAAATACCTAACCCTGACAGTTGCTTTGATTTTATCGTCAATTAAAAACGCTAATCGTATCAAAGCTTTGAATCTATTGTCTACCAAAACCCTAACCCTAAACGTCGCCCAATATCCATTGTCTAATAAATCCCTAGCCCTAACCGTCGCCCAGTATCATTGTCTATTAAAACCCTAACCCTAACCGTCGCCCACTAACTATTGACTATTAAAACCCTTACCCTAATTGTCGCCCAATATCTATTGTCTATCAAAACCCTAACCCTAACCGTCGCCCAGTATTTATTGTCTATTCAAACCCTAACCCTAACCCTAACCGTCGCACAATATCTATTGTCTATCAACACCCTAACCCTAACCGTCGCACAATATCTTTTATCTATCACAATCCTAACCCTAACCGTCGCCCAAAACTATTGTCTAATGAATCCCTAACCCTTACCGTCGCCCAATATCTATTGTCTATTAAAACCACAACCCTTACCGTCGCACTATATTTATTATCTATCAAAATCCCACATCCTAACTGTCGCCCAATACCTATTGTTTATTAAATCCCTAACCCCTTACCGTCGCCCACTATCTATTATCTATTAAAACCCTAACCCTAACTGTCACCCAATATCTTTTGTCTTTCAAAACCCTTACTTTTACCGTCGCCCAATATATTGTTTATCAAAACCCTTACCCTTACCGTCGCCAAATTTCTATTGTTTATCAAAACCCTAACTCTTACCGTCGACCACTATATGTTGTCTATTAAAACCGTAAACCTACCGGCGCCCACTATACATTGTCTATCAAAATCACTAACCCTAACCGTCGACCAAAACTATTGTCTAATAAATCCCTTACCCTAACCGTCGCCCAATATGTATTGTCTATTAAAACCCTAACCCTAACTGTCGACCACTATCTATTATCTATTAAAACCATAACACTAACTGTCACCCAATATCTTTTGTCTATCAAAACCCTTACTTTAACCGTCGCCTAATATATATTGTCTATCAAAACCCTTACCCTAACCGTCGCCCAATTTCTATTGTTTATCAAAACCCTAACCCTTACCGTCGACCACTATCAATTGTCTATTAAAACCGTAAACCTACCGGCGCCCACTATCCATTGTCTATCAAAATCACTAACCCTAACCGTCGACAAAAACTATTGTCTAATAAATCCGTTACCCTAACCGTCGCCCAATATGTATTGTCTATTAAAACCCTAACCCTAACTGTCGCCCACTATCTATTATCTATTAAAACCATAACACTAACTGTCACCCAATATCTTTTGTCTATCAAAACCCTTACTTTAACCGTCGCCTAATATATATTGTCTATCAAAACCCTTACCCTAACCGTCGCCCAATTTCTATTTTTTATCAAAACCCTAACCCTTACCGTCGACCACTATCTATTGTCTATTAAAACCGTACACCTATCGGCTCCAACTATCCATTGTCTATCAAAATCCCTAACCCTAACCGTCGCCCAAAACTTTTGTCTAATGAATCCCTAACCCTAACCGTCGCCCATTATCTATTATCTATCAAAATCCCTAACCTTAACCGTCGCCCAATATCTATTGTCTATTAAGAACTAAACCTTAACCGTCGCTCTATATTTATTATCTATCAAAATCCCAAACCCTAACCGTCGCCCAATATCTATTGTTTATCAAGACCCTAACCCTAACAGTCGCACAATATTTATTGTCTATTAAAACCCTTACCCTAACCGTCGCCCACTTTTTATTGTCTATTAAAACCCTAACCCTAACTGTCGCCCAATACATATTGTCTATCAAAACCCTTACCCCACCGTCGCCCAATATCTATTGTTTATCAGAACCCTAACCGTCGCCCAGTATTTATTGCCTATTAAAACCCTAACCCTAACCGTCGCCCAGTTTTTATTGTCTATTAAAACCCTAACCCTTGCCCACTATTTATTGTCTATCAAAACCCTAACCCTAACTTTCTCCCAATATCTATTGTCTATCAAAACCCTTACCCTAACCGTCGCACAATATCTATTGTTTATCAAAACCATTACTTTAACCGTCGCCTAATATATATTGCCTATCAAAACGCTAACCCTAACCGTTGCCCAATATCTATTGTTTATCAAAAAGCCTAACCTTACCCGTCGCCCAGTATTTATTGTCAATTAAAACCCTAACCCTAACCGTCGCCCACTATCATTGTCTATTAAAACCCTTACCCTAACCGTCGCCCAATATCTATTGTCTATCAAAACCCTAACGCTAACCATCGCCCAGTATTTATTGTCTATTAAAACCTTAACCCTAACCGTCGCACAATATCTATTGTCTAATGAATACCTAACCCTAACCGTCGCCCCATATCTATTTCTATCAAAATCCCTTACCCTAACCGTCGCCCAATATTTATTGTCTATTAAAACCCTAATCATAACCGTCGCCCTATATTTATTATCTATCAAAATCCCAAACCTAACCGTCGCCCGATATCTATTGACTATTAAAACCCTTACCCTAATTGTCGCCCAATATCTATTGTCTATCAAAACCCTAACCCTAACCGTCGCCCAGTATTTATTGTCTAAAACCCTAACCCTAACCGTCGCCAACCATCTATTGTTTATCAACACCCTAACCCTAACCGTCGCCCAATATCTTTTATCTATCTAAATCCTAACCCTAACCGTCGCCCAAAACTATTGTCTAATGAATCCCTATCCCTTACCTTCGCCCAATATCTATTGTCTATTAAAACCACAACCCTTACCGTCGCCCTATATTTATTATCTATCAAAATCCCAAACCCTAACCGTCGCCCAATACCTATTGTTTATTAAATCCCTTACCCCTTACCGTCGCCCACTATCTATTATCTATTAAAACCCTAATCCTAACTGTCACCCAATATCTTTTGTCTATCAAATAAATACGAAAGAAGACTCAAGCAGGAAACGCAACACAAACAATACACCCACCTCTAAAGCAGAACACACACACACAGCCATACCATAACACACACACACACACACGCAATCCCACACACCAAACAGAAAACAATACGCACTTATATGACAAACATAAAGCAAAGTGAACATAGGAGCCCGCCTTGGTACGGTCAGCAGCAATCAATAATTAATTATAAATTAACCATTAACAACCACTGGGGGGTTAAACCTGGGTTTAGGGGCGCCCAACCTCACACTTATCTCCTATATTCACCTATAAAGACGAACAGTGTCCATAAAATATAAACCCTGTTCCACAACCTTACAATCAAAAAGACCGCCAACACAGTAAGTAAATACATGTAAAACATCTAACAAAATTCTATGACAAGATTATTAGTAACACGGGAAAGAATTAAACATTCCAGCCCGTATTAAAAATAACCCACTATGGCAACGGTCAAATTGTACTCAAGCGACTAGTCTGTAGTCACGAGTAACTGTAAGACATGGAAGGGTTCAGGGTACGACAGAGAGGGAGAGAAAAATCAAAGCACGAAAAACCCTTACTTTAACCGTCGCCCAATATATATTGTCTATCAAAACCTTTACCCTAACCGTCGTCCATTTTCTATTGTTTATCAAAACCCTAACCCTTACCGTCGACCACTATATGTTGTCTATTAAAACCGTAAACCTACCAGCGCCCACTATACATTGTCTATCGAAATCCCTAACCCTAACCGTCGACCAAAACTATTGTCTAATAAATCCCTTACCCTAACGGTCGCCCAATATTTATTGTCTATTAAAACCCTAACCCTAACTGTCGCCCACTATCTATTGTCTATTAAAACCCTAACCCTAACTGACACCCACTATCTTTTGTCTATCAAAACCCTTACTTTAACCGTCGCCCAATATATATTGTCTATCAAAACCCTTACCCTAACCGTCGCCCATTTTATATTGTTTATCAAAACCCTTACCGTCGACCACTATCTATTGTCTATCAAAACCGTAAACCTACCGGCTCCAACTATCCATTGTCTATCAAAATCCCTAACCCTAACCGTCGCCCAAAACTATTGTCTAATGAATCCCTAACCCTAACCGTCGCCCATTATCTATTATCTATCAAAATCCCTAACCTAACCGTCGCCCAATATCTATTGTCTATTAAAAACTTAACCCGAACCGTCGCTCTATATTTATTATCTATCAAAATCCCAAACCCTAACCGTCGCCCAATATCTATTGTTTATCAAGACCCTAACCCTAACCGTCGCCCAGTATTTATTGTCTATTAAAACCCTTACCCTAACCGTCGCCCACTTGTTATTGTCTATTAAAACCCTAACCCTAACTGTCGCCAAATATATATAGTCTATCAAAACCCTTACCCCACCGTCGCCCAATATCTATTGTTTATCAGAACCCTAACCCTAACCGTCGCCCAGTATTTATTGTCTATTAAAACCCTAACCCTAACCGTCGCCCAGTATTTATTGTCTATTAAAACCCTAACCCTAACCGTCGCCCACTATTTATTGTCTAATAAAACCCTAACTCTAACTGTCGCCCAATACCTATTGTCTATCAAACCCCTTACCCTAACCGTCGCCCAATATATATTGTCTATCAAAACCCTTACTTCAACCGTCGCCTAATATATATATTTTTATTGTCTATCAAAACCCTAACCCTAACCGTTGCCCAATATCTATTGTTTATCAAAACCCTAACTCTAACCGTCGCCCAGTATTTATTGTCTATTAAAACCCTAACCCTAACCGTCGCCCACTATCATTGTCTATTAAAACCCTAACCCTAACCGTCGCCCAGTATTTATTGTCTATTAAAACCCTAACCCTAACCATCGCCCACTATCATTGTCTATTAAAACCCTAACCCTAACCGTCGCCCACTATCTATTGTCTATTAAAACCCTTACCCTAACCGTCGCCCACCATCTATTGTCTATCAAACCCCTAACGCTAACCGTCGCCCAGTATTTATTGTCTATTAAAACCCTAACCCTAACCGTCGCACAATATCTATTGTCTATCAACTACCTAACCCTAACCGTCGCACAATATCTTTTATCTATCAAAATCCTAACCGTCTCCCAAAACTATTGTCTAATGAATCCCTAAACCTAACCGTCGCCCAATATCTATTTTCTATCAAAATCCGTAACCCTAACCGTCGCCCAATATCAATTGTCTATTAAAACCCTAATCATAACCGTCGCCCTATATTTATTATCTATCAAAATCCCAAACCCTAAACGTCGCCCAATATATATTGTTTATTAAATCCCTAACATTTACCGTCGCCCACTATCTGTTGTCTATTAAAACCCTAGCCCTAACGGTCACCCAATATATACTGTCTATCAAAACCCTTACCCTAACCGTCGCCCAATATCTATTGTTTATCAAAACCCTAACCCTTACTGTCGACCACTATCTATTGTCTATTAAAACTGTAAACCTACCGGCGCCCACTAGCCATTGTCTATCAAAATCCCTAACCCTAATCGTCGCCCCAGTCTATTGCCTAATGAATCCCTATCCCTAACCATCGCCCAATATCTATTATCTATCAAAATCCCTAACTCAACCGTCGCCCAATAGCTATTGTCTATTAAAACCCTAACCCTAACCGTCGCCCAATATCCATTGTCTATCAAAATCCCTAACCCTGACCGTCGCCCAGTATTTATTGTCTATTAAAACCCTAATCCTAACCGTCGCCCAATATATATTGTCTATCAAATCCCTAACTCTAACCGTCGCCCAGTATCTATTATCTATCAAAATTCCTAACCGTCGCCCAATATCTATTGCCTATTAAACCCGAACCCTAACCGTCGCCCAACATCTATTGTCTAATAAAACCCTAATCTAACCGTCGCCCAATATCTATTATCTATCAAAATCCCTAACCCTTACCGTCGCCCAATATCTATTGTTTATTTAAACCTTAAACCTAACCGTCACCCAATATCTCTTGTCTAATAAATCCCTTCCCCTGTAAAAAACATAATATAGTCAATGCACAGGTAAAGAATAGTGCTCAGTGTTAAAGACACACTTGATTCAAGGCGACGGTTAGGGTTTAATAGATAAAATTGATTTAAGATGAAGTCAATGTTTACATTTGAATAGAAAAAGTAGATTCAATGCAATGGTTATGATTATGAAATTATCAGGCACAATTTATTCAGGAGTTGGTTAGGGTTAGGGCTTTAATAGAAACAGTGGATTCAATGCAATTGTTAGAGTTAGGATTTTGATAGACACAATTGATTCAAGACGCAGGTTATGGTCAGCGTTTAAATAAGCACACCAGATTCAAGGCGATACGTTTTGCTGATAAAATTGAATAGTTTTGGTTATGCATTCTATTTGGAAACTCACGAAGCTGGCAATTAAAACTTCATTCTTTCTGCTCATGATTAACAGTTCCTATATGAAATATCCAATGAAATCGAATGCATTTATGTAATTGGTTAGGGTTAAAGTTCTTATAGACACAACAGATCTAAGGCATTGTTAATATAGGGGTTCTAAAAAACAAAACTGATTCCAGACGATGGACAGGGCTAAGTTACCGGTATTAATAGACACGTTAAATTCAATGCGATGGTAATGGTTAGGGTTTTGATAGACCCATTAGAGTCAAGACGACAGTTAGGGTTTAATGGCGATGCTCAGGTTTAGTGTTGGAAAAGACACAATATATTAAAGGCGACGGTTGGGGTAAGGGTTTTTAATAGACATAGTTGATTAAAGATGATGGATAAGATGACATATTTAATAGACACAATAGATTCAATGCGATGGTTATGATTAGTAGACACAGCTGATTCAAGAAGATGGTAAGAGTTAAGGTTTTAATAGACACAATAGATTCAAGGCAATGGTAAGGGTTAGGCTTTGATTTATTGATTTGGATTTTACGGCACTAAGACATAATACTGATCGTACAGCACCGATGTGTTAGAATGTAGTTAAAGCATGTGTCCATTTTTGGTGGAGTCTTACCACTCTGCCAGTTAGGGCAGTTGGTGTATTCTATCCTCCACCATACAGTGGCAAATATATACGTGAATAAAATACAAGGCAGAGTTTAAATGATATAAGGTAAATGTTCATTTATACTAAAATGTGGTTGTATAGTAGGGCCAGCTATTACACCTTAATCGATGTACAGTATTCAAATGGTTTAACCCAATTCCCCTATAGGAGCGCCTTTTAGCGCATTCAGTTTATTCCTCCGCTGAAGAAAATAGTTCCAATTTATACAGTCATGAATATATATCATTAGAAATATTTTCTTTATTTTAGCAGATAGTAGCTTAAAGCAGACTGAAAGTAAAGCAGAATGCGTCAAATGGCGCATTCTGCTTTACTTTCAAACTGCTTTAAGTAGTTGCCTATTTTCCAAACTAGAAACAGGCTATGGGGGAAAGGGTTAAGTATTGTAAAACAAGCATGCATCATCAATTCTTCGTCTTGAGAAGTGCATACCTACCGTGATCTGATGTTACAATGATGTTTACACAGTGGTCCAGTTTGTGCTGCAGTAGACCGTCCATGAGTTGTCCAACTACAGCATCCATAGTCCCCAGCATATCATTTACCTGGAAAAACAACACAATATCAACATCAAGATTATGAATTCATTTGTGTAAACTGGTTCAATTTGGCTATTTTGTCAAATTATTAACTTAATTCTGCATGAAGAGACTACTCAAAAAGAAAATAGTTTCACATTAGTTTTGCCTAGCACTGAAAAGCAACCCTGATATCTATGCTGATTAAACAAGTGATCGCTGATCACATGTAAGCTGTATTATGACCTTTCTGCTGTACTATCAGCCTGTTTCATGCAACCAGCTGTCAGGATATAGGTGAAGTGTTCAATGACCCATTTATCCGAACACGGTAGAGGTCTATAAATGCATTGCTACAGTATGAAGAAAAGGCTACTGTCTTTGAATCCTGCTTTAACCTTTTACATCACTACATACACTTTAACTACCTCTGGGCTGTCAGGTCCCGTCGAATGACCTTGAGAGTCAGGCTGGCTAAAGTACAGTGTTATCATCTCCGGCCTTTCTTCGTCTGGTAGTAGAAGCCACTCAAATGTTTGGTTTACACGATCCTCGTTAGTAACTGACCTGCAAACAGCAGAAACAATCAAACTTAGCGTTCAAGCACGTTAACTCTGTGAACGCAAGGTATATTGGTGCCATGTAACAATTGCCGTCTGCTACTGTTCTTAATTAAATCAGAATTATTTAAAATTGTTGTTTTTTTTAAAAAAAAAACCCAGATCTGAGGTTAAACAGTTCAGATTCAGACGAGACGCCGTGTAAAGTATCGCCTCGTTGGATCCTCTCTGCTTGCTCAGGTAATCACGGCTAACGTGCAGAGTTAACCAATATATTGTACCTACAGCGCTCCCTCTCTACACCGACACCCAACGGGAGACAAAGATTGTGTACGTTGTTCGGAGGGAGTCGTTATAGTGAGGGAAAATGGCTTACATTTGCAAACAGCTTGAATCCAGATCAGACGCTGCGTAACGCGGCGTCTGATCTGGATTCAAGCTGTTTGTCACTCGTCATTATTTTATTTTCTGTTAAAATGTCTATTAGATCTATGTCACTTTGAGAAAAAACGCAGACAACAATTTTAAGCCGACGATATGGCAGCCGTGAAATGTCTTGTTTGGGGAACAGCGGCAAGGGCCGTTGTAAATAGGGAGTCGTTGTTGGGAGGGCCGTTGTAGAGAGGGAACACTGTAACAAGCCTTTGCAAACCGTTCAAATACATAGCAGATGTCGAGTTACTCTGATCAAAACTCTTGGACACGTGTGTGGGTGTTTCTTCCATAAAAAGGCAGTATAGATCTAGTATAAAGTTTGCAACACACTCTTGCAGCAATTATTTATCATCTTACAGAACTCTTGGGGTAAATATCGTAGCATCCTAATAGAGACCTGGCTAACAAATGTAAACAACTTGATTCCAGATCAGACGCTGCGTTAGGAGACGTAAAATATGGATGCAAACTGTTTTGACAATCATATTAAAAAAAAATTCATTTAAAAAGCAAAAATATATATATTGAGGGTTTTTCGTCTTGAAGCGGCCGACAATCCAGCATGCTACGGGTTTTCATAAGATCCAGATAGTTTAGAGTCTGTATTTAAGCTGTTACTTAGCTCTATATCAATTGCTTAAAATATTACAGAAGTTGTTGGTTAATAATGAAATACTTTGAATAGCACGGTTAACTGATGGTTCTGGTAAGATTATGTGAGTTAATACAGATACATAACTGTATGATGTATGTATACACGATGCACTTTGTTATTCGGGTATATAGCTACACTTTAAATTGTATAAATACATTGTGACCAGATGAATGTGGTAAATGATGATGCTGGTTGTTACAATTTGAAATAGTATTGGTGTTGTAACTAGACGAATGTGGTGATTGATAATACCGGTTGCTACAATTTGCAACAACTTTGAATCTGTATCACGATAAATATGGGGATTGATGATACAGCCTATTACAATTTGAAACAGTACTGTATGCTTGTACTAGATGAGTGTGGTGCTAGATGTTCACAGTTACATTTTGAAAATGAATCTAGATGACTGTTGTGTTAGTAATACTTTGAATCAGATATCAGCAGGGATCTGTAACTATATACGAGTATATGTATGAATGTTGTATTTGTCGAAGGAAGTAATATAACTATAATTTTAAACAGTATAGACATCATACCGAGATGAATGTTATGTTAGACGATTTAACTTAGTTGCTGTATTTTGAAACAGTATAGGGAATATGTACCTAGATTAATGTGGCGTTAGATGATGCAAGTTGCTCGAGTTTAAAACAGAATTAAAGCTGTAACTAGATAAATGCGGTGAAAGATATCGCAAAGTAACATACTTTTGGCACATTAAGTACCCATTTAACAGTCAATATCATCAGTACATGTGAATTAAACAGCGGGAAACAAAAAGCTACATCTTACCGGTCATACCTATACCAGTGATCTGGATAGATACCTGTGAAGAAAATAACAAAGACCTTGTATGACGAATGTTTTGTCTAAAAGTGTTGCATAAATAACAAATTAACAACCGATACAGTCCTACACTTAACTGTAAGTTTGCCAATATTTCCCTAGTGTTAGGCCTTGACAGCGGAGCATGAATCTCATGCTCTTACATACAGTAAAGGGTAGGACTGGATATATTGTTTTATTCAATTCAATTTCTTTATTGCATCAAACATTAAGCATTTATATACTTAACTTAAGGCAACTGGACCAAGGTGATACGTACATGCTTTCTTTACAATCAGTGTATATGTACCGGGAACATTAGTCCTGTACAAACAGTGTATACCCAGATCAGAGCGTATTGTGGTCTGCACTGTTTGTCATATGACAAAGTGTTGTGAAACAATCGTAAATTGTACTTAATAGACTAGACTTAATTGGAAACAAGACATATCTATTTGAAGTTGCAGGGGTGAATGAGTTCAACAAAATCTATACATAATCAAGCTTGTGATGCATCACGTTTTGATGGTTTCAGTCTTTCGAGTTTCCAAAACTTTGACTCAGTCTTCATCTGCTCTAGAAAGCTACACTCAATAACAGGGCTGCCATAAGTTGATCAGAAAAATCATAAGATTTCAAATTTTCAATTTTTCAGACGCAATTTTACTTATCGTACCTTTACCCCATTGTCTGTTTCTTGTTTTGAAGACACATGACTGCTAAAAACAGGTTGAAAGTAAAGCAGAATGCGCCTTCAGGCGCATTCTGCTTTACTTTCAGCCTGTTTTAAGCTACCATCTGCTAGGATAAAAATCCGAAGACTTAGGAAAAATCCAGAGAAATGGCAGCCCTGCACTTATGTCGTAGGGTATTATCAGTTCCTTAAAAACGAAAACTCGATTAATTTTGAGAACCTTATAAGAAGAAACAGTAAAAGGTAAATGTAAAGGTATGTATTTATAAAGTCTGCAGTGATGTAATATTATGCCGTCTTTTACATTTATCTCCCCCATAGAGTTACAAGTCGGTCATTTACTGACGGCGCAAGTTGCAGGCTTTGCACATTGACTTCTTTCCCTCTCAGGTACTCATGCAATTCACCTGGGTGAAGTGGAGCAATGTAGTGTTAATGTTTTGCTCAGAAAATTTCCAGTGATTAAGTCAACGATTCCAGTGATGGAGTTGAGATTTACTGTTTGACACTCATTGTTAAACTACGTAGGTAGAAGCATGAAAAGAAAGTTGTATAAGGATTATGCACCATAAAGCACGGCGTTGATGACGTATGCACGTACCTGATATATTGGCATCACTTCCGACCCAAAAATAAGTTGCTGTCTTTTTTCCTTGCTTCTTCGCTGTGATCCACAACTATATACGAATATAAATAGACTGTAAGCCTAACCCCTTAACTGCCGTACCCCGAATACAATGGTTATGTTCAAACAATTTAGATCATGGTCCGACGCCGCATTACGCTGCGCATGATCAGGATCTTAACTGTTTGACCCTCATAACGACACTACTTTAGTCAGTTTGCATTGGATATAAGAGAAAGGAAAGCAGACGACAAATGTTTAAAATTGATGACGTCAAGGTACTGACGGGTCAGACTCGCCAGTTAGCCTTTACTCCCCAGATTTAAGGTTAAGGTAATTTGACTTAAGAGGTATATAATTATAAATTGCAGTGAATGGGTTAAACGCCGAGGCAGATGAAACAGAGACTCACTCAGCAACTCCCAAATCAAATCAAATACTCTTTATTTACTCAGTTCGTACAATTCTATAAATACATGAGAAATTTCCCTAACACACATTCAACACATTGTTTTATGTTTAACTACACCTTTCCTTAAACACGGAAGAAACCCATTCTTTAGTCTTAAACTATTATTTTCATTGCAAACAGTTTTGAGCCAGATCAGACGCCCGGTAACCGGGCGTCTGATCAGGCTCAAAACTGTTTGCCACTCAGATAAAAACTGGTATTCATAATTGTAAAACAAATTGTCATTTTCTATATTTCATTACAATGCGTTTGCGTTTGAACGGAAGAATAACGTTTTCTCCACTGTATTTCAGACCGGTAGCCAACTCGCAATCGATGGCCATCGACGGCCATCGCTTTCCTTACTGAACTCATGGCAGGTCTAACTCTGAATTGTTTGCAATGGAAATCAAGGTTTGACACCTAAACACGCTTGTTTGGAACCACACCCAACCGTCCCTTGCTAAGAGGTCTGTCACTTGATTTGTGATTTAGAAAAGCGTAAACGTTACCTACCGGTTCCCCACCATACCAATCCGGGTTGAATTTCTCCTCATTATATATCGTGAATGATGCATTGATACCCGTGTCATACATTCTGTTTGCCACTATTCCATGCGATTCTGGATATAGACCCTGAAAACACAGAACAGTAATGGATGCTCTATGCATTACAGAATACCAGCGTGGATAGAAGCCTCTCTCAATCCCCAACTTATATGTAATTTTGAGAAGGACAGCAGACGACAAAAAAGCAGATGGTATTGCAGCCACGAAGGGTGTTAGACATAATTATCCTGTTTAGGGATAAATGGAAAGTTGATGTTTGGAAGGCCGTTGTAGGGAGGGAACACTGTATTTTTGTTTGTTTGTGGAAATTCAAAGGCTAGAAGGAATTGCATAAACAATAAATTCATGTGGTTTCTTTTGTCATTTTATGGTGTTAAATAAAGAGGTAATTTAACAGTGTTGAGTACAATACTGAATTCAATCGTACACAGCAGTCATAATCCATATTGGACTCGGCTATCGCCTCGTCCAATATGAATTATGGCTGCTGTGTTCTCTTCCAATAGAATTCAGTATTGTACTCAACACGGTTAAATAACCTCTTACCATTATCCACTGTAAACAGTTCTGTACTAGAAATAAAACAACTAGGTCGGAAAAAACGAACAATATCCAACACGAGGACGATAATACACAATGTTCAAGCTGTTTTCAAGTTTAACTACTAAAGGAACAAACATTGATTTATACATGTACTGGTATATCTACGAGGGCGTTTAAAAAGCAATGGCACTTGATCCATAACTTCAATATAATAAGTGCAAAATGTATGTGTGATATTTTATTTTAAAGAGCAATTCGTTGCCTACACGATGTTATAATTGTAAATGACCCATACTCCATTTTCGTGTATTGTTGAGGTAATGTTTTGAACAAAATTTGATACTAGACTATAACTATTATTGCGGCTTTATTATTTTGACAAAGTTTATGAAACTTTCTGTCAAATAAAAGCAGACAATTATGCACACACTACACATTTTTCTATAAAATAAAAAATATGATAAAACAAATTAATAATAAAACAAAAAAAATGATAATAATGAATAAGATATTTTATAAAATAAGTGCAAACTCAGTTTTTATATATAAAACGAGGCTATAATCGAAGCCATTGATGTAAATTGTTAAGTTTTCAAATCAAAATCTAGATATACTGACATAGAAGTTTTTCATAGCGTTCGAACTACATGCCGATTTTTGTCATTAGCAAAATAGAATTTATTTTTGGAAAATTTTGGAAAAGAAGAAGATTTTTTTTAAAGAAGTTATAATACGTCAAGAAAATAATGTCTGACTAGTGCTATGTTCCAGTGGTGTATTGGAGTAGGGGTCATTTAGGTTCATGTTGTGACTTATCGACTTATGTGATCTTATCGTGCCTTATACCATCGTGTAGGCAAAGAATTGCTCTGAAAATGATATATCACACATGCACATTGCCCTTATTATATTGAAGTTATTGATCTAGTGCCATTACTTTTCAAACGCCCTTCGTATATATCATTAATCTTAAACCATCGGTGTATCGATACAACACGGCCAATGGACAGTCATAGACAACTCCTCGCACCGTACACGGGTCTTTTATTTTAAAAAAATATATAAATACGGACCACTACATGAGATTAAGTATTCTGTGTTTAAGGGTGCTTGCTGATCAAATTTCAATGAAAGTAAAGCAGAAATATCCTTGAAGAGCGTTCTGTTTTACCGTGTAATCTTGTATTCAGTTGTCACTTATCTTGAACGCCATTTAACGGGTGTTATACCGGAGTTTCCCTTTGTATTCCAGTTGAATATTTAGCATTTAATGCACACACGGGTTAACCTTTTCACTCTCTATGACGCTTAAAATCGTGTTTGCAAAAAGTTTGGATCCTGATCAGACGCCGCGTAACGCGGCGTCTGATCAGGACCCAAACTGTTTGACACTCTTTTTTATATTTCTTCAGGCATACTGTCTTACTTTTCAACTTTCAAACGACATTGCAGATAACAAAATTGAAGCAGATGACAATGAAATGGTGAAGGGGTAAAATTCTCACGAAGAAATTGGATGTTAAAGGGTTAAATTTAATTGAGTTACCGTAACAATAGAGTAATGGTTAGGAAATGTCAGTGTCGGGTAGACTGCTCTCATGTATGGCGTGTGAACCCCACAACTTCGTAGTTTCTGTATGACAGGTGTGTAGCTCCGCTGAAGGTAATCTGCACGAAATCCATCCAAGGAAACCAGAAGAAGAGGGTTCTTGCTGAAACGAATGTTGTTTGCAAAATAATACCTAGAGCTAAACAGATATTCATTCGTGACACTTTTCTAACAGGGTCTGCACTGTTTGTCATTTCGCAATAAAATTTACCGTACACTGAAGCAATCATAATTATTCAAAATGACCTAGCCTTAAGGTGGAGCGCAAGCGGGGCCCCCGCATCTGGAGTTCCGGAAGTGCTGAAGACTTTCACATGATCTTTTTTCTGCACGTGCTTGTAGTAGAAAGTTTATATAAAGAAAAGTTTGATAAGCTTCATTGTCTTCCTCGATAACTCAGTTGGCAGAGTTATTAACTAGCAATCCAAATGTGTTCGATTCCAATTCGATTCAAAACTTTTTTTTAAAATAAACTGTCATTTTTTATTGACTTGTCAGTCCATTACGTCATAAATATAATAATAAATAATATCAGATGCAAGTATAGTCAAGTGCCAACCACAGATTGTGAGGATTTATAGCCTACAAGACAGATGGCAGCTAAACACATGACAAAAGTAATGTAAAAAAAAATAGATCCTAGAGGAGCTTTTATGCATTACCTTTGTCATGCATTAAGCAGGCAGTAGTCTTTAAAGATCTACAGGTTACACTATTCAATGGTTCATTATTACAGGTTTGACTTATGCGATCATTAAGAGCTGATGGCATTTTAAAGTTGAACTCAAGGGAGGTAACTCGGTTGTGTAACATTTTATATAAATTTCTGGAAATCATGTATAAAAAGTAGTCTGCTGTATATTTTCATTAAATTTGTGTGACTAGAAGAATTAAGTAAAACCTATTTTATTAGTCTAAAACTAGTGTATGTTAAACAGCTAGATTTTTGTATTTTGACATTTAGTGACTTTTTCAGAATTTGACTTTTTTAAACATTGATATTTCCAGAAAATGTTTAATGAAACAATTCTTTTTGGACAATATCTTATATTGTCTGCACAGTTTACTTGAATGTATAGAAATTATTGAGTTATATTATTTTATAAAGAAAATATTCTTTTTTACAGTTTTGAACCTTATTAAATTAAAAAAAAATTGCGATTCGCTTGCAATTCGCTTGCAATTCTTTGCAATTCGCTTGCAATTCGATGGCAATTCAAAATAGTAATTTTACCCTCGGGTAAGTTTGCCTCCCTCAAGAGTGAGATTCGCCTTTTGAAGCACCCGATTCTATGGCAATTTGATGGCAATTCGATAGCAGATAGCTTGCGATTTGCTAGCGATTATCAATATAATTTAATAAGGTTCAGTACTGTATTGAAAATGGAACTTTTTTCGACAAAGGGTCTAGTAAAAAAAACGGTACTGTAATTGTTTTTTATTTTAACAATGTTTCACTTTCGATATGGTATAATTCAATTTAATCAAGTTTTCAATGAAGTTTGATAGGGAATAAGCAGACCTGCGAACCACCTTAATTTGAAATTGGAACTGTCCACTTGAAGTTTCGGAGGTAAATTAATCCAATGTCTAGTCAGGACAACAGCGCCATTCTCCATAGTCATTAATTTGGCTACAGTGGAGAAAACGTTATTCTTTCCCACTCACCGCGTTTCAAACGCGTTTAAACGAATTTAAACGCGTTTAGCGTTAATGCGTTTACATGCGCATATTAACGAGATTACTCTGTTTATAAACGCAAGGGAGATAATCCATGTCGATCAGGTTTTCAACATTCAGAACTTATTCTTTATTTTAGCAAAAATAACGTTTGTCCACCTTTTATTTACATCTGAGCTAACTTTGATAAATGTACAGTAGTTAAAGGGACTCGCAACCGGATGGTGTATTTGTCAAAATAAAATAAAATACTCAAATAAAAGCAAATTTGTGGCATTGTTTGGCTTCTGACATTAATAAAATATGATCAGTCCAAAATAAGTCTCAAGAATCGTCACCGAATCTTAGTTTTTTTAGATATTTTCCATCGTTTTTCTATAGCGTCAGCTGACGGTATAGCTGTTGTTGTTGCTTCTCTACACGGGCTCAGACATAAACCCGAGCCGAATAAAGTATTATCGATCGCTACCAGTGAAGTACGTTAATTCGCTACCATATATATAGAGAGCGTTGGTAGCGGAGGTGGTAAAGGCGTTTCCTCATTTTTCATGTTTGTCTCCGCATGGAGGGTCACGGGTTCGAATCCCACCAGAGCTTCTTCTTTTTCTTTTTTTGAAATGCATTTTTTAACAGAATTTATTATCCTAAACTAAATGTTACCCATTTATATAAGCATTTGACATATTTACAAATTACTATTTTTAATGCTAAATCCGGTTGCGAGCCTCTTTAATTGTCGTTAAACATTGTTAAGGAACAATATCTACCAGTTTTATTTTTTTAAAAAAACTTATTCAGCTTCATTTCGTTCACTTAAACGTGTTTAACAATTTTTTCAATCCCGCAGATTTTTAGCTGCTGAATATGTGTCATCTGCTTTACTTCTCGTCATAAAAAGTCCATTTGTGATTTATACAACTACAACTAACAACTGTTACTTTTTATTTCTCACTACATAACATGTATATATGAGACAATACAATAATAAGAATAAAACACTGAGTGTGGGTAAATCATAATTTCTGCGCTATAAGATCCAGATCATGTACCGGAAGAATGATATTATTTGAGATATTGATTTCTACCTTCTGCAAAATAAATCCATATAGCCTTTTAAATGGCACACTAAAACTCTTAAGGTACCCACTTAAGCCCGAAGCTACATGTACGATTGACAGTAAAGAGCAACTTCTTGTCATAAAATCCCTATTAAGGGTGGGTCAAAACGGTAGGTTGTGCAATACAGTCTCCCCGCTAGGGTTTCCTCGCTCTATCTCCCCGTAGATGAAGAACATAATTTATTTGATCTTGACTAACTGCACAAGTGATGCAATTTAGACCTTTTCATAGCAGAGAGGAGATTTTCAAACCGTATCATTGATTGGAGCCAGATCAGACGCAGAGTTACTAAGCATGACTGGAATGTCAAGAGTTGGTGACTGAATACCTTTCGGGTTGTTTTTTTCAATCGTATAATTGACCAGTCCCGATAATAACAAAGGTTTGCCGATTGAAACCCATTTATAAACGGAAAATCCGCTTATAAACGCAAAATCTACTTACAAACGCTCAAACACGTTTATCGTTTAGTTAATGTACCGTTTGCGCACGCTTAAGCATAAACGGGAAAGAATAACAGTTTTTCCACTGTACCACCATTTCAAACCTGGTCAAACACTTCGGCTGATATAGGTCTAATTACAATGTATGTACAGTAAAACCTCTCTATTACGACCACGAAATTGTGTTAATTGTTAAGCGTTTACGATAGAAGAATGATAACTACAAGGTGACAGTAAAACAGAAATATCATGTAGATGTATATAAGCCTTCTGTTTTACTGCAATCTTGCCTTAAGCTGTCGTCTGTCTTTTATGTAATCAATTAGCCTTCGATTTTAGTGGTCGTAATAGAGAGGTTTTACTGTATTCATTTGTTTTTTCTCTTGACACTGAACAAATGGTTTCAGTTTCAGGGTCCAAGGTTATAACGCGTTTGAGCTTAGTCTGAGTGTGTTCTCAGGCATTTGATTGGTCAGAATTGAGCTAGGCTCAAATATGACCAATCAAATGCTTGAGAACGACTTTACATGAAACTCAACTGAAAAGCTTTATAACCTTGAACCCTGGCCTACCTCCATGGACAGGCTGGCAAGGACCGCTGACTAGCACAGGGCTGGGTTAACCATGAATCGGGATCGGGTATGGCTGTAGATGACGGTGTCTCAGTTCCCTCCTGTCCACCCTCAGATGGTGTATCATCAGACTTGTCCTTAGATCGCAGACTTAATCCTACCGCAAGCGCGATGATAAATGCAACTACCTGTAAAAGACGACAGTATAAGCACAGATATCAATCTTCTTGAGTGTTTGTAAGTAAGGTCAAATATCTCCTCAACGATTCTCGAAGTGGGCTTGGAAGACACAGATGGTTTTCAAATGCAGAATGACAGACATTCAGAAAACTCTTATACTAACAACCTGTTAGCAAAATGACAAAAATTGAACAAGAGGATCATGATGATCCTGTTTTTAAAAGAAATGTTGAAATATCGTATTTTAGTACAGTAGCAGACGACAATTGCTAAAAAGGAAAAGAAATACCCAGCATGTAAAGAGTTAAGAGACTTACCAAGACAGCGATAAGTATTATTATCCTCTTCCGCAGTTTTCGTGGCTTAGAATATTCTTGGGCTTGCTGCAAATAAATCATTCAATACCTAAAGCCAATTCGCTATATGAACGTAGCCTCTAAAGCCAAATGGAAATAACCCGTGAACCCATAACATGCCCGGCCGGTCGGAAAATCTTTCTTTTATTAGCTCACCTGGCATGAAGTGTCAATGTGAACTATTAGGATCGCTGGGTGTCCGTCGTCTGTCCGTCCACAGTTGTTTTAGAAAAACCTTGTTAACACTCTAGAGACTACAACTCTCATTAGATCTTAACAAAACTCTGTCAAAATGTTTGTCTCTCTGATATCAAAACAGATATCAAAACAGCTTTTTGAACAGCACTGTGGCTTTATGCTGTAAATACTGATTTGATATATCTCATGTATAATAATGTTGCCATATTTGTGTTGTTTATCTTGTAATGTTACAAATATCTCCTGTATGGAGGAATGAATTGACATATCTCATGTATAATACTGTTTGCAATATTTGTGTTATTTATCTTGTAATGTTACAAGTATCTCCAGTATGGAGGAAATAAAACATTGAATTGAATTGACATATTTCATGTATAATACTGTTTGCCATACTTGTGTTATTTATCTTGTAATGTTACAAGTATCTCCTGTATGGAGGAAATAAAACATTGAATTGAATTGACATATTTCATGTATAATACTTTTTGCCATTTTTGTGTTATTTATCTTGTAATATTACAAGTATCTCCTGTATGGAGGAAATAAAACATTGAATTGAATTGACATATTTCATGTATAATACTGTTTGCCATATTTGTGTTATTTATCTTGTAGTGTTACAAGTATCTCCTGTATGGAGGAAATAAAACATTGAATTGAATTGACATATTTCATGTATAATACTTTTTGCCATATTTGTGTTATTTATCTTGTTATGTTACAAGTATCTCCTGTATGGAGGAAATAAAACATTGAATTGACATATTTCATGTATAATACTGTTTGCCATATTTGTGTTATTTATCTTGTAATTTTACAAGTATCTCCTGTATGGAGAAAATAAAACATTGAATTGACATATTTCATGTATAATACTGTTTGCCATATTTGTGTTATTTATCTTGTAATGTTACAAGTATCTCCTGTATGGAGTAAATAAAACATTGAATTGAATTGACATATTTCATGTATAATACTGTTTGCAATATTTGTGTTATTTGTCTTGTAATGTTACAAGTATCTCCTGTATGGAGGAAATAAAACATTGAATTGAATTGACATATTTCATGTATAATACTGTTTGCCATATTTGTGTTATTTATCAGGTAATGTTACAAGTATCTCCTGTATGGAGGAAATAAAACATTGCATTGAATTGACATATCTCATGTATAATACTTTTTGCCATATTTGTGTTATTTATCATGTAGACTTCTAATATTACAAGTATCTCCTGTATGGAGGAAATAAAACATTGAATTTAATTTCTTAAAATCTATCAAACAAAACTTATAAATGACGACTTTAAAGCCGCATTGTGTATTTGAGAAACCTGCATAAAACGGTTGTTTGGGGTCCCATTTGAACTACGTAGGACGTGATTCTTTCACAAAAACCGGCTTTATCTAAGAAATTCGCTTTTTAAATTTTATTTATAATATTTTAGTGCTGCACAAATTAAAAACCTCCTATGTGAATGGAAAGAAGGACAACTCTGTAAATACAGGGCTCCAGATAACGGAAGTATTTCGAAAACTAAAATCTTTATTTCTTCTTTTAAACCCAATGGTTTCATACTCATTTAAAGTGTCTCGAAGAGACGGTTTAATCAGTAGTAACACCATAGCATTCGGTGCTGAAATGAGTGAGAAAATGTTAGAATAGTTCAGATTACTCCCGATTACATGTTTAGCTGGAACATTTGAAAATGACCCTGTTAACCCTTATTCTGCTGCACAGACGTCTGCTTCGACATTGTCGTCTGCAAAATGTGTTCAGTTTAGATTTATGCATTGTTTTAATTAAACAAATCTTAAGACGAGTGTCAAATAGTTTGGATCCAGATGAGACGCCGCGTTACGCGGCGTCTTTTTAGATTCAAATAGTTTGTAAACTCCGTAAAGTAGGCACAGGGTTAAACACTATGAGATTCAATAACAACGTGTACATATCTCTTTCACCGTGGGTAAACGGTTTAAATAAACTATGGAGAATCTATACCTTGAGCTTGCTGAAAATGACTGTTTCAGCCTTGTCCGCTCTCTAACTCAAACACTTCTTTTTGGATATTCACCAAACTTGCTACAAATGTTTAATTAGTATAGAATCTAGGTCAGGTTCAATAACTAGCAAAATCGCATAAGGCATGTCTGAGTTATTGCTGAAAAATGCTGAAACAGTCATTTTTTAATACATAAAGGGCAAAAACTCAGATATGCCACATGCGATTTTTGTAATAATCAAACTAGACCTTAATTTTATATAATTAAACATGTTCAGCAAGTTTAATGAATATCCGATAAAAACTGTATGTGTTAGAGTGCAAACAGTGACTGAAACCGTCATTTTTCATTAATAAACAGGCAATAACTCAGATATACCTTATGCGATTTTAGTAGTTATGAAACTGAACCGTGATTTTATATCAATAAACATTTTCAGCAAGTTTGGTGAAGATCCAATAAAACGTATTTGTGTTAGAGAGCAACACTTGCTGAAAACAGTCATTTTTTAATACATAAAGGGCAAAAACTCAGATATGCCACATGCGATTTTTGTAATAATCAAACTAGACCTAAAATTTATATGAATAAATATTGTCAGCATGTTTGGTGAATATCCGATAAAAGCTGTTTGTTTTAGAGTGCAAAAATGACTAAAACAGTCATTTTTTTTTAATTAATAGGCAATAACTCAAAAATACCTTATGCGATTTTAGTAGTAATCAAACTAAACCTTGATTTTATATCAATGAACTTTTTCAGCAAGTTTGTGGAAGATCGGATAAAAAATAGTTGAGTTAGAGAGCGGACAAAAAAGTGTGATAGTCTAACTGACTGATGGATAGACGAGCGGAGATAGATAACGGTTGCACACGGTGAAGTTGTATTCGGCTGTATCACGTGATACTAAGCCGTGTGGAAATGTTTCTGTCAGACGTTCTATTTTCGGTTTGTTATGATTTTAAATCGCCCTTTTTGGTGAATTAGGTCCGTCTTCATCATTTCATAGATCAGTTTGGCCCATAAGAATGTTCAAACATTATTATTAACCGTTATCGTATTTCAGGCATTGAGAAAAGGTCTGAAACACAATGGGACTTTAAGCTAAAAAGATGAAAACATGTTAAATTAAAATTAAATCTACGATATTTTTTTTCATTTCAAGGGGGGCAACTCGTACAAAACTTAAGATAGCTATACACAGTTACTAAAAGCCTGTTCCTGGTTTTGAAGACAGTTATCCACTCAAAGCAGCTTGAAAGTAAAGCTGAATGCGCTTTGTGCGCATTCTGCTTTACATTCAGCCGGCTTTAAGCTATCGTCTGATAGAATGTGGAAAACTTGTTTTTAAAAGTGGTTTTGGGAGGTTTGGAGAGGTTTGGGGAGGTTTGAGGTCTTTAGACGGACAATGTGACAGCGGACATAGTAATTGTTTAGCAGACGGTGTATTTGGAACGCTCAGATGAACATCTAGGTCGTCATTAAAGTAGTAAAATACGAGGTCTTTATATATATTAACACTTATTATGTTATTCGTGATATTACGTGCAATTGCAAAAAATTCATACCGTGGTAATTCATGGCAAGTCAAGATCTAAATTGTATAGCGTTCGTAAAGACGTTCCGTCAGGCAATATCAATAACTTTTTTTCTAACAAATTCTGAATGTTTTGCTGTAGCTGACGCTAAATGAATTTCATGTACAATATTACAAACATTTAGAAAATGAGTGTTTGCTTAATCATCAACATGGTCATAAAAGGTCATGTAATATAGTACTAACCATAGTGACATTATTACTTGAACCTTTTGCCTGACAAGACATCGTCTGCTTTAACCCTTATCGTGCTGAATTGTCGTCTGCTTCAAATGTGTCGTTGCGAAAATAGATCAACATCAAAATTAAAAATTAAACTATTCAAACTGAAGAAATTTTGAGTATAAATGTCAAACCATTTGGATCCAGATTAGACGCCGCGTAACGCGGCGTCTTATCTGAATCCAAATTGTTTGCAAAATCCTGCTAAGGCGCTTAGCACGATAAGAGTTAGAATTGTTCTCTGCAATATTTCTTGACTACTTAATTAAATGTATATTGACGGAGGTAATCTAAAATAAAAAAAAGGGTCAAATAGTTGATCAGACGCCTATTCAGTTGTTGTCTCATCTTAATCATAACTGTTTCAAAATGAACGCCCAGTCGCGAATTAAGGGTATATTTAACCTACTTAGATGATAAAGTCAGATAGGGTAATATGATTGAAATCTGGTTGTATCACGCACATTTTCAATAAAAAACATCGGACTACTTTTTTGTGTTACTAGGCCACCGGCCATGCATGCAAGAGTACAATAACTTTCTTTCAATAAAGCTTACAATTTCCGCCTGAGCTTGAAGCAATAGTAACAATAAACAGATTCTGTTCCCGTTTAAAGGAAAAAACAATACAATTACAATTTGCAATAAAACAGAGAAAATGTTAGTTTTTTAAAAAATGTCGACTCATTTTAATCTGAGTGACAAACAGTTTAGAGCCAGAGTAAATGCTTATAAACCGTTTGAGTTGAGTCTGAAATCGTTCTCAAGCATTTGAATGATCCGATTTGAGTCTTGGCTCAAATCTGACCAACCAAATGCTTGAGAACGTACTAAGACTCAACTCAAACGCTTTATAAGCGCTGGGCCTGGTCAGAAGCAGGGTTATTAGGCGTTTAGTCTTGTCGCAAACTGTTTGCATATGACATATTTGTTTGAGAATAAACTCGTTTTTTGGAAAGAATTGCGGTATGATGTGTGTCTGTGGTGAGTTCAGCTGTTACTGTTTGCGACCTAGTTTAGCACTTTGTGCCCCCGTGTGCCTTGTGCACGGTATTTTAGACCGGGTAGCCAACCCGAAATCGATTGCCATCGTCGGCCAATGATTTCTTTACTGAACTCATGGCGATCACAATCCCAGCTGTTTGCAATGATTAGTGCTGTCAGACTTGGCTTGGTTAAACTTACCCCTGTGCGAGAATGCCCATAGGTTTGATTTAAGTCATCTTGTTTCTGCAATAAAAGGTAATGTAATAATACACTTTCTAATTACATGTATAACATGGGAATTCTTTGAGGAAACAAAAGGATCCAATAAGACATATATGTATGCTTAATTAGAATAAAGTATTCAAAAGGAATGCAGATAATTTTAGACTGATGCACTAATATGGCCTGACGTCATCAGCTTAAGTAATGTCGTCTACTTTTATTTGTCAAACTTAATTTCTTATTTCTCTGATCTGGGACAACACTGTTTGCATAAGACTAATTTGATTTTCTCAGGTACATTGTTTACAATGACGAGTATACTAGTTGCTAGGGTTCAGTGTTATAACTAGTTATGGTTGGTTTCATTTGTTTGTTAACGCCCGCTCGCGCCATCTATGGTCCAATTGGACGCCCCGGAGAAGGAGGGACTGATACAGAAAACCCGGGTGCGATGTCCTACTTTTATTATCGACAGGCTATCTGGGGTGGGATGGGGGTAGCTGGTTGCTAAAAGCATTGATACATCGGCCCTCAGTTTATAAAGCCTCATCTGAAGGACTTGAGTAGTCCGGCTGGAGATCGAACTTCTCATGTCACCATGTATCGTAGTCGAGTGCCCCACCACTGGACTACGTCCGCCGGTTGTGAAATAAATGTACATGTAAAAGGAATTTTAAAGACACGTTAAGTTTAGTATAACGATAGTTTGTAGTACAGTGAAACGTGTGTTTCGCGGCACTTCTTCAAAGTGTAACATACACGTTGAATCTATATATTTTCCTTGTTTATGCATTGTCTTTCATAAATAAAAGTGACTTGCTGGTGTTCTTTTCTTGTCCTTTAAATATACAAACGTTGCTTTCTACACTTCACCTTGCTTCCATACATCACTAACCAATGATCTAATGTTTACAGTAACACTCGACAACTACCAACATGATTAAGTCCAACTTATCCGTATTTTAAAGGTAAAATGTGGATAAGCCACGTTTTAACTTTGATTCAAGGGTCTGTTTGACTTACAGGAGTTTGATTAGACTTCTCAAAAGCATTTGACTTGGTTAATCATTCAATTTTGATTCAAAAACTCAAACTTTATCATTTTAGCAAGCCATGTGTTGAATGGTTTGAATCATACTTAACAGGTCGCACTCAGAAAGTCTGTGTTTCAGGAAATACCTTAAGCTCAAAAAGCATTGAAGCTGGAGTCCCACAAGGCTCTTTTCTTGGCCCACTTCTTTTCATACTCTATATCAGTGATCTCCCCCTAAATACCATTAACACCTCAGTCGACATGTTTGCAGATGACACTACAATTTCTGGTTTTGGTAAAACAGTCAGCGATGTGCACACTAACTTACAGACAGATGTGACAGCTGTAGAAAAAGAGTGCCATCAAAATGACATGATTTTAAATGTATCTAAAACCAAAGCTATGTACATATCAGCATCATATAACACCAAAGCAATCACTGACCATCTACTTTCAAATCAAATCCAAGTACTAAATCAAACAGTTTCATACTCAGAGAATGAAAAGCTCCTAGGTGTACATGTTGATCAAAATTTGAGTTGGAGACATCATGTAGAACAAACTATAAAAAAAATGTAATTCATATCTCTACCTTCTTCTCCGACTTAAATCTTATCTGGACTTGCATTCTAGAAAGCTTTTTTTCAATGCATATATTTTGCCGCACCTTGACTATTACTGTACAATATGGGGTATTGTAGCAGTGAGCTCCTGAACTCTGTACTGAAATTTCAGAAGCGTGCTGCTAGAATTATTTTAGACAAGGAGTTTGATGCACCATCAGAAGAACTATTTCAAGAACTTAAGTGGGTGAAAATTAAAGATAGAATAAATTACAAAAAAAGCTCTTCAAGTATACAAGTCACTAAATAATCTAAACCCAGAGTACTTGAACACAAAATTCAATCTCAAAACAGGACGGTCCCTCAGATCTATAGATAATATAGAACTTATGATTCCAAAACCAAGATTGGAGTTCTTTCGAAAATCTCTTCTCTATTCGGGTCCGAAAATATGGAACGATATACCTAAACACATTAGACTTTCTGATACAGTTGATCAGTTCAAGAAATCCTATATAAAATGGATCTTCTCAGTCTGAATAGTTAAGTCCTCTCTTAGTGTCTCCTTCAATTTTGACTTCGAATTATGTGTATATTTGAATGTAAATGTGTATAGATGAAAAGTATAAACTCTTTTGTTACTATCTGAATAGAACTTTTGAACTTTCAATGTAATGCATTACATTGAGAGTTAAAAAGTTTTATGCAACTTTCTTGTTGACTGATTATTTATTGTGTACTTATTTTCAACTGTATACTACCTTTCATTGCCAGTTACATCAATTAACATCTAAAAAGTTATTAATGTAAGTGTAACTGATGTTTCATTAGTAATATGAATTATAACTATTTATTAAAACTTAGTGAAACATATATGATTACACCGTTATCTTTGGAGTATGGCAATGACTGGTACATATTCTCAATTTCTCTTGTTCTTATGTGCTAATTTTCTGTATATAACTATGTACATGCCATGATTGTGGACCATACTGAAAATTGGTTACACGCCAAATATGTTATCCACGTAAAATAAAGTCGTTATTATTATTATTTATTGAAATACAGTCGTTGAAATTCGCGTTTGGGAGTTAATGAGCTGCGATGTAAATAACTGATTTTACAAAAGATGATACATTCCTTGTTTTGTATTGGCTTGCCATTCGACGGTAGAGGGGATTTATTGATTCAGCAATACTTCGATTTGTTACAGTTGAGCTTGCAATACTGCACACTTCTATTACCTACCGAATAATGCTGCACAAAGGGCACTCTACATACAGTAAAACCTCTCTTTTTCAATCACTTAAACGAAGGCTGATTGATAAGGTTGCAGTTTAAAGCAAGGTGACAGTAAAACAGAAAGCTCCTTAAGGAGCTTTCTGCTCCTCAAGGAGCTTTCTGTTTTACTGTCACCTTGCCTTAACTAATAATTAACAAAATTTAATGGTCGTAATAGAGAGGTATTACTGTATTTAACAAAAATATTAAATTGGCTATCTTGTACACCTAAACTTATCCAATTATCCCCAATAGCCTGTTACTAGTTTTAAAGGCATGTTACCATTTAAAGCAGGTTAAATGCAGAGAAGTCTGCTTTACTTTCAGCTTTGAAAGCTGCTGAATATACAGTTTGAAAATATAATGTTCAGGACATCCTATATGGGGACTTCTGTTCATAGTGTATACATACTTAGAGACATAAAATGCGTATTTATGGGGTGAAGGGTTAAGCTTACATGGTTAGGGACCATAAACCATGTACATTTGTATTTACCATGCAGTTATTATTTCAATAAAATTTACGATCTCGTTATTATCTCTTATTTACATATCTGTCGAAAGTACTCGTAATCCAATATTAAATACTGGCCAACACCAAATAAAATTCACTTACAACCCTTTACCCCCTAGCCTGTTTCCAGTTTTTATGACAACAGACCACTTATGGCAGGGTAAAAGTAAAAGCAGAATGCAGCTTAACTCTTTCCTCCCTGAAACTTTAAATGGAAAATTCCAGTTTCCATTTTAGTCTAGTCCGTTTCTGACTTTTAAGGGTTGTTTTTGTCAATGTTTGGCATTGTGACAAACAGTGAAGAACCTGATCAGAGGGCTCCTTTCGGAGCCCTCTGATCTGGGTCTTCACTGTTTGCATATGACAAGTGTACTATTCACATGTACACTGTTTGAAAAGCACGCCTATATGCGGGACTAGGGTCCAAAGAGTTAAGGTGCATTCTGCTTTACTGTCACCCTACAAGAAGCTACAATCTGCTAGGATATGGAATACAATTATTTAGGTACATGTTCATGACTGTATAAATTGGAACTATTTTCTGCAGTGGATGCATCGATTAAATGCGTTAAACCCTTTGAGGGATCGGGTTAAAAAGAGTTTTGCTGTATCATCGCCTGCAAAGATATCTGCATTTGGAATTGAAGAAACTGAAAAACGAATTTCAACACGTTTTAACTTTAAAATAAGTTGATATGTTCGACTAAAGCGCGTTTGAACTAGCAAGGCTCTGTTGTATTGATATTTTTATTCTCCATCCAGCTGTAAGATGCAACTATCTATTAGAATTGTCTCAAAGATCCTTCAGTGTATTTTGCGGGAAAATAATGTGGACATGGTAGATACATTCAGCTATGACCGCTTACCTGGAAACCTGGGATATGTTGTTAGACATTGACAGAAGAATTAAAGACCGTCCAATTCATTCTAATAGGGAATTATTTAACCCTTTCGCTCTCAATGACGCTTAAAAGCACGTTTGCGTTACGCGGCGTCTGATCAGGATCCAAACTGTTTGACACTCGTTTTGAAATTTCTCCAGTCATACCGCCCTATTTTTACCTTTGAAACGTCAGTGCAGACAACAAAATTGTTGTAGACAACAATGAAACGGTGAAGGGGTAAAAATCTCCCGAATTATTTGATCATGAAAGGGTTACTAACAGATAGATGATTTATACAGGCTAACAATAATGCACAAAATCTTCAGCAGCAGTGTTCTGTATAATTATTATCCGACAGAGCAGTCCCCTGTCTTTGGAGATCCCCATGTCTTTTCCAACGCGTGGTCACTTCACATAAATTTTACTGTTTCTTTAATACAAAAATCGGTATACAAATATTGCAAAAGCTTACTGTGTTTTATCCTACATTTAGAAGTTACATGAGATAATACATACATTAGTTAACGCTACTTACCCCTGTTTCTGTTGCCTTCTCCAGGTCGAATTGTGGCATGGTCGCAGTCCTTATAGTTCCAACATGCAAAACAACTGTCGCAATACATAGACTTACATGCTACCTCCAATTTTAACTACTAACAGTCTTACCGAGATATCTCAAAGCCGCATAAGTCGAACATATCCGTATTTCAAAGTTAAACGTGGCTCGGCCACGTTTTAACTTCGAAATACGGTTATGATCGACTTATTCGAGTTCGAAGTAATGTAATTCCCTCTTAGAAATTCATGAACGAGAAAGTTGGAGTAAAGGGAGTTCGATATATTGAAGTTCTACTGTACTGTAGTTATATCCGTTAACAAACTCTCAAAATACTACATAAACGTATGTGGTTTAGATTAAAACTACATGAACATCACATAATATATTAGACCACACTAATGTCACGCTTAAACGCCCACTACTTCGAAGACCCGAGCATGACGTTAAAGAAAGGTATCAGCTTATAGCAGGGAGAGAGTAAAGCAGAGAGCTCCCTTTTGGAGCTTTCTGCTTGACTTTCTCCCTGCTATAAGCAACTATTTACCTGAAACACCCCCCCAAACAAGTCGTATTTTGATCGGTCTTATTCATGAGACTTTACTATATCAAGGCAACTGATAATGAAAGGTATCGACTTATGGCAGGGGAAAGGTAAAGCAGAAAGCCTCCATTTGGAGATTCCTGCTTTACTTTCTTCCTGCTATAAGCAACCATCTTCCTGAAAACCCTAAACACGCCTTATTTTCAGCGGTTTTGTTAGCGAGACGTACAGTAAGGAAACTGTTATTTTTTCCCAATAAACGCGTTTACGCTAAAACTATTATTTGCAGTGCAAACAGTTTGGAGCCAGATCAGACGCCGGGTAACCCGGCGTCTGATCAGGCTCCAATCTGTTTGCCACCATGATAAACATGAAATATCAGAATTGTCAAAAAGTTGTCATTTTCTACGTTTTAGTGCTTTGCGTTTGCGTACGTTTGCGTTTAAAAGGGAAAGAATAACAGATTCTCCACTGTATGTATGAAGGCAAATGATAGATTGGAGTTCACCCTTTCACTCTCAATCGCGCTTCAAGGCGCATTTGCAAACAGTTTGTATCCTGATCAGACGCCGCGAAACGCGGCGTCTGATCAGGATCCAAACTGTTTGACACTCGTTTTGAAATTTCTTCAGCCATAAAGCCTTATTTTTAAATTTTGAAACGACATTGCAAACAACAAAAATTGAAACAGACGACAGCGAAACGGTGAAGGGGTAAACATCTCACGAAAAAATAGGCAGTGAAAAGGTTAAAGCGTGTTAAGCTACCGGAGAATGTACCTAGTGGATGTTCACACACCATTCATAATGATTTAATGAGTTTAAAGAACGATAACTGTTGAGAGGATTGGGCTAACCGTTCTGGTCTGCGAGTTTATGACCCGGCGAGTTTACGAGTGACATAAGTTCATGAGTTTAAACGTTAATTTTTTGCCATGTACAGTCGAACTTCGATATTTCGATCACATTGGTATTTCAAAGATAAAACGTGGCTTAGCCACATTCAAACTTAAAAACAGGATATATTCGACGTTTTTGAACAATTTTGAAAAAATGAAATTAAACTGTAGAAGTACGAGCAAATTCGACTGAAGCGTGTGCGATAAATCGAAGTTCGAGGTCTACAAGACACGTTTCAAGGTTAGATTAAAGGTTGTATGACTTAATAAATAGAGGATAATCAATTTCTTTGGATTGATATGAAAAATATATCACGAGAATGGGTTGTTATCTGGTTAAAAACGAGTCCGGAGGACGAGATTATTCTTTGATTATTCTTTTTATTATATATAACATTAATGACGTTTTTACAGAAAACACACACACAAATTTGATAACCGCGACGTCACTAAACTTGTTATGACGTGACGTCACAAAAAGTGATATCATCAATACATTTAGTGATGATATCAACAGTGACGATATCAAATTTATCTAACTGAGAAATCTCTATAAATCATCGATAGGTATATAATAAATATCGATAAGAGTGTCAACAGTTACGCGGCGTCTGATCAGGACCCAAACTGTTTTCAAATGCGCTTGAAGGCGTCATTGTGATTTGAAAGGTTTAACCCTTTCCCCCATAGAAGCGACTTTTAGCGTATTTAATTTATTCCTCCGCTGAAGAAAATAGTTCCAGTTTATACCCTCATGAACAATTACCATTACAAATATTTTATATAGCCTAGCAGATTTTAGCTTAAAGTAGGCTGAAAGTAAAGCAGAATGCGCTTAAGGCGCATTCTGCTTTACTTTCAACCTGCTTTAAGTTGTCACCTATTTTCAAAACTAGAAACAGGCTATGGGGTAAAGGGTTAAGCTTAGTACGGATTTTGTTATGCCTTCTCCGAACGTTGTGTTTCCATTCCGACCGATCTCCGATGGTTATTTAATTTTATTTGAAATATATTTTGTAACGTATATCCTTTCCCTAACATTATATATATGTTCAACTTATGTGCTTCTAAAGGCGCCAAAAACCCATTTACAAAATATCTTGGGCAAAATCTGGTGTTCGGTATTTGTTACACATTTAATGAATAATATGAAGTTTGTAATGTTCAAAGTTCAGTGTCATCACCTTTTACCAAATTATAAGAACAAAATTGTAATAAATAGTATGTTGGTAATAGATCTATTTTTTGTTTGCGGTGGCAATATTGGAGGCCGTCGTGGATAAGCATGTTGGCCCACAAAAATCACAATTGCATTATGCAGTTTCATAATCTGCACACTTGTTCAAATAATTTGGTTTGGACTACAAACTATGGCTTCAGTTGACTTAATAGTTTTTTTTTAAATGTTTTTGTGATAAATAGAATCTCAAATTCGTGCTCACTAGTTATCACTTTTAATGACCTCGTTGACTAAAATGAAAGTATAGCTCACCAAGGCTTGCGTCGTATAAATCCATACAGCTCGTTTATTAAAAATGATAACTAATGAGCACTCTTGTAAGATCATCTATGTATAGAAACCCATGTTTCACACACCGAGCGAGAGACAGAGACAGACAGAGATAGAAACTGACTGAGATCAAGACAGAAAAGACAGAGAGAACGAGAGAGAGAGAGAGAACGAGAGAGACAGAGAGTGAGAGAGAGGGAGATAGACTAAGAGGAAAAGAGACTAAATGCCAGATTTAAGCAAGATATTGGGACTTGGTTTCAGTACTATTCATATTATTTCTGCTTTACTTTTGCCTGCTTTAAGCAGCCATCAGTCTTCATTTCTGAAAACAGATTTATGAGAAAAGGGTTCAAAGACGATTAAGTCTAGAATATGTTTTCAAATTTTTTATTAAAATATTTTCTGTCCTGAATATAATTATATACATCTGAGTGAAAAATGAAACATATATAATATTAGTGAATGGTACAAAACACAGTCAGGTAGAGTCAAACTACAATGCTCCCTATCTAAAACTACATCCCATTGGGAAACAGAGATTTAGTGCGTTGTTCGGAGGGAGTTATTATAGGGAGGGAAATTAGCCTGCATTTGCAAAGCAGCTTGAATCCAGAACAGACGCCGCATAACGTCTGATCTGGATTCAAGCTGTGTGTCACTGGTCATTATGGTTTTTTATTTCAAAATGTCCAATATGTAAATTTGAGAAAAACAGCAGATGACTATTTTAAGCAAAATATATTGCAGCAGTGAAAAGGTTGAACATAATTGTCTTGTTTGGGAAACAGCTGCAAATGTTGTTTTAAGGAGGAATCGTTGTTCAGAGGGCCGTTGTAGGGAGGGAATACTGTATTCTGAAACTAGTCTGAAATCACTACACACAACATGTACATAATGACCATTCAATGATGAAGCATAAAGAGCTATGTCGACATGTGGCTGTGTAATGCAGGACTAAATAAAAACAGAAAGTCCCCTTCATGACTTGTGTCCAGCATTTAACAGACACCTGTCTCACAGATTGTCCACAGAACTGTTTTAAGTGGCCGCTCTACATGTATACATGTACAAAGGATTGACTGCACAAATGACACAATTCGACTTTGTAAAATTTAAGACCAAAAGTGATGTTGTCAAATGGAATACAGGCGGCTGCTGATGATTATTTGATTTAAAAATCCGTTCAGCGTGGGGTGAATTACGAGGTTTTGAATTTTTTGAAATTATATAAATAAAGCCGATAAAAGAATGTGACCCTGTTCAGTGATTCCATACAACCAGTCACAAGCCAGTTGTACGGTCTCGTTACGTATCCGTGCAGTCAACCTATCAGATTCCAAGAACCTTATACATGTATTGATATTGTAAGAAATGGCACATACAGATACAAGTCGCCTTGTTTTAAGACACCACCAAATAAAGATTCATTGTCAAGACAGGTGATCACTAAATATGCACGGCAACAGTAATGCACAGAGCAACTATACGTCCTGCATTAAGACACCTATTCTATATACATGTACTATAGATATGTCCCATTTTGTGTGGTTGCTCAATACAAGTTTGACTTAAGTTACAGTGGAGAATCTGTTATTCTTTCCCAATAAACGCGTTTACGCTAAAACTATAATTTCCCATACAAACAGTTTTGAGCCAGATCAGACGCCGGGTAACCCGGCGTCTGATCAGGCTCCAAACTGTTTGCCACCAAGATAAACATGAAGTATCAGAATTGTCCAAAAGTTGTACTTTTCTACGTTTTAGTGCTATGCGTTTGCGTACGTTTGCGTTTAAACGGGAAAGAATAACAGATTCTCCACTGTAATGATACGGTATGAAATTGCACATTACAGGGATATGTTTTATTACAGCTATTAACTGTTTACAATGTTAACATTCTGGTTTTCTCATGGCACGGCACATTTGTATCAGTAAATTAACAAACAATTTTTATTAACCCTTAGCCCGCCAAATAAATTGTCGTCTGCTATATTTCTCGTCTGCTTCAAGTTTCAAAGTGCTTCAAAGTTGCTCAAAATTGCTCAAAATGTTGTCCGAGTGTCAAACAGCTTGGATCCGGATGAGACGCCGAGTTACTCGGCGTCTCATCCGGATCCAAGCTGATTGCATATGGAGCTATAGTCGTGACTGGCAGGCTAAGGGTTAAGATGTGTTACATGGGGTCACATCTAGACCTAAATTGTGTGTGTTTTTGTTGGTACAGATATCACAAAATTTGTTCATAGTGTTCAAAATATTAAACACTTCCAGGACACCATATCAACCAGAGCTCCAGATAACGGGAGTTTTTCTAAAACTAAAATCTTTATTTTTGCTTCAAACCCTATGATGTCACTACTCATTAGAATCGTCTCAAAGAGACTATTCTAATGAGAAGTAACATCATAGGGTTTGGTGCTGTAATAAGTGAGAAAATGTTGGACTTCTTCAGTTTACTCCCCCTTATCTGGAGCCCTGATCAACTGCTTCGGTCATTGCTGTCAAACATCACTGTCTCTGTGGCAGATATGTTCGAACCCGAACTGCCTCATCAAATGGCAGCCCAGTGAAAAACTCGAACCCAGTTAAAATTTCTATGTCACGCACTCGGGCTTCCACGTCTATCAAGTATTCGTCTGGTGCCTGAAATAAATATACAGTGAAAACTGCATCAACTGTTCATTCAATGAAGCAGGACCGAGACGTCAAAAAGTAGACAATTTCAACCATAGTGAAGTGCATCCAATACAAATAGTGTACTGGTGAAGAGTACACTTGTCATATGCAAACAATGTAGGCCCTCATCAAGGGACTCCTACAGCAGACCTCTGACCAGGGTCTGCACTGTTTGTACAGTTTGCAGTTAATAAATAATAAATTTATACCAGTGTTTTATCGTGCAATCGAACACTGGTGGGAGTTGAGATGCGTAGTAATTTAATCACGAGGCCTTTAGGCCGAGTGGTTTAATTACAAGCATCTCAACGACTACCCGTGTTCGATGTTAGATAAAACACTTGTATTAATTTATTTTTTCGATTCTAACACATAGTTATACCTTCATTTGCACCGAAGCAACGGCGCTACATTTCTTGGCGTACGCATTTTCGAAGCTATATGACGTCATGTTAGAACGTTACAGCGCGTGAGTGTTCTATTGAGAATTCGTACACTGATACGTTCCTTCTTTGTTTATATAGGGGTGTGGGAGAGGTGTGATATTGTAAATAACAATCCGATTAGTAAAAGAATAAACTATCTAGATTTACTAATTGGAAACAGAAATAGTTAATTTAAAATTTCAATGATGAATGAGTTAATGCAGGGCAACGTCAATACAGTTAATCTGGGGCAGGTTTCAGAAAACTTCGTACGACAAATGTTGTCGTAGGTTAAATTATAAAAGTCTCAATTATTATTTACTTAATAAACATCGATAAGAGTGTCAAACAATTGGTGTCCTGATCAGACCCCGCGTAACGCGGCGTCTGATTAGGATCCAAACTGTTTGCAAACACGCATTAAGGCGTCATTGAGAGTGACTAACTTTTCCCGCTAAAACATTTATTATCGAAACTATTACACTGGCTTATAAAAAAAGGAAACATTTCCCAAGGAAAGACATGAAAGAGTATAGACTCATGTCAGAGAGAACCTGTAAGACATCAATCAGGAGTTATACACTGTTTCCGAAAAGCGCAAATATATATGAGTGTTAATAATTTATTGGATTTATTAAACGAGTCATTTAGAAAACGATAAAAAGAGGCTGTGCCGAAATTTTATCGTTTTTTAAAACGACGAGTTTGATAAATCCAATAAATTATTAACACGAATGTTATATTCTTTTTATAACATAACCTAGAAAAGTTATTTAATGCAGCCTTTGAGGTCAAGTGAATGCTTAGCGCGAAATAAGTAGATCTATACAGGAAAAAGTTGTTCCCAATTCACCCCGTTCATTAGCATAATGTTGATGTTATTATATGTATTAATAAACACTTTCATGTAGATATAATATTGATTAATTACACCAAAAATCTATAAATTCAATCTACATGAAGAAATAATTTAATATTGTTTGTTTTCATTACATTTGGTTAGCTGTGATTGGCTGTAATTTTTGTTTTATAACTCCATGAAAAAAAAAATCAGGCCACGCCTTGTCAGGACTACTTTCCCTTAGTCAAACTGCTCTTCACAAGCGCTGCATGAAGCAGGATGCCAAATGACGTCATTGGCGTCGGCGTTACTACATAACAACGTCGCGTTTTGGCGGAAAATATATATGGCGGAGGGACTACTACCTACGTTTTAAAAGCGTTAAAAAAGAACATTCGCGTCAGATTCTCTATTTAACTACTTTCTTAAATTCAGAAGTGATATTAAATTATAAGGAATAATTCGGAATATTTATTGTATTCATGGAGGTATGAAAAAAAAACCTGGTCACACTTTTGTATGAAACCGCTTCGCGGTTTCATACAGTGTGACCAGGGTTTTTTTCATACCTCCATGGATACAATAAATATTCGAATTATTCCTTAAATGAAGATGTTGGATATTGAACGCATAGAACGCATTTTAATGACGTCACAAGTAAACGACGTCGTGGCGTAACTCATTTGCATAGTTACTCAACTAGTTATATATGACAAATAAACAAAGAGTGTTATTCAATGCTTACGTCGTCTGTTATGTTATAAACCCTAATACAAGGAGAAACATTAGTTGTTTCCTTTTTAAAAAAAAAAAGTTCTACTGCTTCAAAGTTATAAGTTACAACTTGTATAGTAGCTTAAAGCGTATACCTTGCACTTTTGATTATCATCTTGCAGTGGGATAATGTAAGCATGCGTTCTATAACTAGAACAATCCTCTAGTTTGATGCTTGTATCTTTACATGTTGTCATGATGGCGAAATAGTGACTTTGTATTGTGCTTCCACTGAAAAAGAAACAAATAACCACAGTAACACATATACCCACTGGAGCAATACACAGTAGAAGTAATATTTAAAAAAAATGCAATAAGCTACTTGAAACAATGTGATAGTACAGTGGAACTTTGTACTTTACTTTCATATTGCTTTAAGCAGTCACCTGCCTTTATGATAAATAAACAACAAAAGAAAACAACCATACCCTTCATTTGAGTGGTCATTTTTTCAGGATTCAATTGCGTACATAATTTCCAGATACACTCAGCAAAAAGTGTTATTTCCCCCTGTTAACACTAGCCCAGATGAGCCCTAAAACTTGGCAGCATTGTTTATAGAGAATATTTGGTGACTAGCTTTGAATGAGAAATGTTATCTGGCAAGGCGGATGAATATATCAGGTGAGCCGCAGGCTCACCTGATATTTTCAGAAGCCGAGCCAGATAACATTTCTCATTCAAAGCTAGTCACCAAATATTCTATTTATCCTTGTCACAATAGTAAAATAACAGAGAATGCTTTTTTTAAAGCTAGAATCAATTTTGGTCTAGATAAGATTCTCACTAAAGAACTATGTTACTCTAGGAAAGTGCGCTATTATATAGATGACGTCAGTGACGTCACATACTAGTTACGTTGAAGAGAAATAAAAGAACCTTTAAAAATCTAGTAATTTTCACTCAGGAAAACTAAAAGTCGGACAATTATAGAAGTATCTCAGCAAGCGACTGATGATGCGTACTCTATAATGCTTTGATTGCATCGAATAGTTCGAATAAATGTCGTTCACGTCGGATTCTGTTAAAAGAGTTTTAGAATACCTTTCCTAACAGCGGGAAAAATAAGCGTCTCGGTGGAAAAAATAGTTCCGGCTGCAGGTCATGTGACCAACTGACATAATAACATCGGTCATGTGACCAACTAGCATAATAAAGCAAAGTTTATCTGTCACCCCTTTATCCGTCAGGAAAATAGGCACGTGACAGAATAAAATAAATTATACGATGAATGATGTGATCTAATTGGACCATTATGAGATTACCAATAACAATCCTTTCAATCAATTAGGAATCTAAACCTGCCTTAACCCATTACCCAATGGGTACTATAATTTTATTGCACGTCATTGGGTCGATATGAGAGTTTATGGAGTACAGAAACAATATCAACAGAGGCCGGAGGCAGAAAAAGATAATTATCGACAGAAAATGATAATGTGGAAAAGGGGAATAAGTGTCACAGTATTAATGCAGGAGTTCTGAACGTTGTGCAAGATACTTTAACAGGTCAAACTCTTTCTATACATGAATTTTCATTTAAAAGACTATAGTTTCCACTACAGAAAATAGTTCCCGTAACAGCTCCAATAAGATACGATCTGCTAGATATAGAAAACATTTCTTATGGTAAAGATTCATTACTATGTTTTTAAGCGGAACTAATTTCTTCAATGAGGGAATTAATTTAAGGGGTAAAAGGGTGTATGTATGGAGTATTGGGTTAAATATATTATTGTGAAAATGTTACAGTAGTTATAATTTCGTAAATACGACTCTACTGTAATGGCAAGACTAGGTACTTACTTAATGCTTTTGTCAGGCAAACTGTCATGGTCGAAGTCGTAGGCGAAGCCACCCATAACATGCACTCCTTTGTATTTCATCATTAAGACAGCTAGCTTTACACTGACTTCAGCTGATACATCTCCAAAGGCGTCTGCAAATTTAACATTGGGTAAAAGGGCAATTACGACTTATATACTTTGAAGTATATACGTGAAGTTCTGTATTTAAAACATATATTCTCCTGAATCCACCCCTCCTATTAATGAAATTAATTCAATCACTTGTTTTAAACAATGTTGGAAAATAATACATTTCATATATAAAGAATAAGCTGTCTTACTGCTTTGTTCTGCATCATATTCTATAACCTGGAGCTTGTCTACAGATCTGGTGGACTGAAAGTACAATAAATCAATATAGAAACTAAACAGAAGTTTGAAAACTTATAAAAGCGTAAACCATGGTGAGTTTTCTGGACTGAAATGCTACCAAGACACATCAAGACGCGTTGGAAAATATGTCTTTGAATATAACAAGAGTTGTCAAAAGACACACATTTTTCGAAACCTAAACGCAGATTTCAAAACCAAAACGTGGGTCTTTATTTCAATGTCAAGGTCTCTAGAGTCAGTCAACGTTATTGTGCGCATTGAGAAGCCTTATCCATATACACATGCATATCAAATATGAAAGCAACAGCTCAAGAGAAAAGGGATTTAGAGGCATTTTTCGATACCAAACGAAGAGTTAAAAACCGTAAACTTTGGACCTAGGCTCAAGGTCAAGGTAATCACGTCAAATATTCTGCTTAAATGGAAATATCCTGTCAATACAAGAGGTGATTCACCAGTTTTGAAACACTTTAATTCCATCTATAAAACTCACAAAACAAGTATTTCATTGTAACAGATGTTCAATCTGGGATCCATGTAGATTATAGATCAGTCTACATCGCTTAGGCCATGCCTCTAGTGTCTTGTTGATAACAGACTGCTCAAGTTTTCTCCATTCGTCAAGCATTGCTCGTTTAAGGCCTACTAGAGTTTTCGCTTTTGTAAGCGTCTTTTAAGAATCCATCGGTGCCGCATCTGGACTTTTAGGCATCCACTCTTCAGGGGTAATTAAGTTCATAGTTTGCTGTTGCATGTACGCACGTGTCTGCTTTGACGTATGACTTGAAGCACTATCCTGGTGAAACACCATGTCCTTAATTTGGTTTCCAGGAAACATTCTCGGTGCATCTCTTTTGATGAATGGCTTCAAAACTTTGTCAATATAGAACTTGGAGTTAACCTTGACACCTTTCGGTATGATTCTAATCTTGGTTTTCCCATGGTAACTAACTCCAGCCCAGGCCATGAACCCTGGTGCAAACGAATCACGTTTAACGAAGATCGTCATGTCCTTTGCGGATGTAGCAAACGCGGCGGCGACCATAACTCCCGCCCAAGTAAAACATTGCATCATCTGTTGTCACAAAGTTTTTCCATTTACCGCAGTTTAAACGTGTGTAGAGCTGCCATGAACGCTGATGTCGTTTTTCAATTTGAGCTGCATTAAGCTTGTGTGCTTTGCGATTTTCCGAAGTTTTGCTTGCATATTTAATGATCCTATGAATTGTTGACTGATACACCCCTAGTTGAGTTGCCATTTCACGTTGTGTCGGCGGGTTAACCCTCTTTATTATAGTGGCGACTTTACGAATAACCCCTGGAGTTGACTTTTTGGGTGTCTTCCTATATGGTTCTGATTTTTGCGGTTCTCTTCCAGCTACACGCGTTTTACCCTTTAAGTGCTTTACACGATGGATAGTTGATAAAGAAACTTCATGTCCTTGACCTTTCAACTCTCGTTGTATATTCCTGTACGACATTTTCTTTGTCAAAAGGTATATAACGATACCTTCTATTACACTGTCAATTTTAGGTCTACCCATGTTATAATCCACATAAAAAATGTCATTTATGTGTAATACATAACTGTATCGTTACATGCACGTGGGTTTCGTGCAGAAGTAACGCTCCGCCTCATTATAATAGACTATTCAAAAGTGTTTCAAAACTGGTGAATCACCTCTTGTAAACACACGCATACCAAGTATGAAAGCAATATCTCAAGGGACATATACACATTTTTCGAAACTTAAAAGCAGATTTCGAAACGTAAATGAGGGTCTTTAATTCAAGGTGAAGTTCCCTATGGTCAAACAATGCCTGGATATGCACACCAAATATGAAAGCAATATATCAATGGACATGGAAGTTAAAAGCATTATTTGAAACCTAAAAACAGATTTTGAATCCTAAATTCGGGCCCTAATGTCAAGGTCACTGGGATTTAACTTTTTGGGTGTATATAAAGGTATTGTCTATACACGCATGCAAACCATAAATGAAAGAAATATCTCAAGAGACATAGAAGTTATAAGCATTTATGAACATTGTGAAAACTGTTTACCCCATTCATGCCGACGCCGACTATGCAGGACGTATAGCATAGACTCGTCATTTACTTTGTACAACCAGGCGAGCTAAAATTATTTCAAACATTCTGTAGTAAGCAATAGAAATCTGCATTTGAATCATTAAGACTTAAATTGCTTAATGCATGACAAATGTAATGCAAAAAAACATAATTTAGGAGCTAAAATTCTTTCAAACATTCTGTAGTAAGCAATAGAAATCTGCATTTGAATCATTAAGACTTAGATTGCTTAATGCAGGACAAATGTAATGCAAAAACATAATTAATGAGCTTTAGAAGCTTTATATCTTACTTTTGTTCTGCAATAAGAAGCTGTTTAACTTCAAAATCACATTGTTGGGTTTCATATTTAATAGACTAATGCAAATAATTCAACAAACCATGACCTCAAAAGCTTTTTCTGACATGACTCATTTTATACTGAGCTCAAGAACTTTTAAAACTGAGTGCACATGTCAAACACATGTATGTCCTAAGTTTTTGCTAAGGTAAACTTCCACGCATTTGACCTCAAAAAGACATTGTTCTTTGTGGAATAAACAGACATACACAGAGAGAGTAAAAAACAGTATTCCCCGACTTAGTTGTGCGGGGCATAAAAATTGTTAAGCTAAACACAATCAAATGTGCCAACTTACTCTGCCGGACCTCATTGTTCGTGATGACCAGATTTGCTTTTTGTTGTCTGCGTCGAAACATCTTACAACATCCTTTAGATACAGCACAGTAATATTTCTATTGGCATAAATCGATGATGTCATAACAGGAAGTCCAAACAAGTGGTCAGACTCATTGGAAGGCTTGCTTGAGGCGTTGTATAAATCTGCCAACTAAATACACACAATATAAACAATGCATTCTGGTAGTGAATTTTTAAATTGTTGATATCTTTTGCAATAAATGTGGACACAGATCAGAGTCCATTAGTATGTGGTCTGATCTGGATCTAAATTGTTTGACACTTATATTCAATAACTGCAAAAAGGGGTGAAGATGACAAACTAACATTGGAAAATTGCTTACTTGCAAATAGTTCATTAGTTAGCAGGGTCCCGTCTTACGACAAAAAAGTCGCAAGTCAAAACTTTAAAATACATTTAATTTCTTATTTCTTCATCTTATCCTTTCTTGTGTTATCTCTTTGGAATCGTTTTGACAAGTGATATCACAAGACAGGATTAGATGGAGAAATAAATAATAATTGGGAATGTTAGAATCTGACTTACGACAATATTTGTCACATGATGTTTCGTAACACGGGCCCATCTGTATGGGATCTTTTTTATTAGTGTAAACAGGTTTTATGTAACCAGGTGTTAAAGTAGCCTGGTGTTCTTATAAAGAAGTATATCCCTCGGACCCCGGATTGAACCTGAGTTACCAGGTCTGGTGTCAAGCGCTTTACCGCAGGGGCTTGTACAACAAGGCTGAACAAATAATGATAAACCTACACACTGTGACATTAATCAGATGCATACATTCAACCTAAAGCATGCTATGGGTAAAATTCTCACATCTGTATTTTGATTCGTAAATTAGATGTGCTTGTGAAACACCATGATGTGACCAAAGTTGTACTGAGCTCATTTAAGCTTCTTGGTTGGTTTAAACATATTTTATTACAATATTTTACATGTATTTTACAAACAAACAACAAAGTTTAGGATTATAACGAAAGCAAAACACCTTATTGTGATTTAAGCTTCTTGAGTACATTACACAATGTCAATGATGAAGTTTCTATGTATGTATTATAAAGATACCGGTATGGCCAAGATTAAAGTTGTGTACAGACATACCAACAGACAAGGCAAACTCTATATGCTTCCCACTAAGTCATGTTGGACAAAAAAGGAAAGCTAAAGAGAACATGGTGAGCTCTCAAGAGGGTTTATTGCATCACTTTTATTGGTAGCTTGATGGTATTATTACACCTGGACAATACCCAAAAAACAGGCATACCTAAATATTAAACAGTAAAAAATATATTTCCTGACATTATCTTTGAATTTCAAACTTTCTTGATAAAAAATAGCCTAGGCTTTCAATAACTACAGGCTCCGAGGTTAAAAAGCTTTTGACGTGAGTCTAAACTCGTTCCCAAGCATTTGATTGGTCAGATTTGAGCCTAGGCTCAAATCTGACCAATCAAATGCTTGGGAACACACTCAGACTCAACTAAAACGCTTTATAACCTCGGAGCCTGGAAATATTACCTTTGATTGAGATTCACACGAACCATCACAGTACTTTTTTGTAAAGTTGGCAAAATCGCCTAGTTTGTTAAACGTGTCTAGCGCATCACTGTAAGGAATGACTGGCCTTGATGTCTGGCGTTTTACAGGATTTTGTAAAATATGGTCAAGTGATCCTTCCGTACCATTGTTTGGTGCGGATGTTATATTCAAAATATCTAAAAGACAAAAGATAAAATGTACAACTTGTATGATGCAAAGGAACGACTTGACCAGCATTGGAGCGCTAAGTTATATTATCTTTGCAACATCTGTCCTCTGCTACTGTGTTTAAAATAGGATTTTATAAGAAAAGGTTAGTAAGTACATGTTAACAAGTTTGAATCCTGATGAATTCAAACTGTAAACAAAGATAATTACAATTTCACCGTTACCATGCAAAAAGTGAAAATACATAAAAAAAAAAACGTCTGTTACAAAGTGACCATACAAAAGAAGATGAACAATCTAAAAGAAGGGTGTCAACTTAATCAAGCAGTCTCAGAAAAATGGGTTAAGTTAATCAAGCAGTCTCAGAGAAGGGTGTTAAGTTAATCAAGCAGTCTAAGAGAGGGATGTCAACTTAACCAAGCAGTCTTAGACAAGGGTGTCAACTTAATCAAGCAGTCTCAGAGATGGGTGTAATTTTAATCAAGCAGTCTATGAGAAGGGTGTCAACTTAATCAAGCAGTCTAAGAGAAGGGTGTCAACTTTATTCAAGCAGTCTAAGAGAAGGATGCCAACTTAATCAAGCAGTCTTAGAGAAGGGTAATAACTTACTCCAGCAGTCTTAGGGAAGGGTGTCAACTTAATCAAGCAGTCTTAGACAATGATGTCATTTTAATAAAGCAGTCTAAGAGACGGGTGTCAACCTTAATCAAGCAGTCTAAGAGAAGGGTGTCAACTTAATCAAGCAGTCTTAGAGAATGGTGTCAACCTTAATTATGCAGTCTTAGAGAAGTGTGTCAACTTTAATGTAGGTGCATTAGAGAACGGAGCCAACTTAATCAAGCAGTCTTAGAAAAGGTGTATCAACTTAATCAAGCAGTCTTAGAGAAGGTTGTAAACTTTAACAAGCAGTCTTAGAGAAGGATGTCAATTTAATCAAGCAGTCTTAGAGAAGGATGTCAACTAAATCAAGACGTCTAAGAGACGGGTGTCAACTTTAATCAAGAAGTCTTAGAGAAGGATGCCAACTTAATCAAGCAGTCTTAGAGAAGGGTGTCAACCTTATTAAGCAGTCTTAGAGAAGGGTGTCAACTTTAATCTAGGTGTCTTAGGGAACGGAGCCAACTTAATCAAGCAGTCTTAGAAAAGGCGTGTCAACTTAATCAAACAGTCTAAGGGAAGGGTGTCAACCTTATTTAAAAATAGTCTTAGAGAAGGATTTTAACTTATTCCAGCAGTCTTAAAGAAGGGTTTCAACTTAATCAAACAGTCTTAAAGAAGGGCGTTAACTTAATCAAGCAGTCATGGAGAAGTATGTCAACTTAATCAAGCAGTCTTAAAGAAGGGTGTCAAGTTAATCAAGCAGTCTAAGAGAAGGGTATCAACTTAATCAAGTAGTCTCAGACAAGGGTGACAACTAAATCAAACAGTCTAAGAGAAGGATGTCAACTTAATCATGCAGTCTGAGAGATTGGTATAATTTTAATCAAGCAGTCATAGAGAAGTATGTCAACTTAATCAAACAGTCTTAGAGAATGGTGTCGACCTTAATCAAACAGTCTTAGAGAATGGTGTCAACTTAATCAAGCAGTCTTAGAGAATGGTGCCAACCTGAATAAGCAGTTTTCAAGAAGGGTGTCAACTTAATCAAGCAGTTATAGAGAAGGTTTTCAACTTAATCAAGCAGTCGAAGACAAGAAATAAGCAGTCTTAAAGAATGGTGTCAACTTAATCAAGCAGTTTTAGAGAAGGGTGTCAACTTAATCAAGCAGTCTTAGAGAATGGTGTCAATTTAATCAAGCAGTCTTAGAGAATGGTGTCAACCTTAATCAAGCAGTCTAAGAGAAGGATGCCAACTTTTTGTTTAGAAATGCTATCTATGATGAGCAATTTTATTTGCTGATCGGTTAACAAAAGGAAACATCCGTTAGCAGCAGCCAATGGAATGACTTGTTTCATATCGCTTTAATTTTATTAGTAAGTCAACAAAAAGTAACGGTTAGATCCTGTATGTATGCTTGAACTACAATGCTCCTGTTTGACATTGACCGGTAATTAGCGCTAAAGTATCGTGTTCATATTGTGTTTCTTAACTGGCTTGTTGCATTTCATTAATTTAATTCTGAGTATATTTTATAATAAGCTGATTTTTACAGGCGTGATACGTCGATATTTCCAGGACGAGCTTGTGTCCGCAGAAATTTGTTGAGTTGTATACCTTGTTATACAGATAGAATATGGGTAAAAATAGTCTTCACGGGAGAATCATCTATGGTTCATTGACTGACTTTTACTCAGCACTGTCGATAGATTTGAATTAAGATTTATTTTATTTCAAATCATATCAGATTTTTACTTACACGAGACGCCCATGAGATGATTTGTTGGAACTCATATGGAAAGTTTCAGAAAAAGCTTGACTGAATAGCGAGATATCCTGGGAAATATAGTTCCCACAATAAATTAAGCATCAGCTGTTTCAAAAATGTCCGATCAAGTTATGACCCAATTTTCTATGGGACAGTTCATTTTATATTCGCCTAATAAACAATGTAATATAGATCTACAAATAAATCTATACTTATGGCAAAATAATGTTAACCCTTTCCACGCAGTATTTACATTATTTGCAAACAGTGTAGACTCTGATCATGGTCTGCACTGTTTGCCATAAAAAAAAAATTGACAGTTGCCCCACGATTTAATGTAACTGCAATTATTTAGAAAACCGGAGGATAATTTAAGACAGTCAGCAGTGTATACGTTTATTTTCATGTGATACCAAGAATGTCTTACCTGTAAAAAGATTGTATAGTTCGATGTTTTCAAATGGTTCAACAGTATAATTCCATTTAAATGCTGGACCATAGGCAAGGAACAGAGCCTGTCGAGGATACATTCAAACATTAAATGGTAGGCAAATCATAGTTTTTGAGCGTAACAATAATCAAATTAGTATCAAATATGTGCACAAATGACTGAAGATAAACCAGATTGACTGGATGAATAGAGCTGTGTTATTACAAACTACAAACACACAAAGTATTAAACTATTTTCAAACTAAAACTGATCAAAAACTATGCAATTATGAAAAACTATGTCCCCTGGTGTGACGATGATCTTTAAATGTCATTGACTTTTGTCTGACATAACATATATCAATATAGTATTATTATTCCTTAGTGGAGTACACACACCAAATACGAAGACTCTATCACGTGTAGTTCCAAAGTTATGTACAACGTGAAAGTAGTGGACAGACAAACAAACAAACAAACAAACAGACAGACAAACAATGTAGACTTTGTGCAGATGTAACATCTGCGCGGACGGGTTTACTTTGTCAATACAGTTTTGCGAGGAAATAAAATGTAAGTCGTATTTCTCATGACAAGACTCGTATTATTTGAAATGACTGCAAGGACTTGTTGATAATACGTCGCATTAACCCATGTGTGCCCACGATCCCATATATGGGACATAGGCAAACAGTGTAGACTCTGATCAGACGCCGCATTATGCGGCGTCTGATCAGAGTCTACACTGTTTGCTGATAGGAATTTCAATGTAAAATAAAATGAAAATAAAAAATTTGACCAGGCATCCCTTTGATAAAATGGACTAATCCAATATAAAACATGGAAGAATCCACTGGGCGCAAATGGGTTAAGGAAGCATTTTGAAGTAACTGTACATATAAATAATAGATCTTAACTCGTTGCACCCTAAGTATTATTTTAGTCTGAAGTAATTGTCGTCTGGTGCTGTTGGTTTGTTGGGTTTTTTGGGGGGTTTTTTTGGGGTTTTTTTTGGGGGGGGGGGGGGTTAAGTTTGAACAAAACATGGCCTGAGTGACAAATATTTTGGATCCTAATGAGAGGCTGCATTAAAGCTGGGTCTCATCTGGATCTGAACTATTTATTAAACTAATCATGATTTCACCTTTTGAAAACTTTAAATTTGATTACAGTGTCAGTAAGTCATCTATAACTGTGACATTTGGGCACTTACCTCCATACTTTTATCTATGTTGTCAAAACCATGGTTACCACCATCGCAATATTTAATATAACTCCTGTAAGACAAATTGAATTACCATCAACAGAGAGAACCCTGCGTACAACGGCAACTCATTTAAGTAGCATTGATATTGTAATATCCGAAAACAGAGTACAATTCTATAAAGGTTAAATGGCGGACATAGCCGTGAATTTAGTGAAGCAGACATGAGTCTTGTCGAAAAGGAGCCAAAGCCGATTATGTGGGGTAAACTTGAACCCTCCTGATGTTTAACATCCCTCCACCCACCCACTCAATTAGATTGCGCAGGCTGGCAGAAGTCCCCAGTCCCCTATCAAAATTGTTTTAACTCTTTCAATAATAAGTAACCCTTGTTGGTTATTTGATTCCCTTGTGGATCGTTTTAGTTAGCAAAACATAACCCGGTCTACTTGGAATTCTGGGTAGTTAAATAAATACTGGTCTAAATTAGGAAACAGTGTAGACCCTTATCAGAGGACTAATAACCAGAGTGGTCCTATAGAAGCCCTCTGATCAGGGTCTATACTGTTTTTTAAATGTTAAACAGATATATGGTGCTGAAAGAGTTAAGACAGATAGTTAAACCAATACTTATTAGCAAAATAATACTTGTGTTCCGCTTCAATATTAAGTAATTTGACATATAAATCTTATGGATATTATGCTTTATTAAACTAAAATTACGAAATTTACTAATCATGACGCCTTGACTATTGGCGAGTCAAACAGTCGGTTGTTAAATTGGCTCTACTTCAAAGAAAACGCTAGCGGACCATGTAAGTTTGAATTGTTGATTGACTCCATAGTTTATAAAATAACAATCTCACCCAGTACTCCGTAGCTTCAAAAAAAGACTAAAAGTAAAGCCGAATGTGCCTTAAGGCGAATTCTGCTTTACTTTCAACTAGCTTTAAGTGGTCAACTATTTAATATACTAGAAATGGGCTATGGGGTAATTGGTTAAAGGTGCTATTTGTAACATAAAAAAAATTATTTTGTCAATGTTAATCAGCTTGTAGCTAAGGCAGTTGCTACCGTAAATAATTACCGCAATCATAAAGCGTTTGTCGCAATTAATGCGGAACAACACACGATTGAAGTCAATAATTTAATCAATGATTACACACTTTCACATAGAATAATGTTTGAGAGAACAAGTTTTCATGGTAAAGGGAAATGGAAATAATTACAATGTATTATTTTCGGTGTGTTTCCATGTTATCTGTCAGTCTTTTTAACTCGATTTATCAACAAGAAACCCGTCTCCTTACAATGGAGGCCCATCGACTGGACTGGGGAGGCATGCCTGCCTGCACAATATGACCAAGAAGGGGTGGAGTAGGGGATGGGGATTCTGTGCCCGATCAATCTCAGTTGGGGTCCTGTCCACCCACGCAAATAGTCCGGGGGCTCCGCACAAAATTCGGTCTGGGGTTCCGGTACGGTGAAGGTTGGTGGGGGACTCATATACGGTAACCTTGAATTTACCACAAAATTTATGCTATATCAGCTGGATATAGGCAAATAGCACAAGTAGCTGTGTGCATAATAACACAAAAACTAACAACCCCCAGAGGAAGCCCCTTAACCCTTTCTCTCATAGAAACGCCTTTTAGCACATGTAATTAATATACCTACTTAGGAAAATAGTTCCAAGTTAATCAGTTAGAAATATGTATCATAAGAAATATTTCCATGTTTTAAAAGATGGAAGCTTAAAGCAGGCTGAAAGAAAAGCAGAATGCGCCTTAAGCGCATTCTGCTTTTCTTTCAACCCGCTTTAAGTGATCACCTGTCTTCAAAAGTAGAAACATAATATGGGGTAAAGGGTTAAAAGCCTTGCATATCATCAGCTGTTTGTTTTCTGGCATAAAACTTCTATATTAGATAAATTTATAGTGTGTCAAAACAAACCTTGCAACCTGCCAGCCAGTTTTCATGTCCAGTATGATGTTGTCAATTCTCTGGTTGTTACTATAATGGTGACGAACAGGAAGTGATGATTTTGTATAGGTGTTTAGATGAGGGTTCGCACAGGTTAGGTTGGTAACTAGACGATCAATCGGCTCTGTTTAGGTAGAAAGTATATAAACAATTATTCAGTTCCACATGCAACTTTACAGCATAGCAATAACTTTTATTTATTGTTTCCCTCCTTAGTTAAACACATTGTATTGCTGTATACCAGTATTTCTTCATACAGAGTGCCTCTTAACAGCTGGTCCCAATGTTAGAAAGAGCTTTGCTGAGTCTGAATTCGTTCTAAAGCATTTGCAAAAGCTCAAATCAGACCAACCAAATGCCGGCGGTCAATATCAGACTCAACTCAAACTTTGAGCACTGTATTGATTCTGTTTCTACACTTTCCTAAAATAAACCAAGGACATCCTTTTTTCTACAAATTGCGATGGAGATGCATAAAGCAGTTTTAAATTTAGAATAGTTTACTTAAGGCCTGCTTTTAGGTGTCACCTGCTTTAACACATTAACCCCTGAAACTTCAAATGGATGATACCAGTTTTCAGGTAAAACTAGTTATTTGCTTACATATTAGAATAAAAGCAATTTTAAAATAAAGGAACTTTCCGCTTAACTTTCGTCCTGCTTATAAGCTGATAAGCCTTTCTAATATAATAGCAAACCATATTATTTTCATAGGTTTAAAGTACAGTAAAATTCGCTATTACGACCACTAAAACAAAGGCTTATTGCTTGTATAAAAGACAGGTGACAGCTTAAAGCAAGGTGACAGTAAAACAGAAATGTCACCTTGCTTTAAGCAGTCACCTGTTGCGAAACCCCTAATAAGTAACACGTTTTAATTGGCGTAATAGAAAGGTTTAAAACACTAACCTGGATGTTCTGTAGCTGTAATGCCCCCTGGCGCGCCTCTTTTATACTTGTACATGTTTGAGATACGTCCAACAGGGCCGTCCCACACCCAGAAGTTTGAGGACAGGTAACTGTAGTCTACCATACTACCAAGACGTACAACTCTGTCACAGCTGATGTCGGACATACCTGATCATAAAGAAATATTGTATTATGTCACCGCTATAGTAACCCTTTACTCCATAGCCTGCTTCTAAGTTTGAAGATAGGTGACCACTTAAGGCAGGTTGAAAGTAAGGCGCATTATGCCTCAATTTCAGCCGTCTTAAAGCTAACTTATGCTAGAATATAGAAACTTTTTCTTATGATACATATTTATGACTGTATAAATTAGAATTATTTTCTTCAGTCGATTAATAAACTAATGTGTTAAAAAGGCGTATCAATGAAGTAAAGGGTTAATAACCTATTTTAGTCTTAGATACAGATGGTTGCTTAAGATTAAAACATGGGCTCTCTGCAATATCTTTAAAATCCTGCATAAAACAATCACTTGTCTTTAGAGATCTCCACACACATCAATTAGTGGTCGCTTATAGAAGATTGGCTGAAGTTGCTGTTGTTTTTAATCTACCTACACACATACATGTACTTGTTTGGTACACCATGTCCCTTGACGTGTAGGCTGGTAAGGGTTTTAGACTTGGAGTGAGTAAATTTGACAATTCCAGTATTTTTTACTTTTATGTCTTCACTACATCATATAGTGTGATTAATCATTAGAACAGAACAGAACAGAACATATCTTTTATTCACCCAGGTATTTACATACAACAAGGGGATATATCAAAATGTACACTTAACAATAACTTTGTGGTTCCGTTTTGAATAAAGAGAAAAAAGTAGAAAAGAAAAACAGGTATGGTATATGGACTGAGGGGTGGGGGATTAGTCATTTTATTGATCGATCAAGCTGTTGCTGTATTAGTCGTCTTTCCATCACGAAAGGCGACACTACAGCTCCAGCCTATGTATAAATATAATGTAACGCACGTGGGTCCCGGGCTCTATCTTGCCTAAACGAAACACAAGACATGTGCGTAAGATCCACGAGCGGATAAAGGTATTTACTACTATTTAGATTAACGAAATATTATAAGAAAGTTTCCTCATTCAATTTATAATTTCCTTTTGTCTTTTGATATATTAGTTTTCAGCGTTAACATAGTAATTAAAGTGTTCGAGTTACAACACGGGTAAAGAAAAGAAAATAACCAATTGAAATTGACACAGTTAAACTGACACCTATGCTATCTATCCACATGATTGACATGCGGGTAAGTCCGCACCTGTACCTGCAGTGAATGACATTCTTTTGTCAGTTTCGTGGGTAGGCCAGCGGACAAATCGTGCAGGTGGGACAATTGTAAATATGGAGTCAATGGAGGTAAGTCAAATTTGCTCATTCATGAAAAGAAGCGAACGTAGGAATTTCACTATGGATAGATAGCTTAGTATTAGAACATGTAAACACGAAGTAACTTAACGGCAATTCTCACAAGCATAATAGTTTTGTGTTAAATAATCGGTAATGGACTACAGAATAAGCTGTTGCAGTTGTTACGTTCAGACAGTACCGTTTCTGTACATGTGATATTGACTGACCGTGTTACTGCATTGGAAATGGTAAACAACAGGGTCTATACAGAGCCGTCTCACTAGGGATGGTAATATTCTATGCATATTTGATCGGCGTCTGGGCTTAATTTGGCTCAGTCTTAAGCAACATATTAAAGTTGGTTAGGATACTTTAGAGTCACCGAGCCAATCGCTGTCTCCACAGGATCCAATCCACCTTTTGTCTGGATCACAAACATAGCTTAACCCATTGCTCCACAAATGCGTAATTCTACGCCGTTTGCTATATCTCCTCTGGAGATAGTGGATTCTATCTCTAATAAGTCATGAACATGCGTTACAAGGGGTAAATTCTTATCCTATCAGATTGTAACTTAAAGCAGGCTGAGAGTAAAGCATACCGCGCCTTCAGGCGTATTTTGCCTCATTCTCAACCCTCCTTAAGTGGTCTCATGTCTACAGAGCTAAAATATTCACCTTGAAAAACTTCTAAATGGTTGGCAAATCTTAGTAATTATTGTTTGTTTGAGAAATAAATATGTTAGCGTTTCAAACACCAACTTTTACTTATAAAGGATGTATAACAAGACCCTGCTGCATTCAGGTAGATGATTAAAACAGGCTAAAAGTAAAACCGAAATCTCACAAATGACCTCTCTGCACTACTTTTGGTCTACTTTAAGCAACTGTCTCGACAACTGAAAACAAGCTATGGAGGAAGGGATGAAAACAGGTCTGAAGGTATACCGTGTACTCAAGACACATACAAATTACAGAAGTAAAATATTCTGCTGTTCTAACCATGATCAGCAATGATGACAATGTTAACACAGTGATGCAGATTGTATCGTAACAGTCCACTCATCAGCTCATTAATGGACTTGTCCACTTTCTCCAGTGCCGCTCCAATCTGAAAATAAATTATCATTATATATTACAGTAAAACTGACATATTACAAATTTAAAAAAGAGACTAGCTTATGGTTAGTAAGGCTAGTAGTATATTAAATTCTCACAGTCAAGGCACAGAAAACCAGCTATAAGGGAATAAATTTCATTTTTCTTTCATAACCTCTTAAATGATACAAATGTCATATTTGTCTCGGTCTGATGAATTCTCTGTTTCCTACCTCATAATACAACATCAAGTTTATGAATAATATTAACCCATTGCCCCTCTTTCCCCTTTTGTCCATTTTATTGATTCCTCCATGGAAGAACATACTGTAGTTTACAATGAAGATAACAATATTCCAAAGAGGGAATTAAAATAGTATTTAAATATAAAAATAGAAATTGCTATATGTAGTTTATACAACTATGAATATGTATCATAAAAATATACCCTTTACCCTAGCAGCTGGAAGCTTAAAGCAGGCTAAAAAATAAAGTAGAATGTGCCATAAGGCTTTACTTGCAACCTTTTTTAATGCAGTCACCTGTCTTCAAAATAAAGAAATAGACTAACGCGTAAAGGGTTTATATATATTAAATTGTAAAGAAAAATTATTTAATTTATTACTTCTTCAATTTTGCTCGGTCCATATTGATGGCCGGCACGATCTGGTTCATCGAAATACAAAGTCATGAAGTCTGGTCTCTGGCCTGCTGGTAATTTCATCCACGATAACACCTCCTGAACCCGTCCAGAGAAGGTAGATGAACTGTAGAATATACATATAAAACAAAACTGTTATTTGTTAAACACTTATGACGTGTGTCTTGAACAAATCAGCCTACATATATATATATACACCATAATATGTCTTAATCCCTTCCCTTATATGTTTTTCAATGTTTAAGACATGTGGTTGAGTAAAGCTGGCTGAAAGCAAAGCAGATAATATATGTTATTTTTTAAAAGGAGATTACCCTTTTTTCTGTAATCAATCGGAATGTCAGAACAGCAACAATTTATTTTATTTTCTATCTTGAATTGCCATAGTATTGGTTTTCATCTATACTATACCGGTATGAAAAAGTTCAATGTCAGATATTATTATTATTATTATTATTATACCAGATTTATATAGCGCTCTTTCCACACAGGGATTGTGCGTTCAAAAGCGCTTTACATGAAATAACACATATGTACCTATAAATCGAGAAAAGACAAAATAACTACAATTAGATCTGAAATAAAACATGAACAAACATATAAAAGACAGTCCCCCAAAACGGCGATCACATTACCCCCATCAATCAGCAATGAACCAACCGGCTAAGTATTGCCGACTGATATAAATAATGGTAGAGCGCCAAATGCAGGCCATCGACAAAACACAAATAACTATAATTAGATCTAAAATAAACAAGAATAAACATACAAAAGACAGCCCCCAAAATGGCGATCACAATATATAGATTTTTTTTCAGAGTTATTTACTTCTTTTTCTCTTGATGTTGAAAATTAAAGCAAGTTTTACCAATAAAAACAATACGGATGATATTGAGAGGTTCACATACTATTTTTAAACCTGTTTCTTTTGTCTCAATTTAGTTTCTTTATGTAAACATATTGCCATAAACGTTGAATAAATAAGGCAAATAAGTACCATGTTTGTTTTCAATTGAAATAGATCTAACTGAATTATTTCGATTTTGATTAGATTTGATATGATTTAGGTTCACACACATCAAGTAAATATAAAAACAATAACTAATGTTGTTGTTATTGTTTTTTATTTACTTGATGTGTGTACTCAATTATTCAATCTATAAAATAATCCAAAATGATTTTATCACAGATAATGCAAGTCCTATATCACATTTGTGCGAAACGTGTTTGTGTCAGATCATGGCCATGTCAATGAAACATGATCCAAATCCATTTGCTTAATACTATAAAACCTATACTTTCGGTCATTATAAACGTTTTCAGATGTCAATACCGAAAGGTGCAAACTCCCTTGTTTGCGTGTGAAATGTCGACCAAAAAGTAGAACTGTGTTAAATAAAAAAATGCGATGCTAAAAAGGAACCAGCATCCTGCATCCAAAGTTGTCAAAAGTCTTGCAGTGAGCAAATCACAGATTCAAACGCGAGAACGGAATTATTAGAATCATACATAATGATCATCACTAATATAATATTAAACCTCTGAAAATTGCAAACCTGGCTTATGTGACACGAATTGGTTTCTATCATCCGAAGTCGCATAAGGCAGGTTTTACTGTATATACGTATATTTCATATTATTTTTTAATGTATCGTAAACTGCTCTTTAAAGAAAACATGGGAAAAAAAATAAACTTTGAGTGTAACACATCCTTAACAAAACCATGGAGAGTTGCCCTTGGAAGGCACTGAGTTGACACCATGTGCGTGGATCCATGAGACACTGCATGTGATTATATAACATACATGTACTATGTATCTAAATGTGTGTATAAAGAGTTGACTTACCCATCATACTTTTTCCAAATATCTGGTCTTTTCCCTAAAAATGTACCAGTAAATAAGACTGCATTATTAACGTTTTAAATACTAAATGTGTATGCGGATATTCTGAATTTAAGTAATGTCTTCTGTACAAGAGCAGAATTGCTATCAGGGGTGAAAAACAGTCTAATTTTCAATTATGAAGCCTGATCTGGATCCTAAATGTTTGCAAAAGTTTTGTGTACTAGTTTCTAGTACTAAAGATTTATTCAAATTAAGATAAAATCATTTAAAAGAAATGAAGCATGCCCTAGAAACCAGGCGTTTGAACACTGCCACTAGTGTACCTGTGGTTCAAACGCCTGATTTCTAACTAGGGTCTGTGAAGAATGTTAACTACATGTATATGGATTGGTTGATACATCATTAAGTACATTGTACCTGGAAGGATCTAAACATTTATCAGCTATAACAAAAAAGGTGTACATTTTTTTATTTAATTTGCATCAGCACATGTTAAGACACTTAAATGATCACAAATTATAGAGCAAATGACTCTAGATGACTTAGATGGTGGCGTTTGTGTTTCTTTCTAAGGAATGGTCTCAGCACCATATTGGTCAGAAAGCAGGTGCACTACCCATTACAATATCTCCACAATATGTGGACAAAAAGAGTAGACCTTGATTAAATGTACGCTGATTTTTCAATGCAGTACATGATGGGATTCTTCACTATTTGCAGTGAGCTGAAAATAACAGCACACAGAATAACCCTTCGAACACTAGTCATGCATATACATATTCTTTCCAAACAGCATTCTGTAAATAGTACATTTACTCTTGTCCTGTGCAACAAATGAAGACCCAGATCAGAGCATTCCTTATGGAACCTTCTGATAAGGGTCTGCACTGTAAGTTGTATTGCAATACATTGACATAAATAGAACCTTAACCCTTTCCCTTATAGAAGCGACTTTTAGCGCATTCAGTTTATTCCTACGCTGAAGAAAATAGTTCCAATTGAAACAGTCATGAATATGTATCATAAGGAATATTTGCTTTATTCTAGGAGATGGAAGCTTAAAGCAGGCTGAAAGTAAAGCAGAATGCGCCGTTAGGCGCATTCTGCTTTACTTTCAACCTGCTTTAAGTAGTCATCTATTTTCAAAACTAGAAACAGACCATGGGGTAATGGGTTAAGTAGAAGAAATGGACTAGACTCAAATGAAACTGGAATTGTCGATTTGAAGTTTAAGGGAGGGGAAGGTTAATACAGATGTATACATGTGCGTTGTTGACCTACCGTCTATTTTCACATCAGATCCTGGCCAGAAATAAGTAGCTGCCTTTAAACCCTGACGCTGGGCTGTCAACCATAACTAGTAACAGAAATGTCAGTATATTATCACTGTAAATTCTGCATTCAAACAAACTACATTGCTCCCTCCCTAGAATGGCCCTCCCTACAACGACTCCCTCCCTACAACGACCCTTACCGCAGTTTCCTAAAAAGAACAATTATGTCTAGTGTTTTTACTGCTGCAATATCGTCGCTTAAAATTATCGTCTGGTGTTTTTCTCAAAGTTACAAATTGAACATTTTGACAGAAAACCACTTAATGACGAGTGACACACAGCTTGAATCCAGATCAGACACCGCGTTACGCGGCGTCTGATCTGGATTCAAGCTGTTTGCAAATTTAAACTTATTTCCCTCCCTCTAACGACTCCCTCCGAACAACGCACACTTTTTTGTCTCCCATAGGGTCTCGTTGTAGAGAGGGAGTACTGTAACCCAATAGTCTATTTCTAGTTTTGAAGACAGGCGACCACTTAAAATAGTTTCAAAGTAAAGCAGAATATGCATTCAGGCACATTCTGCTTTACTTTGAACCTGCTTTTAGATATCATCTGCTAGAAAAAAGACAATTGTTCTTATAATAATAGTATATAACTATATATTGATAACTATATCAAATGGAATTCATTTCTTTAGTGAAATAATACATTAATGGTGTAAAGAGATATGGAGTTAACATTTTAAATATATACATAGATCTACTATTTCAGGCAGAATATTACTTATGTTTTCCCATTCAGAGGAAACAAGTTATTCGAATTGAAATGAAATATAAAAATAAAAATGTGAATTCTGACAATTTGTTCTGAGTGACAATCACTTTGAATCCTGATCAGACTCTAAATTACATTGCATCACGTCTAGCATCATGTCACTCATTTCTAAACATCCAGGTTTAGTAAGGTAAGCATAGTATGTCATATCCTGTCAAGATGTATTAACCTTTGAGAAATATAAGACTGAATATGAGCCAATCGATTGAAATAATTTAGCAGATTACACCTTTGAAGCAGCATGATTGGTTTCAACACATTTTTATTTCAGATATTGTACATGAACATAATACATTGATATAATGAAAAAGGATTTGATTATGCTTGATTATGCAGAAATGAATCAGCATGATTGCGGATAAAAGCCCAGGGTCCAATGTTATAAAGAGTTTGAATTGTCTGAGATCGTTCTCAAGCATTCGAATAGTCAGATTTGAGCTTTCGCTCAAATCTGACCATTCAAATGCTTGAGAACGATCTCAAACTCTATCTAAACTCTTTATAATCTTCGACCCTGGGGCCCGTTTCATAAAACATCTTACGACAAATTTTGTCGTAAGTCAGAATATAAACGTACAAATTTCTTTTTATTTCTCCATATAATCCTGTCTTGTGACACCTCTTTGGAATCGTCTTTTCAAGACGATTCCAAAGAGGTGTCACAAGACAGGATTATATAGAGAAATCAGGAATTAAATGTATTTTTAATATTAGACTTACGATCGTTTTTGTCTTAAGATTGTTTATGAAACGGGCACCAGGACCCTAAACAAGAGTGAGTTAATTGATCATTTTCCCTTTATATTCTATACACTCATCAGATGTTTGTCTAATAAAGACTATTCGAATGAGTAGTAGCAACATAATGTTTAATAAGGACATAAAGAAGTTTTTGAAGTATTTGAAATGCTGACCTTATCTAACTAGTGCTATGAATAACACCTGCTTTATAATTAATTTGAAATTAGGATAAGATACATACAGGTTCTCCGCCCCACCAGTCAGGCTTGAACGAGGAGCTACTTCCCATAGAGAACCTCAGCTTGATATTCAAATCATACATGTTGTTGTCTATGATACCATGTGATTCTGGATACAAACCCTGAAAAAATGAGTACTTTTTTTCTTAACCTTTCCCCAAATAGAGCATCAATAGTATACACCTACCTACACCCCATGACATTGCTACAAAACAGTCATTTATGGTATTAATGCAGATGCAAGCTCAAAACAAACTATGTAAAGGACCTTTCTGCTTAACTTAATTTTTACTGTGCAAACAATATCGTCCCAGATCAGAGGGCTCTTTAAGGATCCGTCTGATCAGGTCAGCAATGTTTGTCTTAAAGTTAGGAATAAAAACCTAATAGCAATTGTAATCAAGCCAGTTTTTCAGAAAATGGTAACATCCATTTTACTATTCAGCATCACAGATTTCCAAATAAATACGAAAGAAGACTTAAGCAGGAAACGCAACACAAACAATACACCCATCTCTAAAGCAGAACACACACACAGCCATACCATAACAAACACACCCACACCCACACACACACACACACACGCAATACCATTTCTTCATCTACACACTAAATAGAAAACAACACGCAAGACAAACATAAAGCTAAGTGAACATAGGAGCCCGCCTTGGTACGGTCAGTAGCAATCAATAATCAATTATAAAACTTTGGCAAAAGAAAAATATGGAAAGTACCACGGTCGATCAACAACTACTAGAACAATCTGATTTGGGCCTAAATTGTTTGCAAATGTTGTATTTTCTTGACATCCACAATGTATGAATACAGGAGGCAATATGGCGATCTTTATTTCAGAAACTCACAGTAACAATGTTGTAGTGATTTGGATATGTCTTTGTTGGATACACAGTTAATGTTTATTACACAAACTCACATTGATAATAATATAGTGATTTGGACATGTCTTTGTTGGATATACAGATAAAGTTTAATACACAAGCTCACCGTGACAATACTGTGGGGATTTGGATATGTCTTTTGTTGGATACATAGATAATATTTATTACACAAGCTCACCGTGACAATACTGTAGTGATTGGGATATGTCTTAGTTGGATAAACAGATCTCATGAACGGAGCATGTGTACCACATTGACTCAGTCGGGCAATGGTTGGAGTGAAATTGCGAATGAGGTAGTCAGCTCTGAACCCATCCAACGATATAAGCAGCAATGGCTTGTAGCTAAAAGATAGAGTCATTTTAAGCTGCAATACACATTACTCTTTTTCAGCGGGTCTGAATAATATCTTTTTAGACCAGCACTTTCACATTTTTAACCAAATGATAAGAAATTTAGGTTTAAGCACACATGCTTAAAACGGATGTGTCTGATTGGACAGTGAGTAAGGCTAGTCCATGTAATTGAACAATTTTTTCTGGATAAGAATTGTGCGCAAAATTAAGAGACACGAACTGTTTCAGACTGTTTACTTTGTAACTGTACCGGTATTGAACACGATCCTACGCTACAGTTAGTAACTTATAGTTCAGAAATATCTACTTGTGTAAAGTTTTACGTTATCATAAACTTCATCTTTTTACCAATAAAACTTCATTAACTTATCAGTTAATGTACAATTACAGCTTATAAATCTGAATAAGGGGAGGTCCTTTGAAAGCACAGAAAACAAAGCAAATACTGAAAATTGCAGACTCGGTTTAATTGAGTCTGTTCATGAGCAATACTGAAATATGCAACAGTGCTCACGCCCCCTAGCACCAGCTTAAGCGGAATTCAACTTTCAACTGTAAATGCGCTGAAATCAATGATTCCAAAGGACTAGAAAGTATAACAACACTGAGAATGACGTATGTTTGTTTAGTTCTGATTACCGAGATGTGATGTTCTGACTTCTAGGCATTTCTATGACATCGCTCTATTTTTAAATATGGCATCTGATGTAATTTTAATATATACAGTAATATAATAAATGACCTTAAGTAAGTTGAATTGTCAACACAATTGTGTTGTTTCATCATTTACTTACAAAAACCAAATGTTAGAGATTGTACAGCATACGGCTATAACATACGGTGTGAACATGCACAGCAGCTGTTAGCCAAGTCGTGATGTGCATGATAAAGGTTAATAGAAGTTTTACTATACTCTGATATAGCCATCAAAGAGTTAACTTACTCTGATGTACACATGTCTTGTTGTGGACAAGGTTGGTCCATCCATTTTTGAAATGCCGTAGATGGCCATATGTCTTCAGGTAGAAATGTTCTCAGTTTAGTTGCTACTGTTGCGTCTAGACTTGTAAGAAACTGTAGCCCAGTCAATAACTCAATGTCCCGGATACGAGCAACATTGTCCTTGAGATACATCTCCATACTCTGAAATAATGGTAAAAACAGTTTTCTTTAAATTACTGAAACAATCGTTTATTACAAATTAATTATGTTATTAGATTCTAACGTTCCTTTCATTGTTCTATAAAGTTTATAAGTCACGCTGAAGGTAAAGCAGAAAGTTTCTTGAGTTTTTGTTACAATGCAGTCATCTTCACTACACTACAACCATCCGTGTTACACTATAGTTACCATTGTATCACTACAGTTATCCTTGTTACACTACAGTCATCCGTGTAACACTTCAGTCGTCTTTGTAAAACTACAGTCATTCTTTTTACACCACAGTTATCCGTGTAACACTTCAGTCGTCTTTGTAAAACTACAGTCATTCTTTTTACACCATTGTAACACTACAGTTATCCTTGTTACACATCAGTCATCCTTGTTACACTAGTCATCATTGTTACACGACAGTTATCCTTGTTACAGTCACCCTTATTACACTACAGTCATCCTTGTGACACTACAATCATCCTTGTTACACAACAGTCATCCTTTTATAACTTCAGTCACCATTATTACACTACAGTCACCCTTGTGTTAAGCCGTCATCCTTTGAAGAAGCATTAAATCATCTTAAGATAGGTGACTTTAAATGTTTGGCAAAAATGAAACTGAAAGAATAAAATGAAGCTCTCTTCTTTACAGTTGTCGAGCATCAAACTGCTACCAGTAGCAAGACCTCATTATTCCTCAGATTCTAGTTTTGAGAGGCCGCTAAATACAAGTTTGACTGCATTTCAAATCAATTTGTAAACATGGAATAATGGTTCTTGATTTTGAACGACTAAGAGTAAGGTCCTTACCAAGCAGTTAGGGACTTCTTGTATGTTTGGAAGGATAAACGACAGTATATCCACATCACTATTACAGGGAAATGACGCCCCCATACTTCTGCATTTCATGATGGTGACGTATATATGAGTAGGTATAGGGATTGTTTGATTGTCATCTGCAAACCTATAAAATATATAATTATGTACATGACGCTTTAATATTTGTCCATAAGGAAACTGATAGTGTCATTTTAAACATGGGTTGCAACAACTGATGTCTACTAAAGTTCTAAAATCAGAATTTTCTTAAAGATTGATTCCAAACAGGATCAGAGTAGAGTGTCAAATAATTTGGATCCTGATGAGACACCACGTAATCTAGATCCTCACTATTTGCAAAGGATATCACTGTTTCACCACAAGCATGCAAAAGGTTAACTGGTTCCTTCGCGTAAGCACCATAGGACTCTTTGGATGGATGGGTGTATGAGTTGGGTTTTACGGCACTGCGACACAAAATATGTCATATAGCGACGATGAGGGATGAGGGATGATGAGATGAGATGGGTTTTACCGCACTGCGACACAAAATAGGTCATATAGCGCCGATGAGGGTTTAGGGATGAGGAATGATGAGATGAGTTGGGTTTTACCGCACTGCGACAAAAAAAAAGGTCATATAGCGCCGATGAATGTTAACGGATGAGATGAGGAACATGATTTAGGCTAATCTTATTCGTTGCAAAGCAGCGTATTAGAACAACACCATCGACCTGCCTTCCTTTAAGTTCTTGGCAGAGGGGATACTCTCGGTCTAATAAACAGATAAAATTCCTGATGACATTTTGTCAGAAAGGGTTAAACAAGATTGTTAAAAAGACACAAATGCATTTAATGCACTTCTTTATTAACCCAACACCCCATAGCCCGTTTCTAGATTTGAAGATATATGACCACTTTAAGCATGTTGAAAGTAAAGTAGAATGCGCCTTCAGGCGCATTCTGCTCTACTTTCAGCAAACTTTAAGCTACTATCTGCTAGAATATAGAAACTATTTCTTATGATTCTTATTTGTGACAGTATAATTTTGAACTATTTTCTTCAGTAGAGGATTAAAGGCTTAAAAAGGCTTATTTATGGGGTAATGGGTAAAATATCTACCTCATTGTAAAGCCTTTTGTCATGTTAACCCATTGCCTTTTCATGCTTCTACCTGAGCTGTATCCTGGCAGGAGATTAAAGTAGGTGGAAAATAAAATGAATATTTTTGTTTTGAGCATTCACCTGCCTTAACCCCTTCACTGCCTTACCCCGAGTCCAGTAGTTATTTGCAAACAGTTTGGATCCTGATCAGACGCCGCGTAACGCGGCGTTTGATCAGGATCCAAACTGTTTGACACTCGTTTCAAGATTTCTTAAGTCAAAATACCGAAAACATTATTTAGAAATAGAAGCAGACAACAATTATTTAAATTTGATGACGTCATAGCAGTGAAGGGGTTAACAATCAATAAAGCTATGAGGAAAGAGTTACCTTACCATCTAGTTTTTATAACCAAGAACGAGTCTTCTATTTAGTGTTTGTGTCTCTACTGTTGTTTGGTAGACAAAAATCAATGTATCTATTGTACACTTACTGGGTTGCATTTACAATTCCTTCCCACAACCCGTCATTGTTATAGTCATAAATCGTTCCCATGGTAACAAACAACTTGCCAAAGTTCGTTCTGTAGTCATTCAACAACTTGAGCAATGTTTGCCAAACACCTGAAAACATACAAAGCATGTCAACATCAATGTTGGAGATACATAGGATCTGTCATGAGTTGATGTGTGAGATAAGCTGATCGCTACCGAGTCTAGAATTAAAATGTTTTAGCGAGCCATGGCGAGATTTATAACTTTTGTATTCTAGACGAGGTTGAAATCAGCTTGTCTCACACATAGACGAGTGACAGATTATGTATCTCACATAACCAACGATTTAACCCTTTACCTCATAGCCTTTTCTAGTTTTGAAGACAGGTGACCACTTAAAACAGGTTGAAAGTAAAGCAGAATGTGCCTTAAGGCACATTCAGCTTTACTTTCAACCTGCTTTAAGCTAAAATCTGCTAGGATATATAAGATATTTGTAATGGTTATTGTTCATAAGGGTATAAACTGGAACTATTTTCTTCAGCGGAGGAATAAATCAAATATGCTAAAAGTCGCTTCTATAAGGGAAAGGGTTAAGCTATGTTTAAAACAATAGGCTGTTTTGGGAATCCAAGTGACGTAATCACGCCTTTATAAACAATGACATGATCAAAGTGATCCCACATATGTTGGAGACAACGATATTCGCGATCGCTGTTCGCTATTGAAAACAGGGATAGCTATGTGAGAAAATGAGATAAGCTATTGTTGAAAAACATTGAGACACTATATCATCGTGTTTATTACACTTTTAGAAAATTGTTCAGGACCAGATATCATATAACTTGACATTTTATCCAGATCCAAACTGTTCAGTACTCGGGTAATACTTCTGCAACAATAAAAGTAAGAAACGTTTATTATAAAATATACATAGAACATAACAATTTGAAAGAACGAACACAGTTAAATGAACTATGCTCTTTATTTTTAAAAAAAATGACACTTTTGTTCAGTTGGGGTTCAACAGAGGTTAACATAATCCTACATACCATTTCTAAAGCCAGTATACATAGGTACTAATGCGGAAGATTGGGCTGCCATTTCACCATTGACATTAGGTCCTGTAAAACATTAAAAAATATCATCAGTAATTTCCAAAACAATGTTGTATAAATCTACAAAGATTCAATCCCATTAAAAAACTAGAGTTTCTTTTTTGAAAAAGGGAATGTTTCCCCCTAACACACTGTCCCAAATAACTACAGCCAAAATGACCACAGCCAAAACTCCAAGCCACATGAACAACATCACATATATAAGTTACTTCGTGTAAGGTTAGTTCAAATCCCTCCAGTAGTGTAGTAGTAATTAGCTTATACATGTATATTCTATTCTATGTAAGGAAAAATCATAGTGACAAACTTATCAAAACGGTCCCATGAAAACAGACGTTATCAGTTCTGAAACCACAACTATTATTTTAATAACAGATCATGTGACTTTTGACCTACTGACCGCAAATACAACCTTTTTGACGAGGCAACCTGTACACTACATGTGGAGATGATCAGTCTATAAAAAAATAGGTTAGCTGTCCATAAACCAAAAACCTATTTTTAGAAACAGATCACATGCCCTTTGACCTACTTACTCTTATGCAATCTCAACCATCCCCTTCTCACAAGTAACCAGTACACCCAATATGGACATGATCAACCCATTAGAACAAAAGTTAAAAAGGTTATTGTCAAGTCAAAGCAAAGCCAACAATCAATTTTCAGTAACACATCATATGACCTTTGACTGACGTACCTTAAATGCAAACACTTAACACCTCCTACTCATTAGTAAGCCAGTACACGCACTAGATAGAGATGATATCAAAAGTTAGTGTCTGTCCAGAAACCAAAGCCAAACTAAAAATCTTTTTTCGGTAGCAGATCATGTGAACTTTGGCCTACTGAACATTAATGGTATCCAAGATATCCTTTTTCTCATAAGCAACAAATACACTAACATTTGGCACGATATCAAAAGTTATTGTCCTAAAAAAAGTGAAATCAATCTTTTGCAGTTACAAATCATGTTACCTTACTAGCCTGAAATGCAATCCTACGCATCCCCTCTTCTTAAGCAGAAAATGGAGACGATAGCCCTACTAGAACGAAAGTTATTGTCCAGATCCAAAGTGAAACCGGAAATCTAATTTTAATAACAGATCATATGACATTTGACCTACTGACTTGAGATGGAATCCAATGCTACCCTCCTAAAAAGCAGCCAGTGCACCTAATATGAGCATGATGGCCGAAAGAGGACAAATTTTATTATCCGGAAAACAAAGTGAAAACGAAAATCTATTTTAGTAACGGATCATGTGACCTTTGATCAACTAATCTGAAAGGCAATTTCATGCATTCCTTTCTCAAAAGCAACTGGACAACACATATTGGCATGGTCAACTAATGAAAACTAAAGCTATTGTCCGGAAACAAAAACATGACAGACGGACGGACGGACCGACAGTCAGGATAAAAACAATATTTTCTTTACGCATACAAATTATCCCTACACCTTAAGCCGCATTCTGCCTTACTTTCAACCAGCTATAAGTGGTCACCTTGTTTATAAACTAGAAATTACTACTGAGTAAAAGGCTAAAACTATTCCTATTTAATTATGTATGGAAGCAACACCAGTCAGTTTTACCGACACTTGTTCACCTTCTATGATGAATGAAGAGGTGGGAACAACATCAACACCAGTCAGTCTTTTTCGACACTTACTGACGATGTTTACTTGATGTGATTAACGGAAGAGGAAATTTTATCAGCATCAATCAGTTTAACAGACACTTGTTTACCTTCTATAATGAGTGAAGAGGGGACCATGTTATCAGCACAAGTCAGTTTTATAGATACCTTTTTACCTAATATGATGTGAGGAGAGAGGACAATATTATCAGCACCAGTCAGTTTTACCTGCTGTATTGAGTGGAGGGAGGACACTTTTATCAACACCAGTCAGTTTTACCCACACTTGCTTACTGCTGTGATGAGCGGAGAGAGTACAATATTATCAGCACCAGTCAGTTTTACCCACACGTGTTTACCTGCTGTGATGAGCGGAGAGAGGACAATGTTATCAGCACCAGTCAGTTTTACCCACACGTGTTTACCTGCTGTGATGAGCGGAGAGAGGACAATGTTATCAGCACCAGTCAGTTTTACCCACACGTGTTTACCTGCTGTGATGAGCGGAGAGAGGACAATGTTATCAGCACCAGTCAGTTTTACCCACACGTGTTTACCTGCTGTGATGAGCGGAGAGAGGACAATATTATCAACACCAGTCAGTTTTACCCACACGTGTTAACCTGCTGTGATGAGCGGAGAGAGGACAATTTTATCAACATCAGTCAGTTTTACCAACACTTGCTTACCTGCTGTGATGAGTGGAGAGAGGACAATATTATCAACACCAGTAAGTCTTACCCACACTTGCTTACCTGCTGTGATGAGCGGAGAGAGGACAATATTATCAGCATCCACAGATATTGGACAACCACTGTCTGTTCTCGCATCATGAATCACACAGAAATCATCCATACCCCAATTAGTAGCATTCTAAAACCAAGAGAACTATCAGAATACAATAATGTTCACCTACTGAGGTTTAAAGTGGGAAACTATCATTATCTCGCAATAACCTTGTTAACAAGTACTAGAACAATTGTTATGCTCATTGAAAACAGATAAGAAACCATAAAGCTCAACATATGATCTGGCTCCATACTATTTGCATTTACATTTCGATACATCATCTACATTAATTTTCAATTTTTCACATTTATTTTTTCTATTTATTGCGTTATGTTTGCGATTAGTTTCGCTTATGTTGGTCAGAATGGTGTCCTCCTCGAGTTAACTGGTGCCAAGTTTGTTTTAACTCAAGGGCTTGTTTCAAATATGACCTTATAATAAGTATTATCCTTTATAGAAGTACATTCGGAAGCCTTTTTCCCCTTTCACATAAGCACTTTAGTACATTTTACTGAAGGTCTGTGTTTAACTATGTGATATATTACAGCAGGGAGAATGTGAAGCAGAGAGCTCCTATAAGATGGTTGAGTTGGGTTTTAAAACTACTACAGAATGAATTAGTAGGCTTTAATAGCTACTACATGATGAGTTGGGTTTACAGCTGCTACAGGATGCGTGAGTTGGGTTTTAGAGATGCAGCAGGGTGGATGAATTGGCTTTAACCGCTACTACAGGAAGGGTGAGGTGGTTTTTACATATTCTTCAGGATGAATGAGTTGGTTTTTACAGTTACTACAGAATGGCTGAGTTGGCTTTAACAGCTACTACAGAACGCGTGAGTTAGTTTTTACAGCTACTACATGATGGATGAGTTGGGTTTTACAGCTGCTACACGATGGGTGAGTTGGGTTTTACAGCTGCTACATGATGGGTGAGTTGGGTTTTACAGCTGCTACATGATGGGTGAGTTGGGTTTTAAAGTTACTACGCAATTAATGAGCTGACTTTTACAGCTGCTACAGGACTGGTGAGGTTAGTTTTACAACTCCTACAGGATCTTTCTGTTCCACCTCCATTGTGATTCAGGCAAGCACCTCCCATTCACTTATTTAGCAGTGGGGAACTGTATAGTTAAACTTTTTAACACTTCACTCCACAAATACGCATCTTTACACCTATAATTTATTCCTCAACTGAATAAAAAGTACCACCTGATACAGTCAAGAATATGCTTCATCATGAATAGTATCTGTATCCCAGCAGATGGGAGCTTAAAGCAGGTTGAAAGTAAAGATAATGTGTTGTGCCATAAAGGAGCATTCTGATTTACTTTGAACCTGCTTAAAGGAGTCACCTGTCTTCAGAACTAGACTTTAGGGTTACGGATTAAAGGATTATTCAATCAAGTCTGTTTATCAAACTCAACTTTTATTCATCATTACCTGTGTGTTTGTCAAAATGGTTGATAGCCAAACAGGAGCTTTCATAGTTGTGCTGTAACCAATGGAATACTCTTTCTGATATAGCTGACACACAGGTTCCCTTGTGAGAAGAGGTTCGCCAAAGTATTGGACATTATTTAGGGTACTATACATATCAATCGTCCAGATAATCTACAAAATAAAAATGACGCACATACTCATATAACCTATTAGTCTATAACCAGTTTCTAGTTTTGAAGACAGATGGGCACTTAAAGGGCGCTGAAAGTAAAGCAGAATTTGACTTTAGGTGCATTCTGCTTTACTCTCAGCCTGCTTTTAGCTATAATCTTCTAGAAAAAAGAAATATTTCTTATGCAGAATATTGACCATATAGAATGGAACTATACTCTTTAGTAAAGGAATAAACTTAAGGCGTAAAATGATATTTATGGAGTAATGGGTTAAGCATTCATAACATATATTTCATGAAACAAAATGAAATATCAATCATTCTAAGTTTTGCTTGTGAGTCAGTAGGTTACCTTGTGGATCTTTTAGTTACCAAAACATGAGCCAGGATTCTAGGTAGTTTAATCAATACTGGTATAAATCAGCAAACAGTGCAGGCCCTGATCAGAGGGATTTTGTGCGAGCCCTATTATCTGGGTCTACATGGTTTTCACATATACATCGATTTTAAACAGGTCCATGGTTTTGAAAGCAGAACAACTAAAAGTCTGTTTAATTAAAGGTAAAAATATAATTATCTAACGGACATTTCTGCTTACTTAATACAACAACATGTCGTAACCCTTTACCCAATAGCCTGTTTCTAATTTTGAAGGTGCATTCTGCTTTAGTTAAAGTCCGCTGAAGCTACCATCTGCTTTGATATAGAAAACATTTCTCATGGTGTATATTCATCACTGTATAAAGAGGAACTATTTGCTTCTTTGGAGAAATAGATGGGAGTAAAGGTTTAAACACTGAAAACAACCGTTTAAGAAAAAGGTTTATTGGCCATTTAACCCTTTACCAATTAGCATGTATCTAGTTTTGAAGAAAATTGACCACTTAAAGCAGGTTGAAAGTAAAGCAGAATGTGCCTTAAGGCACATTCTGCTTTACTTTCAGTCTGCTTTAAGCTATTATCTGCTAGAATACAGAAAATACTTCCTACGATACAAATTCATGACTGTATAAAGAAGAACTATTTTCTTCAGTGGAATAATAAATTACAGGTGTAAAAAGGCTTTATTTATGGGGTAATGGGTTAATCAAGCATTGGCCATACTAAAGTTCTAACCTGTTCAGTGGAGCAGTTACAAAATATTGCACTTTTTGAATAGATTGAACAGTTGTCATACTGGTATGTTGTCTTGTTGACTATTGGATGAGGTGACTTCAATATACTGTTAAGGCTTCCTTCTGTACCGTTGTTAGGAGCAGCCGTGATATTGAGAACATCTACAACAGTCATAACTTTTAACTCTTTCACTGCCAACGGCGCCAATTGGCGACTTTGAAAACACTTTGGTTCCTAATCAGACGCCGCATTATGCGGCGCCTGATTAGGAACCAAACTGTTTGACACTCGTTCGACATTTCTTCAGTCAGCACAGCCATAAAGCTGACTGAAAATATTGCAGACGACATGCACTACCAATGCAGACGATATTTTGGCGGTAAGCCGGTTAAAGCAGACGATAAAACTTGGCAAGGAAAGAGTTAATCATAACACCAGAAAACAGGAGTATTGCAACTACTAACATCGTGACAAATCATAAGACTAGTCTCAAATATTTCATTTCTTCTTTTTACATAAATATAAATTAAATGTAAATTAAATACTTGATTTTACATGAAAGAGGGCTGTAAATGATGTTTTATCAAAATTTGAATTAACAGAATAGAATATTAAACATTTTATATGTCACATGAGCAAAGCAGAATGCAGCAAATTGATATACGAAATTTGAACATCTAATTAAACCACACAGTAGTGGATTCGTGCTTTAGCGGTAACGCACTTGACTAGGAACACAGGGTTGCTAGTTTGATCCCAAGCTGCACACTATTAAATAATTGTCCTGAGGATGAAACCATAAAACCGTATTCCTATGTATGGGTGCTATATACCGGGCATGTAAAGGAACCAGCGGTTTCTCTAGCAGCGGGACCCACCTATATCCTTGTACATCGCCCCAAAACTAAAATGACTAACGTCTGCTTGGGGCATCCCCACCATAATGGGTCAATGCTGACTTGGAGGGTGTTAACCCTTTCATGATCAAATTATTCGGGAGATGTTTACCCCTTCATCGCTTTATTGTCGTCTGTTTCAATTTTGTTGTCTGCAATGTTGTTTCAAAGTTGAAAAATAAGGCAGTATGACTGAAGAAATTTCAGAACGAGTGTCAAAAAAACAGTTTGGCTCCTGATCAAACGCCGCGTAACGCGGTGTCTGATCAGGATCCAAACTGTTTGACGACGCGTAATGTGGTGTCTGATCAGGATCCACACTTTTTGCAAAGACGCATTCAAGCGTCATTGAGAGCGAAAAGGTTTGACCGTCACACACACTTTTAAACCACATTATTCTTTATTATATTTAACACTAATAGTTAAAAAAAATTGTGCCGAAATCTATTAAAAATTCACATTATGCAGATGTGCACAACAAATTCTGCTTATTTTATGTTTCTTGTGACAAATAAACAGCATACCACACATCATGTTGTAAAGCTCAATGTTTTCAAATGGATCGGCTTTGTAGTTTTCTTTGAATGCTGGTCCATGGGCAAGAAACAAAGCCTGGAAGATAAACTGGAATTATTGACAATTCTCATGAAAACAACACGTTGCAGAAAATTGGTGGAAAAAACAAACCAAGTAAACTATTAACCCTTAGCCCGCCAAATAAATTGTCGTCTGCTATATTTCTCGTCTGCTTCAAGTTTCAAAGTGCTTCAAAGATGCTCAAAATTGCTGAAAATGTGGTCCGAGTGTCAAACAGCTTGGATCCGGATGAGACGCCGAGTTACTCGGCGTCTCATCCGGATCCAAGCTGTTTGCATATGGAGCTATAGTCGTGAGTGGCAGGCTAAGGGCTAATACCTGTAAATACAATGATATTTTAAGCAACATCACAGTCAAATTGCATGTACGGGTATTAGGCTTACACTAGAAATTACTAAAAAGTGACTTTTACCTGATTCAAAGTAAAAAACGAGTTACAATCTAACTGTCGGGGAGACCAATCCTCAACTATGTGCAACAACAACAAAGGATTCAGTCTTTCGGGAAGTTTTCTCGTTGAAATGACCCCTTACTTGTTGCATAGCATTTGTGTTTTGTTTAAACGTATGGGAGTTATACGGCAGCAGTCGCTTACGTGCATGTCTTTGTTAATGTTGTCCCAACCATGATTTCCACCAGTACAGAAGCCCCTGTCACGTCTGAAATATAGTTATCGCATAACAGTATACGGCTGCGTGAAAGGCAAATTCTGATAAAAAGAATGTGGATAATTATAATTAACCCTTAGCCTGCCACTCACGACTATAGCTTCATATGCAAACAGCTTGGATCCGGATCGGCGTCTCATCCGGATCCAAGCTGTTTGACACTCGGGACAACATTTTCAGCAATTTTGAGCAACTTTGAAGCACTTTGAAACTTGAAGCAGACGAGAAATATAGCAGACGACAATTTATTTGGCGGGCTAAGGGTTAATGCCTAAATACATATTTATTAGTCCTTACAGTGCTGGAACGGGATAGATACACTACAGTGTTCCCTCCCTACAACGACCCTCCCAACAACGACTCCCTCCTTACAACAACACTTGCCGTTGTTTCCAAAGCAAAACAAATATGTCCAACATTTTCACGTCTGCTATATTGTCTGCTTAAAATTGTCATCTGCTGTCTTTCCCAAAATTACATAATAGACATTTTGACAGATAAAACTTTATGACGAATTACAAACAGCTTGAATCCAGGCGTCTGATCTGGATTCAAGCTGTTTTCAAATGTAGCTAACATTTCCCTCCCTGTAACGACTCCCTCCGACCAACGCACACATTGTTGCCTCCCATTGGGTGTCGTTGTAGAAAGGGAACACTGGACTTTCAAACATTGAAGACTCGAATCATAAATAAGTTTTAGTAGTGTCAAAACTCAAACAATGGAGTGTCGATGTATTTTACACTTGAACAAAATGCAAATGCTTCGAAAGCTCATCAGAAAATGCAGATTATAAACTGGATGCAAAAACATGAGAAAAATAAATACCCAAATACATTCCATTCATCTTTCATGTCAAGTAAAACATCTCCAATCCGTTGTGAATTGGTGTAGTGATGGCGTTTGGGTAAAGTAGCTTTGGTGAAAACTTTCATTGTTGGATGTTTACATGTAAGACTTTCTACAATATCAGTAATATCTGCAATCATAAAAAAATATTGGTTAAATACTTTGAAACTCAATAACCCTATCCACCATAAACACACCCTTTTTGTATCCAAAAGCCTTTATATATTCCTCATAGACACGCCTTTTTTATGTACAAAGCCTTTATATATTCCTCATAGAAACACCTTTTTATGTACAAAGCCTTTATATATTCGTCATAGAAACGCCTTTTTATGTACAAAGCCTTTATATATTCCTCATAGAAACGCCTTTTTATGTACAAAGCCTTTATATATTCGTCATAGAAACGCCTTTTTTTATGTACAAAGCTTTTATATATTCCTCATAGAAACGCCTTTTTATGTACAAAGCCTTTATATATTCCTCATAGAAACGCCTTTTTATGTACAAAGCCTTTATATATTCCTCATAGAAACGCCTTTTTTATGTACAAAGCCTTTATATATTCCTCATAGAAACGCCTTTTTATGTACAAAGCCTTTATATATTCCTCATAGAAACGCCTTTTTATGTACAAAGCCTTTATATATTCCTCATAGAAACGCATTTTTATGTACAAAGCTTTTATATATTCCTCATAGAAACGCCTTTTCTTACTTTGATTTTGGGATGAAACTCCACTTTTTTCATCTTTGAACTGTGGCAACATATTGCCCATAACCCCACCAAACATCAAAGTGTTGTATAACTTTGGGTTGTAGTCCTTTGTATAGACTGCCTGGGAACAACTCTGAGATGACATACCTGGAACAACACCAATGCAGAACTCGTATTATCGCTTTTCAAGTGTACTAGATATTTTTTGTTATAAATAACTCATACTAGCTATTTAGCAAACCTTGTTTTACTCCGCGCTATTGGGATGAAATAGATTCAAAGCAAGGGATGTTACTCTTACAGAAATACCCTAAAACTTCGTTCACAGAGAGAAATGAAATCGAGAATTGTACAGTTTATTCTACATTTTTCTTCGACAATGCAATGATCCACAGTTAAACCCCTTCACTGCCTTACCCCGAGTACAGTTGTTATTTGCAAACGATTTGGATCCTGATCAGACGCCGTCAGGATCCAAACTTTTTGACGCTCGTTTCAATATTTCTTAAGTCAAAATATGTAAAAATTGTTTTTTAGAAATAGAAGCAGACGACAACTGTCTAAATTTGATGACGTCACGGCCGTGAAGGGGTTAAACAGTGATTTATGTTGTTGTTGTTGATTGTCTCACATGATCGAGTATACATTGTTATGACTTGAAAGTATAGCGTATATAAAGGTGGGAAGGGTCGTTTTGATAACTGCTCATATACGAAATCGCCAGGACCCAATAAAATCGTTTGTTGTTTCGAGTTATGTCTAAAGGGTGCCATGTTTTCTTTTTTAAACGTCAGTTCACATACATGTCACAGCGAAGCTAAATTGTTCAACCTTTAAACAGTTGTTTTTTTCAGCGGAGCTGCATGGTATATATTTAGACCAACATTTTCACCCAATCATATTTGATCAGAAATTTAGGTTTAAGAGCACCTGTTGCAAACTAAATAGTCTGATTGGATAAGTAGCCAGGCTGGTCTAAGTAGTATTACATGTTTACCAGAAATAAATTGTGAGAGTGTAAAATTAAGAGACACAGACTCAACATTGCAGACTGTTTACTACTGTGCTGATGGCATCATGCTTCTATTTTAAGATATGACATCTGAAATCTTATTATAGATATACAGAGGAGGCTAGGTGTTTTGTTATGGTTTACTACCAATTTGTTTTAATTGTTAACTATTTGTACACATTTACCATACATTTATAACAATACAATAAATGTCCTAAAGTGAGTTAAAAACAATTGTGTTGTTTCATCATTCATTTACAAGAGTGAGGTGTTAGAGAATCTACAGCAGACTGCTGTATCTGTATGAGCATGCACAGTAGTTTATTTATTTATAGTTTGTTTTAAAAAACTCTATGAATGATGTTTGATATATAGAACAATAGATTAATGTGAGGATCTCGTACCAGTAGCTAGGATACGAGTTAAATTATTGTTTTGTTTTGCATTTCTGTACATGATAATTTTGCATTCTAAATAAAAGTTACTGCTTCCATTGTAAACTTGTACTTTTTGCTTTTCAATAAAAGATATTACAATTCTTTGAAAACCTCCATTTCATTCAATATTGCACAACCATCTATAGCATTAATTCAACCACTCATTCCGCTGAATATCTTTTTTTTTAAATATTTCCTGGTTGCTAGTGGAATGCATGATACGGAAAAGTTAGTCTTTACCAATTCCATAAATTTATTTGTTTTATGGTAATTTTAAGCGATAACAAAACTAATACAGCATGGTTTTGGTAAAGGGACATTCTATTCCCTCGGTTGGTCTGTTCCTGATGGAAACTCCCTAACTCGTTTCTGACCGGGGACAGACTAGCCTCTGGTATAGAATCCCTCGTCCTTTTAGATCCGTGCTTGATTGTATTAATCTCAAACTCACTGGAGGTCAACTTACCTGTACTTCAAAGATAATCTAGCTACACGACATTTAAATCTGGATATGTTAAACTTATGGGAGTTAGAACTGTAGAAATACAGGTAAGTTGGACTTAAATGAGATCGATATATTGAAATGTGACTGTTTACAGTAAAGTCATGAGTATGCAATCAAAGACCTCATTTAGATGTTTAATTAGGACAGACGACAGCTCGAGGTAAAATGGAAGTAGCAGTAATGAAATATAAACCCGTTAAGGGCTAACGACCACTTAATTCTTAGCACACTAACGATGAAACCATGATAGTGCAACATCTCATCGTGATCCAAACTGTTTGATACTCTTACCATGCCTTTAAAAATATATTTAGAAAAAACAAATTCAGAACAGTAGCAGATTACCATATACCAGCATGCAAATTGTTAAATTCCAAGTTCTCCCTACGGTTGTTTAATTTCTAGGAACTCATTGTTTTAATTCTAGGTTCTCTCTACACTTGCTTTAGACACATTTGGTGTAAGTTTTTATCAAACGCATTTTGCACCATGGTGGCTTTCAAATGATGATGCTACTGAGTCTAAACTGAAGAGTATAAATAGGTGGCCAGCAATGCAGTTCAATAAAGAAAAGGTGAACAATCATTTTTCTGATGGGATTGAAAATACTCATTCTCTGTCATACAATATCATTTTCAAAGTTAAGAAAAAAATTGTACTAAGAGACCATTGTAAAAATACTTTTGTTCTGCAGTAAGCAGTCATTTGTCTGTAAAGAATGCAATTTTGCGTTGTTCAGTGAACACTTTACTCCATAGAGACGCCTTTTAATACATTTAATCTACTCCTTTCTGAAACAAAAATAATTCCACTCTATAGAGGCATGAATATGCACCATAAGAAAAAGCTTCTATCATTCTGCTTTACTTCAACTTGCTTTAAGTGGTCATTTGTCGTGTGACAGTTTGTTGGAAATAAACATAAAATCTCACCATGATCAGCTACAATCATGATGTTTATACAGTTGTGCATGTTTCTCTCATACAGTTTAGTCATCAACATATCAATGAGCCCATCCACTGTCTGCAGCTGTCCATTTACCTGAAAAACAGCAAATATTAAGGAAATAAAATTAATATATATATCAGGTGTTCAGTGTACTTGCAACCAGATTTTTCTTTGATTTTTCCTATCCTGGATATGAATACAATGTATGCTCAGGACAGGGTAGGCTAGAAGATTTACTATTTTGTAACACATTTTGCCATTACATTGTATTTGTATCATGTTCAAAGTCTAGTCTTTATCAAATAAAACCACAATTGAGGGAGAGGTTGTTTGGGGTTTTGGGAGGTTGTTTGGAGTTGGAAGAGGTTGTTGGAAATTGATTGGGATTTGAGGGGTTGTTCGGGTTTGCGATAGGGTGATGGAGATTGGTTGGGGTTGGGGAAGGTTGCTAGGGGCTCGATGAAGGTGTATAGCCTTAGGATTGGGGGTTGTTTGGAGTTGGGGGAGGTTGTTGTGTGTTGTTTTGGGTTGGTAAAAGGTGTGGGAGATTGATTTGGGTTTGGGAGGTTGTTTGGGATCGGGTTGTGTTGTTGGAGCTTGATTGGGGCTGGGGTGTTTGGGGTTTGGGAGGTTGTTGGAGGATATTTGGGGTTGGGGAGATTTGTTTGGGGTTTGGTGATATTGTTGGAGATTGATTTGGGTTGGGGTTGTTTATGGGTTTTGGGATGTCGTAGGAGGTAGTTTAGGGTTGGGGAAGTTGTGTTGGGTTTGGGGTGTTGTAGGTTGTTTTGGGTTAGGGAGATATTATGGGGTTGTGGAGGTTATTAGAGGTTGGTCGGGGTAGGGGAGCTTTTTATTTTAGGGGAGGTTGTTGGAGGTTATTTGAGGCTGCAGAGGATGGTTGGGGTGATTAGAGTCAAGGGAGTTTTTTGGGTTGAGATGTTCTTACCAGTTCACTAACAGGACCTGTTTGATGTCCAGCATGGTCTGGCTGGTCAAAGTATAGAGTTAGGAACTGTGGTCTCTGATCTGCTGGTAGCATCAACCAGGACAGGACAACATCAACTCGCTCCACAAATCCTGCACGACTAAAAAATGTATGAAAACTCCTATTTGAGAATGTAACAGTGAAACGTTTTAACAAAGCCATGATAAACATTATATTGATTGCATTACAAACAGTGAAGACGATCCGCCATGTTTATTATATAAATCATTGAGAAGTTAAGTAGATTTCTTGTCATATGATATTTTGTTTTTGTATCTATTCAGTATACTTCAATTGAAATATTAATTTCACATACCCATTATAGGGCTCATAGTGATCAGGATACACACCTACAATGAAAATGTACATATGTTAAAAATACAACAGTAATGCCTGTTAAACCAATACTCGCAGAAATGCCTATTAATACTGTTCATTTTTCCTAATAGAAATGCCTTTTCATACTGTTCATTGTTCCTAATAGAAATGTCTTTTCATATTATTTTTTGTTTCTAATAGAAATGCCTTTTTATACTGTTCATTGTTCATAATAGAAATAACCTTTCAATACTGTTCATTGTTTCTAATAGAAATGCCTTTTTATACTGTTCATTGTTCATAAGAGAAATAACCTTTCAATACTGTTTATTGTTTCTAATATAAATACCTTTTCATACTGTACATTTTTCCTAATAGAAATACCTTTTCATACCTGTTCTTTGTTCCAAATAAAATAACCTTTTCATACTGTTCATTGTTCCTAACATAAATGCCTTTCCATACTGTTCATTGTTCCTAACAGAAATGCCTATGGGTAAAATGAGAGTGATAAACTGTAGTGTCTAGTACTTCTGGTGTATATAACGAAAATAGTGAAGAAAGTACATGTATACTTGTTAAGAGTTTTGTAATGAAATATGTTACAGTCAAGCAAAGTTTAAGTGCGCAAACGCGGGTAAACGGGTTTTCACGAACACTTTGACAGTGAAAGGGTAGAGCCACAAAAACAAAACAAGAAGGAAAAGGGTTAACTTACTCTGTGGAATGATACATGTTATATCAAAATACAATACAATACAAAAACCAAAATATAATGCATGCATATAGTTTTTGTAACTAGATCTAATGAAACTTAAACAGGCAATGCCATACAGTAAAACCTCTCTATAACGGCCACTAAATTGTCTTAAAAATTAGGTGTTAAGAACAGGTGACTGCTTAAAGCAAGGTGACAGTAAAACAGAAAGCTCCTATAGGAGCTTTCTGTTTTACTGTCATCTTGCTTTAAGCTGCCACCTGTCTTTTATACAAACAATTAGCCATATTTTAGTTGTTGTTATAGACAGGTTTTACTGTATATTCTTCCTTTTTTAGTTGTAACAAATGTGTTCACCTGAAATATTAACATCTGATCCTGGCCAAAAGTAGGTGGCAGTCTTAAGTCCTTGTAATTTTGCTGTTATCCAGAGCTGAAAAAGCAGTACATTTGACCTCTTTCATTAACCCTTCAGATTCTGACAACAAATTATCTTTAATAACTACTGTGACGGAAATGGACGGTACACTTCTACAGTCTGACTGTGGAAGCCGGCTTTTATAGCCAGATTGTCTAAGCGTTTGTCTCGGTTGAGAAGTTAAGCAACGTCCTGTGCGGTTAGTACCTGGATGGGTGACCGACAGGCTTTACCGTCGGCCCGGTACACGTTACAAATTTGGTGGCAGCGGTGGAATATGGGATGACATCACCATCATCCCCGGATCCATGTCGCATTGTCTCTGCCCTTAGGACTGCCATGTGAGCAGGGTGACTTCGGGGCGAAGTCAAGAGAAAAGGGGGAGAAATATGACGGAAATGGACGGTATATAAACACTTCTACAGTCTGACTGTGGAAGCCGGCTTTTATAGCCAGATTGTCTAAGCGTTTGTCTCGGTTGCGAAGTTAAGCAACGTCCTGTGCGGTTAGTACCTGGATTGGTGACCGACAGGCTTTACCGTCGGCCCGGTACACGTTACACTACATATCTACATGTATTAAAGATTAATCACGTTGTCTTCTTTGAATATGTCGAGAAGGTATCTTCTATATACCTGCAAGTGACCTTTTATTCCCTATTGCTGTTAAAGTACAATGTAAGTATTAACAGAAATAATTCCATTTTATACAATAATGAATGTGCAACATCAGAAATATTTCCTATAATCCTACTAGACGGTAGCTCAAAGCACGCTGCAACTTAAGCAAAATGCGCTTTAAGTCGCATTCTACTTTACTGTCACTCTGCTTTATAAAAGTGGTCAATTATCTTCATTACTAGAATTTGGCTTAATTATGATGCATTTTCAAGATTTATGTTAGTCATAGATCTACTTTTTTCAAAAAGAAAAGGAGTTTGATAAAAGAGTTTTTAAGACATTTTTAATGATACAATCAATCGGTTTTTCAGCGACAACAAAAGTGAGGCAGTCTGAAAACTTCTTAAAACAAGTGAATAAAGCTCATAAACGATTTGTCTGGATTGTTCTATCCTGCCTTAAGTAACTGCATCTAATATTGCCCATTGACTTTACTTGCAATCAGTTCTCATACAGAACAATGTAGGCATTGGATCGGTATGTTTCACTTAAATGTATGTTTCTTCAAAATTAATTTATAGCAAATTTGCAATCCGGTCTAGTCCATATTTTGACAAAGATTTCGGAGGTATATTTGACAATGACTTTGGAGGTATTTTTGACAATATACAACCATATGTTAAACAGTGCAGACCTTGATTAGATGACTCTCTTCCATAAAACAAGTGCACGCTTTACAGGTACATTGCTCGTAAAGGATGCTCATATGCACCATAAGTGTTGAATTGGTTAATGTAAAACAGATAAGCCACTTACTGGTTCCCCTTTCCACCACCTTGGGTCTTTAGCTGTGGGGGCACTGAGGGAAAATTTCTGGCCAATTTCTTTATCATACATATGATTGGCGATAATGCCATGACTTTCTGGATACAGGCCCTGAATGACAATAAAAGGGCTTTCATATATTACATTCTAACGCACTACACAAACTAGATTTACTTTCATAAGAATGCCTTTTCATATTTTACCTATTAAATATAAAGATGCATGTTTATGCTTTTACCTATCCAATATAAAGATGCATTTCCATGAGTTTTCCTATCCAGTATTAAATTGCTTTTTTCATGCTTTTTACTTTTCCAATATAAAGCTGTCTTTACATATGCAATAAATAAAAAGATAGCTTTTCATGGTTTTACTTATTTCGTATAAAGATGCCTTGTCATGCTTTCACGTATCTATATACTTATCTAATATAAAAGATGCATTGTCATTCCATTACTTATCTAATAAAAAAGATGCATTGATATTCTTTTACCTATCTAATTTAAAGTATGCATTGGCATGCTTTTACTTATCTAACATATAAGACCCCTTTTCATGCTACATGTATAACCTATCTAAAATATAGGTATGCTCTTATTAATTCTCAAAAACACTAAGTATTCACCTACGCTCTCCTGATAAATGTTTCTGTTAAATAAAGGTTCCAATTTAACCCTTTCCTCCAAAGTAGCACCTTATAAAACCACTACCTACTCCTCAATATAAATGCCACTAATAATCAATGAGTGTGTTGAATACTTATGGCAGCTTAAAGCAGTATGAAGTAAAGCTGAAAGTTCCTGAATGAGTTTTCTGCTTAACTTTCATCTAGCTTAACTCTTTACTCCATAGATATGCCTTTTTATGCATTTAATTTCTTTCATCCACTGAAGAAAGTACTGTTGTAGTTCCGTTTTATATGTAGTAATGAATGTACAACACAAAATAAGAAAAGCTTCCTTGCAGACGATAGCTTAAAGCAGGATGAAAGTAAAAGCAGAATGCACCCTAAGGCCCATCCTGCTTAACTTTCAACATGCTTTAAGTAGTCACCTGTCTTCAAATCTAGATACAGGCTATGGAATAAGGACTAAACAATCCCCGGTCTAGCTTTGACACACATATATAGCTGGCTTGCATAATTAGCTATGTATAATGGGTTTCTACTTAAAGCAAACACTTGCCTCAAATACAGGAGCAATATACAGTGAAGCCTCTCTATTACGACCACTAATAGAAGGCTAATTGATTGTGTCAAAGAAAGGTGACGACTTAAAGCAAGGTGACAGTATAACAGAAAGCTCCTATAGGAGCTTTCTGTTTTACTGTTACCTTGCTTTAAGCTGTCACCTATCGTTAACACCTAATAATTAACATAATCTAGTGGTCGTAATAGAGAGGTTTTACTGTTTGTACAATCGGGTAGATATATATGTTTATTGCACTGATGGGTATGAAAGAAAGGGGTAACTGATAAACACGTACTGTAACTATGGTGTAGTGGTTTGGGAAGGTGACGGTGGGATACACTGATCGCATGTAAGGCGTGTGCACCCCACACTGAGCCATCTTCTTTATTGTTGGTGTCAGGTTACGTGTCAGATATTCCACCCGAAACCCATCAAGGGATATAAGTAGCAGCGGAGGTCTGGAACATGTGAAGTAAGAACAATACAATTACATGTATTGTATTCTATATTGGCCTATGTTGTATAATGCAGGACAAAAGTAAAGCCGTAAAACCCTATGGGAACCCTCTGCTATACTTTTATTAAGCTTCCACATGTCACACAAGTTTGTCTGTAGCATTATTATGAGATGTTTAACAATTTTTAAATTCAATGATAGTCAAAATTGTCATCTGCAAATGTTTTCAAGCACATTTGTTCTGGAAAAATTACAAATGTGATTGTTTCAATTTTAATAGGATATTTGGTGAAAACCATTTGCAAAATAGAGAGTCAAAAATGTAAAGTGTTGGTTAACTTGAACGCCTGCGGTGATGCTTTCAGCATTTTGTTAAGTATGCATTAATTACTAAACTCTTAAAGGTAGCTTAATGTTCTATTGATTTGCTTACTTATTTGTACAGGTATCTTTACTGGATGGGCCACAAGGAAGATCTTTCCAAGACATAACTGCAGGTGCTTGCCACAAATCTATAGTCAGAATGGTTCTTAAGCGTGCACTGTCCGCGCTTGTATATGATGTAAGAAATCGTAGACCGGTCAAAAGCTCTATATCCCGAATTCTAGCAATGTTGTTCTCAAGTAACTGTTTATGTGTCTGAAAACAAAAATGAAAATTACAAGAAAAGTAAAAAAAGAAGAGGAATACCCAATAAACATTCAAACTTGTTAAAGCAACCGTTCTTCAAAGTCGCATGGAGTTCTCTAAAGATAGGACTGCATATGATAAAAGCAAAACTGAAGGCTACTATGTTTTTGACATGTAGAACAGGCCTGATGTAGAAGTCTGTATTCTTTAAGGCTTTCATGATCAAATCAATCGTGAGGTTTTTACCTCGTCACTGCCATATTGTCGTCTACTTCAATATTGTTGTCTGCAATATCGTTTCAAAGTTAGATTCAAGGTAGTATAACTGACGTTTTTTCAATACAAGTGGCAAACAGTTTTTGATCCTGATCAGACCCCGCGTTAAGGATCAAAACTGTTTGTAAATACGCCTTATGACGTCATTAAGAGCGAAAGGGTTAATAACGACTTCTGGTATTATCTGAGTCTTAACTACTTTAAGAAAAAGTATCAATATACACTAATTGCAGGAAAAGGGTTAACAATTCTAATCAACATTGGCTTTTGATCATATTAGACGATGGAGACTTGGGGCCAAATTTTTGCGTAAGTCAAAATTTTAAATTTTAATTTATATTTTTTATTATCACTTGCTACAAATATCAAATAGCCAGATCAGAGGACGCGCTTTTAGCGCGTCCTCTGATCATGCTATTTGCTGTTTGCAAACGTTTATGATCGAAGAATAAGTGTTAAACGATTTTGACTTACGCAAAAAAGTTGTTTAGTAAAACGGGCCCCTGGGTTTTCTGAATCGAACAATGAGGTTTGGTACTATTTGGTGTTTCTATTTCACTTCAACTGAGTCCTTTGATGGTAAGCATACAATGAAATTCATAATGTAATGTCCGTAATCCGCAAAAAGATGACTGTCAAACCTGTCCCTCTATTTTACCCACATGTTCAAGGACATGATGTCTTACATTGAAAAACCATTTGATGACATTATTTGGTGATAAGTAGTTACCTGACAGTTATTGGTCTTGTTCTTGTGAGGCAGTATAAAAGACAAAGTATCAAGGTCCTCTACTGTACATAGGGTCAATGGTACAGATCTGTTTGAGCATTTGGCCAGTATAAGGTAGAAGTGAGTGGGCAATGGAACTGTAGAATTACTCTTGACTGTACTGAAAGGCAAACAGAAATATGTGTGAGTGAAGAACTTGTATTAAGCAGCCCATAAAACTAAATAATATAGGTGACTGCTAAATACTAGATAAATGTAAAGCAGATACTTTTATTCTGATTTGTCTTTAGAGAGATATATGCTTCTAAAAGAATATTATATAATCATATTATATCAAGCTTCCAGAAAGACAGCTTATATTTAACCTAACATATAAGATATGTTATGGGTCGTTGTTTAAGACAAGCTGATCTCAAACGAGTCTAGAATTGAAATGTTATTAAGCGAGCCTTGGCGAGTTTGAGATCAACTTGTCAACATCGACGAATGACAGATTCTTTTTCTCACATAACCAAAGATTTTAAGCTATTTTTTAAAGCAATGGGAATTTTTGGAACCCCATTGACGTCAACACGCTGTTATATATAGTGACGTTATAGTGACGTCATCAAACTGATCTTACACATGTTTGAGATAGGGATATTCGTGATCATTGTTCGCTAAAGAAACCAAGAGTGGCTATGTGAGAAAAATGTCTTTTTTAAAAATAAAAGAGTATGTATGCCGTTGTTCTACTATCTTTAGCAGTAAGAAAGGTATTGGAAATAAAAAAAATTACAATCAGATTCAAAAGGACAACTATACAGTAAAAGCTTCGAACCATGATTAATTATGAATAAACATGACCATCTCTCAAAGTACAGTTTAATAATTAATCCAACAAGTGAATGTATGCAACATTGGCGACATTGATCCACTAAATAGGGTGGAGTGTATGTTTGGTGTTAGATCCTCTATCCACCTGCTGCCTACCCCAACAACTGGGACACCAGCAGCAGTTGAAATATAAATTCTGAATCTAACTAAATACAATTCCATTTGTCCCTGTTTTAAGTCGTTCCTTCACTGAAGAATATAGATCACCTTTATACAGTCATGAATATGTACCATAAGAAAATATTGTCTATATACTAGCAGATTGTAACTTAAAGCAGCTGAAAATAAAGCAGCGTGTGCCTTTAGTGGAGGCTATGGGGTAATGGTTTAATGAACGACAAAAAAGTAAAGAAAAGAGCTCCTAGAACTGAAATAGATTAAACAAGCAGATGGTGTAAGGGTGAAGTATTACATTTCAAGAGCCAACCCATTGTTATTAGTAATATACTATTAGCCCTTTAATAAGAAGTATGTCTAATAACTGACATCATTGTGGCTGCAAGAATGGTATATTACCAATTTTAGGATCTATTTTGTAATACGGATATCTCATTAAAAGAAAGCCCTATGATTCTTCTCCTTGGTTTATTCAGTTTGCTTAAAGAGACAGAAAACCAGATGTTAAACTGTCATGTTTAAGAGAAAAAATCAAGATTATTATGTATACATACAAGTTTGTAACATCTTCATCTGCTAATCCATCAAAATCATTGTCAAACGCTGGTCCAGTGGTAACACTAATGTTTCCATACTTGGTTGTATACTCCCCGATGAGTCTGGACAGAAACTGCCATGTATCTACAGAAACAAGTGAACATTTTCCATTGACTATTAATCACAGTTAAACCTTGTCTACAGTTAATTACATTTAGTTCCAGCAACGTTTCCCAACCTAAGTCACCGTATTCTCATAGAAAATCTTTGTTTCCTTAAACCTACCAGGTGGTTGGTTAATTCAGACTGGAAACGACAGAAATCGTCATAAGGAATCTCTGCTTTACTTTCAGCCAGTTGTAAACAACTACCTATCTTCACACAAAGGATAATGTCATTCATCTATACCCCTTATTTATCTAATAGAAAAATATATGCAAAAATGCTTTGTGGCCAGTTAAATACATGACTCAGATTTTGCTGTATATTTACAGTCAATCTTCTATTAAACCAACATTCAATAGAAGACCCTTGGCTAATCTTACAGACATGGTTGCATAACGCTAGATACTAATGGGGGAGTTTTCTGTCCTTCATGAAACAGTCACTTTCAGATATCCATGTTTCTTCATGCTACTTCATTTAGTGGTCGAACAATATAATACTGACTGTACCCCTTTACTTTTTTTACCATTTTGAAGCAAATTTCTTTTTGCATATGATGGCAGGAGACTTGTCAACTGCATATATGGTAATTGAATCGATGCAAAACAACAACGTACGAAATAATTACCTTTGAAACCTCTGTACATAGGGACAATGTTAGAAGTGAGCAAAGCTTGTACACTTCCGTTTCCTCTTACACTAAAGCCTAAAAACAAAAGACATTGTACGATTGTTATATACATATAGTATAAGGTACATTGATAAATGTATATTTAAAAAGAACGTTGTAGATGATATAAGGTAGACAATAAAGATTTTATATTATAATCACTAAAGGTCACTAAAAGGAAAACTTAATGATGATGATTAAGACAAGCCAATCCAATAAATTGTACAAACACATATTTCAAAATTTTATGGTTACACAAGTGAATGACAAATTCAAACACTTAAAGTCAGTGTTTAATATGTATTTGAACCCTTTTTACAAAAAGCGGCAAAATGACTTGAATAGAATAGACTTGGGTCTTAAAATTGGAACACAAGCAAACAGACAGTTTAACCCTTTCCCTTATAGGAGCGACTTTTAGCGCATTCATTTTATTCATCCGCCAAAGAAAATAGTTCCATTTTATACTGTCATGAATATGTACTATAAGAAATATTTTCTATCTACTAGCAGATATTAACTTAAAGCAGGCTGAAAGTAAAGCAGAATGTGCCCTAGGGCACATTCTGCTTTACTTTCAGCCTGTTTTAATAGGTCACATATCTTAAATACTAGAAACAGGCTATGGGTTAAAGGGTTAACTTTGCAAATAGCAAAGACCAAGATCAGCCATTGCACTGGAAATAAAGTATCAGTGATTGCACTGGAAATACAGTATTAGATCTGGGTTTACATTATCACTTGTTTTATCAAAACATTTTGTCTTCTACAGCATCAAACAGTGTAGATCCTGATCAGAATAAACATTTTCAATGTAGTAGATACTCTGGGTAAAGACTGTTTGCAATTGTTCTAGTAAGTCCCTCATTAGAGAGGTGTAATGATCGTTCGCAGTTTTGTTTTAATTGTAGAAAATAAAATCAAAGAAAAACTTTTTGTCCTATATGCAAAACAGTGTAGACTAAGATTAAAAGATTCATATAAGAGTCATCTAATCAAGATATGCGCTGTTTGTCATTTTGAAATACATTAGTTAAAACAAACATAGAAAGTCAAAATGTACTGGACTTTACTGACAACTAAAGTTGTCCATTTAAAGTTTCAGTGGTCAATGAGTTAAACAGACCTGGATCATACAGATACTCTGGGCTAATTGTGACATTGGTATTTTGGTAGGAGTCACATGCTGGATTATCATCGTCACTTAATCTGGGATCCGAGACTGTGCAGAACTGCGATGTCTGGTTGTGCTTGGTCACCTGCAAAAGAATGTTTCACTTTTGCATATTCATATTAGTGTTCAGCAGCCACTTAATAATGGAACAATGTGATTTCTAAAGACGTATTACCCATACAGCATTTCTTTTTTCTACATGAAGCAGCAACTCTGTATAAGACTGTATTTTTCTGTTTATGGCTGCAGTACAAAATATTCATATATCTTCTGTGCCTTCATACGTTCATTTCTATGGAAATAAGAAACCGACAATGTTAAGGAATACTGCTAAAAGAATCTGCAAAATAATTGGCCTAAAATGATTTCTAAAAGTTTCAGTTTGCCCCTAACAAGAGATAGTTAACATTTTATTAATTTTAATAGTTTATCATGATATCTGTAAAAGTATTACTGCAGAAGTTTCTGCTTTAATTCTCCCTGCTTTAAACTGTCATCTGGCGTTATTAACACCCTGATGAAGGCCTTTGTAAGGCCGAAACGTTGGTGAATAAAAAACAGTCAACACAATACTGCTTGATCGTGTCTTCTACTCCTTTAGTGTTTTAATAATTGAGTATTTGTAAAAGAGACTTAAAATACGTCTTTATGGTAATGAACTGTATTTCAAGTCTCGATATACGACAGTACTGTATTATTGTATTATAAATTTTTAGACAGTCATTTAAAAAAATATTCTGCTTCCGATAAATGAGTCAACCGTGTCAAAACCGATTGCAGACAAAAAATACCTGAGTAGTTCCAAATATAAACTACTCTACTGCAAATATAAAGTATTGTACTGTACGGTGATTCAGATTGAATTTCTTTCAATACACGCGACCTGAAAAAAAATTCAATTCGTATCAGCGATTATGTTCTTACAAGGAACAAACCTTTCGGTCACAGATTTAACTCACACCTGCTTCCAAAAATATGTTTCATGGGGAATGCCATGGGATAAAAAAAACATTTTTCATGGGATCATTTGTTACGTTCTGTTTTAACTTCTTCCAATGCACATAATTTGCTTATGTCTAACAAAAAGGCTCTAAAACCTGTCTTCATGTTAGTGACCGCTCCATTCTATTAATTATGTCAACCATCTAATATATATTATTTATGTTTGGTCAACCATGTTTTTCAGTCCAACATAGATTGTTATCAAGGTATGTAAATGCTGGTAAGTATATTATACGACAGCAAACAAGTCTATTTCTAAAATATCAGCAGCATAGCTCGTATTGTAATTGGCAAAATCATAGGGATTTCTCTTACGTCATTAAAGGCTATTTTGTGAGGTCTAAAGCTCTCCCACCTTAGAAGTTTCAACACATTTTGCTGTTTCATAAAATTGTTGCTACCACCTGCTGTGTTATTTCTATAGAAACTCCAAAAATAGTGACGACACTATGTATGTACTTTGGGATTTATGCTCAGAACAAGCTTGGCGAATGGACGAACAAGGTGACTCATGTATACCTCATTGACTTCGTTTGTGGGGGTATAACTACTGTATCGCAATATAAACTACTGCATGGCAATGTAGAATACTGTACTGTAATAAAACTACTGCATTGCGATATAGACTACTGTACTGCGACCTATACTTTGTTTCTATTTAAATCTCTGTAATATATCATTACCTGTTCTGCGGACAATGTAAAGGTTGTCCAAGCTGACATTTTGTGCTGAGAACTGTAACCAGATATAAAGGAGTCTCCAGACAATAAGCACACACTTGCGTCAGTCTCATGATAAGGTAATCCAAACAGCCTTTCCAAAGGGAATGTACCCGGGACAAATGTCTGAAATTATAAATATGTAAAATTTTGTATATACAGTAAAAACCTCGCTATTACGATCACTAAAATTGAAGGTTAATTGATGTTGAAAAGACAGGTGACAGTTTAAAACAATGCGACAGTAAAACAGAGAGCTCCTTAAGGAAATTTCTGTTTTACTGTCACCTTGCTTTAAGCAGTCACCTGCCATAACCACCAAACAATTAACATAATTTAGTGGTCGTAATATATAGGTTTTAATGTAGGGTGATACACTCTGGGAGTCTACTAATCATTGTAGTAACTAGTTCTCTTATTGGTTTGTTTTTCAGTGTTATAGTCAGGGATTTACTTATAGCAGACAAAAAATAGATCAAACCTCAGGAGATTTCTTCTTTACTTTCTGGCAGCTTAAAAAAGACAACCTGTAAGGATTTGTGTAAACTTTATTGAGGCTTATTTTCCAGTATACGAAAAGAGCATGCAAATGCAATTCTACAAGGAAAAGTAAAGGTGTTAATATGAATTCTTTGGATATTCATACTAGCAATTGACATCAATTTATAGTTTTTAAATTATAACTTCATAAATAAATCCTTTAACGCTTTATAGTCCATCACTCAAGCAATTAGTTCCACTTTATATAGAAATGAATATTTACCATAAGAAATATTTTCTATTCTACAGTCTATTCGCGATACTACGATTCTCGTTTTTACGAAATAACGATCTATCCTAGCAGATGGTAGCTTAAAGCAGACTGAAAGTATAGCAGAATATACCTTAAGGCACAATCTGCTTTACTTTCAACTTCATTGAAGTTGTAAACTGCTTTCAAAACTAGAAACACACTATGTGGTAATGGGTTACACCAATGAAACATTTAAGCTAAAATATGGATTTTTCCCCCTGCAAAGTAACATCTTTAATTCTGATCATTACCTGCTGATTGCAGCTGCATGCTGAAGACGATGTATTTCTGATGTCTAGCTGACATGGTTTGTAATTCGGGGGACTGGGTAAGCCTAAAGATGGCGGGCTCCTCATAAAATGTTGCAATGTCCCACGAGTGCCATTGTTGGGTGCGGGCTCGATTTCAAGAAGATCTACATAACAATATCATGTACAGTACAACCTCCTTTGGAGTGACCAACAGGTATAATGTATAAAGGAAATAATTTGGCAGTTGTTTAATATATGTGGGATAAAAGTAATTCAGATTTTTTGAGCAACATTCTGCATTGATATTTGTCCATTATTAAATAGTTGCATGCTAGCAGAGAAACCATGAATACCTTTGGTTAGCTAGCTAGCTTCTGATCCTACTTTGAAAAGATTTTTTTTTTTTTTTAAAAACTATTTTTAGTATGTTGCAGATAACAATTTAACTTCGCATTCAAAGAGTTCATATGCAACCTATCTTTGTGGCTGACAATGAGCCTTCGTTCAAGTGGTATTTAATAGCGGTTTAACAATAACTGGCAATCTTACATTATAAAGACTGATTATATGGTTAAGAACATAAATATACTATATCATCAAATTTGTAAACTTTGTGTGGTTGTTATGGTATGAATGTGTGTGTGTGTGTGTTCTACTTGAGAGGTGGGTGTATTGTTTGTGTTGCGTTTCCTGCTTGGGTCTTTCGTATTTATTTGTATGGAATGGACAAGGATAAAATATCTGTTTTTCACTCTCTTCTTTTTTTAAGGATGTATTAAACCCATATGGAGAACTTTCAAGGTATTTATCTTTTAATCTTTTATAATGAAAGAGGTCTTTATGATAGAATGAAAAACCAAAATCATATGTTGGTGTACATTATTTATCTATGTTTGCACTACGGCCATTTGAAAAAGGTTTGGGAAATTAGGATTTTTTTTCAAGTTTTGTCCCATTCAACTTACGAGCTTAATAAAAATAATTCTAAAATGAAAACAAACATGATAATTTTGTTTTTCGTTATTTAGTTCATGTCTGTGTCTGTCACATTAAGACACTAAATCAAGACAAAACAGGAACCAGATTTGAAAATAATGAATCTCTGAATCTCAACAACATAGGATTAATGGGGGTTGTATTTTATTTTATGAAAAATAATCTGAATAACTTAGATTTTTTTCTAGTATTCGACTTTTTCATATATTTTACAAGGTGAAAATCCATTCTTAGCTAATTAAAAATACGAAAATTAAAGGATAGGATAGTGTTGACAATTTTGAGTCTTTAAACAAAAACGATTTACCTCCTTTCACGAAATTTACAAAATAGTACCATATTGATGTTCAAAATTACATAGCTTCATATTTTTTCAAATGTGGCGCTTTTTTGTCTTTACTTTGGGTTTTTTATCTGAGTAAATACTAACACAGACACGGAAAAAATAATGCAAAACCAAATTCCCTTTTTTATTTTCATTTGAAATAGTTTTTTTATAGCACAAAATACGAAGATCTATAACACCTTTCAAAAAGGGCCACAGAGCCAAACAAATGTAAAGCAACATAAAAAATAGGTTTGTTTTTTTCATTCAACGTAAATAGCCGTTCAAAAAAATATTTTTTAACAACAGACAAACAAATAACCACACTATTTTTAATCATGCCATTGAAAATTGAATTATTTGACTCATTTTAAATTTGATTTTACAAACTAAATATAACAATTTTATAATCTTGGTAATAATATTGAAAGAATGTCCATGTTCTTAAGTATCTCCATATTGCATCATGTTTATTGTAAATCTAGTTATTTGTCTTTCTCGCTTTGTATGTAAATCTATATAAGTTCATGTGAAGCGCTTTTGAACGCACAACTCCTGTGTGAAAAGAGCGCTATATGAATCGGGTTTAATAATAATAATAATAATAACGTTGATTTTTCACAAGTTCGTGAGTTAATCCTTACTATCAAATTTTCATAGCTTCAATCTTTCCATTTGTGTTTTTAGTATTTCACTTTAATTTTTACGATACATTTAAGGATTATAATATTCTAGTATAGGATAGTTCTTGTTTTAATGGAGGTATAAAAAACAGATCACAGACGCACCAAAGTGGGGCCATTTTTTATCATACCTCCATGAAAGTAATAACTGTTCTTTATATAACTTATTATTTGAATTCAAAATATCAAATCTTAAATGTTGAAAAGAAGAATTCTATTTACCATCACATAAACATTTTAAGACCTATCTAAAATGTTAAAATGAATCATTTTATTTATCACATAACATTTTTAAGACATTTTTAGTTAATTGAAGCCAGATGTTGAAGTCCCTCCGCCATATACTTTTTACCGCCAAAACGTGGCATTGTTTATGGTAACGTCATCGCATATTATGTCATTTGGTGTCCCGCTTCATGCAGCGCTTGTTGAAGAAGAATAGACTAAGAGAATATAGCTCATACAAGGCGTGGGGGTATGAAAATATACTGCGAATCACATCTCATCAAAAGTAAGGAAAACAAACAATATCAAATTATACCATTTAACATTAAATTTTGATTTTGTTTTATTCTTTAACATTCTCTTCTGGTACATCATATGACTGTTACAATGTTCACATCTGAATAATGAGCATGCCTAAACTATAGATTCTATAAAGATTTACAAATATAATCAATCTTGTATTAAACCACTACTGATAAAAGTTGCACAGAACTCTCAAAATGCAATGGTTTGCTTAAGGCAGTGTTACAATTATGCAGCTTATAGGAGCTTTCTGTAAAATTGTTATACTGTATTAAGCAACACGTAATACTATAAACAACCAACTATAAACTACCAATGTGTCTTCCATCGGTTGATCTATATACATTTATTTTAACTGAAAGAAGAATGTTCATTCAAACACATGACGCTGTCAAACATTGGTATGTTACCTTATTTGAGTCATGTCATAGGAAGGATGCAATCAGGCATTAATAACATTAAACACCAAAATCAGCCAGTATACTTGTGCCTGCACTTTCAAACCACATGTAGCTTAAGACAAACATGTTGTTGACTCTCACCAGTGACAAACAGTCTGGAACCTGTTCAGTGATCAGCAGTCACATTTGTAAAAGGCGGCTGTTCTAGTCTACATGTATACAGTTTGCAATGTTTGGCAGTCTGTTGTCTCACACTATGGCTTGTACAACATAATGTATGTTGGTTCATTAACTCTTTCAACCATAAATATCTCTTGTGGGTATTTAATATCCTTTTGGACTCTTCTGGTACAAGAATTTGGAACCAGTCTTCTGTTGCATTTTCGGTATGACAACAAACAAACAATAAAATATCAAACAGTGCAGACCCTAATGATAGGGCTCTTATAGGAGCCCTCTAATCAGGGTATACACAATTTGCATATGTAATCAGTAATCTCTTCAGGGGACTGTAGGGTAGAAAGGGTTAAGCAGAACTCCAGATTAGAGTGGGTAGATTCCTAAAACCTCCGTACGTTTTGACTATTACTACTCATTAGAATTCAGTTTTGAGATGATCCTTATAAGAATGTTAACACTAAACTATTCACCTTATCTGGAGCTCTGTAAAAGCAATGATAAGTGTAAGTTACATACAAATGTAGCAGTTTAAAAAATTCATGAGGTGTTCTGCCTTGATTTACCTGACATTAAGTTGTAAAGTTCAATGTTTTCAAATGGTTCAACTTCAATGCTTTCCTTGAAATCTGGACCATGCGCCAAAAACAATGCCTGCAAAAAGAAAGTTTATGAAATCAATAATCCTCAAGTTGAAATCATATTAACCCACAAATATGCATTCATATGCCTTTAATTTACAATTCAACTGAAAAAAAGAATATTTTATACACAGCTGAATGAGCAATATAAGAAACATTTCCTATAGCTTAGCAGTTGATAGCTTAAAGCAGGCTGAAAGTTAAGTTGAATGTGCCTTAAGGCACATCCTACTTTACGTTCAACCTGCTTTAAGTGGTCACAAGTCTTCATCACTAGAAACAGACTATGGGGTAATGGGTTGATTACATGAAATAGTCACTTTACAGACAGTGCTTAGCAACTGTAAGTGGACCAACTGATACCCATCTTACCTTTCGGGAAAAAGTATATAAATCATATATATCATTTGCAATCAGTCTTTACAGACTTCGTAAGATTCTTGGACATATACATTTTCAAAACCTATTTGTGAAACGTATTAGATTTTTCCTCAAAAAAGATTATGATCCAACTATATTGCTGCGCACTTCACGTTTGGTTATCGATCAATCTACAATTGATAACTATGCTTTCCTCTTTGGTTGTGCGACGACAGACAGGGCTTAGCACTACATGATGATGTATCTTTAAAGCCTTCCTTAACCGGGAGAGTTATGTCGGATTTTCGTGCTTTGTTTTTTCTCTCCCTCTCTGTCGTACCCTGGACCCTTCCATGTCTTACAGTTACTCGTACCTACAGACTAGTCGCTTGAGTACAATTTGACCGTTGCCATAGTGGGTTATTTTTAACACGGGCTTGAATGTTTAATTCTTTCCCATGTTACTAATGATCTTGTCATAGAATTTTGCTAAATGTTTTACATGTATTTACTTACTGTACTGGCGGTCTTTTTGAGTGTGAGGTTGTGGAACAGGGTTTATATTTTATGTACACTGTTTGTCTTTATAGGTGAATATAGGAGATAAGTGTGAGGTTGGGCGCCCCTAAACCCAGGTTTAACCCCCAGTGGTTGTTAATAATTAATTAATTTATAGTTAATTATTGATTGCTACTGACCGTACCAAGGCGGGCCCCTATATTCACTTTGCTTTATGTTTGTCTTGCGTGTTGTTTTCTATTTAGTGTGTAGATGAAGGAATGGTATTGCGTGTGTGTGTGTGTGTTTGTTGCGGTTTGACTGTGTGTGTGTGTTCTGCTTGAGAGGTGGGTGTATTGTTTGTGTTACGTTTCCTGCTTGAGTCTTTCGTATTTATTTACTTTAATCTAGATGTCGAAAACAATTCTGTAGTACATTGCTAGCTCTACAGTCATGTGAATGTTTAATTGATCACAAATCTAAGAAAGTAATACCAAAAGCTCTTTAAGTAGTTATCTACATTTTTTTATCCTGCACTTAATTGACATCTTTATAGTATTTTAACCTTTATGGGGCTTCAACAAAGAAACTCTTTGATTAAGCCAGTAGAGTTTGAAACATTAGAAACCAAATTTTAACATTTTATTCTACTTTAGTTCAAGCAATATTTTGGCAGTATTAAGGTTTAGCGGGGCTGCAGATCAATACAGAGCAGACCCATTAAATTAAAGAGTTAATAACAAACATTGAATTAAAAACTACATAAAGAAATACACACTACAGTGAACCATGGGTACTTACATGCATGCTTTTGTAGATATTATCATAACCATGATTTCCTTTCAAACAGCTCCTTGAATGTTTTGGACTGAAATAAATATGTTTATACAAGAGAAACGGATATCATAAAATATATACAAAAAATACCTTGACAAATAATGTCAATCAAGATTTTTCCTCCAATTAAATCAATATAATTACTTTCATGAAATTGATAACCAGATTAATGTGATTAAAAGCATTTGCATTTTAACATGTCGTTGAATGAATAACTATACTTGTGATGGTCGGGAATCCAACCCGTGCATGTTATTGTAATTGTTTTATGTTAACCCTTTCACTCTCAATTTTATTTTCGTGAGATTTTTACCAACTCACCGTTTCATTGTCGTCTGCTTCAATTTTGTTGTCTGAAATGTCGTTGCAAATTTTAATAAAAAATAAAAGTAAATAAGGCAGTATGAATGAAGAAATTTAAAAAGAGTGTCAAACAGTTTGGATCTTGATCAGACGCCGCATTACGTTGCGTCTGATCAGGATTCAAACTGTTTGCAAACGTGCTTTTAAGCTTCATTGAGAGTGAAAGGGTTAATACTCTCTGTAACCCAGATCAGGTTGTACGGTACTCTATTGTGCATTTTACTAGTAGTAAATAAATGAGTAATATTAGAACTTGTGGATAAAGAAAGACGTACAGGTAAGAAAGGTGCGTAAAAATAAACACGAACCAGTTGTACTTTTCTAACTATCTTTGATGTCAAAATCAAATTGTAATGCCCTTTAAACAAGAATATCATGGTTGTTTATTTTCAGGGGTTTTTTTTCAAAAGTGTTTGTCTATTTGCTATCTGGTTTTCTGTCGCTAAAACATTCGCTCACCCAAAGCCTAAATTTGTTGTCAAATGTCCGCCTTTACTACGTTGACTCCTGCGGTACAAATGAGCAGCCTACTTCAATGGTTTTAAAATAATTTCTAATGCAATGCAAGGTGTAGGATGAAATAAATGTTCGTGCTATGAATCAGGATAGTCCGTATTAACAGTCCGTGGTCTGCCTGGCTTAATAGTCTTAATAACATGTTTTGGCAATATAAGTCCTAAGGTAAAGCTGATAGGTTAAAAACGTTTAACCGTTTCACGTTTCATTTTAATAGTCGGTTCAAAAGCCTGTATGGCTTATATTGTCTATAGTATGTCTTGCCGACTTAAAATAAAATTTATCTTATCTTATCTTACCGCCAATTTCATTGATTGATTATTACCCCTCCGCTGCATTTATTGTCTGTATCAATATTGTTGTTTGCAACATAAGTATGGTTTCAAAATAAGATGTTAGTATTGAACTTACGAGACAAGCCAGTCTGTTTCAATATCCATGACGACGGCACCGATTCTTTCATTGTGTGTGTAGTGATGACGTACAGGTATGGTGTCCTTTGTGTACACATTCAAATGGGGGTCTTTGCATTCAAGGGCGTCAACAATTTTACTGGGGTCTTCCACTTTAACACAGAAACGTAGAGTAATCATTTACGCGTATATATGTTACAGTCAATCTGTGTAATCAGTCATTTCATAAAATGACTGTAAATTTCAGTCATTACGTGAAAAGACTGTTTGACTTAGTCATTACATGAAATAACTAAAATGTTCAGTCATTTCGTGAAAATTAATCCGTTTTTGTTTTAAACTTAGATGCTAGGGAACACATAGACACTAATCATTTCAAATACCTCAACTGGTTGCCAGTATCAAAAAGAGTTGATCAAATAACCCTTTCACACGTGTATAATATTTCAAAAGGCACTGCTCCTATATATCTTGGTGATTATTTTATTCCTTTAAGCTCTGTGCACAAGCGCTGTACAAGGTCATATATGACAGCCATTCCCGTTCAAGAGGATTCGTTTTCTTTTACATTTACTGATAATGGACGCTATGCCATTCCTAGAGCCAACAACTTTGGTAAGAAGTCATTTCTTTTCAGAGGTGTTCACTTGTGGAATGGTCTTCCTCAGAATTTAAGAGTGAGTAAATCTTCCACTCAATTTAGAGTTGATGTCAAAAACTTCTTGTTAGCTAAAGAATAAGTTCTTTACTTGATAAGTTTTATTCATTTGCCTTCTGATATAGCTGTGTTAATTAAGAAAGGTTTGTTTCATTTTATCAATATTCTTATGATTTGTTTCTGACACTCTGCTGTGTTAATTTGTGAACATGGTCTAGTCATTCTGAAATTGTCTAACTTTCAGCTTCTGTGATACTTTAATTTAAGATACTATCTGTGATATTTATTTATAATAATTTACCGTGACTCTCTGTGTCTTGCAACTAGAATCAAGGACCACAATGGAAATAAGGAAAATATTTTTCCTTTTTTGTGTTATCCTTGGTTTCTAGTGCGCATTACATGGTTCTTGTATGTTTTGCTTTAATTATGCTTTGCCATGTTATGTACACTTTTTACCGAAATAAATCTATCTATCTATCTATCTAAACAACGCCTTCAATCATTTAATTAAATGACTAGATTGAATTTAGCTTTATTTATTACATTGTAATGATTGGTATATCTTATTATTTACAAACTACACTATTGAAACAATACATGCATATTAAATGTAATACAAATCAAAATTAAAGCATTAGAAAATGCGTGAAATGTTTCTGAAATAATTGTTAGATATCAAGTATGAAACAAAACTATGCATATTGAATGATATGACTGAACAAAGCTGTTGAATTTATTTCACACATTGCCTGAATCCTATTAAAGGTTTTAAGCCAATTTGTGTAAAAGTGGCCTGTCAATTTCAGTAATTTCCCGTAATGGCTGAATTTTAAGTCATTTCGTGAAATGATTGATTACACAGATTGAATGTAAAATACATATATAATGTAACTATATGTAAACATATCTAATTGGTATCATATCACTTTTCTGACAATAATTTGCTAAGTAGTAAAACAGAAAAAGGATAATTGAATATTGGTGACTTGGAAGTAATCACCTATAGCTTGTTCAGTAAAGAAATCGATGGCCGTCGATGGTCATCGATTGCGGGTTGGCTACCGGTCTGAAATACAGTTGAGAAAACGTAATTCTTTCGTTCAAACGCAAACGCATCGCAATGAAATATAGAAAATGACAACATTTTGACAATTCAGACTACCAGTTTTAATCAGAGTGGCAAACAGTTTGTAGCCTGATCAGACGCCGGGTTACCCGGCGTCTGATCTGGCTCCAAACTGTTTGCAATGAAATTATAGTTTATGCGTAACCGGGGTTATTTGGAAGGAAAACATTATCTCTATTTTACTCTGCACGCTGCACACGGGGCACAAACTGTTAACCTAAACAGCAAACAGTGGTAACTGAACACGCTACTGATTTTCGACGACCTAGCGATAATCGGTCAACCACAAAGGTGGACTTAATCGACTTGTTACAACATCTGCACTCCATATTGATAGGACGCCGTTTTATTTTTTATTCACATGTGTGATATCATCATTTTGAAAAGGTGATATCACCAATTCAAATGGGATATAAATCGATCACTTATTCAAATTGGTGATATCATTTACGACAATTCTTACGTAATATCACCTATTAGAATAAATGGTATCACCCAGATATGATTCGTACTTGTGCCAAAACCCGTTTCTCTATTTTACAGCACCGTCAGTTTATACAGTGTAAATAACGATTTAAAATGTGAATATTACTAGCTATTTATTGTTGTTAAACTTTCTATTTTTTATGTCTGTAATATCAATGCTATACTTCCCTCCTTTGCTTTTTAAAAAAAATAATTGTGTACGTTCTTAAGAGCATTCTTTAAATGTTGTGCAATAATACATTTTTTTTGTCTGTAAGCCTTTGAAACTATTTTAGCGTAGTCGGTATTAGCTTTTTGTAAGCATTGTCTTGACAATCTTAACTGATGTATTATGTATGTACAGTGACTCTTAGATGGTGCATGTGATATTGTTTAATCATCTCTTATAACTCCAAGAAGGAGTGGCATTATACATGTATAAGTTTACAAAATGTATGGTAATATTTTAAAATGTATGTTTAATGATGAGATGTAAATAAAGATTACTACTACTACTACTACTACTACTACTACTACTTACTACTACCTATTCGAATATGTGATGTTACTTATGCAAATAAGTGGTTTCCGCTATTAACTTTTTGAATAAGTGATATCACATATTCAAATGAGTGATATCGCCTACGTTTAACTACATTTTCGGGATAGTTTCAATTCGAGTAGGTGATATATTGAACTTCTGATATCACTTAAGAATTTTTCTTAGGGTTTCTTAAGTGATATCGCATAATGGAATAATTGATAACCCCTATTCTTATAGTAATATAACCTATTCGAATAATTTATATCACATATTCGAATAAATAATATAACTTATTCGAACAAGTGATATCTATTCGAATTAGAGATCGACCTCGACGTTTATCACCAGGCAGGTTGGTGGTTTTTATCCAATGGACTGTTTCGCAGCAAATGAAATTTCAAAATCATCTTCCTGAAATAAACCCTTATCATCATCTCATCTCATCATTCATCGGCATTATATGACCTATTCCATGTCGCGATGCCGTAAACCTCACTAACTTATCCACATCTATTAAAAGGGTGCATAAAACCGAAACAATCTGTCCATCCATAATTCAAAAATATGTTTTGAACCATTCTTTCAAAAGAAAATGTGAAGCATATACAGCGCTCCCTCTCTATAACAACATCCAATGGGGATAAAAAAAATATACGCGTTGTTCGTTATAGGGAGAGAAATTGGCTTACATTTGCAAACAGATTGGATCCTGATCAGACGCCGCGTTACGCGGCGTCTGATCTGGATTCAAGCTGTTTGTACTCGTCGAAAAGATTTTTTATGTCAAAGTGTCCATTATGTAACTTTGAGAAAAACAGCAGACGACACTTTTAAACAGACGACATTGCAGCCGATAATAGGTTGGACATAAATGTCTTGTTTGGGAGAAGAGCGTCAAGTGTTGTTGTAAGAAGGGAATCGTTTTCGAGATGTCCGTTGTAGAGAGGGAGCACTGTAAATAAAACCAACGAATATGCATCACTCACCTGGGTTATTCTGAAGCACAGTTTTAGACCTTGTACTCTTCCTACGGTATTTTGGATTAATATGCCCGGTTGTTCCAGAATATATGAGAAAATCTTTCACATTCGGCATATAAGTATTCAAATCTACCTGTCTCTCACATGTTGTTGGTGCCATTCCTGAAGAAACAAACACACCTTTATTGTAAAACTCTTGACTAAATTGACTTCACTGAAAATGACTGTCCGACCTTTTTTATCTTTTGATTGCTGGACGTTAATTTTCTAAATATTTTCGAACTATTTTGGAAACAGATTAGACACCGAGTAAATCCATTTAAACGTAGTGACTTGAGTTAAATCTGGAAAAGTGTTTAATCCATTTATGCCCAGTGGATTCTTCCATGTTTATATATCGGATAAGTCCATTTTTATCAAAGGGATGCCTGGTCAAAAGTTTCATTTTCATTTTGTTTTATATTGAAATTCCTATCAGCAAACAGTGTATACTCTGATCAGACGCGGCATAATGCGGTCAGAGTCTGAGTCTACACTGTTTGGCTATGTCCCATATATGGGATCGTGGGCACAAATGGGTTAAATTGTGAAATGTAATGTAAAATGTTATGTAAACATGGCTGAAATGACTAGTATTCTCCATTTATCACGACAACTTACCATGGTCTGCAAGGACAATCAAGTTTACACAGTGATCTATTTCCTGCCTCAACAGACCGTTCATAAGCCGGTTAATGATTCCGTCTACCCTTTTCAACATTGCATTGACCTGGAACATAAACCAAGTTAGTTTTCTCAAACATGTGAAGCTATCCTCAAAAGCATATAACTATGGTGAAATGCTAGTACTTCACCTGGTTAGGAAAGAAGATCTATTGCAGACAATATTGGAGATGCATTCGCTTTCTGGTTAAGCTCTAACATAGTTGACACTCTGATGAGCCCTTTCGGCGCCAAATTAATCGTGAGGTTTTACCCCCTCGCCGCTATATTTTCGTCTGCTTCAATAGTGTCGTCATTTACAAACAGTGTACATTTGAGGATTACAATTGTCACATGCAAACAGTGTAGACCATAATCAGAAGGTTCCTTAAGAATCCCTCTGATCAGGATCAATACTGTTTGTCATTTTGATTTTTTTCTTTTTCTTTAAATCAACCCTAAACAGTAAAAATGGATTAGACTTATTTTGAAATTGGAATTGTCCATTAAAAGTTTCAGGGGTGAATGGGTTATAGTAATATGACTTAAGAAATATTGATATGAGTGTCAAACAGCTTGGATTCTGGTCAGACGCCGCGCGGCATTTGATGCGGTTTCAAACTGTTTGCAACATCAACTTCGGTGCCGAAAGGGTTCAATAAATATTATTTCTAACGAGGAATGTCGTTTATTCACTATGTATCATTAAGTTTCGCTTCGTTTAAAACAACTGTCAATGTAACTTCTTCGTGTGGCAAAATTAAATGCGTTGCGTAGTTTGCTCTCTCAATTTGGACACCGTGGTGATAAAAGTGATGTTTAACAATGGTTCATCGATACATAGTTTCCCACTGTATCTTATAATTTACCATATTCATACTACCAAAAAACTACCGTATCTTTTAATATTCATTTTTCTAAATTATTTGTTTATTGTCATCGAACTGTGTTTTGAAAAATATCCGAGGACTGGGCATATCTATTGTCTGAAACTCATGCTGCCAAAAGTTACACCATACATTTACAATGCATACTTAACTATTATGTCCATTGCAAACAGTTTGGAGCCAGATCAGACGCCGGGTAACCCGGGGTCTGATCAGGTTCCAAACTGTTTGCCACTCAGAATAAAACTGGTATTCAGATTTGTTAAAAAGTTGTAATGTTCTATATTGCATTGCAATGCGTTTGCGCTTGAACGGAAGAATAACGTTTTTCCACTGTATTCTAGACCGGTAGCAAACTCGCAAACGATGGCTAACAATGGCCACCGAATTCTCTGCTGAACTTATGGCAGTTGTTATTACCTGTGGACTGTTCGGTCCGGTACCATGGGCCTGGTGGTCAGGTTCGTCAAAGTATAGAGTTATAAAGTCAGGTCTCTCTCCGTCAGGTTGTTGTAGCCACCCCAGTACAGTGTCCACTCTCTCCTCGAATGTAATCTTGCTGAGAAATAAACATATTTCGTATTTAACCCTTTCACTCTCAATGACGTCTTAAAGCGCGTTTACAAACAATTTGGATCCTGATCAGACGCCGCGTTACGCGGCGTCTGATCAGGACCCAAACTGTTTGCCACTCTTATCGATGTTTATTAAGTCGTACAACCTTAAATCTAACTTTGAAACGTGTCTTGCAGACAACAATACTGAAGTAGATGACAATCAAGCGGTGAAGGGGTAAAACATCTCCCGAATAATTTGATCATTAAAGGGTTACTTCAGATGGATGGTTAAAGTAAGATATTAGTAAAACATAAAGCTCCTTAAGAAGAGTTGTGTGTTTTCAGTATATGAACAAATTTAAGTGATACATTTATTTAACATTATATAAAAACTATAATAAAAGCATTCCACACCCTTTAGCCTTCACTTTCCTATCTCATTTTGTTATAATCAAAATGGTTTACCCGTCATAAGTTTTCCAAATATCCGGCTGCACACCTGCAAATAAAATACAATATGCATAAGTCGCTCCTGATATCATCAAGTTGTCAAAACAACGCCAAATATTAACTAGAGGGTTTTGAATGTCCTGAATCGCTCGCACGTTGTTATCGAACCTGATAGTTTTACATTTGAGTTTCACGCATAATCAAGAAAAGTTCAATCTCAATCTATTCAAATTTGTAGACACTATGGTGTGAACAATATTTGAATATGACATAATTCTAGAATAGGTGAATACATCAATGACAGATAACACTGAGGACAATAGTCTGATTTTACCGAAAATTATCTTATCTAAATGAAAATGCAAAAAGGAGTGTAAACACCGTTAAATATAGCATTTTAAATCATCAAGGGCATATAGTCAAGTCAAGTCAAATATTCTTTATTGGCACAGACAACATAGTCCATCGCCTCTACACTCAGGCGGTCTCATCCAAGCTCGAGAAGAGCATGACACGCACATACATCATATATATACCAATTCATTCATGAGTCACGGAGCATCAAAAATAATAATACTAAAGTACAAAATATATAGTAAAGCATTAAATCAACTATGCTTAAATTGGCAAATTGCTTATCTCTTAATCTGCAGTCTGTATCGGGTGAATTACATATGCAAACAGTTTGGATCCTGATTGGGCGCCGAGAAATTCGGCGTCCTATGAAGATCCAAACGGCTTAATATACGAAGTACAATTAATCACACGCATAAAAAGAACAACCCAAAGGTTAAATCAACTTCGCACGCTTTAAAGATTGCATACTCTGTCCAATACGCTGAGTTCTCAGTCGCTGACTATTAAAGTGCAAAATATACAGTAAAGCATAAATTCTACAATACTGTTGCAGTCTGTAGCGGGTGAATTCGCAACACATATGCAAACAGTTTGGATCCTGATGGGACGACGAAATTCGGCGTCCCATGAAGATCCAAACTACATGATATACAAAGTACAATTTATATATCACAAGCATAAAAAGAACAACAAAGCTTGAAATTTCAATATCCAGTATTCCATGCAGAAATATGTTGTTTTCAAGCAGACTAAAGGTTAAATCAACTTCGCACGCTTAAAAACTGCATATACCTGTCCGATATACTTTGAGGTCTCTGCTGAAAGTACAGCAGGCCAAGCAAAATAACGCTTTGGTTAAATGATTCAAAATCGCTTATATACAAGCCAGCGCGATTAATATTACATACATGTAACCATACACATTTAAAACTTATTCTAATACAAAATAAAGTTTTACTTCGGTAAAAGTGTTAAGTAGACTCGGAATATAATAACTGTGCATTCTGTGTTCAATGACACTAAGTTCTTGGATTGTATTTATTCGGAAATGGTAAGTTTTACGATCTAAATCTTAAGTAAACTGTCACGTCTTTCATTGGATAAATATACATATTTTGCTAGTCTTGTCAATATTCCAGTTTGAGACTTTGAAAGTAATGATATAATTTTTTGTTTAGTTGGCCAACGGCAATAGTATTTAGGAAGACAATTATTTCTTATATCACGATAGCACGGACAAACTAAGGTAAAATGATACTCATCTTCTATAACATTCATTTCACACATAACACACTTACGATTTTGTAATTCAATATTTCTGAAACGCCCTTCTTCAATAGCCAATCTGTGGGAGGATAATCTTAGTCTAGTAAGTGCAACACAGTGTTTCTCAATTTTAACACAGCTTAAATATTTTTCTAATTCTGGATTACTCTTAATATTTTTATAAGTTTTAAGTTTTGAGGATGAATCAAGAAGAGAATACCATTGTTGATAATACTGGTCATATAACCTTTCTATAACCTTTGCTAATTGTAATTTCGTTATATTTTCATTGTTCCACAAATAGCCAAACCCTAAGTCATTAAGCATACACTTTACTTCAAGTGCCCACGAGTTAGCTATATTATTGTTGACCTGATCATAAAACATAGTATTAATCAAGGAGCCGGAAGAATGAACAATTTTGAATCAATATTTAAGTATCCTTACTTTTCGTTGTATTTGTAATGGGACCTTACCTAACTCACCATAAACTGCTGCGTTTGTGGTCTGAGTTCTGACTTTTAAAACCTGTTTAAGAAATTTTAAATATATTCTTTCGATATCTTGCGCTTTGTGGAACCCCCATATTTCATATCCATACATTAATATTGGCAATATCATACTATCATAGAGTTTTAATTTTTCATTTACCGCGAGGGGGACTTTATCAAACAAGGAATTCAGTGAATATGTTGCTCTTAAAGCCTGTTCTGACAGTAACTTTTGGGATTGATAAAATTTACCATTAGATGAAAGTGATACGCCTAGGTAAGTAAAGTTAGTAACTACATCTAATCTAACATTGTCATAAAACAAGTCAAAATGTTCATGTCTAGACCCCGGTTTACATACCATGGCTACCGACTTTTTAGTATTAACAGTGATATTCCATGAACTACAATATTTATGTAAACTATTCAATAACATTTGCAAACCATCAATTGAATACGAAAACAGAACAGTATCATCAGCAAACAGTAGCATGAATATTTGTAATTCATTTATAGTAATAACATCTGCGTCCTCATTTTGCAAAGAAGCCCCCATGTCGTTGATAAACAGAATAAACAATAATGGGGATAACGTTTCACCCTGCTTTACGCCCATTACGCTTTCAAAATAGTCTGTAATGTCACCATTAACTTTGATGCATATTTTAACTGACTCATACATTGATTGCAACATTTTAACAAATTTACTGGAAACGTTATGTGATAAAAGTTTGAACCAAATTCCATTTCTATACACTAAATCAAAGGCCTTTTTAAAATCAATAAATGCACAATACAATTTTCTCCTTTCATGTTGTATAACCTTATTTATTAATGATTGTAAAACAAAAATGCAGTCAGTCGTACTTTTATTTTGTCTAAAGCCAAACTGAAAGTCTGTTAATATATTATTGTCCTCTACCCATTTACGTAATCTTTGGTCTAACAAATTCGAAAATATTTTAGCAAATACACTAGTTAACATAATGCCTCTATAATTGTCAACGTCATTTTTATCTCCCTTCTTAGGAATAGGGACCAATATACCTTTTGTCCATGATTCAGGATATGTACCACTGCTATATATAAAGTTAAAAATTCTACATAATAATGGTGATAATATATCTTTACATTCAATGAAAATATCAGGTATCAAATTGTCCACACCAGGGCTTTTACCACGCTTTAAGGAAGATATGGCATTGTTAATTTGACCTATGTCAAACTCCCTGTCAAGTTCGTCTACTGATTGCTGATTTGGGAAATTATTTAACAAATTTTCAACATTTTCATCTTTAAAAGCATCTTTGTCTGAAAACAAATTCTTAAAATGATTATAGAAATCTTCAGTAGGTATGGTTGTGGACTTTTTGCATTTTTTATTAAATTTACGGATAGTGTCCCAAAATTGTTTAGGGTTATTTTTTGCTAAATATTGTAATTCTGTTTTCTTATTATAAGCATGTTTATACCGCGCAATACGTTTTGCCTTTCTATAAATTCTTCGTTTACCAATAACCAAATTATAATTTTCCTGTGTCCTAAGTCTCTTATATTGTTTGTTCGCATGCTTTAGATTATTTCGAGCATTCTCACAGTCGCCGTTATACCACGGGCTTGCATACTTTCGTGTATTTAACTTATTGTAATTGTCGTAAATTCGTGTAGTATGTCCAAATGAATCAAATGCTTTTGTATACAGTACTTGTGCAAAAGTATTTACCCCACTGTCTATGTCTACGTTCTCAGAAACTATATCTGTGATAATATTAGTCAGATTATTTGTTTCATTATTTAAAACTTGCTTGAAATTGTTGCTTTTCTCATTGTCCCATACTAATTTGTTTATTACTTTACAAGACGAATTGTTTGAGGGATACATATCTGGATATTTAACTTTTAAGTTTATTTGTATAGGAACATGATTAGACCATTCATAAATATCATGAACTATAAAATCTTCGATAATAGGGAATATTACTTGGGAAACAATCGCATAATCAATAAGACTTTTACCATTACTAGTCATACACGTAAATCGTCCTATACCCTCGTCATCACCCACTCGACCGTTAACAATTCTGAGATCCGTACTTTTACAAATATCTAAAAGTTTAGTGCCAGATGCATTACATACTGGATCTTCACTATACCTTTCATTTAAATCAATACAGAAGTCATCTTGATTAGGGTTAATAGTAGGAATATATCTCTGAAAATTTTCAGAAAGTTGCGTGAAATCAGAACGGTTACCAGTTCTTGCATTAAGGTCTCCAATAACTGCAACATCCCCCAAAGTTGAATAAGATCTTATGCCTGTTTCTAACTGCTCATAAAAACCAAATTCACGTGCTTTAAAATATACTGATTCTTGTGGTGGGATATATGTAAAACAAATATAAGTCTTGGCCGATTAGCCTGACTTCAAACATAATCAAACTAATTCGAGAATACCCATGTATAATTTTACATAGTTTTATCAAAATCTATACGAATTTGTAAAAACTAACGCGTAAATAATATTGAAATAAAGCATTTTCTAACATATCCGTGCACATGAAGTTGAGGTTACTCTTAACACAATAGTCCGATTTCAACAGTAATGGTATTCCTACAAGAACATATACTTCTATTTATTGTGTGCAAGTATAACCAAAATCCATACAAAAATGCAGTTACTGGAGTGTAAAAAAATATAATGACATTTTCAACACATCAAGGGCAGATAATTCTTAAACATTCGAGAACGTATAGCCATATATATATAGTTTTGCAAAGTATTATTAAATTCATTCAAATATTAACCCTTTCCCCCATAGAAGCGACTTTTAGCGTATTTAATTTATTCCTCCGCTGAAGAAAATAGTTCCAGTTTATACCCTCATGAACAATTACCATTACAAATATTTTATATAACCTAGCAGATTTTAGCTTAAAGCAGTTTGAAAGTAAAGCAGAATGTGCCTTAAGGCACATTCTGCTTTACTTTCAACCTGCTTTAAGTGGTCACCTATCTTCACAACTAGAAATAGGCTATGAGGTAAAGGGTTAAGACACTAGAGCGTAAACAATACTGAAATAAAGCTATTTCTAGCATTTCTTAGTACATCAAGTACAGATAACTCTTGCCACAATAGTCCGATTTCAACAAGAAATGTACCTTCATAAGAACGCATACAGTATGTCGAATTATAATTAAAATCCATTTAAAACTGTAGTTGCTAGAGTGTAAACACTATATTGGCATTTTAAACACATTAAGGACAGATAACCTTTTGCCTAATTTCAACCACATTCAAACTCATCCAAGAACTTTTGTTTATATACAATTTGAGCGAGTTTGCGAAAGACTGTTTAAAATGTGTGGTATCTAGAGTGTCAACACTAAAACTATTGATGACGGACAACGCACGAAGGACGACTGACGACGGACGCCGGACATTCAAGTAACACAAAAGCTCACCTGAGCTTTGCTCATGTGAGCTCAAAAGTCACTCCATCTTTTCATCATATTAGATTTGACAGCATTTAGTCATTTAGAAAGGAGTTAGCTTAATGTTTTCTTCATAACTTTGGTCAGCAATCATCTGCCTACAAAGATCTTATAAACCTTTCTTATTGGTTGGTCGCTTTTTTCCTATGTATCACAGTATAATTTTTGTTTCAAATAATAAAATGTCATCTTAATACACATGATCATCATTTCAAACTGCAAAAACACAGGTAGATCTACCCCATATGTGCTCTCGTTACCAAATAGATATGGTTCCAGATAAGATTCCATAAAACAGTACGTCGCACCTGTGTCTTCTGAACTGTTTGCTAAGAAAAATGCAGCAATATTTAAAATATGGTATTCTATATCTTTTTTAAACATATTTATAATAAAGATGATAATAAAGTCCTTTAATTAACAAAATTACAATATCCTTTGAAAATAGCCAAGTGCAATTTGGTGAACGTAACTACATTAACCCTTAGCCTGCCAGTCACGACTATAGCTCCATATGCAAACAGCTTGGATCCGGATGAGACGCCGAGTAACTCGGCGTCTCATCCGGATCCAAGCTGTTTGACACTCGGACAACATTTTCAGCAATTTTGAGCAACTTTGAAGCACTTTGAAACTTGAAGCAGACGAGAAATATAGCAGACGACAATTTATTTGGCGGGCTAAGGGTTAAATATATTTACAACACATTCAACCCTAGCGACGAGTACAGCCGTCATTTATAAACAGTACGCTCGTCCTATGTCAACAGTGTAAACCCTGATCAGAGAGTTCCTGCAGGAACCCACTGATCAGGGTCTGCACTGTTCGTCATTGTGCAGTATAGTGTTAATATCAACTCTGAATAGTCAAAATTGGACTAGACTTAATTTGAAATTGAAATTTTCTATTCACCCTTTCACTCTCAATGACGCTTTAAAGCGCGTATGCAAACAGTTTGGGTCCTTATCAGAAGCCGCGTAATGCGGCGTCTGATCAGGACCCAAACTTTTTGACACTCTTATCGGTATAAATTAAGTCATACAACCATAAATTTAACTTTGAAGCGTGGCTTGCAGACAATTATACTGAATCAGAGCCGACAATAAAGCGGTGAAGGGGTAAAATCTCCCGAATAATTTGATCAAGAAAGGGTTAAAGTTATCAGAAGTGAATGAGTAAGAAATTCCTTACCTGAAATATTAACATCGCTGCCGACCCAGAAGTATGACGCTGTTCTTTTCCCTTGCTTTTTCGCCGTGGTCCACAACTACAATAAAACAACATATATACTTAGCAAAACTGCTAAGTACCCCAACATTTATATCATTTGTCATTTGAGTTTCGAATCAAAATAACTTTTGTTAACACGCATCATATTCCCACAAACATTGTAATATATTCCATGAAATAATTGAAATATGATGATATTTCATAAATCAGAAAATCAATCTTATGTTCTCATCACCCGTGAAAAAGAATATACCAAAATTGTACCTGGGGTACATAGCAGCTGTGCTAAGTATACTATGCCAAACTTCCAACGCAACACCCTAGATATTCCCATTACTTCCAATGTTAAACATGTCTTAAGCTAGTTTGGTCAATTCTGTAATGTGTGCATATCCTGAATAGATTTCTTCTGCAATTCATAGAGTGATCAATGGACAATACTCTTGGTAAACAAAAACAAAATGAATTGGCACTTGGTCCCAAAAATATGGAATTTTGTGAAAACAAGTTTTCAGAAATCTCATTCCAATGCATTTTTAATGGGGAATGTTAACCAGAAATTAGCGATACGTTTGGATAGATGGTTATTATTCGTCAGAAGTGTCAATGAAAATTCGTTGCCAATATTAACAACTTTGAGGACAGTACATCAATTTAAAAACACAAATAAAAACGTTTTAAAAAATTTGTGTCACCTTTTCCATTGATTTAAAACACTCGCTCTGATATGAAAATAGAAGGGAACTCGGAGGTGTTGCGTTGGCAGTTTGGCCTAGTTTATATATTTCTAATCATCTAAACAGTTTTGTGTTGCTCTGTATTAGAAAAAGATAATAGTATATTGGTTTACAAAGTCTCTCAAAGTGATTTTCGAGTAAAAAAGCTCAAAACTAACCAATCAAATGCTTGAGAACGATCTAAGACCTAACTCAATCTCTTTATAACCTTGGGCCCGGCTCTTAATATAGTGCTCCCTCTCTACAATAACACCCAATGAGAGACAACGAGTGTGCGCGTTGTTCGAAGGGAGTCGTTGTAAGGAGGGAAATTGGCTTACATTTGCAAACAGGTTGAATCCAGATCAGACGCCGCTGTTTGACACTCTTTTCGATATCTATTTAGTCATTCAACCTTAAATTTAACTTTGAAACGTGTCTTGCAGACAACAATTCTGAGGCAGACGACAATAAAGAGGTGAAGGGGTAAAAAACTCCCGAATAATTTGATCATGAAAGGGTTAATCCACGTACCGGTTCTCCTCCGTACCAGGCTGGGTTGGACTTTTCCGTACTGCCTATGGAGTATGAAGCATTGATGTGAGGGTCGTACATGCTATTTCCAACCACGCCATGGGACGCTGGGTACAGACCCTGTAGACAAAAACATATAATAGTAAACCCTCTCTAAGCAACAACCATAGTAAGTTTCCTTCAAATGATTCATGACAGGATGGCACTACATAAAGAACGCTAGTTAACCCCAACTCACTCACTGCAAAAACATCGGCACTAAATGACCTATTCAGTGGCATAATGCCGTAAACCTCAACTCACTCACTGCAAAGGGAAACATCGACACTAAATGACCTATTCAGTGTCATAATGTCGTAAACCTCAACTCACTCACTGCAAAGGGAAACATCGACACTAAATGACCTATTCAGTGACATAATGTCGTAAACCTCAACTCACTCACTGCAAAGGGAAACATCGACACTAAATGACCTATTCAGTGTCATAATGTCGTAAACATCAACTCACTCACTGCAAAGGGAAACATCGGCACTAAATATATTTATTTATAAAGATTAAGTAAATAAATAAATAAATATTCAGTGTCGCTCAATCCAAAGGGAAGCTGCTTTGAACACTTACTGTTATTATTGAATAGTGGTTAGGAAATGTCAGTGTCGGATAAACTGATCTCATATATGGCGTGTGAACTCCACAACTTCGTAGTTTCTGTATGACAGGTGTGTAGTTCCTCAGGAGGTACTCCGCGCGAAATCCATCTAGGGACACCAGCAGGAGTGGGTTCTTCCTAAAAATAAAAAACGACTATTTTCATAAACAACCTTACTATAGAGAATGGTTTCAGATGCAATTTATCCATCTAATTTAACAATTGCCCCGATAAAATAACGTCTCATTAGAGAGATACTATCGTTACGTTTTGTTTCAATGTAACACATATCGGAACAATTGTCAAACAGCTTGGTTCCTGATCAGACGCCGTATTGTAGGAACTTTTTTGCAATGGTGATAAAACTTATTAAACCATCAGTGCAAAGAAGAACAAACAACGCCATTTCTGTGTTATTTATAACCTTTATTAATTCCTTAAATCCAGGCTGGACACTCATATATATGTTTATCACATAAACATGCCAAATATACAGTGCAATATAAATCGTACGACACCCTGTGCATTTAATATACTAATTTACGAATAACTGAAATATTACGGCGACTGGGAAACACTTTAGATAATCTAGTTTGACAAACTTGGATCACCACGAGTGATTGGAACATTTCCAAGCGTCCAACTGGTATGTATCATTTTTTCTCCCGAGCAGTACCAAAAACAAGGCTACGTAGAGCTCTAGCATTAACATAATAATTCTAATGACATCATGTTACAATAATGACGTAATTCGGAGAGCAAAACTAAATGTCAACTGATCAATTTAGTCAATAAAAACAATTTAAGATTAAACATTACTTTAGAATTTGAATCTTTTATGAGAGAAGTATTTACACAACTCATTGATGTTGTTTTTCTTAATTCTAGTTTGATACTGTTCTTTAACGATGGATGAATAAAACCTAATTACACTTATGACGAATCGGTTTCAGCTAAGGAAAATGCGAAAGTAAGAATGTTCAAATGTTTGTGCCATTTGGTATTTATGTGGTAAATAGAAAATTAAATTATTATCTTTTCAGCATTGGTTATATTGAACTCGTTGGACAAAATGATGTGCTGCTCGCCAACGACTCGCAACATATTATTTTTCCAACACGTTCAATAGACTCAATGCTGAAAACGCACTTATTCAGTATCCTCTATTCATATAATCGTTCGGAGTTCCATTAAGTGGTCGCATACTATAATATTGACTATCCATTTAATTTAAAATTAATTCAATACAGCTTTCCCTCTCTACAACGACATCCAACGACATCCAATGGGAGACAAAAAATGTGTGCGTTGTTCGGAAGGAGTCGTCACTCACTCACTCATGTCGAGCCGTCTGCTTCTGCCGACGTCCTCGGGTAGACATGGACCTCCACATGGGAGTCGTTATACAGAGGGAAATTGGCTTACATTTGCAAACAGCTTGAATCCAGATCAGACGCCGCGTTACGCGGCGTCTGATCTGGATTCAAGCTGTTTGTCACTCGTCATTAAGTTGTTTCTATCAAAATGTCCATTATGTAACAGCAGACGACAATTTTAGGCAGACGAGATTGCAGCCATGAAAGCTTTAGATACATTTGTTTTGTTTTGGGAACAGCGGTAAGGGTCGTTGTAAGGAGGGAGTCTTTATTGGGAGGGTCATTGTAGAGACGGAGCGCTGTAATTCAATAATGTCGAACCTCCATGGACACTTTGGTGGTGATCTTTGGCTGCTACAAGGCTGGGACATCCAATCTGTCTCCGCTGGCCCTGAAGTTGATGGGCCTGATGTAGATGTACTTGCTGGTGGTGGAACACTCGCTGTTGACGATGACACTGAAGGGCTATCTGTACCTTTTTGTTGGGATTTAGAAGGTGGTGAACTGTCTGACTTCTTGTGTAATCCTACTCCAAGGCCTACTGATAGTGCTATAACTACCACAGCTACCTGAAAACATATAGTTGAAGTCAACTCATTCACTGTCATGACGTCATCTGTTGTTTCAAACAGGTTTCGTCTGGGGGGGGGGGGGGGTTCTCAAATTTTAAATAAAGGTGAAATGACTAAAGTAATATCGTAATGAGTGCCCAACAGTTTGGACTCTAATCAGACGCCGCGTTACTCGGCATCTGATCAGAATCCAAACTGTTTGCAAGCATAAATAAATGTACGTTATCTGTAGGAGAGATAACAACTCCCTTTATTATACTACTCCTTCAAGATTAATATGTGTCCCTAAATACTGCTTTAATGCAAAGCAAAAGTTTGTTCTGCATTAAGGTGATACCTTTCTTAACCCATATAATGCTGAATTGTCATCTGCTTCAAATGTGTCGTCTGCGAAAAAAAATCAAAATGACAAAAGCTATCTAAACTGAAGAAAACTTAAATACGAGTGCCAAACAGTGTGGATACAGATTAGACGCCGCGTTATGTGGCGTCTGATCAGGATAAAAATTGTTTGCAAAGTCACTTTTGGCGCCGTTGGCAGAGAAAGGGATAGCAATACATAACAATGGAGGTTTATTCATTTCATTTGTCCCACATTAAGGCAATCACTCCAGAAGCTTAAGATGGACAATTCAATTTTTAAATAAAGTCTAGTCTTTTTCTTACTACTAAAAGTTGTTTTTTCATAATTTATTAATCACCTTGATCAGATGGCTTCTTTCGTGACACTCTGGTCTGGGTCTACACTGTGTGCAAGGGAGAAATGTACTTTTCACAGGTGCACTGTTTGTACATGACGAGTATACTAGGACTCAATGGGTTTAAAATCATAAAACTGCCACTTTTCTATCAATTCAACTTATTTGAATTACCACTTATTAATAGTTTAAACGATCATTAAATGAACGGATATAATGTAAACAATGTTAAATTACACATTTCATAGCTTACAGTATATACCAAATTCAAGCATCGCGTTTTAATAGTGCGTTCTATATGTATCTACGAATTCAGTTTTCAGTGTGAATCAGACAATGTATCTTATTGGTAAGTTTGGGGTGGGCACTTACTATAGCAACGATGATAATGATTGATCTCTTCTGTAGGCCCTGTTTGACGCCGTCTGTATAGAGCTATAACAATAGAAAAACAAAGTAACTGAGACTACTGATGATGCTTTCATAAAACTCAGATAAAGTCAGATTATAAAAGTCTCAATTATTATTTATTTCTCTATCTAATCCTGTCTTGTGGCATCTCTGTGGAATCGTCTTGAAAAGACGGTTCAAAAGAGATGTCACAAGAAAGGATTAGACAGAGAAATCAGAAATTAAATGTATTTTAAAGGTTTGACTTACGACAATTTTTGACGTACGAAGTTTTATGAATGATAGTTTCAAACTGAAATGTAGATGTATGGAATAAACTCACAACCACTAGATTAATAGTCAAATTTCTGTAAATAACATTTCCTTTTAAATGTCTTTAATGTCAATAATACAGTAAAGAGTCTAAAAACGGACTTGACCTATACTATTATAAATGATTTAAAGACTTGAATGTTATTTCAGGCATATTTGAAGAGTATTTATATAACCCTTTACCTGATAGCATATGTCTTGTAGTGAAGATAGGTGACTACTTAAAGTAGGTTGAAAGTAAAGCAGAATGCGCCTTAAGGCGCATTCTACTTTACTTTCAGCCTACTTTAAGCTATCCAGCGCTAGAATATAGAAAATATTCCATATAAAATGTATTCATGACTGATTAAATTGGAACTATTTTCTTCAGCGGAGGAATAAATCATATTCGCTAAAAGGCGCTTCTATGGGGGGAAGGGTTAAAAAGTCGTTCAATTTCATTACATTACCACAAGGAAGTTTGCTTTTTCACCAGCCGCTATGCTGCCGCAGTTCAAAGCAGTATATGCCACTTTCCTGGTCAGGAAATGCTCAAAAACTAGATCAAAACTGTTTGATACTCGTTTAGAAATGTCTTCAGTCATACTGCCTTAAATTTAACTCTGAAACGATATTGCAGACAACAATATCGAAACAGACGACACTATGGCGGTGAAGGGGTTAACTTTTTGCGATAAATTTGATCATGAAATGGTTATTAAAATGAGTCATCAATAGTGCTGCTTTCTGACGGTAGCTGCTTGAAGCATAGGAACACGAGTTTCTGTTTTCTGCTCAACCTACTTTAAGTTACCGTTTGCTATATGCTTTAAACCACATGCGCATGTCCCAGTAAGTCTCTGTCTAGGACCCCCACCCCCTCCGCTCCATGATCACCGTCATGGAGAGTTTTAATTTCGTTCCTCATCTCTGTTACAGGATACATCTCCAAATTTAAAAAAAAATATGATGTAGATCTATTTAACCCTTTACCTGATAGCCTATATCTAGTACTTAAGATAGGTGACTACTTAAAGCAGGTTGAAAGTAAAGCAGAATGCGCCTTAGGGCGCATTCTGCTTTACTTTCAGCCTGCTTTAAGCTATCATGTGCTATAATATAGAAAATATTCCCCATATTACATATCCATTACTGATTAAATTGGAACTACTTTCTTCAGCGGATGAATAAATTACATCCGCTAAAAGGCGCTTCTATTGGGGAAAGGGTTAATAAATGTTTGGGAAGGGGACTGAAGAAAACGTGGCATAGCATGCGACGAACACATGTGCTTTAAATACCGATAAAGGATATGTAACATTGTGGTAACGATATTACAATCTATTCAGATTTTCTTTATCTCATTTTTGTTACACAGTTATGACAAGAACGGAAACGTCCTATCGTTAATTCAGTTACTGTAGTAAACGCCGTCCAGTGTCACGTGTCCGTTTAAACATAAACCTACAGGAGTCTACATCCATATTTGAACTGAATCAAACCATTTTTCGTAATTCTGCAGGGCTCCATATAAGAGTAAAACACTAGTTTAAGCATTTGCCACTATTTCGCCACCAGACCCAAAGCGATGATTCTAATGAAACGTCACTTTATAGGGTTTTGTGGAGATCTAACTTCAAAGTGTCTAAGTTTTTTAACCCATTCGTGATCAAATTTATCGTGAGTTTATTACCCCTTTACCGCCATCTGATCAGGATGTGCAAATCTCGATAGAACGCCCGCTCAAAAAGACACTCGTTTTTCGAGGCCGGCGAATTCTAAAGGATCTCCGCTAGTGTCGCCACGCTGCAAACAAGCACTTGCTAGTCGAGGTTTATTTGTTTAAGCTCTTTGTAAATGACCTAATCATTCCAAAGAGCACATACAGTAAAACCTCTCTATTACGAACTCTAAAAATAAGTCTTATTGACTGCATGAGAGTCATGTGACCTGCCTAAAACACCTGATAATCAACACAATTAAGCGGTTGTTATAGAGAGGGTTTACTGTAGTTCCACTGACAACTTTAACGCAGACGGTATAATATTCACGGATCACAGTGTCCTCGAATGTGCACATCAGATTGCAGATTATAAATATATGACACACCTATAACAATAAAAGCATACGATAAGCTTGAGATGTATACGAGCGTAGTGCGCCATTGACCCAAACCATACTAAACTTTCTCCTCTATATATCCAGATTGATATCTGCGAAATAACGAAAAACTATTTGTCATAAAAGAAAGCACTCAATATGAGCATAAACTGAAATCGGATTTTTTTAAATTTATAATTTATCTTACAGGTTGTTTGTTAGTTAAATGTATTTTGTTAAGAAATATTTGTTTTAGTCGATAAATATGTTAAATCTATGTTTGTAAACACCCGACTATAGATAAAGTTTGTTTCTTGTATCTTGTATCATGCGCCCAGTTATTAAGTGTCTGATCTGGATTAAGTTTTTTCGCTATTTAGAATTGATCACAAAATTGCGTACATGTTTTTGCAGACTTCCCAAGACGCTGCTTTTAGTCGATTCATTTCTTTAGATGGATCAAATATAATTGGCAGAGAAAAAGTTTTAAACACAATCTATGGTTACGCAAACTAGTTAAAATACACTTTATACCATGGAAAGCGAAATATCTCTTTCTTTTTTTAACGCATTACCCCCTGAAACTTCCAATGGACTATTCCAGTTTACAATAAAGGCGAGTTCATTTTAGACTATTTAGGGGTGTTTTTTTAATAATACTTTACAAAATGACAAACAGTGAAGTCCCTGATTAGACGGCTCCTGTTTGCATTCGACAAGTGTACTCTTGACAGGAACAGTTTTGGTAGAGGACGCATATATGCGTCACTAGGGCTCAATGAGTTAAACAAACAACGATATGAAGATCACAACCGAGAAGCATAAAGCTAGTACCGGTATTTGATTTAACTTTTGGCACTGTAAGTATCAGTCTAAATGCTTGCTGTATGTAACCTTTCTCAGAATAGATGCATGTTCATTTTATTCGTATATAATCAGTAGGTCAAACAGGGTCAAAATGTGAAGTAACGTCACCTTACGTGAAATGTTGACCCACTTGACAGTAGAGCTTGCGTCTGTCGTAAACAAGTGGGCGGAATGAGGCTGGGGAAAATCTATACACCATGCTTGGTCCACGCATCCACGCGCTATGTCTAATTTCAATGTCCAATTACTTTTTACTAACCGTGATAAAAAGACCCGTTTCTGAACCAAATTTCATAAGTGGCATGTTTTCAACGACTATATTTTATCAAACTGAGTGTCATCTTTGTGTCCAGGTTCGATTCTTAAATTTAAAACTAACCCACGGCCATTTTTAAAGGGGTAATTTTTTTTATGTAACATCGGCTTTAACACTGAAAATAAGCTAGCCAAACATGTAGTTAGCAGCATTTTAAAAGACACAAAGCTCACTTATAATGGAAAAACTAAAACTATACTAACATGATAAAGAAACTGTACATTTGGTTTGAGGGACTTTTGTTATACTTATTAGTACAACCATAGACAACTTTGGTATCGAAATGCGTAAAAAGGTATCTAAAAATGACTAAACGATAGTGTATGTTTATTTGTGATTTAATAATTTGGAGATCATAAGTTTGTGTGTGACAGACGATGGTGTGAAAAGTAAAAGTCGCAGACTTGTACTGTTTTTAAAACTCTATTTAGATTTGTGACTATTTTTGGTCGAGGTCTACTACGCAAGACTACATGTCAAATATCAAAGCTCTAGCTAGCCCTCACGGTTTGGCACAAGAAGATTGGTCGATAGCCAAACGACAGTTACAAAACATTAAACGTCTGCAACGTTTTCTTTTCACACCCTCGTCATTCACACACACAATTATGATCTTCAAGTTTTCAAATCACATTTAAACATACACCATCGTTTAGCCAATATTTTTTGCGCATTTTGATACCAAATTTGTCTATGGTTAGTACTTATAAGTATAGTTTAGGTGTTTCCATCACCTTGACCTTTGTCCTCATGAAATTGACGTTAACGTCAACATTATTCTTGCATTGATGCCTTTGAATCGTTTTTATAACAGCTGATTTTCTGTCAATTGGTGTTTATGTGACATCCTGAATATCAAATTTCTGTGTTTTCTGCATTGGATATATTGAACTCGTTGGATAAAATGATATGCTGATTGCAAAGGCTCGCAACATATTAGTTCATCCAACTCGTTCAATAAATTCAATTCTGAAAATAAACTCATTCAATACCCTCTATATATGTATATGTGTTTATTAAAGTTCAATTATTCTGTCTGTGATCTTGAGCGTTGACCTTTATCATTCAAATGTACACCAAGCTGATCCTTGCAACAACGCTAACATTTTAATATGTTATATACAATTGATCAAAACAATTTCAGATAATTCACTAGTCCCATTTTTAAAAATAGATTTGAAGATTGTGGCCCTGGTAACCATATTTGATTTTATATCAACATGAAAATAATAACGTTTGGTTACGATCGTGCTCTGATCAATTCTACAAAGTTTGAATAAAATCGGTCCAGCAAAGTATAATATTAATGTTTTTAAATAGATTTCCAAGAGGCCACCATTGCAGCCATATTTGATTAATGATATTTGAATCGGCTCGAAAGTAACATGGTATTTTCATGACCATGCACTGAATATGCCTAATATTTTCTTCAAACTCGTTTAAATTAAATTTTGTGTAAGTTAAAAATGTAAAAGTTATGATGGTTATTCTATAACTATTCTAGAGTTCAATGTCTGTGACGTTTGACAGCATAACCTGAAATCAAAATGATCCATGTTACTATAATTATGTATGCCTACAATATTCTAATATAAAGATAAACAAAATATCAACATCTTTAGATAATTTGGTGTGTCCGTTATTATAAATATAATATTGCAAGATGATGGCCCTGGCGTCCATATTTGATCTCCATGATCTCCATTTGAAATGAAGAATTTGAGTTAAATTGTAAAACAAGATTTATAATATGACCGCCATGGCGACCACATCAGATTTAGGATCAACGTGAAAGTCACAACGTTTGACCAGGACCTTGGACTGATATTTCCAAATCGTTTTGTAGAATTTGCGTTTAAGTTTAGAAAGCTTAAACTAATGAACGATGGAGACCTCACGATAAACGACTAGACGGACAAAGACAGGTGGCAATAAACATTATAAATTGTGCTACAAAGGTGCGTGTTACTCTGAAGCAGGAGACTACTTTAAACAGAACAACAGTAATACAGAAAGCAATATAATGGGATCTTCTGCACCACTTTGCCATACCTGTGTAAGTTTGAACACATTTATTGACTAGCTTATTGCAGTTGTTGACCGAATCGCGTTAAGCATAATAAGGGTACCGTTGTATCCCTTTCATGGTCAAATTGTTCGAGAGATTTTTACCCCTTCGCCGTTTTATTGTCGTCTTCTTCAGTATTGTTGTCTGCAAGACACGTTTCAAAGTTAAATTTAAGGTTGTATTACTTAAAAAATATCGATAAGAGTTTCAAACAGTTTGGTTTCTGATCAGACACCGCGTTACGCGGCGTCTGATCAGGATCCAAACTGTTTGCAAACGCGCTTAAATAAAGCGTTTTTGAGAATGAAAAGGTTAATAACCTCCCGCGTATCGTACATCGTGGAAACTTGTCTGTTACCAAGTCGTGTAGAAAACGGATGGAATCCAGCTAGAAAGGTTAATCCTATATACCAGTAAATCACTGAGATAGTATTGTTCAGAAAACATGTGAGTGTACATTTTGTTAAGTATGGTGGCATGGTTCTGACACCAGTTACCACTTAGCTTTTCTGAAGAAAAAACCCAGTTAATATCTGACAAAATTATCTAGTAAGTGGAAAGTGGATTTTATTTCGTGAAAACCTGATAAGTAAATGACCTGTTAGCGCCATATAATGTCACCACAAATTAATATTACAACAAAACTTTTCACAAAACAATTCTTGCTAACTTATCCCGGATTTGGTGATGCCACCATAGATCATTGATCCAATCGAAACAAAAACTTCAAATAACGTTCAAAGAGTTAAGATGACCTCGCAACTTCCCCGAGTACTGGCTGTCGACCAGCTCAATCGTATTTAGAATCCACGCCTTGATAAATCGGCACAGATTGACATAGTTCTTCTTATCTGCAGAAAATTAATTTGACGCATTTAAAAAGTGCAGTGCAATAAATTGTTTTATTATCGGACAAAAAAAACATAAATGGCTTGCACTTGAGTTTCATTTAGATTTATGCTGATACCATTTATACTTGATACCGTTATACCTGACTTATGGTGTCCCGTGCAAAACTGACTTAGTGTTAAATCCTAGTCCCGTCGCTTAGCACCACTTTGATACTATTTGAAAACAGACTGGACACAGATCAGTAACTCGGTGCCTGATCAGGGTCCAAACTGTTTGACATTCATATTTAGGTTTCTTTAATAGAATTAAATAAAAGGTAGACAGATTCAGGCGACAGTTTCGGAGTGGAAAGGCATACTAATGGATAAGGAAAACTATGCACTGCAGGTGCGGATTTACTCTCTGAAAATGCTGACATGAACTCTCCTGCTTCATGTTCTTTTCATCTTTTATATAAAACCCAGTTTTGCCATGAAGACAAATACATCCTGGGGATTGTTAGTAGTGTAAGCCTGGCCAGACTCGGTGTAATAAATCCGGTGTCTTTATCTGTTTATATTGAAGTACACCACAGATATTAATATGTTGCACCTCTGAACTCATTCACTGCCTTAACCTTACCTTACAATGGTTAGTTGCAAATAATTTGGATCCTGATCAGACGCCGCATAACGCGGCGTCTGATCAGGATCCAAATTATTTGACAACATCACTTTACGTAAAATGTAAAATTGACAAATAAAAGCAGACGACAAATGTTTAAAGCACACGACGGAATGGGTTAAGCCTACCCCATCAATCTGAAATCCAGGATCCACCTAAATTCCTGCGGCAAAAAACTTGTAACTGTGGAATTATCCGCCAACGAAGAAAAGGATATTTGAGTTATTACCCTTGGTACAGTCAGACTAGAGTTCAACGGCTATTCTTTGAACAGACGCATTCGAGAGTCTGTAAAGTCATGTGAGTGCTTAATGCATGACAAAGGTAAAACAACGGGTTCATATTGTAACTGTATGCTTTACTTTCGTCCTGTCACCTTTATTATAAACTGATCGATCATATACTGAACAAAAACGATAAGTTAGTTGTTTAACATGGAATTTCCCATAGACAACATTTCCCGTAAGTTTTGTGTAGGTCTGGAAAACAACACAAAGACATATGACATATTGATTATGGCATGTGAAGTGTTGCAAAAAGAAATTGTTCATTCATTAGAATATTCTACATGAAAAATATTTGGTCAAGAAAAAAATTATTTATTCAATAAATTGAATATAATTTTCTATCTGACAAAATATTTGTTTCTTAAAAATATATTTATTCAATAGTTTTTTTAATTATTTTTTCGAATCAATATTTTGTATTGAACATATATTTAATCGAGATAGAATAATTTTATTACATCCTAATAATATTGATATACTTCATTTTTAAATAAATTACGGTGCGTTAAAGATAGTCATACGTTATTTTGCATATACATGTACGTAACACACAGACAGTCAGAAACAGCCATGTGCGCTAGTTTTGTTTTACATCAAGGAATACATATAATGAGCATCAAACAGTTTGGATTCTGATCAGACCCCTAGTTTTTCGATTTATGTTATCAATTCAACCTGTTTTCTCTAATCAGTAAGGTTTATGGTGAACATACATGATGTATATATGTACAGGTATTTACTTACGTATGATTCTGATCCAGCAAAGGCGGCGTTTGAGTATTCCTGAAATAAAACAACAACACTGAAATTATGTGATGTATATAATTATGATTTTGCAAGTACAGCTATCCCTCTCTACAACGACACCCAATGGGAGACACATATTGTATGTGTGTTGTTCGGAAGGAGTCGTTATAGGGAGGGAAACTGAAGACCTAGCTTAAATTTGAAAACAGCTTTAATCCAGATCAGACGCAGCGTAACGCGGGGTCTGGTCTGGATTCAAACTGTTTGTCTATCGTCATTATATTTATTCTACCAAAATGTCCACTTATATGTAACTTTAAAGGAACAGCAGACGACAAATTTAGCCAGACGGTATTGCAGCCATGAAAATGTTGGACATAACTGTCTTGGTTGGGGAACTGTTGCAATGGTCTTTGTAAGGAGGGAGTCGTTGTTAAGAGGGTCGTTGTAGGGAGAGAGCACTGTACATGTATTATGCACGTCCAATTCTGCCATTTATGGCAACTCCCATGAAATCATATACATGTACAAACGTACAGCAAAATGTGCCTTTTGAAGGACAAACAGTACGGGGGAAGCTATAGAGTCTTCCTTTACATTTCATCAATGAACATTCAATAAATACAGAAAAACATTATTATAAAATAAATAGTATGACACAAATACATCGGACCATTGCAAATTATAGTGCTAAATTAACATATTAACAAGAGTTGCCAGAAGACAACATAACTCTCCGGTGGCACATTTCGAAAATTACAAGCAGGGATTGAGGTAAAGGTCAAGGTCATAGGGTCAATCTTTTTCGCATGGATGGAAAGGCCTTGTCCAAAGGTATGTGTGCCGCAAGCATGAAATATGAAAGTTCAACGCAGGGCGCAAGGGCTGGTGTGAAGATCAATGTCACAGGGGTCAAACTTTCCAAACAGGTGAAAATGGCTTGTCCCAATGTATGTGTGCTGCAAGTATGAACGCTGTAGGTCAAATATAAAGTAGTTGTTTGACACATTTCGATACTTGAACGCAGAGTCTGACGTCAACGTCAAAAGGGTCAATACTTTCGCATGGGTGGAAAGGTCTTGTCATAAATTATGTGAGCTGCAAGTATGAAAGATGACGTCAAAGGGTATGGCCGGTGTGAACACTTTTCGAAACTTAAACACACAGAGCCTGAGGTCAAGTATTTTAATTTACTGTTTAGTTCGACCCTAATCTTAAACCAGAGAGGAGATTTCTGCTTTTTTAACCTGCTTAAGCATGTAAGTGTTCGGGTTATAACGGACTCCGTTTATAATGGACTTTCAACCGATATCCGACATCATATCGGGACAGAAGTTTATCTTAACATCTGGGTCCATGCTTATAAAGCGTTTGAATTGAGTCTGAAATAGTTCTCAAGCATTTGATTTACAAATCAAATGCTTGATAACGCACTCAGACTCAACCCAAACGCTTTATACGCGATGGGCCTCTTATAATAGCTGTTAAGAGCCTAGAAAGATAAACCATTACAGTTTTTTGTAGAATCATATACGAATATCGACAGCACTAAAAGTTTAATAGATCTAGATATACCAACTCAACTCAGTTGAGTTGAGTTGATCTAGATATACCATCATAAAGTATACATTCAGAAATTTAAACTCGTGTCAGGACGGGTTGTAATTTGAACACTAATATGTGGGTTTGTTTTGTTACATGTACATGTATATAGGCATTGTTCTAATGCTGCATTTCTGTGTCAACTAAATCGACGGTACCTTAGTTGGTAACATCCTGGGTTAAGCTAGGCATCTTATCCAGATATATATATAGTCTCTATTTAAAGCGGTTTATTTATATAATTTTACTGAATAAAATAGCATAAAAATTGAAAGGTGTATATTATTGAATAAAGGTAAAGTTTCGGATTAAAGTATACATGCACTTTGGCCAGCAGTAGCTTTACCGCATTAATGATGTAAACTTTCTGATATTATGATAATTTTGAAAAGGGTTCTGATATAAATCCAAACATTTTACATCCTTTTTAATAATACGAATAAAAAGTTATCTGTTATCAATGTCATGCACTAACATTTGCAAATATACCTGACTCAGATCAGACGTAGACGGTTTATCGGCAGCTAATCAGGGTCCAATCTGTTTGCTACTAACCAGTTACTTTTAAAACCCTTACATGATCAAATTTGTCGAGAGTTTTTTACCCCTTCACCACCATAGTGTCTTCTGCTTCAATATTGTTGTCTGCAATGTCGTTTTAAAGTTAGATTAAAGGCAATATATCTGGCGAAATTTCTAAACGAGTGTCAAACTGTTTGGGTCCTGATCAGACGCCGCGTTACGCGGTGTCTGATCAGGACCCAAACTGTTTGCAACCGCGCTGTAAGGCGTCATTGAGAGTGAAAGGTTTAATCTCTACGTGTATATCTTTATTTCCTCTGCATTTGGAGTTTACGTTATCATACATATTAGGTATGAGAAAAACGATTGATTTGATTTGATTTGTTATGATTTTACGTAGCTTTTAAAAACTGATTGGACAAAAATTAAATAACAAAGCTTTACGTAAACGTATGAACATGTGCAATGGCAACATGAAACTCCATGTAAGAAGAAAATGTCAACATGTGGATATGGTGTAGTAATGATATAAAGTAAAATAACGATATCGCGAGGACTGTTGGTAACTTAGATATGCTCGGATAACCGCTACCCTCAGATTATACATGAGTCATATTGTGCATAAATATGTCGTAAATAAGACACATATTCTAAGTATAACGGCAGTATCAATATATTACAAATTTACATGCCCGTGCATCCTTATTATTGTTTTAAAGGGGTTGATTCACGTATAAGTAAGTAAAGTAAGTAAGTAAATATTATATTATTGTGACATGTGCAAAGTACATAATGTTTTTAACAAAATGTTGTTTAAATACAAACAATTTGCACCCGGCCCAGTGGGCCTATAAGTCACCACCAATTTAGACATAAATGTCTTGCACGTATATAGATATGTTTAAAACGCAGAACTCAAAACGTTGCAATATTTTCCATACTAGAAGAATGTTCCTCGGGAATACATAATTATGTCGCATGCCAGCAAGCAAGAGTTATAGCTCAGATGAAAAGATTCAATAAAGAAGAAGTTATCTACCACAAAAGAAAGTGTAAAAAGGGAACATTGGTATTGATGCAAGCGTTATGAAACATGTGCAAGACACTTCCACTCATAAAACTCTTTCCATAAAATTGATTAGTTTAAACATATTTATTTGCATAATAACATGTGCAAAGGGATTGGGCTACAAGTTATTACAACATTATCAATGGCCCTTTCCCTAGATATATACAAAACAGTGGCATAGCATAATAAAGTAGAAATTACAATAGTTACTTTGTTATAATAGCAATCGATGGCACAACCGGGTGATGTTTATACTCATTTACATTAATACAAATTGTTTAACGATTTTCAAAAAAAGTTGTAATCGACTATATAGTCCTTGTATCCAGTAAAGTGTTTAATAGGATAAGTAGGATAAGTTTCAAATACTCTTTGAGGTACAACTTAATGGCAAAATATTGGTTTTAGAGTGCCACCGGTTAAACTAAAGCAAAGCAACATAACTATATATAACAATAGCATAAACTTATTGTTGCGTGTTTGTTGAAGTTTCATCTGAAGTACATCAATAGAACATGAGTATAGGCAGAAAATTAAAAACTATGAGAAAGGAGAATAACTCTCACAGTATTGATGCAAGAAGAATGAACCTTGTGCAAGACACTTTCAAATACTCTATTTCTTTCCATTAATGAAATATCATTTCAAATTTTTCAGTGTAACAGAAATATTCTACAGGAAAAGAAAATGTGGAAAAGGGAACCTGAAAAGAAACCTGTTTCTGCCCAACTCTAATATTATTGATGCAAGTTTTATGAACCTTGAGAAAGACACTCAAGTTCAACATGTCAAGCTCTTTCCATAAATGAAATTTCATTTTGAAATATTCAGTAGAACAAGAGTTATAGTATAAATATAAGTGGTGTGACGGGAAAAGTCTGACGGGCAGACAGATAGACGGACGGACGGATAGACAGACAGACAGACAGATCACGGAAAGGGATCTCGAAGTGTCACCTCTACCTACACCAGGTGACACAATAAAGAACCCCGCCTGACTTAATCACTAAGAAGAGAAGATTCATTGGTGGTGTTTAACACAGGTAACAGCTTAAACAGCATGAGAGGAAAGCGGAAAGCTCACCGGCGAGCTTACCGGCGAGCTTCAGTAACGGTTACAAACTAGACTTTCTTTTAAGTGGTCGAAATAAGACTTCACTTGTTCTTTAACATTTCCATTTCCTTACCCCGAATACAATGGTTATTTGCAAACAGATTGTAAAACGACTTCTGGTCAGGGTCTTAAGTGTCTGTTTCTCATAACAATATTGCTTTAGTTAATTAATCTAAACTTTAAATTTGAGAAATAAAATCACGCGAGAAATATGTTAAATAGAAGACGTCATGGCGGGTAATGGGTTAACCCTTTGAACCCTAGTCCCGCATATAGGCGTCATTTTCAAAAGTATACATGTGAAAAGTGCACTTGTCCTATGCAAACAGTGAATACCCAGATCAGAGGGCTCCTTACGGAGCCCTCTGATCTGGGTCTTCACTGTTTGTCATAATGCAAAACATTGACAAAAACAACCCTTAAAAGTCAGAAATGGACTAGACTAAAATGGAAACTGAGATTTTCCATTTTAAGTTTCAGGGAGGAAAGAGTTAAAGAATGTCCCCATACATACCGATCTGGGCCCGTTTCATAAAACTTCGTACGACAAAAATGGCCGTAAGTAAAAGTTTTAAAAAACATTTAATTTCTTATTCCTCTATCTAATCCTGTCTTGTGACATCTCTTTGGAATCGTCTTGAAAAGACTATTCCATAGCGATGTCACAAAACAGGATTAGATAGAGAAATAGATAATAATTGAGATTTTTATAATCTGACTTACGACAAACATAATGACGAATACACAATTAATATTTTGCATACTACTAATTTACCAAACAGTTAGCATCTGACACATTCGTCTGCTCGCAAAACTACCGTCTAATTATACTGCTAAAGTTTTTAATTTTAGCAAGTAGATTTAAAAACATTTATATGAGCGAGATTGTGGTTTTCTTGGTTGGTTGGTTGGTTTTTGTTGTTCATTTTCTAGGCTCAGCTTTACTGTACAGTCAGACCGCCATATCTCGAACTCACTGACGCTCAACCTGTCCGTATTCCTACGGTTGTATTTCAGAGTTTCAGTACATTTCTCCCTCTCTACAACTGTACAAAGGCCCAACATCTTAACTACGATTCCCTCCTTACAACAACGACGTTCTTCCCCCAAACAAGACAATTATGTCCAACCTATTAACGACTGCAATGTCGTCTGTTTAAAATAGTCGTCTGCTGTTTTACTCAAAGATACATAATGGACACTTTGACAGAAAAAACGTATCAACGAGTGACAAACAGCTTGAATCCAGCTCAGACGCCGCGTTACGCGTATATATTTCATTTCCCTACACTGGTTTGGCCTGAGCGTATTGATCAAAGTTGGCACTTTAAACATTGATGCACAAGACCCATGCTTTTTGCAAGGAAATTATCTGGCAAGGCGTTATCACCGAAAGAAGATCAGGAAATGACTTTAAGTAATTAATTTTCTTTATTTGAGTGCCCAAACGGGTTGATACTGATGTTTTAAGTCAAAAAGCCTGAGAAATCAGTTTTCGACCGGATGATGTCATTTCAGTGAAGTGGGTTAGAGTTCAGCAACAGTCAAATCTAAATTGAGATATCCACTGACCCTTTCGAGTTTGCAAACAGTCGTTAAACGGCGTCAGATCTATAGTCAGGATCCAAACTGTTTGACAGTCATCTCAATATTTCTCCAGTCAGTTTGCCTCAGATTTTAGCTATGAAACAGTTTTGAGGTGCACAGCACATCATTAGGGGCCTACTCTAACCATAATGAATTCAATTATATCGTCTGCGAAAAAAATAGATTTATGTTTTTCCGTATTTTAAACTGAAGAAAAGTTTAACATGAGTGACAAACAGTTTGTATCCTGATCAGACGCCGCGTCACGCGGCGTCTGATCTGGATCCAAACTGTTTGCAAATGTTAGTCAAGTGGCGCTAAGTACGATAAAGCAGACGATATTTATGACTGTAAAGATGTTAAAGCAGACGACAAACTTTGGTTGCTAAAGGTTCAACTGGCACTATCGTGGTTAGTTTGCGCTGACCGTATTATCTATAGATATGAATTTTAAAAGTTACAAAATTTTGATTACACTATCAGCATTTAACCTCTTCACCTCCTCGACTCGACAGATTTTTCAATTGCAACAGTCTGGAACCTGATCAGACGCCGAGTAATTCAATGTTTAAGTCAGGTTCTAAACTATATAACACCCATATTGATAAGTATTTAGTAAAGCTGCTTTAGAAGCTAAATCGGAGAATTACAAGAAGATGACCATGTTTAGGCCCTATATCAAGGTACAGTTCCTCTGAAGACGGAGCACAGCTGCCTATATGGCAAGGTAATTATCCTCCAGCTTGACAGGCCATTCGGTCTGTAACAAGCTGTCCGGTAAGTGTTAAGCACAGGTACGCCAACAACAACAACATCAAGGTATAGTGAAGGGCTTTGGTTGATGTAAAGTCGGAAAATTACCTTTCTTACCAGCGTTTGTTTTTTCATCAATATATTAATTTTTTTAAGTATCATGTATATAAGATTTATCTGATTGAAACCTTTAGTAGAAAAGACTACACACTGAATGTTTAAATATGGGATACAGATAAGAAATGTGAGTTTTAATGTGAAAGTCACATGCTGATAGCGGTGTTCACATTTTGATAATGGTCATGGCTGCAGCAATCCTCAACGCTGTGATATGAATATGTACAGTCGAAACTCGATATTTCGCACCCGTTTAATTCAAGGACATTTCATAAAATCATTACATGTTATGAAATGTCCCTTTTTAAGTCGACCTTGTCAGTATTTCATAAGTTTAATATCGATAACTCGATCTTGCTTAAGTCGAACATATCCGTATTTTAACGTTAAAATTTGAAATATGGGTATGATCGATCTAACGCGAGCTCGACTGTAATTATCAACATACACAATGTCAACGCTCGTATCTAACTCTTTCCCCTACTATATCTACCAGAACAAAGATTTACTGATGTGCATACATTAGTTGTGCTTGATGCAGAGTGACTGTTATGTGAAGCAGAAAGGTCTTGTAGGATTTACAGCGTTCCCCCTCAACAACGGCACCCAATGGGAGACAAAGCGTATGTACGTTGTTCGGAGGGAGTCGTTATATGAAGGGAAATTGACTTACATTTGCAAATAGCTTGAATCCAGATCAGACGCCGCGTAACGCGGCGTCTGATATGGATTCAAGCTGTTTGTCACTCGTCCTTAATTTATTTTAGGTCAAAATATCCATTATGTCACTTTGAGAAAAACAGCAGACGACAATTTTAAGCAGACGATATTGCAGCAGTTATAGCGTTAGACATAAATGTCCTGTTTAGGTAACTGCGACAAGGGTCGTTGTTAGGAGGGAGTCGTTGTTGGGATGGCCGTTGTATAGGGAGGGGCACTGTAGAAGCACCAGTTTTACAGCCACTCTGCTAGCTGTTTGTCTTCAGCTCTATCACTGAAATTAAGACGACCTGAGCACAGGGACCCGACACGATTAATTTTCAAATTTTAATTGGAAGGGTATGTTGTTAGCTAGACAGAAACGCAACAAAGGTGTTGCTTCATAAATTATTATTCACAATATGACAAGTTGTCATTGAGGACGGGCGGGGGTAAACTGACAATCAGTTGCACCCCTTGTCACTATATATACAAATATTTTGAAAATATATCATGTCGGGTCCCTGTGGACCTGGGGCGATGATGTCCATGAGAAGACGTCTTTAGCCGCCACTGCACTTAGAGCAGTGGATGAAGAGCGTAAACATGTACAGTGATCCCTCCCTATAATGGCCATCCAAACAATGACTCCCTCCTTATAACAACCCTTGCCGCAGTTCCCTAAACAAGACAATTATGTCTTACGCTTTTGCTGCTGTAATATCGATTAAAGTTGTCGTCTATTGTTTTCTCAAAGTTACATATTGGACATTTTGGCAGAAAACAAAAGTTAATGACGAGTGACAAACAGCTTGAATCCAGATCAGACGCCGCGTCATGCGGCGTCTGATCTGGATTCAAGCTGTTTGCAAATGTTAACCAATTTCCCTCCCTATAACGACTCCCTCCGAACAACGAACATACTTTGGGTCTCCCAGTGGGTGTCGTTGTAGAGAGGGGGCACTGTATTACCGACCCCCTCTATACATGTACGTGTTTGTCCGTTTCTTTCTATCTATCGCTCTTTCTCGCATTCTATAGTTATCTCTCCGTATAACACTTATGAAAGACAAAGTTGTGTACTATGGTTTCAGACAAGGAGATGTTTTTCATTGAAAAACATCTATTTTCAACTCCTGTGACCTAGGTATGCAACAAACAGGAACCAATTCAACAATATAGATAAAGGACCTCTAGAGGTTCTACCATTCCAAATATCAAAGCTCCGGTGGTATCAGTTTAATAATAAGAAGAAGAAGAAGAAGAAAGACTTTATTTTTTCAGAGAAGATGTGTATAACTCTATGGAAAACAGTGACCCCGTCCCCAGTGGGCGGGACAAATTTTGACCCTATGGTCATAATTTTGAACAATCTTGATAGATGATCTATAGATGATGCTATGTGCCAAATATCTAAGCTCTGGCTCACCCAGAGATCTACACTGTGTTTGAACTAGTTTAAAAGAGCTTGGCCCAATGAACATTCTTGTAAAGTTCGATTGCAATCATACGTGTGGTTTAGAAGAAGATGTGTTTTAAGAAAGCCTTGACACATAGCAGGACGACAGACGCCGGACATTAACTGACACAAAACTCACATTGAGCTAAAAACCCTGGGGCCCGTTTTATGAAACGTCGTACGACAAAAATGATCGTAAAAGTATCAATAATTATTTGTTTCTGCATATAATCCTTTCTTGAAAAGACGATTCCAAAGAAATGTCACAAGACAGGATAAGATGGAGAAATCAGATATTAAAGTGTTTGCTTAAGACCGTTTTTGTCGTACGACGATGCATAAAACGGGCCTCTGGGTTGTTGTTTTTAAACGATGTATACTTTTTAAGACGATTCCAAATAGATGTCACGAGGCAGGATTAGATGGAGAAATAAATAATAATTGAGACTTTTATAATCTGACTTACGACAATAGTTGTCGTACGAAGTTTTATGAAACGGACCCCTGTTTTTTTGTTTGTTAGGTCTACCATCTTGTCAAAAGAGTGTCGAGTTTAGCGAGGTTTGCTTGTATATCGTGATTACAGAAGATCTGGATAAATACGCTGCAGGGCTTATTAGGCATGTGCGCAGCGGGATGTTTGAAATGTCGGTATCATTGTATCGCACTTGATAACGGATAACACATGTTCCGTCAAGAAATTCAGATAGGAAAATATCAACAATATCAACAATGTACATGTGTGTTATTGATTCATTTTAAATATAAACGCTTGTGATCTCCCTGTCATTTTCTGTCTCTGTCTGTCTGTTTATGTCTCTCTGTCTCCGTCGATGTCTCTATCCCTGTCCCTCTATGTGTCTATCTGTCTGTCTATCTGTCTGTCTCTCTGTATCTTTATCCGTCTCTCTCTGTCTCTATGTATCTCTGTCTCTATGTCTGTATCTCTGTATGTATGTCTTTCTCTCTCTGTCTGTCTGTCTCTCTCTCTCTCTCTTTGTCTCTCTATGTCTCTCTATGTGTATCTCTGTCTCTCTGTCTGTCTCTCTCTCTCTCTGTTTCTCTGTCTCTCTCTGTATATATCTTTCTCTCTGTCTCTCTGTATGTCTCTCTCTCTGTTTCTCTCTGTCTCTCTCTGCCTATCTCTTTCTTTCTGTCTCTCTGTATGTCTCTCTCTCTGGTTCTCTCTGTCTCTCTCTGCCTATCTCTTTCTCTATTTCTCTCTGTCTCTCTCTCTCTTTCTCTCTTTCTCTCTCTCTCTCTCTCTCTCTCTCTCTCTCTCTCTTCTCTCTTATTTTATAGAACGTAAACAACAATGTATGTGATATAAAGACACTGCAGTTGTTTACCATACAACAGAACTCTTCATATGAAATACCAAACAGTTCAGGATGCGGAGTCTCATCAGTAACTACATGTACTGTGTTTACTTGTTTCCTCTCAATGTCTCAAGTAAACACTGTGCTTAAATAGGTTAAAATACACAAGATGTACATATAGCTTACTTTGTGTGTTGTATTCAACCTAATATTACTCCTTATCCTGTTAAACGATAATTAGGTCGCATTTGCAAACATTTTGATCCAAATGTATGGCCTAATACAATCGGCTTCAGATCAAGATTAAAATTGTTAGTAACTTATACGAGTAATGTATTCATAAAAATGATACTAGTGGTTTTTTTTTTTTCAAACGATAGTTAAAGTGGTGGGGATACGAAGTTCTTGTTCTACGGTTGAAATAAACACAGGCGAGTATGTGTTGAACATTATTCAATAAATACTATAAAAAGGTTCTAAATAGCAGAACAAACAATAAGAAGGTCTCAAAAGGCAAGTGGTTGTTTAATCGGTACATGAATTTGGTATTACAGTGCTCCCTCTCTACAACAACACTCAATGGGAGACACAGAATATGTGCGTTGTTCGTAGGGAGTCGTTATAGAGAGGGAAAATTAAAATTTGGCTTACATTTGCAAACAGCTTGAATCTAGATCAGACGCCGCGTAACGCGGCGTCTGATCTAGATTCAAGCTGTTTATCAATCATCATCATTCGTTCAAATTGTCCACTTATATGTAACTTTGAGAAAAACAGCAGACTGTATTGCAGCCATGAAAAGGCTGGACATAAATGTCTTGTTTGGGGAACAGCATCAAGGGTCGTTGTAAGGAGGGAATCGTTGTTGGGAGGGTCGTTGTAGGGAGGGAACCCTGTACTTTGTTCAGCATAAAGCTGACACATGTCCTGAAGATGCTTAGCTTTATAACGTTCCTATAAACTAACTGAAATAGTACATAACTGGTGGACAGAGACCTATAACAACCCAGCACCTCCGTTTTCACCGGCAGTGCACGAAATATAGTCTTCCAACAAATAATATATAGTTCTTCGCACAAACAATATATAATTATTCCCACAAACAATATATAATTCTTCCAACAAACAATATATAATTCTTCCAACAAACAATATATATTTCTTCCAACAAACAATATATAATTCTTCCAACAAACAATATATAATTCTTCCAACAAACAATATATAGTTCTTCCCACAAACAATATATAAGTATTCCAACAAACAATATACAATTTGTCCAACAAACAATATACATGTACAATTCTTCCCATAAACAATATACAAATCGTCTAATATTATTCTTCCAACAAACAAAAAAGAAGCAATTATTGAAACTATCATGCCGTAATTTCGTTAAGCAAGGACCGCTGAGCATCCAAACATTTCCTAACTGTCTTATTGTATACAACTGTAAATGAATAAAGAGACAAAAGTATATTGCTTACGGTTTTAGCAGCCTTTTCTAAATCAAACTTCCCCATCTTGGCGACTTGAATCCAGAATTCTGTTAAACTATCTCAAATGTTGTATCCGTCATTTAAACTTCACATGTGCTATCTGTTGTAATTAGTACGTTATGAGCCCGTGATCACAGCCACTCAAAACAATGTTTGCTTTCTAGTATTAAGTCAGGTAAATGTTCAAAGCTAGATAAAGTAGAGCATAAAGCTCCTATCGGAGTTTTCTGCTCTACTTTCATCTTGTGTTAAGCTGTCACCTATATTTAACTCAGTGAATATTATTATAAACGGTCTGGTTAACTTGACTGTATTTAACCTACTGGCTGAGACAGTGTATATAGACGGTGTATATGGTTTAACTGAGTTGACAAATCGTCCGTTACTGCTCATTGCCACGCGTGCCTATACTCATAATACACTGTATATCACCAACGATGAGTTCAGTAAAGATATAGATGGCCGTCGTTGGCCATCGATTGCGAGTTGGCTATACCTGTCTGAAATACAGTGGCGAAAAAGTTATCCTTCCGTTCAAGCGCATTCCAATGAAACATAGAAAATGACAACTTTTTGACAATTCTGACTACCGGTTTTAATCTGAGTGGCAAAAAGTTTAGAGCCTGCTCAGACACCGGGTTACCCGGCGTCAAATCTGGCTCCAACCTGTTTGCAGTGAAAATAGAAGTTTAAGCGTGAACGCGGTTGTTTTGAAAGAATGTGTTTTTTCTCTACTGTACTCTGAACGCTGCACACTGGGGACAAACTGCTAACCTAAATAGCAAACAGTGGTAACTGAACACGCTGCAGGATATCACAGCCAGTAGCGGATCCACCATCTCAGTTAGAGGCTGGGTTGAGGAGCGCGTCATAAAATCTCAACGGATTTGATGATCTTTGTTTATTGAATACAGTAAAAGCTCTCACACAAAATTGTATGAATTAGTAGGTGTTTTGACAGCTGACTGCTTAAAGCAATTTGACAGTGAAACAGAAATGCATTGCTTTAAGCTGTCACCTGTCTTTGGTGCAGTCAATTAGCGCTACTAAAGTTTAGTGGTCGTAATAAAGAGGTGTTACTGTAGTAAGTTACTTCATGGAAAAAAATAAGATTTTTCTTGCGGAAATTGAAAAGACATACCAATATCGGATGCCACACTCATGGTCTACACTAGTTCCAAAGTGTTCTGCAAAGAGGCGTTTAGCCTGTGTCGTGGCTTTTGGGTTGTTTTCTTTTGAATAATCTGAAAAGAAACTGGTAAAAGTATGATCGCTTTGCAAGAGCACATGGGTCTGAGAGTGGTTTGAGACACCCCACAAGACTAAGATAAACTCACACACTAAGTTTAGTCGCCCTATCTGATGTGGTACAAGAAATGTGCCTAAACCATTTAACTCTTTGCATGCTAGCTGCGGATATATCTGCCAAAGTGATTGCCTTTGCAAACAGTTTGGATCCAGATGAGACGCCGCGTAACGCCACACCCAAGGTTTGTTTTGAAATGAAATTTAGAAATTTCTATTTTTAGAACAATAGCAGACGATAAATGTTGCAGACGAAAAAACTTACATAGCATGCAAGGAGATAATTAACGTCAAAGACCGAGTTCAAGAACACAGTGACTAAAATGGATTTGCACATTATATATATATGTCATAAGATGTTCTCTCGCACACCAAATTTGGTATATAGCTGGCTGATGTGGTATAGGACACATATTTCGGGAAAGTTTTTCAATAATTTAGTTCAAAGGTCAAGGTCACAGTGGCCTATAAATGTTACAGGCCTCCCTGCTATCCCAAGATGTACTCCTACAACAAATTCGGTGACTGAGTACATCTTAAGATGCTGGGGTGTCGCGTAATACTTTCAGGTCAATGTGACCTCGAACATATTTCCTATACAACACCAGTTAGAGATACCAACTCTAGTGTGACAAAATATCTGAGGATGACAGAGTGTCACATAGCATGATAGGCCTCCCATTTCCAGGTACATTAATTGTGACCGTAACCTTGGCCTTTGACCTCAATTATAAAAGAAAAAATATTTCCAGATCATATGTCTTATTCCACATCTGCTTACTTGAGAAGATGCCGCGTTTACTGTCTGAGTGCATCTTCGGATGGCGTAGCATCTCGTAACATTTTTGGGTCTATGGTCCAAGGTTATAAAGCGTTTGAGTTGAGTCTGAGTTTGTTCTCAATCATTTGATTGGTCAGATTTGAGCCAAATGCTTGAGAACGACTTAAGACTCAACGCCAAAGTTTTATAACCTTGGACCCACTCACCTTGATCTTGATCTTCGAACTGATTCATAGTTTAGAAGAAATTTGTCCAGAACATAGTTCAATTATTACATCAGCCAGTGATACCAATTTTTACGTGTGTGTGTTTGTGTTGTAGGTTTGCATTGTTGTGGACACGGCAATGTGTTGAGTTACAACGACCCATGTCGCAGTTCCCCAAACAGGACAATTATGTCTAACGCTTTTAGTGCTGTAATATCGTCTGCTAAAGTTGTCGTCTGCTCTTTTTCTCAAAATTACATATTGGACATTTAGACAGAAAAAAAAATCCCTTAATAATGAGTGACAAACAGCTTGAATCCAGATCAGACGTCGCGTTACGCAAATGTAAACCAATTACCCTCCCTGTAACGACTCCCTCCGAACAACGCACACATTTTTGTCTCCCATTGGCTGTCGTTGTAGAGAGGGAGCGCTGTATTTGGATGTGTTTTACAATGCTCACGAGGAAGTACAAACTGTAGTAGTTGTGAACCACTGTTACGCACACATAACGACTGTGACAAAAAACGCTAAAATCGGTGTGTATCTGTATTAACCTCCCGGCCTGCACACACTCTGTAAGTTGATACTTTCATTACCTACCTGAAGGGTGGTAAGTACAGTTCAAATATGTATTTTTGGGTTCTAATTGTTTACAAATAGACATTTATGGCAAAGTAATTGAAATCTGAGATAACGCCTTAATAACCCTTATCATACTGAATTGTCGGCTGCTTCAAATAAATTGTCTTCGAAAAAAAAAAGAAGTTTTTATCGGTTTTGATCTGAAACAAAGGTGAATATGAGTGGTGCATTACGCATATAAATTGATTAAAACTTTCAGGAGTTACAATGACAATGACAATGACAACTGTTTAGTAGTGTAGGCCGCCGGCCCATAATACACAAACCTGCATATAAACAAAGTACCAATACAAATGCAGTGCGTAAATACAAACGTATAATTTTGCATAATTTACATATATGTATGACGGATGTATATATAACCAGTAAAATGTGCATGTTGCTAATTCATTGCCTAATAGTTTCGTCTCGTTAAAGTTTAGCATAGTACATGTATATGAATTTTGCCAAATTTGAACATGTTGTTTTTTCAGCAATTAATATGTTATAGAACTGGTAATGCGTAGGAACATGCATATTTCTAATACTTGGTATATATGTTAATCTTATATCATTATATAATGTACATTCCATTACAAAATGAAACTCGTCTTCATTTTTTCCCATGTTGCATAATTTACAAATTCTTAGATCATAAGGGATATTTAAGTGTCTGCCAGTTTCCACAAATAACTTATGTGCAGAGCATCTAAATTTAGTAAGAGCTATTCTAAAACGAAATGGTATATCAAACATCAAATATTTTGCAGTTTTCAATTCCGGCATAAAAGTGAAATAATGTCGAGCTTTATAAGAGTCTGATATCTGTTCTCGCCATTCCTGTTTTGAACAATCAATAGGCCTTTGCTTAAAAACAAACATAAAATTCCTCACATCCCCAACGCCTTCATTTATCCAAACATTACCAAACCCATATTTGAATAATAAGTCTTTCAATTTAGTAACCCATGTACTACGTCCGACTTCATCTAATCTCTTGAGCATTTTGTAGCTTTGTAAAGGATATCTATTTACATTCATATTTAAAATCTTAAACCAATACTTAACTGCCCTACATTAATAATCAACATATAGTGGGTATCTACCACATTCTCCTCGAGCAAAGTTACTACCGGTATATGCCTGTAGTGGTAGTTTTAGAAAGCGTTTGAGTAGCTAAACATGATTTAGCATATGACCAACACAATCTTGAAGTAATAAATAAGCCCATGTATTTGTAATTAAAAACAGTGTCTAATGAGCTCCCCTTGTAAAAACCAGTTTTCGTATCCTCGAAGGATGCCACCGTTTCTAAAGACTATAATGTTTGTTTTAGACAAGTTGATATTCATCTCAGCTGTGTCACAAAATGATGATATAGTGTTCAATTGAGATTACAGGCCTCTTACAGTGTCACTAACGTTTGCTAAATCGTCGACATATAAAATTACCAGAATCTCTCGCCCATCTTCGGATATCTGTATTCCTCGTTTTCCAGACTCTTTTAAATCATCAATTATATCATTAATAAAAAGAGAAAATATTATCGTACTTAACTTACATCCTTGTCTAGTTCCAATATTTCAACAAATACAGTCAGTGTAAGAGTTATTGTTTACTCTTATATGTGTCGACATATTCTTGTACATTGAAACAAGCAACTTAAGAAAGTTACCACCTACTCTGTTATATTATGTGGGCTGAAGAATATAAAGGATGCTGTGTAGGTTCAATGATGTTTAATAACGTGGTCTGAACGTGAAGATAAGTTTACATGAAGTGCTATGTAAAGGGTTTAGGATAGACAACTCTACATAAATACATAGCAGGTAGTATATGGATGCAGGAGTTGTCCTTCTTGTATAATGTAACATCTCATTTTTACAAAGAGTAGAATATTGTACATAGTTTGACATGTTATCAACTTTGTCAGTTTTTCCCTGTAAGCCCATGTACAATAAACAAATGTCTGAAACATAATTTCCAATCTAAACAACATAACGGAAATTGACTGCTGGTGGTCTGCTTCTACTGTAAATCGTCTAGCAAACCGATAATCATGAAACCTTCTACATCCAAATAGGATAGCATAGAGCTCTTTCTCTATTTGGGCATAATTGATTTCTGTTTGTGTCAGAGATTTGGAAGCAAAACAAACTGGACGTTCGTCTTGAAGTAAAACAGCACCCAGACCGCTTTTCGAAGAGTCAACTTGTAACGTAATTGATTTCTTTGGGTCAAAGAAAGTAAGGACAGGACCAGGGTCTTGTGTGATAACGGCCTTGACCTTTTTGAAAGCCTCTTCCTTGGGTGTGTCCCATAAGAACATAGAGTCCTTTGTCAGTAGTTGTCGCATTGGACTTGTCAACTGAGACAGATTCGGGGCAAACCGTTGCAGGTATGTGACCATGCCCAGAACTGTTTCTATCTCTGATTTACTTGAAGGTGAAGGCATTTCTTGAATGGCCTTGACCTTTGCCGAATCCATTTTCAGTCCTTTGTCCGTAAGTACGTGTCCAAAGAATGGAATTTCATTCTTACTGACCTCAGTCTTGTTAGGGTTTAACTTTATTCCCTTTTCTTTGCACCTGGCCATGAACATGTGCAGGTGTTTGTCATGACTGGCTTGATCATTGCCGTAAACAACAATGTCGTCAACAATTGTTTTGACACCCGGCAAGTTCTCCAGACATTCGTCCATTTTCTGCTGAAAAATGTCATTGCTGTTTTTTGTGCCGAAAGGTAGGCGCAAAAATCAGTATCTTCCTTGTGGGGTATTTAACGTAGTCAGATACGAAGATTTGTCCGTAAGACCAATTGACCAGTAGCCGCTGCGGGCATCGAACTTGGAGAAAACTTTTGCTCCAGTCAAGTCGGGAAGAATGTCGTCAATTGTCTTGCTAGGATAATGGGGTCTCAAGATTGCGTCATTTAAGTCTTTTGGATCAAAACATAATCTGAGCGATCCATCAGGTTTCTGAACTGTTACCAAACTGTTTACCCATTCCGTCGGTTCTGTCACCTTGCTTATGATCTGCAAGTTTTCCATGTGGCCAAGCTCAGTTTTCAGTTTGTCCCGTATTGCCAATGGCACTTTACGGGGTGGATGTACAACGGGAATAGCATCTTCCTTGATGCGTATGTCACATTGTCCAGGTAAAAGACCTATACCATTAAAGATGTCAGCATAGTCAGTCAGTACCTTGTCCTTGGTCAAAGGTGAATTTGAGTCGACAGACAGTATTAAGTCTATGATTCCTAAGATAAGACATGTTTCCAAACCTAAAATAGGACATGCACTATGTGAATCTACGATATAGAACTCTGCAGTTGAGGTCTTTTGTTTGTGTGTACATGTGAAACAGACCACAAACCACTGCTGGCAGTGTTCAAGAAGAACCTGCATTCAGCGCCACCTCGCCTACAGCGAATGTTGCTTCAACTTCAGCCATATGACATTGACTTAAAGTTTTGTTCTGGAAAGGACATTCCTGTAGCAGACACACTTTCGCGCAAATACCTACCTCAGACTCACCCTGAGCTTGCTGCCGACATGGACATGCATGTACACGCAGTCATGTCAAGCATGCCTGTTAGTGATAAGAAAATGTCACACATTAGAATGGTCACTGGTTAAGATGAGCAAATGATCCAGCTCAAACAGGTTATTCTCAATGGATGGCCAAATGACAGGTCATTATGCCCGACAAATCTGACAGAATTCTGGAACTATAGGGACGAATTGACAGAGATTGACGGTATTATACTTAAAGGTAACAAAATCCTGATACCCAAAGGTTGCAGAACCGACATGCTAAAGGTTATCCATGAATCACACTTAGGTGTGGAAAAATGCACCCAGCGTGCTAGAGAAATCTTGTTTTGGCCAAACATGACTGTTGACATAAAAGACACAGTGCTGTCTTGCCCGATATGCCTTGAGCATAGAAATTCCAACATCAAAGAGCCAATGCAATCAAGTGACATACCTGACCGACCATGGCAGATTGCTGCCACTGACATTTTTCACTGGAACAACACCGACTACATACTGCTAGTTGACTATTACAGCAGATACTTTGAGGTCAGTATGCTACCAAACATGAAATCTTCGACTGTAATTGACAGGTTAAAGGGCTATTTCAGTCGACATGGTATTGTACAAACATTGATAAGTGACAATGCTAGACAATACACATCTCAGGAGTTTTCTGATTTTGCTGCAAAATGGGATTTTGAGCATAAAACATCAAGTCCGTGCTATTCCCAAAGCAATGGATTAGCCGAGAGAACAGTGCAGACAGTCAATGCATTGTTTACTAAAGCAAAGCAATCAGGTAAAAGACCTATACCATTAAAGATGTCAGCATAGTCAGTCAGTACCTTGTCCTTGGTCAAAGGTGAATTTGAGTCGACAGACGGTATTAAGTCTATGATTCCTAAGGTAAGACATGTTTCCAAACCTAAAATAGGACATGCACTATGTGAATCTACGATATAGAACTCTGCAGTTGAGGTCTTTTGTTTGTGTGTACATGTGAGTGATCTGTACCCTACTACAGACAGGGGTTTGCCTCCATAGGCTGTGAGACGCTTGTTCGTGCGTTGGATTGGTCCCTTTATGCCTAAAGATGTGTAGTGCTTTTGTGGAATGACATTGACCTGTGCCCCTGTGTCAATTTTCATGCGTAGAGATGCGTTGCCAATACCAATTTCGACAAATGCTTGATTTGTTTTAGAGTCATGCTCTATTGTATTAACAAAGAAATTGTAACAATCAAGATCAGACGAATTGTGACTTACCTCGTTGACCTTTTGCTTTGATTCTTTAGACTTTTTCCTGCACACTTTAGAAAAATGGTTAAGCCTGTCACAATAAAAACACTTAACTCCTTTAGCAGGACACTTGTCTTTACTATGCAACTGTCCACAATTGTCACATGTATTTCTGTTCTGTTGTTCCTGGCGCGTCTGTCTTGACCTCTGGTTGTGTTGGTTGTGTGGATGTCTGGCCTGGTTCCTTTGACTCAATGGCTTCTTCAGTGCGTTCACCGAAGCCGACGAATCCATCGATTGACATTGTTCTTTACTTAGTTCGTGTGTTCTGGCAACGTCTATGCAGTTTGCCAGTGTCAAGCCCGATCCCTCACGAATAAGTTTCTCCCTTATTGTAGTAGACTTTATCCCGAAGACTATGTGGTCCCTTACGAGTTCGTCCTGCAAATCAGGGGGATATCCACAGTCTCTGATGAGAAGTTTGAGCTCTGTCACGAATTGCTCGAATGTTTCTCCCTCAAGCTGCACACGGGATTTGAACCTGTACCTGTTGCAGATAAGGTTCGTTTTGGGCTTACAGTAAGCCTCAAAACCGTTCATATAAGTTAACAGCTTCTTCTTGTTGTCTGCTGTAACGTCCCATGTCGAAAATATTTCCCGGCCCTTTTCTCCTATCCAGATCATGAAATAATTGCATTTCTGTTCTTCGGACTTTTTGTCCAAAGGGCCGCCAAACATAAATTCTGCATGTTCCTTGAACCTCTGGAATGCAGTTAGAAGATCTTTTGCGTTCCAGTCCATTGGTGAGCTCCATCTTTTTACAATAGAACTATATCACTTCAAAGCACAATTGTCCGCAGAATGTTAATTAAATTTAAATAATCCGTGATTTAAATTTTCACTTTAGTTCCAATTATTGACTAAAGCACCAATTCTGACACCATGTTATATTATGTGGGCTGAAGAATATAAAGGATGCGGTGTAGGTTCAATGATGTTTAATAACGTGGTCTGAACGTGAAGATAAGTTTACATGAAGTGCTATGTAAGAGGCATGCAACTGATTATATACATAAAGGGTTTAGGATAGACAACTCTACATAAATACATAGCAGGTAGTATATGGATGCAGGAGTTGTCCTTCTTGTATAATGTAACATACTCCTTTCACCAACAAAGAGTTAAACAGTTTTACATGATCTATGGAGTCAAATGCCTTAGAAAAATCAACAAAAACACAGTAAAATCGCCCTCCCTTCTTAGAAAGATATTTCTGTACAGTTGACATGAGTGTAAACATATTATCGACAGTGCTTTATCCTTTTCTGAAACCAGTTTGCGCTTCATCGAGTTTTGAATTGTGTTCAACCCATTTAACCAGACGTTCTTTCATCATTCCTGCTAAAATTGTATTTAGGACATTATCCAATGAAATTTCTCTAAAATTATTGAGATTTGACAGCGAACCCGACTTATGTAAAGGACAAGTTATGCTTGCTGGCCACATGGTTGGATAAATACCTGTCTGCAGTATCTTATTATACAAATGTAGTAATACCGGCTGCATTTCTTTTACTGTGTTCCTAATCATTTCTGACACAATTCCATCAGGGCCACTTGCTTTACCTGATTTTAGATTGTTAATACTTATCAGTAATTCTTCAATACTAAAAGCATCATTAAAAATATCATATGTATCTGCTGATGTATCAAATGAAAAGTCCTCTAGAGAATCTACTGTCTCGCTGTTAAGTAATGAATTAAAATGCTGAAACCACTGGTTATTATTAACGGTTAAGGTTATAGATGACACGTTTACCCTCATCACGCTGAATTGCCGTCTGCTTCAAATATATCGTCTGCGAAAAATTTAAAAATAAGTTTTTATTGTTTTGTTGTTGTTGGGTTTTTTTGTTGTTGTTTTTTAAACTGAAGAATGAAGAACATTTGAATATACCTGGCTTCACTCTTCTGGAACATCACGATACGGTTTTGATGTTAATCTTATGAATACTGATCGCTACTTGATTAACATTTACAAATATGTATCTATATTTCGAGGAATCCTATAAAGGCTTTAACACTACGAAAACCACAGCGTGTGCAAAATACACCAGCCCACATCATTACCAGGACTGCTCGGTACAATCACATCACTCCAGTCTTGAAGGAGCTTCGCTGGCTTCCAGTTCAACACAGAATTGAATTCAAAATTCTGACACTCACATACAAAGCCATGTTTAATGATTCTCCAAGGTACATTGTTGGAATGCTGGACGTGTATAAACCTCAAAGAGAGTTGCGGTCTGCGAGTAAATCGGTATAGCTGGTTGTGCCGAGAAGTCCCAAAGCTCTGGAACACTCTACCATCAGACATCAGAGATGCGAGCTCAATTGCAGCCTTCAAAAACGTCTGAAAACACACTTCTTTAATATCTGTTATTAGATGAAAGTAGGAAATCAATGACTGCTACCTCTGGACTGTGTTCATGTTGTGGGTCTAAATGGGAGTTCTGGGGTCGTACCGTTGACCTTGTGCCTGTCTAGTGGATCTTGTTGGTAGGAATTGTCCAATCGCTTTGAAACCAGTTGGCTAGAGGTCTGCATAAAAAATTATTGGACAGTTTTATCTTTATTTTTATAATCCTCAACCACACAGCACGGGGAGTGTTGTTTAAAACATTCGTTTTATGATTTGTGAACTACTCTCCGGCTCTACACTGAAACAAACAAAACAAACAAACAAGCTACAACAAAAAATCACCATTTTTAATCATGCCATTGATCTTTTAATTATTTTACTCATTTTAAAGTTGATTTTACAAACTTACTATAACAATTTTATTATCTTGGTAATAATATTGAAAGACTTTCCATATTTCCATGTGGCTCCATAATGTATCATGTTTATTATGAATGTAGTTATTTATCTTTTCTCGCTTTGTAGGTACATTTACATAAGTTCATGTGAAGTGCGTTTGAACGCACAGCTCCTAGAGCACCACGACATGCTATCTTTTTAATGATTATAAAACATTTGGAATTGTCCAGCTAAATCACGACTTATACACTGTATAATTCCGTGGCTAAATAAAGTCTAAGTAAAATGACAGATGTGTAATAATGAAACTTAAGTTGTTGAAAACACCATCAGCGTCTCCATTGATTCAGAGACAGTGTATACCAAAAAGCCACAGTAGCCTATATATACATTTAAGTGTGGACTGGGTGCGGAACTGTATTTATTTTTAATTTAATCTTATCTAATTTGCGCTCTCTTTCACCTTATTTTTGATCTACAGCGTTCCATCTCTACAAGGGCCCTCCGAACAACGACTCCCTCCTTACAACGACATTCGCCGCTGTTCCCAAGAACATTATGTTTTATGCTTGCACTGATGCATTATCGTCTACTTAAAATTGTTGTCTGCTGTTTTTCTTACATAAATGACATTTTGACAGAAAAAAACATAATGACAAATGACAAACAGCTTGAATCCAGATCAGACGTCGCGTTACGCGGCGACTGATTTGGATTCAAGCTGTTTGCAAATGTAAAATAAGTTCCCTCCCTATAACGACTCCCTCCGAACAATGCACACAATCTGTGTCTCCCATTGGGTGTCGTTGTAGAGAGGGAGCGCTGTATGATCGTTTAATGTTGCACCTAATAAACTAACATAGTCCTACCCTGACAGCGCCTCCAAGTCATATTCATTATTGATTGCTCAGGAGTAGCACTTAGATCTAGAAGTAGATGTTAAAAATGGAACTTTTCTCCAAAAAAAATCCTGTCAGAAAAAAAGGGTTCTGTATTTTTTCTTTTATTTTTAACAATTTTTCACTCTTCACATGGTATATGTTTCGATGAGATTTGACAAGAAATAAGCTGACCTGCGAACCACCTTAAACCGTCCAAGTAAAACGCTAGTATCTGTCCCGCATTTTTGAGTAATGTGAGTTTTAGTCCGTTCCGGGGAAAACCTCTGAGCATGCGTAGTGTAACTATATTTTGAGTACATAGCGCCAATGTTTTCATTCGTCGGGTAAATATTTTTTGGATTTTACAATACTTTTAGTGGAACTTTATACTTTCCGACCATTTATTTTAGAAATCTACAGGTCTGTTGTAGTAACCTTACTGAAGAGAGGCTTGCTAAGTCCAAACAATTGAGAAAAAATAGCGAAACATTAGCACTGACAGATTTTTGAGCGGTTAATCCTGACTTCCGGTTGTAAACATTCGGTTACTAAACATTATTTTTCGGTGAATTCACATCTTTATCTATATAAAGAGTCACTTATACAGATATTCCTCTTTTAAATGAGTAGACGACAAAACGCTGAACACCCAAACTCTTTACCACATGACTCTAAATTAAATAGCAGATCGAATTCTGACATGTCCACACCTGTTCCTCTGCTTGGAGGCAACGAATGTGTACATGTTTTACAAAACGAGCATGGAAGGAATTCTAGTTTTAGACGCATTGGCAATCGTTTTGGAATCATGGATGCATAATCCCAATAGACGATGTAATGTTGAATATTTTCTTAGCAAATTAATACATTTTTTAACAAATAAATACAAAAAAAACATCAATGTTAGAGGGTCCGATTTTACAGAGAAATCCTAGCGTTACCAGTTTTGACGCCATTAAGCGATAAACTCGCCGTAATTTTTGACAGCTATACAGAGTTCCCATTCACGCACAGATGTACGTGATTCACGTATAATTTTAAAAAAATCACGCATAAAATCAATGCCCTGAACGTGCATGCACGCACAGACTTATGTTGCAGATAATGCCGAAATCGGATGTAAGAATACCATTTTTTATTAACAAACTAGAGGAAAATACAAGTTAAACGTCAAAGACTCAAAGTCCGACGAGTCAATTTAGATTTGTTTTTCATTTTCCTTATAGTGTCTATCAGGCGCTTGACAATTCTTATCATTCATCGCGAATCCGATGATTTAGCGGTTTAAAATAGATTGTTGGATTTCCATTCTCTGTACCTAATAAAGTCGCTAATTTTTCTATCAAATGTTTTTATAAGAATTCAATACTTATTTAGAGGAAGACGTGTTTGAAAAATGCTGACAAATGATTAAAAAAAAAGTCCTATCATAGGTCTTTCTGGTCACTTTCGATTTCAAAACAGCGATGCCATTTTTTTATGCGAAATCCGACTACACAGTCCAAAAACTGGACGGGTTATCAGATGTATTTTATCCTGTCTATTAACAATGTTGGGGAAAATGCCTGATTTAATGAGACACAGTCTTAGCATAGGCCTACGCATTTGCGTGTAGTCTGCAAATATGTCGACTAAGTCTCAATTGACGGCCTGGTTAAGAAATAAGGTGAGAGATATGTACAGTACACATCGAAACAAATGAAATAAAAATTTAGCGGTGGAACCACAAATTTCCAAAGATCATCCCTGGTGCGTATCCATTGTTTGAATAACGGATTGCTACTTTTTAATAGCTGCAGTACTGTACATCTAGACCATGGTCTAAATCCGCAATACGGTAACGGCATTGCAACTGACTTTGTAATAGAAGAAACAGAAAAACGTTTCATATGCACCCTCTGAAATTTGTCTGCACCCCCGAAAATTAGCCCTAGAGGGTACATGCACCCTCAAAATTTAAAGCCTGTGGGAACCCTGCTATAAAATTAACAGAGTTGTAGATAAGCTTTGTCTTGGAATTGGGTATCACTCCATGGATTTTAAATGAATTGGGTTTTTTGATAATTCATTGGGTATTGCATTGACCACAACCCCATGGTTTCTAATTCTATTGGGTATCCACCGTCTAGAACCCATGATTTGTAATACATTTGGGTATCAGTAGGAAAATAAACTTGGATTTCCTATCCTTGTCCTTTCAACAGTGCATTCAGGGTATTGTTGTTAACTTTCAGTGTTTACCTTGCATAGCTCTATAACAATATGCAACTTTTGTTTACACACGTTCAACTAAAGTAAAAGTTCAGTTGATAACCCGATGAAATTAATTTATAATTAAAAGGCAATTGAGTTTTCGTTTGGATTTTACCCAATCCTTTTCAAGTAAGTGGGGTTCCTTTTGCTTTTGTTGGGTACTGTCACCCATTAGTTTTGAAATTATTGGGTATTTTACCAATTTCAATTGGGTAAATACTCGGATACTCTGCTTATCTACAACTCTGAAATTAATGTGATTTAAACTATGACTGAAACTAAATGTGCTTAATTATTTATAATTAATGATAAAAACCATGCAACTTTCAAGATTAAATGCCCCAGTTGTTTCTATTTATTTCTATTTATTACTTGTTCAGAGCTGGTAATGCCCATCAAGTTGTTACACTTTCACTATCTGATTCCGAGTTCACCCCAGCACAGACTTCCCGAAACCCGTTGGTCCGACGGACCTGACTGACAAATTTTGACCAGGACCGACGATTTCGTCCCGAAAATCGGTCCGACCGACCGGCAATTATTCTAACCCAAAATGGCTTTGTTAAAATTCTGCGCTGAACCAATTCCCGGGAAGAACGAAAACTGACAAGCGTCGAGCGTCAAACAAAGAAAAAAGAGTATGAAAAACTTCGACACAATCGTAATTTCAATGAAAAATGACTTTTTAACAGGCTTGTATTTGAAAGGAACTTGTACCATAAGATTATGGTCCACGCAACACAATTTTTTTCAGTTCGTGTTTACCGTCAGTCTCTTTTAAATATCACCGACCAGTGTGTAAACACAAAGAAATACGATTTTTATGAAAGTTCCCTAGGAAATACTGCATACGATTTTCACTTACCTAAAATAACAATCATATATCCTCCCATGTATTAAAATTTATTTTCCAGTCAAATAATCACACTTCCAATCACTCAAACAAAGTTTAGGAAACAAACTTTCATTGTCCGACATTTTGTAAAATTTGACCAAAATGGTGTCCGTCACATTGAATAAGCATGTGTAAGAATACATTTGTTAAAGTAATATTTTTGTGTTTAGCATTAGTATAAACACAGTTTATGATTGAATTTATTGTTAATTTAAGACAAATTACAAGAGTAATTGACAATTCAGAATTGTTACTAAAAATAGAATCTGACACCGTAAGAACTACTTAACCATTAGAATCGCTTTAACTGACTTATAAGGAAAACATGAGACTTGGATTTTTTAAAGTGTTATACATCTATACATGCATTTATGCTTAATTTAGCAATAATAGGACATTATTCGTGATTGATTTAGCAACAATAGGAAATTATTTACATTGTTCAGGACTTGAATGGACTTCACATTCTAATTCAAAATGAAAATCTTTATGATTGAAGTTCTGAAACTATGTTATATGTAAAAAAGTACCCTAGTGTTTCATTTTTGTTTGAGTTTTTGTCGGTCTGATAATTTATAGTTCGGACTGACAGATTTTAAGGGTCTGTCAGTCCGACTGACTGACACTTTTCCCCAACTTTCGGGAAGTCTGCCAGCAAGTTGAACACATCTCCATAACAGTCACACTCACAGTGTTCCCATTCACATATATATGTTAAAAGATTGAGACTTTCTGATTTTGGTTGAGACATACATAATACATCTTTATCTGTTTGCATGCTAACAGTGATACAATGTTCACCTTTGCAAACAGCTTGGACATCCAGATGAGATTTCTTAGATTTATTAAAGGAACTTGCTTGACCTGGCAAGTGCTTTTGAAAATCAAAGGCAAAGACTGCGAGGATTAGTCAATTTAATCATCCTGATCCATGGATATTGTTTTACTGTTGTTTGTTCAGCCAATACACATTTTCAAAGAATTCGTGACAAGTTAACTCCGTAATTATTTCAGGGCTCAAGATAAGAGGGAGTAAACTGAAGAAGTCCAACATTTTCTCACTCATTTCTGCACCAAATCCTATGGTGTTACTACTCATTAGAATCGTCTATTCGAGACAATTCAAGTGAGTAGTGACACCATAGGGTTTAAACCATTACCCCATAGCCTGTTTCTAGTGTTGAAGACAGGTGACCACTTAAAGCAGGTTGAAAGGAAAGCAGAATGCGCCTATAGGCGCATTCTGCTTTACTTTCAGCCTGCTTTAAACTTACATCTGCTAGGATAAAGAAAATATTATTTATGGTATATATTTATGAAGGTATATTTTGGAACCATGTTCCTCAGTGGAGGAATAAATTAAAAGCGTAGAAAGGCGTATTTAATGGGTAATGGGTTAAAGCAAAAATAAAGATTTTAGTTTTTAGCTCACCTGGCATGAAGTGCCAAGGTGAGCTATTGTGATCGCCCTGTGTCCGTAGTCGTCCGTCAGTCCGTCGTCAAACTTTTACTTCAAATATCTTCTTCTTAGAAACCACTGGGCCAATTTCATCAAAACTTCATAGGATTGTTCCTTTTAGGGTACTCTCTCAGATTTCTTCAAATTTAGGTCATCCAATTAAAACTGTGGTTGCCATGGCAACCAATTGAATAAACTTTAAAAATCTTCTTGTCAAAAACGACAGGTCCGAATTGAAAACAATTTTACCCAAATGTGCCATTGGTGACCCTCTATCAGATTTCTTAAGATAATTTTCCTATCTTAAAAAACATGGCCGCTAGTGGGTGGGGCAGATTTTCCTTATATGGCTATATAGTGAAAACTTTAAAAATCTTCTTGTCAAAAACCACTGGTCCGATTTGAAAGTAATTTTATGCAAATGATCCATGGGTGACCCTCTACCAGATTTCTTAAAATTATTTAGATATCTAAAAAAACATGGCAGCCAGTGGGTGGGGCACGTTTTCCTGGTGTTACTGTATAGTAAAAACTTTAAAATCTTCTGAAACTACTGCTCCAAATGGAAAATAATTTTACACAATGGTTAATTGATGACCCTCTACCAGATTTCTAACAATCATTTTGTTATCTTAAAAAACATGGCAGCCAGTGGATGGGACAAGTTTTCCTTATATTTCTGTATAGAACAACTTTAAAGATCTTTTTCTCTGAAACTAGTGGTCTGATTTAAGAATGATTTTACACAAATAATGATTCATGGGTGACCCTTTGCTAGTTTTCTTCAAATAATCTTCCTAGCTCAAACAACATGGCCACCACTGGGTGGGGTGAATAAGTGAAAACTTAATCATTACTGGTCCATTACCATGACCGTAATCATGGGTACCAGGTGAGCGATTTAGGGTTGCATGCGGCTCTTGTTGAAATACTTCCCAAATCTGGAGCCCTGATATTTGCGTATATAATAATCAGCGTTTTTTTTCACCCAATTGGGAACGGGTCCGGTTCCCTACAGATTGGGAATTTTTCAAGTAAACTTGGGAAAGACGAGTTGTGAAATGATGACAACGCAGAAATTGGGAATATTAGTTACTAAACCGTTTATAACTGTTTATGATGGATAAACTTGGTGTAGAAACTAAATCTACGCTGGATGTATTACTCACAGTAGACGTTGTTGCGGCTGAGACAGAGTTGATGACTTAGCAAAATCCAAAATCTTATCGTATCTATCTCTGAATACTGCCAATCACGCTCGCGAGTGTTAAAGGCAGTGATCTAGATTCAAGTTTTTCATTATCGTGACTTCGTCTTTTTCAAAACAATTCTGTAATACTTTTAATTATGGCTCATGATTGTTTGAATTGTAGGATTTCTAAATTTTATAAATTATGGTAGAGTCAAACTGGGTTTGTAAACTCTTATCAATTTCAGCAGATTTTGTGATCACACAACATTAACCAGTCTCGATGAAAGGGCATGTATAAATCTTCGCCCGGACCGTTTCGGAAATTCGGCCGTAATCACTGGTGTTGTTTTATACATACTCCCAAAAATGTCAATGGAGTTGCGTAACTTTGCTTAGGTTCATTGTAGCAAAAGATAAGTTGGAATATGGATGGTTTGCTATGATTTAAAGGGAAAATGTAATTTGATAATGGCAAATATGTTTATTTTGATTGGGAACAGGTCCGATAATTGATTTCTTTTGATTGGGAAGGGTCCGGTTGTCAAATTGGGAAGGATCCGTCTCGAATTGGGAACGGGTCCGTTCCCCGGTACCGTTCAAAGAAGGAAAAAAATCGCTGATAATGGTACATGCAGCTAGTTGCATTATATGTATCTTACAGGCACAGATTCTTTAGTTTTAATTTGTTTCAGAGATGTGATTAAATGGCAACTCCCATTCAAATCAGCAACTTACCGGACACCTTTAGAGCAAGTTATCACAAACAAACAGATCTGGATGAGTTACTGATGGCAAAAGAAGTACCAAGACAGTATCAGAGGTAAAACGATTTGCAAGTCCCAGAATTATTTATTCTTATTCCTATGCAATCTTACCTGTCCTATTTCGAATATGACTGATCTCGATAACATTCTGAATTTCTTCTATAAATTATTGCCAAATCCAAATTATTACTCTCAATTAACACCCATTATCTTAACGACTGTTTATCGTCATGCATTCATTACACTCACTGACGATCGCAAATACATGTTTTGAGTTGAGAGAAAATCACAGGTAAAATAATTAAACTGAACTATCAATAGCTTTACCCGTTGTCGGCATTGAGTGTTAGAAGATAATTTTCAACCAAGGAGCCATTAACACTTAAAGTTAGTTGCAGCATGCTTAAAATCTGTCTCCTACAATATATTGCAATTTTGTTCCTCTTGTATTACTATATATTTCAATTTTCGGTTTTAACTTTTCACCATATTGTTACACTTACTGTTTATACCGTTGGACTATGAATTAGTCTCTTTATTGAACTACTTAACTTCTTAAGTATAATTATGTAACAAAAATATGTTGTTCGTTTGTTTTTTGCAGGAATTCTGAGGATGTTCAACTTTTGAAGTTTCCCAGTACCAAGAATATTTTGTGGGATCATGCCAGCATAGGAGATCCATATACTTTACACATATCTTATTATAGGTAAGACTTTGTATAAGGTTGTCTACCTCAATGGTTACCATGGCTTTAGCAGGATGAGCAGTAAGTGTCAGATATTACTGATTTTCGTAAATGTGTACCTCGTGCGTTTCGATATGGATTGTTTTTGTATGCACAAGTTAATAAACATTCCTGTTAGGAAAGATGGGTTGAATAATGTGTTTCAGTATCTACTGACAATTTATTTGAAATTACCATAGACATTTTGATATTATTGGCCAATTAAGCTATAATCCTTTTATGATGAAATTGTTAGGGAGATTTTTACCGTTCATTGTCGTCTGCTTCAATTTTGTTATCTGCAATGTCAATTTCAAAGTTAAAAAATAAGGCAGTTTGACTGAAGAAATTTAAAAACTAGTATCAAACAGTTTGGATCCTGATCAGACGCTATGTTACGCAGCATTTGATCAGGATCCAAACTGTTTGCAAACACTCTTTTAAGCGTCATTGAGAGCGAAAGGGTTAAATAACAGGGGAATATGGTTACTTGGGTAGACACTCAACATACGTGTATGCATAAGATGTGTTAAAAGAAATTCAAATGTGTCAGTTTTTTTTGCAAAGTCCATCTTGTCGATTTATCTAATTCAGTCACTTCTCCATTTTTTTAATCAATAGACAAACATCAGAACGTATTTCACATGTTACGACATTAATACGTTTCCCGGTATTGATATCATATAAAGACTTACTATCTAGCGAGCGAGGTACCAGGTATGCATGTGTGTTTGTAAACACATTCAGAATGGCTTGCATCTGACAGTTGCTGTGTACTAGGTTTTTGACATGTGTAATGCAAGCAGATATTGCCTGTTGTTTTAGGAGATAAGGAAGGGGGTTATAATGATTGGATTAGGGCAGCAGGGTGCATGAAAGGTCACGACATTCCGCTATAGAAATATCACAAGGCATAGGTCCATATGAGATGCAGAGTAATTTCAAACCAAACAAGATTCAAATGGAGTAACATTAATCTTTACCATTCAACTTGAAATACTTAATGATTTAATTATATATGTGTAGTACAAAAACTTTTAAGCAAAGAATATATATTTTTCTGTTTTGTTTAATGATTTCTTCAAAATGCTTAACATGTCTATTGAGTTTACAACTTCAAGAAGATGACTTTCTCAGACGGGGGGCTCAAGAATTATTTTTGATACGTAGAGTTGTTTCCCAGCTTGTGCCAGAATTGTCTGAAAATGTGCTGTTCATAACAGTTCAGGCTTAACCCTTTGAACCCTAGTCCCGCATATAGGCGTCCTTTTCAAACAGTATACAAGTGAAAGGCGCACTTGTCCTATGCAAACAGTGAATACCTAGATCAGAGGGCTCCTTACGGAGCCCTCTGATCTGGGTCTTCACTGTTTGTCTAAATGCAAAACATCGACAAAAACAACCCTTAAAAGTCAGAAATGGACTTGACTAAAATGGAAACTGGAATTGTCCATTTAAAGTTTCAGGGAGGAAAGAGTTAAACTGACAAAACACAGTACTTTTACATTGGAATTGCTTTCGTTTTCTGTTGTAACATTTTTACTGGACAAAGGTTAATTTATAAAGATTTACTGAATATTTACAAAACCTTTCGGTCTGCAGTAATCTGCTTTTACAAGGTAAATTCTCGCTCATAATCATCAATCAAAATGGATGATCCAGAGCATTGAAACAACATATTCAGTTATATCAAGTTCTTGGTTTGCATTGTCACAAAGTACTGATTTTATTACAATGAATTGAATACGGAATACGGTGTTTATATGTATAGGTAACTTTTATTATAGAAATCCCAAACTATGTCTAAGTGAGAAGCTGTTGCGATTCGCCCAGCGCCATGCAGAGAGCACTGGCCAGAAAAGTTGTGGATGTGTTTTGGTGGGATCAGTCAACATTGATGATGGTGAGTCAATGAATAATTTGTTAGTTCAATTGTTACATTTTAGGGTCTGCAATTTGCAACAGGGCTGACTATTAGAGTTACTTGCCCTTAGTATGTGACATTACAAAGAATGTCAAATAGCAAAAGAATGTCGCATTGCTCAGATAGCAGTGTCATATAGTGACAGAGATTAAGAGACATTAGAGTTACTTGCCCCTGTGTGACATTCCAAAGAATGTCGTATAGCTCAGGCAGCAATGTCATAGAGTGACAGGGAAGTTTTTCGATAGATGTAAAAACTATATGCAAAATGTAACATTTTGGTCTATGGGAGATTAACATTGTAATTCAAAGCAAGGTATAATAGAGTAATATAGACATAATTCTTTCACAATGCATTGGTAGTCTCTAATCAGTTGAATTGTGACATTGCATATGAATATGTAAGTGATTAGCTTATCACAGTGAAAACTGAAACAAAACTTATACTTGATTTCTTTCGATGATGAACGCTAAATATGAGAGTAAGGTCATCTGATTAAAAGACTAATAGCTTTATATTTTTGGACCAATTTTTGTCAATTTTCTAAAATAACATTCAGCTTCTGCTATTTGATAATAGTTTTAAATGCAAATAACATTCGCTATGTGGTTACCTAGCTGTATAATATTCAATACAAAAATATAGAGTACCACCAAGAGAAAACCCGGCTGGAATATTTGTTGTCACATATCATTGACTGGTTTCGTCCTTGTTTGGACTCATTCAGAATTTTTCTGTTTGATGCATTTAAGTTTGATTTATCATTTAATTTTAGAATGAATCATGAGATTTTTTAATTGTTACAAACAATTGTTTCCCCGAATAATCTTGTTTGTATTTATTGGTATTCAAAGTTGAATTTGGTATGTTTTGCAGATGATGAGGGTTTAGTGTTCAATGTTGAGCGATTAGACCCAGCATGGAATCCAAACAGCTCAACAAATCACGCTGCAGGAGATATGCTAATACCATTCACAGTAAGTAACTCACTAGTATAAGTGATTTGTGTGTGCAAGAGCAATTACCTGAACATTTGTGTATTAAATAATACTGGAAGATGGTTTAACCATTCCCCACATAGAAGCTCATTTGAACTCCTTTACCTCTTCTCTTTATATAGGACCCTTTGTACCCTATGACCGTCTTGCTTTAAACACCCAACACATACATTTGAGCTGTGCCATGACAAAACCTGCCTTATTGCATTGCAACATTGTACAGACCAAACAACGTTGTCATCCCAGTCTCTGTATATGAGTTTGGTCTACACTGCCTGGTGCCAAATACTGCTACATTCAATGCTTCAGATGCTTGTGGGTGTCAAACAGAGTAGATCAAGACCAGTCGCCGCATTTTTGACGCAACGTCTGGCCTTGATCTTCACTGTTTGCAATGCAATAAATCAAGTTTTCTCATGGCACGGCTCATTTATATATGTGTTCATTTATGTAGTAGTAATAGTCTGACTGAAGTCATCATAGTCTGTATTTGTAATAGTTACATTTCATGCATTTAAGAAATGAACAGATTTTTGTCCGCATTTAAGCATATCAGTTTGGTAGCGATTATATGTGGCTTATGGCAAAATGGTTAGAATAAAAGTTTTATTCAGTGACTGACTATAAAAGTTGTTGTGGCTTTTAAGTTGTTTGTTGCTTAACCCTGTGGAGTTAAATATGTGGGATATCTTTTATTATAAAGACTGTTGTATACATTGAACATGTTCTTGAGGAGTCTGTGAAAACATTCTATATTAACTCATTGAGCCCTAGTGACGCATATATGCGTCTTTTACCAAATGTGTAACTGTGAAGAGTATGCTTGTCCTATGCAAACAGTGAAGTCCCTGATCAGAGGGCTCCTGCAGGAGCCCTCTGATCAGGGACTTCACTGTTTGGCATTTTGCAATTTATTACAAAAAACAACCCTAAATAGTGTAAAATGGACCAGCCTTTATTTCAAACTGGAATTTTCCATTAGAAGTTCTAGGGGATAATGAGTTAACCCTTTACATCATGGCCAAAATTGCAAATATCCGACTGTGTTAAAGTCAGGATAGTGCTCAACTCTATCGCTGCTAAATTAATGGGGATATTTTTACCTCTTCAGCATTTCATTGTCATCTGCTTCAATTTTGTCGTTTGCAAGATCGTTTCAAATTAAGATTCAATGTAGTATGACTTAAAACATATTTGTACGAGTGTCAAACAGTTTGGATCCTGATCAGACGCCGCGTTACACAGCGTCTGATCAGGATCCAAATTGTTTGCAAAGTTGCCTTTTGGCGGAGATGGCAGTGAAAGGGTTAAAGATGAAAGATATTTATTTGTGGTTCTAAAGTGTAGGACAGGGCAATGGCATCATAGGGGACTTATGTAGAGGACATGGTTAAAACTTCTCCATTATTAGTAAAACAAAACCAATAAAAACCAAACAAGAATCCAACCGAATGGTCATTGAATTTTCATTGAAAATATATGTTTGGAGAAAACAGCATGATCAAGTGTTAATTCTGTATTATTGCCAAAGAAGCTCAACTCTTAGCTATTACTATAAATGATACATGTTACCTTGTTTTGACTAGATTCAGAGCGGATGTAAAGAGAGGAACAGTTCAGTGGAGGATTACAGCAATGCTGTACAGGTTAGTCAGTTCGTTGTGATGTTTCACTTGGAAGGAAATCATCTACAAGTTTCACTGTCTTTACAGGGCTCCAGATAAGAGGGAGTTAACTGAACAAATCCCAACATTTTCTCACTCATTTTATCACCAAATCCTAAGGTGTTACTACTCATTAGAATCGTCTCTTTGAGACGATTCTAATGAGTAGTGCCACCATAGGGTTTAAAGCAGAAATAAAGATATTTTCCCCTTATCGGGAGCTCTGTCTTTACATATTTTTTCTCATGCAAAGAGTGTACTAGGCCTGGAAAATTATTTTATAATAACCTTGTTGTCCTGAAGGTCTAGTGACTATGAAATCTCACTCGTTCTGCTTCATCTGAACTTAAAAATGATTCATTTGACAAGTTTTCATGATACATTCAGACATTGTGTTTTTAGCGAAAATATTCATATCTGCATTGAGATACTATTCAAAATGCACAAGTATTCCTTAAAAACCTTATGCAGAACAAAAATATAGGTAGAAGCTTATTGCAGAATAAAAGAACTGTAGAAAGTTCCCGTTGAGTTTTTTACATTACTTTAATCTCCATTAAGCTGTTGTCTGTCTTCAATGATTTTTGTCCGACTTCATGGCATGACTGCTCAACAGGATTGACTGTTGAAATAGCATTGTCTTGTATTTATTTTCACTATGTTTTTCCATAACAGTTGCTTGAGCAGCGGTGCAGGTCCAAAGATCCAGTAGAATTAGCGAACTTCCTGCTTACCAAAGGCTGGTGCAGTTTCTACACAAATGGAGAAAAATGTGTTCATCATCTGGAATTTGATGTGGTTACCATGGGAACTGAAATTAAGGCAGCTCCTATTGGCCCAGTGCCTATTGTTCCAACAGCTTTGTCTAAAAACCTCTCAGGTCCAATGAGTATAAGCCACATGCAGGGAGTTCCTAAAACTGGGTAGGTTTATTTTGTGTGTAACTTTCACGATGCACCAGATCAGGGAAGCTTTTCAAATAATAAAATGCAAATGTCTTCATGAAACTATGTTGTATTAGAATTAGTGATATTTGCATCGGAATTGGGCATATAATAGTGAAAAAGCCAGTTTTTGTCAGTTTCGGGCAAGTGGTCTGAAAAACCTAAGACGAAGACTGTTACCAAAGCTCTAAGGAGTACAAAAGTGTAATTGTTTGTTATATATAATCACTGACTTATGTATATAATGATATAAAGTTGTTTTGTTTAATTAATGCTTTACCCTGTAGCCTGTTTCTCGGTTTGATGACAGGTGTCCACTTAAAACAGGTTAAAAGTAAAGCAGAATGCACTGTAATACACTTTACGTTAAGCCTACTTTAAACTGTGCTTGTATATTGAAAATATTTCTTATTGTGCATATTCCTGACTTATAAAGTGGAACTATTTTCTTCAATGTAGGAATAAATTAAAGGCATGAACATGCATATTATGGAGTAATGGACTAACAGGCAGAGATTAAAACAAAGATTTTAAGCCTGAAGAACAGATGTTGTTGATTCAAGACTTTGTGACACTAGCTTAACTCATTACCCAATAAGCTGTTTCTAGATTTGAAAAAAGGGTGACCACTTAAAGCTGGTTGAAAGTAAAGCAGAATGCGCCTTAAGGCGCATTCTGCTTTACTTTCAGTCTGCTTTAAGTTTTCATCTGCTGGGATAAAGAAAATATTATGTACACAATCATAAATTTGTTAATTCAAACTATTTTCTTAAGTGGGAGAATAATTTAAAGGCGTACAATGGGGGAACGAGTTAAGAGCTTCTATACTGAAACTTTAGAGCATGTTTCACTGTGAGTGGTTTGTCTTTACAGATACCTGACTATGGACCATACCAGGAAGTTACTATTGGTGCTAGAATCTGACCCCAAAGTGGTCAGCTTACCTCTGGTTGGCATGTAAGTTGACTTAATTGCTTTATTGTTCTTGGTACAGTGGTTACTGAATTGTATGCTGTGTTGAATTTGAAGTATCTTAAGATACGACATTTGAAATATCCAATTTGTTCTGTTGATTCTAGGAAAATTCAATATGTATGCATTATTTTCTTTGAACCATTGAAAAGGTGATTATTCGTTGACTTCGTTTGGAGCAAATTGTATTTTGCCTGATTGTTTATCTGTCTGATTTTCTCTCTGTCCACAACTTTAACCTTGCCATAACTTTTAGAACTACATGTGATGGAGACTTCATATTTGACATGTGTACTCAACTCAAGAAGCTCTTGAACTCAGTGCAAGTTGTGTCATATCAGAAAAAGGTCAATATCATTTAGAGGTCATAGTCACATCAGGGGGAATAGTATTCAAACACACCTCTCTATGCCCCGCCATCTATAGATGTGGAAGCATATAGTGGTTGTATGTGTGAAATCATTTTAGTTTGGACCTGTGGTTTGGAGATTTTTCCTGTCAGAGCGAAGAAAAGCGATGGCTAATTATCAGGACATTTAGAACATAAACAGCATTCCTATAAGGAATAGGCAAAGGCTATAAGAAAACGAGTTAAACTGGAAAATAGCATATATGAATGACATTACTGAATTGATTGGTGATTGTATATCTGTTACAGTTGGGTGAGCGGTGTTGCCCATGCTTACAGTCCCTATGTCTGGGTCTGTTGTCTTAGATACCTGCACAACTCGGCCATTCAGGACAGGTGAGGCTCAAGAATTTAAATTTTTTACACCATTTTACAAGTTAGAACCATTTCTTGCTTACAAATGACAGACTGTTTCATTAATACACAGTACAGGTCTAACTTACCATATTTTCTCGCTTGTGAGGTGATCGGCATGTAAGCTTGGGCCCTAATTAGAGGGGAGAATCCTTGAATTTTGCAATGACCCAGTTTTAAGACGAATGAAAACATCATAGCTAGTCCAGGGTAATTTCTTTTGTGACGAAATTCAAATGTTTAGGATAAACTTAAGTTCATTGACTTATTTGTGCTAAAGAGAGATTCAGTAAATATTTGTATTCTTCACAGAGTGTGCAGTCCACCTGATCCATTTCTATTAGTGCTATACAACCCAACACATTCTAAGCCAGAATTCTATGAGTGCTCAACATCCACTGGTTCTTCAAGCATGAGTTTTAAGTTTTACTCTGGGTATGAAGCAGTGCAATTGCCAAAGGTAAGAATCAAGTGTAGAGCTTTTTAATCCATTTCTCCATATATATGTATAACTATATTATAATTAACCCTAGTCTTCTGCTGCCTACCCCAGCGACTAGAAAACCCACAATACTTGAAAACTAAATTTAAATAAGAAGAAACCTTTCCATCCATATTCAAATTTTGAACCCTTTGACCTTGACCTCATACAGTGCTTTAAGTGTAGAATTGAGCCACAAATGATCTTTGTTGTCTTCTGACCACTCTTGTTTAAGATGAAGCATCAGCTATTACTATTTCCACCTTTTGTTGTGGTTAAAGAAAGAAATTAATTGCTTCAACTTAAATTGATTGCTGTCAGTGGCAAGGCTAGATCGAATGAATTGAATTGTGTACATGTCTAAAAGCTTTAGAAACTTCCAAGCAGTTTTACTTGCTATTGGAGCCATTAATCAGATTCAAGGGAACACTATGAAATAACAATCAAAATTAAAGAGTTAAAAAGGGAAATACAGTGAGGGTATTTATTAATACACAATGAAATAACACAATCAAAATTAAAGATTTAAAACTCCTTATTCATCTTTCAGTAAGATTGAAAGGAATAGAAGATCTGTTCAGGGTCTAAATAATTTGTTTCTCTCATGTCGGTCTATACAGTAAGACCTCGCTATTAAGACCATTGAAACAAAGGCTAATTGATTGTATAATAGACAGGTGACAGCTTAAAGCAAGGTGACAGTGAAACAGAAAGCTCCTAGAGGAGCTTTCTGTTTCACTGTCACCTTGATTTAAGCGGTCACCTATCGTAAACATCCTTATTATGATTAACATAACTTAGTGGTCGTAATAGAGAGGTTTTACTGTATTCTTTATATTCTGACACAATGTTATTACCATTACAGACTGGCACGTCAGGTGAAGATGTTGAAGTAGACATGGAGCCTGTTGAAAGTGGAGCCAAGTTTAACTTGTTTGATGTAGCTGTGCGAGATTCTGTTGACAGCAAGTAAGTATTATCAGGTTGATGTTCTTTTTAGGCCTCTGGCATCAATAGATTAGGAGGCATATAGTGATTGTCCTGTCCGACATTGCTTGGATACTAAATCTTTTGTTGCCTTGGATCATTACCAAGTTACTAATACTACCCAACCTGAATTTGACCTTGACCTAATTTGGACTTAGAAAAGATTCAGAATATAATGTCAAGGATGCCAACAGAGGCATAAGCGTTTATTGAATGTAGTCTTGTATTTTAATTTAATAATAGTTCCAGAATAGAGGAGATCAAATACAGTACTTCCTGTCTGTTTAAGTACGTGGTCAAAGGGAGTGCTGTACATACCACTAATCATCTTTATGTCTGCACTATGTTTAGATAATTTATCCCATTACCCCATAAATACGATTTTTAAGCCTTTAATATTGTCCTCCACTACAGAAAATAGTTCTACTGTATTCAATCATGAATATGCATTATACAAAATATTTTCTATATCTTAGCAGATGGTAGCTTAAAGCAGATTAAAAGTTAGTAGAATGTGCCTTGAGGCACATTCTGCTTTACTTTTAACCTGCTTTAAGTGATCATTCATCTTCAAAACTAGAAACAGGCTATGAGGTAATGGATTATTACCATCTCCTCATATTTGGGTCATGGCAAATTTACAACTGAAACTCCATACCCTTGTCAAATAAGTGATTATGTGCGGTATAAATTGGGAAAATTATTTGTTCCTATCCTGCATCATTTCAGAAAAATGCATACTTTGTGGATTAAAGTTATTTTGATGTATTTTATTGTTTCCAGAACATCTTTGAATAGAAGTACAAGATCTCATTCTCCAGAGCCAACTAACCAGGAAGACATCACTCCTAGACTGAAACCAGCCCCTCATCAATCCAAGGTCAGAAAAATCAACTGCACACTCACTTTTAAACTACTCTACGTCTTAAACCCTTTGATCTTTCTTTAACACTTTCAACACTTAAGTATATCTGAAACAGTGCATAAAGAGTTTTGGGGTCTTCCTCCACCTGTAAATAGCTGGACGTGGCGATAGGACTGATTTACTGTTAAAAGCGACGTAAAATCATAACAAATCAAATCAAATCAACACTTAAGTAACTCTTGTGGGTTGTTAGGTCCCCTTGTGGTTCTTTTTAGGTACCAAAGCATGAACCAGTCTACTTGGCATTCCAGGTAGCTTTATAAATACTGCTCTTAATTAGCAAACAGTGTACACCCTGATCAGATGGCTCCTTTAGGAGCCATCTGATCTGGGTCTTCACTGTTTGCAAATGTAATGAGAATATTTTAAAAAGGTCTATGTTGTGAGTTAACCCTTTGGTCTTTCTTTAACCCGTTCTTCCACAGTAGTGCCTTTGGATGCCTCTCCTAACTCCTCCATTTCAGTACCATAAATGAATAAACACCGATGGGCTGAGAACAGGTCACTGTATGGTGGTAGCTAAATGAGCTTTTTGCTTTATTTTCGTTTATGTTAAGCAGTCAACTAGCATGCACAGGGATAGATATAGATGATGCGCTCTCTGGATATTGAGCCTTTTTATAAATGCCCCATTGAATATTAGATTGATGTACATATGAATAATTCAGACAAGGTATGGAAATTGTAATTTGCTAAATTCTGAAAGTTAGCACTAACTCTATATTTACAAGTGTACACTTCAAATGGCAAGTTGTTTGGATTCTTATCAATTATCAATTCTGTATTGAACAATGCATATTTTCACTGCTGATACTCAAAGAGTTTGAATGATAATGTATGTATAAGCCATGCCACGACAAAACCTGCCTTATTGCACTGCAACATTGTACAGACCAAGCACTGTTGTCATCCCAGGCTCTGTATCTGAGTTTGGTCTACACTGCCAAATACCATATATAATGCCTCGGATACATGTGAGTGTCAAATAGTGTCAATCAAGACTTGCCACATCTTTGATGCGGCGGCTGGCCTTGATCTACACTGTTTGCAATGCAATAAGACAGGATTTGTCATGGTACGGCTCATGCGTAATGTCTTACTAAAACTTCACATTTCTATTAATTCTCTCTAGATGGAGCTAATGCAGTCGATGGTTCCAGAAGTGTCACTTTTCTTTGGAGATGATGAGACCTTAGTCCCAAACGTTCAGCATCCTCGTGACCTACACCAAGGACTAAAGTTACACAGTACCAAACCTGAATCTCGGTCCCAGCAAGTACCTACATCAGTAATACACTCATCACAACCAGGGCCTGCAAGTAGCATGGTGCCAAACAGTGTACATAATGGACATATCTCTGACAGTGTTAGGAATGTTGGTCTAGGTGGCAGGGTAACTCAAGCTATGAACAGTGCCCCTAGTATTGTACCTAGTTCAAGGTTGTCAAATGGTGGCATACATATGGGCAATCAGGTTCCTCAGCCTCAACACAATGGAGAAACCTCCATGAATACTCCCTACCCTCCCCATAGCATGTATCCATCCTCCCACCCCCATCCTGGCTACCCACATGTACCTTACCAAATGCATCCACATACATATGGTCCAAGGCCAGGGAGTTGTAGCTGTCCTGACTGCCATAAACCCCCATTTTACCAGGGCCCTTCTCCATATAATATGAAAGCACCTTGCCCAAGACCCATGTATTCCAGTGCAGGACCTTTTCCTTCTAGGGTACCTGCGCCTCACCCGGGCTATCCACTCAGTTCTTCTGTTCAGCCTACTGGCCAGGAATATTCCAATGGGTACCCCACCCAGCCACCTGCACCCTATCCCCATCAGCAAGGAATACACCCAAATTACCGCCCAGCTCATCACCCCCAAAGTGCTCAGAACAATATACCTCAAACTAGTCAGGGTGCTCATCTTGCTAGTTATTCACATGCCCCTTCTTCAACCAGCAGTGCAAGTTACCATACAGCACACAGTGTAGCACCACCTGTTCCAGTGGCCAGTCTAGGTCTACCTGTCCAATCTGATGTTAAAGCAAAGTCACCAAAAACTCCAGTCAATAGTAGGGACTATGAAAACCCTTCAAGGCACGATGTGAGGAACTCTAATGATAATGACACTAGAAGATCAAACCCAAATTCTGAAAACAGTGGCCGTTCTAGTGATGATAGTGGACTAAGTTTTACACCAGAAAAGAACAACTCGCCAAACAGCAATGGAAAGAGCCAACAGAAGAGTGATGCTCAATTAGCCACTTCCAAACCAGGGTCTGTTACAAGTTTGGCTGGCATCAACTGGTCCAATGTTCCACCGGAGATCTATCAGCTACTGCAGCATCAAAATGAGCAGTTGATGCAGCTGCAGGCTCAGATCACAGTGCTGACAGCACAGCAGTCTCTAAATAACACTGCTGCAAGTCAGGAAAACCTTAAACTCCAACCGTCTCCCCAGGCAGAAACGTGTACTACTGCTACAAATACATCTGCAGGTTTTGATAGGCGTGATGAACAAGTATCAGCTTGTATGCAGACCAGTCCACAGAAGTTCCACAACTCTTCACAGTCCCAATCTAGCTCTAATGGAAGTGGCTGTGATCCAAGAACTCCTATGGAGATAAGACACAGGGGCAAGCTGCCTATGAACAGCACACAAAGAGAAGATCTGGACTTGGACATATCGCAGGGAGAACTGGTGGCTCTGATGAACAACATGCATGACAAGACTATAGACAGTGTACAGTCAGAGATGATAGTAGATCTGCCCAGCTACCAGTCTTCACCATCAAGGTAACAACAATTCAGTTTATCTGGCACAAAATTAGTGCAAAAATAAGGTTTCTACATATTGGTTATACTTGAGTTTATGTTCCAACTTGTATTAAAAGCAGGTTTATTTTGTACATTACTATGTTTACTAGTAATTTATCTAGAATGTTAAACAGCTATTTTGTGGTGATTTAAGTTTTAAGTGAATAGGATAATTTTGAAGAGGTTATTTATCATCATTTAATTAATTTTATTTAGTGTTTAACCAATTACCCCCAAAACATGCATTTTTACGCTTTTAATTTGTCTCCACCGATGAAAATAGCTCCATTTTATACAGAAAGGAATATGTACCATAAGAAATATTTTCTATATCAAAGTAGACGGTAGTTTAAAGCTGGCTTAAAGTAGAGCAGAATACGCCATATGGTGCATGCTGCTTTACTTTCAACATGCTTTAAGTGGTCACCTGTCTTTAAAACTAGAAACAGGCTATGGGGTAGTGGGTTAAGCAGGTGCTTGAACTTGACTCGGTGTCGGCGTTCAGAAATTGAGATCTTTGTTTAGGTTTCAAAAAATGCTTTTTATTCTTATGTACCTTGAGGTATTGCTTTCATATTTGGTCCTCAGAGACCTTCCTTCCTTGCCGCGGCTTAGGGTTGAATTGTCATAGGGACTGTTTCTGTTTATATGACCGAGATTATCCCTTCTGCCAAGAACTAAACGAAAAGCAGGTCGGTGGTTTTGATCCTATGCCAGTTCCCAGTATCTTTCTAGATAGAAGATTAAAGCAGGTTGAAAGTGAAGCAGAATGTTTCTCAAGGAGCGCTCTGCTTTACTGTTCGCATGCTGTAAGCAGCCATCTTATCTTCAATACTGAAAACAAGGTATCTGAGAAAGAGATATTTGTAAATCAAATTAAAACTTATTTGATGCTAAAAAGTTGAAGATATTTCTAATATCTGTTTATTTGATTAGGTCGCCACGGTCCCAGGAATCTTACAGTGAGTCTACCTTCAATGTATCTCCTCGTTCACCAATATCAGCCAGTATGTGTGAGCAGGATCCAGGGTCTAGTGACAGTGAGGACAATGAATGTGAGGAAGACAACACGGCCGGAACTGACAATCCAGAGTACTATAACAAACTCATGGTAAGTGTAAGACAACACAGCCGGAACAGACAATCCAGAGTTCTATAACAAACTCATGGTAAGTGTAAGACAACACAGCCGGAACAGACAATCCAGAGTACTATAACAAACTCATGGTAAGTGTAAGACAACACGGCCAGAACAGAAAATCCAGAGTACTATAACAAACTCATGGTAAGTGTAAGACAACACAGCCGGAACAGACAATCCAGAGTACTATAACAAACTCAAGGTAAGTGTAAGACAACACAGCCAGAACAGACAATCCAGAGTACTATACCAAACTCATGGTAAGTGTAAGACAACACGGCCAGAACAGACAATCCAGATTACTATAACAAACTCATGGTAAGTGTAAGACAACACAGCCGGAACAGACAATCCAGAGTACTATAACAAACTCATGGTAAGTGTAAGACAACACGGCCAGAACAGACAATCCAGAGTACTTTAACAAACTCATGGTAAGTGTAAGACAACACAGCAGGCACAGACAATCCAGAGTACTATAACAAACTCATGGTAAGTGTAAGACAACACAGCCGGAACAGACAATCCAGAGTATTATAACAAACTCATGGTAAGTGTAAGACAACACAGCCGGAACAGAAAATCCAGAGTACTATAACAAACTCATGGTAAGTGTAAGACAACACGGCCAGAACAGACAATCCAGAGTTCTATAACAAACTCAAGGTAAGTGTAAGACAACACGGCCAGAACAGACAATCCAGAGTACTATAACAAACTCATGGTAAGTGTAAGACAACACGTCCAGAACAGACAATCCAGAGTACTATAACAAACTCATGGTAAGTGTAAGACAACACGGCCAGAACAGACAATCCAGAGTTCTATAACAAACTCATGGTAAGTGTGAGACAACACGGCCAGAACAGACAATCCAGAGTTCTATAACAAACTCAAGGTAAGTGTAAGACAACACAGCCAGAACAGACAATCCAGAGTACTATAACAAACTCATGGTAAGTGTAAGACAACACGGCCAGAACAGACAATCCAGAGTACTATAACAAACTCATGGTAAGTGTAAGACAACACGGCCAGAACAGACAATCCAGAGTTCTATAACAAACTCATGGTAAGTGTAAGACAACACAACTGCCTGTAATGTTTATAGAAACGAAAGCAAATTTATAAAGGAACAAGTTTAAGCATCTTCCCAGTCAGTGTGTGAATGGATCCTTTCAGTATAGGGTCTTTAGTGATTATCATATTACTGCTGAGATACCTTGGCTTATAAAAAGTGAACATCTCAAACTGAACAAAATCTGCTGAATGTAAGTTAATGAAGCCCATGCAGTGTATTATTTCCAATTAACCAATTCAACCCTAGCCACGAGTTTACTTGTCATTTACAAACAATGAACCTGTGAGTATTACACCTGCCCTATGCAAACAAGGAGCCCTCTGATCAGGGTCTACACTGTTTGTCATTTCGAAATATAATGTTAAAATCAACCCTAAATAGTCAAAAATGGACTAGACTTATTTAAAAATTGAAAATGTCCATTAAAGGTTTCAGGGGTGAATGAGTTAAGTCATGTTGATGTACATACACAGAGGTATAACTAATTGGAATTTCAAAATTGTAACATGTTCTACTTTGTATCTTATTCAGGATAATATCAAGAAGCTTCTCAGTCAGAACACAACAGAGGAAATGGACAGAGATGGTTACCATGGTGACATTTCTTCAGATGTTAGTACCCCTGTCAAACTTGCTAAGGAGGACATCAATCTTGGTGCCCAGCTACAATCATTTATGATGTGAGTAATGTGGAAATAACACTCTGACATACAAACTTTGTGACTGTTCAATGGGGAGAACTGAAAAAGGCAGTTGGCTGCTTAATCAGGACTTCAGATACAAGGGAGTAACCTGAACAAATCTAATATTTTCTCTCTCATATCAGAACCAAATCCTATGAGATAACTACTCATTAGAATTGTCTCTGTCAGGCAGCCGCACAACAAAGAGAAAGAGTTATAGAAAGTTTGTAGCTTGTTGCTGGTCATCAGTAATACTGGAAGCTCTGTTAGATGTCTGCATAACTTTTGCCCTGCTTTTACAGGGCTCCAGATAAGGAAAGTATTTCAAGAACTGAATCTTTATTTCTACATTAAACCCTATGGTGTCGCTATTGGTATTGGGAAAACTTGTGTGATTATTGCCTATCATACATTGGTGAAAAGTGAGTTTGAAAAGAAGCGTTTGATTAGTGTCCATACTGTGGGCAAGACTCGATATTATTATATGCCTTCGTATTATATCGAGCGTTTCCGCGTGTATCTGCACAGTAAAATACAAGAGTCTGTATCAGCCACTTTGTATTTTACTCTGATGTCGCATTCGATTTAGCGTGACGTCATTTACGTACATGTACAAGTGACGCGTTATTCTTTGTGGCATACAAAAAAAATCTTGTTCTGCTTCAAATAACTAATAAATTTTGGATATAAAATGATTGAAACAACTATTTAGTTGTTTTTGATTTGTATTCAAGGCATATAATACACACATCACTAGTTGGCAGTGCGCTACAGTGTGTTGCATTCAGCTCTTGACGTTTTTGCCAGAAACAACCGATCAGACTCGCGCCAAGGCACTTGTCAGATTGGCTATTTCCGGCAAAAGCGTCTCGAGCTGAATACATCACTCTGTATCGCACTGTCAACTGGTAATGTGTATGTATTATATTGACTACTGTCTGATATTAAACCATATTTCTCTAGGTTTAAGCATTTGAAAAGACCAGTTTAACCCTTTCCCCCATAGAAGCGCCTTTTAGCGCATTCAGTTTATTCTTGCCTTGAAGAAAATAGTTCCAATTTATACATTCATAAATATGTATTATACAAAATATTTTCTATATTCTAGCAGATGATAGCTTAAAGCAGGCTGAAAGTAAAGCAGAATGCGCTTAAAGCGCATTCTGCTTTACTTTCAACCTGCTTTAAGTGGACACTTATATTCAATACTAGAGATATGCTATGTGGGAAAGGGTTAAATAAAGACATATTTATTGTTTAATGTCAGATGCAAAATTGAAAGGCTGCCAGTCTTTAACAGACTGGTTGAATTTCAGTTTTGTATCTTTATAACAAAACATTTAAAGAAGTCAAGTGTGAATGCTTTACTTGTGCTTATTTCTCTACACTGGGTTATTTTCAGGATGGACAGCAGTACCAAAGCAACGAGTGATACAACTTTCATTCCAAAGATCAATTATGTGTCAATGTTTCTGGACTCAGACACAGACACTTCCATGGAGATCAATGCAATGGCCATGAAGTATTTGAAGGATGAACAACTTACCCAGCTTACAAAACTGCAGGCTAAAAACAGGCTGATCAATGGTACTAAGAGATCTATGGAGAAAACAGCACTGCTTCAGAAGATACTTAAAGCAGAAGATGACACCACTCCAAATGTGACGACCTTTGGCATGAATCCAAATAACCTGACATTTAATACTAAGAAGTATATGGAGAGGCATGGTTTATTGGATGGATCTGTATCTAATGGTAGCTGTACGACAAGTGATACAACTTATGACTCCAGTTACAGGCTAAAAACAAACTACAGTACAATGAGCTCGGCATCAGACGATGGGCCTGCTCAAGTTACTCAAGAGGTCTTATGTACGCCTGATAGCCAGAAAAGCACACCAGTGAACAGAGCTTATATTCCGGCCAGTCAGACCACCTTGCAGGAGTCTTACAAGAAATCCCCTTCAGAAGCTGTCTTGCAGAATGATTCAAGGCTTAGTGATAGTGCAAGTCGGACTCCTAGACCTGTATATACTCGCAGTAGATTAGATGAGCATAGACGCTTGACTCCTAATGGTCATGTAGTGCACAATAATTCTACTCCCCACTCTCACAATTCTTCAGTGCCTTATAGTAATAATGCTTCTCCATATGATCAGACAGCTTTAACTAGGGACAATATGCGTGTTGGTGCTACTGGGCGATATGTTAGTCCACAAATCACACCAGCTCCAAATCTTCACAGACACTCACCTCCTGAGAGAGAATGTAATACCCAACCTAGGAAAGGCATTAATGAAAACTCTCCTGCATTTACAAAAAGAACTGAACTTCCTCAGAAACAAACCCCAGTCCTAGAAAACCAGGGTGTTCCGAATTACTACAGCACTCGACAGCATAGGGAAGAAACAATTGAGGATGATAGAATATTAGATATTACACGGTTGAAGCAGCTTCCAAAGTTGTTGTGATTGTTTTATGTGTTTGCCTGTCATGCATTTAATTTATTAGGATTTCAAATTTTTCCTAAACAGAAAGTTCTAATGACACCTCTACTTGCTTTCTCCATATACACACACCCCAAATGATTATTCACAAATGATCTTGAATACAGTAGGAAGCTTAAGTCAAGATGAAAGTAAAGTTTTACTTTCAGTTTGATTTAAACAATAACCTGCTTAAACACATTTGGATATATAGGTGTAGTTGATTTTCAATGTTGGCTATAGAGGACATTCGAAGTTTGGGACAGACGAAGCAAGTATGTGTCAATAATTTTCAGCTCATATTTAATTTATTTATAAAGTTGGGTGTCAACTGCAACCCTTTATTGCCTAAAGGCTACCAAAAAGGACATTGGGTCAACTCATTCTGTGTATTTGAGTTGTCAAAGTCTACCAATGCTCAAGCTTATTTGCAGCTTTTTGAAAGCTTATCTGTGATACAGAGTAAAGATTCCTGTGAAACAGGTGATATCTTTGCTCATTTATATTAATGGCCAAGCAGTTTACTCAGTTTATTTTACAATTTTTATTTTTCCAAAATCATGTAGGGCATCTAGTATTCAAGCCATGTATTAGATATATTTGGATGTTGAATGTGTTCTATACTCATTGAAACATATTCAAAAGACAGCACTTCGGATATCAGTACAGATTGTTATTATTCAATCATCTTGCAATAGTATCTGCTTTATATAATTATAAACTGCTTACCACATAGCTTACATTGAATTGTATGCATTCTGCCTGCCAGTGTACTGTAAAACCGGTTTTATTTGCAAGAATATAATTTACGCGTTAATTCCCGAATGTGTTGCCTCGCGTCTCTAGTTTTGAAAATAGGTGACTTCTCAAAGCAGGTTGAAAGTAAAGCAGAATGTGCCTTAAGGCACATTCTGCTTTACTTTCAGCCTGCTTTAAGCTTTCGCCTGCTAGATATATTGCATGATGTTGCAAATTAATACAAAATCGCATTACGCGAAATATCCATATACAGTATATGACAGACACTTGCTGGTGTAGTTCAATGCATCAATCTATAGAAAAGTGACAGGTGAACATGAGCATTCCTATTTTTGCTTTGTTAAGTATTTTTAAGCAAGACTGTGATATCTTTTATTCTATGGTCCCATTGTCTCAAAGTTACCAGTAATAGTAAAACCTGCTGTTATCACCACTCAGAAGAAGATTGGTACATAGTGATAAGACAGACCTGTGGTAGCTTAACCCATTACCCCATAACCTGTCTCTAGCATTGTAATTTGAAGATAGGTGACTACTTAAAGCAGGCTGAAAGTAAAGCAGAATGCGCCCTAAGGCGCATTCTGCTTTACTTTCAGCCTGCTTTAAGCTACCATCTGCTAGAATTTAATAAATATTTTGGGAAATATATGTCGCTATGACCAGTATATACAATCTATTACATCACAAATACGTAATCTGTGATTTATAAGCTCCAGCATACTACTGGTCATGTGGCTACTAGTTCTTATGACATATTCCTGACTGTATAAAGTCTAAAGAGGAACTATTTTTTTCAGTGGAGGAATAAATCAAAGGCGTATTTATGGGGTAATGGTTTAAAGCATGATGGCAGCTATAAAGATGGAAGCTCCTGATGCAGATTTTGTCCCATTAATTGAATCATACTTTTAAAACTTCCACCAGTTTTATTCACAGAAAACCAACATTCTTTTGTGTAGTATTAATGGCAAGGTTTACTTTATACCTATGTCAGTCCAGATTTTTTACAAATCATTTTACAATGTAATTATATTTAGTTTTACTCAGATCTATATTTTTTATTTTTTTATAATCAATAAGATGTTCTCATTTTGTTTTTTTAATAAATGAGTATACAGGCTTAAACGCTGACCACATTTGGTGATATAATACTTGTCATTAAATTTTAGCTGATAAGCATCTTTTAGTTTAAGGAGAAATAGATAGTCTTAAGAAAGCCAAAATTTTAGACTAGATAGTCTTTAGGATCAGTGATAGAGAATTTTATGTTACATATGACTTAATTTTAGTTAACTCTTTGAACCCTAGTCACGCATATATGCGTCATTTGCAAACAGTGTACCTGTGAGGAGTACACTTGTCTTATGCAAACAGTGTAGACCCTGATCAGAGGGCTCCTTAAGGAGCCCTCTGATCAAGGTCTACACTGTTTGTCATTTTGACTTATATTGTAAAAATCAACCCTAAAACATAAAAAATGGACTAGACTAAATAGAAACTAGAACTGTTCATTTGAGGTTTTAGGGAGGAAAGGGTTAAATTAATTGGTAGAAAATCAGATATTTAGTTATTTAACAAAGTTTATAGTGTTTGACAGAATTATTAAATTTCATATAAATATAGGAATGCTAAAGGAGTTACAAACAGTTCATTGAATTGATAGTCTAAAGTGGGAATTGATTAGCTTCAAAACAGTCAGTGAAATATTTCATATCCAATTACCACATAGTTGGTTCCTAGTTTGGAAGACAGGTGACCGTAAGTTGCATTCTGCTTTACTTTCAGTCTGCTATAAGCTAGCATAGAAAAATTGGAAATCTTAGGATTTTTCAAGATCAACTTATGGCAGCCCAGTAGATACAGCATTTATAAATAGTATGAACATTCTTGAAGTATTGCCATTTATACCTGTTTGAAGCTTATTCTAGAAAAGGTACATGTTTTACAGTTAAACTTACTATAAGTGACCTTAATGGAGAAGCACTGAGATTCCTAAAAAATAGATGATTGCTTACTGGTAATTCAGGATAAAGACATTGCAGAAAGTTCCTATACGATCTTTCTGTTTTACTTTTATTCTGAACTATGTCAGTAACCCCTAGTGATGTATAGTGTACCTGTGAAAAGTACTTTTGTCCTATACAAACAATGTAGACCCAGATAAGAGGGTTCCTACTGGAGCCCTCTGGTCAGGATCTGCATTGTTTGTCATTTTTCTGTATGATCAAAAATTGTCCTTTGGCTTTCTATTGTATGGTTTCTTGATACTAAATTGACAGTGTCTTAGTAAATTTATGTACTCAAAAAATGATATGGTTTTTGTGGCAGGTGTTAGTTAAATTCGTCCATTAGTTATTTAGAGGGTATGCTTGTAAAACAAACTCAGGCTGTAAAGCAGCTCAATTACGATTTAAAAGATCTTCCATGAATATTATAAAGCTTTATTTCTCTGTGTACATACAGTCAAACATGTATTAACCCATCACCCCATAGCCTATTCCTAGTTTTGAAGACAGATGACCACTTAAAACAGGTTGAAAGTAATGCAGAAAACACCTTAAGGCACATTCTGCTTTACTTCCAGCCTGCTTTAAGCTACCATCTGCTACGGTGCTTATTCATGAATGCAGAAAGTGGAACTATTTTATTCAATGGAGGAAAAAATTAGACATAAAATGCTTTGCTTTGGAGTAATGGGTTAAGAGAATAATCAGAAGAAGGTGCATGGGTAGTGGTTAAGACAAATGTGAGCTCGATGAAGAAATAATAAAAAGAATGTAGACTTTATCCTCAGTAGGTTATCAGATGCCAGTAGAAATTCCCGTGCTTCTTCTTTAAATGGTCATTCAATACTTGTAAGACTGTATCTTGTAGGACTGTATCTGAAATGTTTATTGGTAACAGGGCTCAAGATAAGGGGAGTATTTCAAAAACTAAAATCTTTATTTCTGTATAAAACCCTATGTTGTCACTACTCATTAGAATTGTCTCTTTGAGACGATTCTATTGAGTAGTAACAACATAGGATTTGGTGCTGAAATGAGGGAGAAAACTTTGGATTTGTTCAGTTTACTCGCTCTTATCTGGAGCCCTGGGAAAAACTCTTGCAGTGGTGCTATCTGGGTGATGTGTTATGCTAGGTTGTTTGTCACATGTCATATTAAACTAATTTAAATGCTGTGTTCGTAGTCAAAATGTGGGGTAACTGTTCAGCCATGTTATTTTCTTATGATCTATTCACTGCCTAATCCCAAGTGTGCATGAAATATGCAAACAGTTTTGGCCCAACGCTTATAAAGCATTTGAGTTGAGTCTTGAGTTCGTTCTCAAGCATTTGATTTGTCAGATTTGAGCCTAGGCTCAAATCTGACCAATGAAAATGCTTGAGAATTATTTCAAACTCAACTCAAATGCCTTATAAGAATGGACCACGGTCCTAATCAGATGCTGAGTTACTCTATCTGATCAGGATCTAGACTATTTGACACTTAATTAATGTGATTTAATTTTAAATTTGAGAAATAAAGATTACAATTTTTTAGCAGGCAATCGCCCGGTAGTGAAGTTGTTAAGCCCAATTTATCATTCACTGATCTACCATCAACAAAATGTGTCAATGTTTTCAGTTTGTTCATACTCTTTCTTGGTATAAGATCTGGTTCAGATTTGTGCTGAAGGGTGTATACCTACTGGAATGTCATAGAATGATATTTGCATTCAGTATTACAAAGAGCACTGTATCAGATAGTGAATACCTAGTGCACGCTGGTAATATTTCTAACTCTTACACTGCCCGGTCCGAGTATATATTTAGTACACCCTCTCTTTTACGATAACTAAATTGTGTTAATAATAAGTGTTAAAGACAGGTGACTGCTTGAAGCAAGGTAACAGTAAAACAGAAAGCTCCTTAAGGAGCTTTCTGTTTTACTGTCACCTGACTTTTATACAATCCAATAGCCATCGTTTTAGTGGTCATAATAGAGAGGTTTTACTGTACATCCTTTGAAAACAGTATAGACCCAGTTCAAAGGGCTCCTTTGTGGAAAAAAAATCTGTTTGCTATTTGTTCAAGTTTTGTGTCCAATCCCTTGAGTCATTTTGAAGATAACGAAAAATGAAAGATTTTGAAAATTCATCTTTATAAGAGATTACACAATCATGACTCGAAGAAAACCTCTTTTTAGTGTTTAAGGCAAAAGTAACCTCAAACAAGATGGAAGTAAAGCAGTAATATACTGATTGAGTTTTCTGCTTTACTTATCTGGGTTTAAGGGTCAACTTTACTTTTTCAAATCATCACTATGGATAAGTCTTTGTTGGGCAGTGTTCTTAAAGCAGGATTTTAAATTGGTTATTTCTAAAGTGAATTAGTTAATTGTTTTATAATTTTTTGGTCTGAATTTGTTTTTAATAAGAGACTCTGTCACTGGCATCAAGGGATTACATTTTAATTAGGCGTCATACACATTTTTAATGTTGAATAGTCCTGTTACTCATAGTAAATGTATTTATTCAAATAAATTATTTATTAAATTGTCATTTATTTTCTTCTTTTTGCATGCCATCCAACTATAACAAACCACCTTGTAATACCCCAGAGATACAGTATTGGATGATAACTCTAACCACTGTCTGTTAATACATTCAACCCTAGCGGCGAGTATACTTAGTTTAGTTTAAACATATTTTATTTCGAATATTTACAGAAATGGGGTCGGGCTACAAGTGCTCACCACTTAGTTACAGCCCTCCCCCTAATGTTTGATAACACAAAGAATGGACAATAATGACATGAGTATACTTGTCATTATCAAACAGTGTACATGTAAAGATTACACTAGTCCCATGCAAACAGTGTAAACCCTGATCAGAGGGCTCCTTAATGAGCCCTCTGATCAGGATCTACACTGTTTGTCATTTTGAAATATACAGCGTTCCCTCCCTTGAACTCCCAACAACGACCCTTGCTGAAAATACGGAAACGGGACAATTATGTGTAATGCTTTTACTGATGTAATATAGACTGCTTAAAGTTGTCGTCTGCTGTTTTTCTAAAAGTTAAGAATTGAACATTTTGACAGAAAAAAAACTTAAATGACGAGTGACAAACAGCTTGAATCCTGATCAGGCGCCGCGTTACTTGACGTCTGATCTGGATTCAAGCTGTTTGCAGATGTAAACCAATTTACCTCCCTATAATGGCTCCCTCCGAACACATTTTTTTCTCCCATTTGGTGTCGTTGTAGAGAGGGAGCAGTGTATTGTTAAAATCAACCCCAAATAGCAAAAATTGGACAATACTTATTTTGAAATTGTCCATTAATAGTTTCAGGCTGAATGAGTTATGATTATAGGTCGTTTGCAGTTCAAAAAAACACGATAAATCTTAGATAATTTTAAAACTGGTGAACGTATTTAAATGAAAGTTTGCATACACTTATGATGTGCCTATACCAACTCTGACAAGGAAATTCAGAATTTTTGATAGTCTGACTAAAAACTTTTCTTCTTTGTTTTATATAAATTTTGTGTCGCTGAAAATAGTCAATTACGTGGGGTGTTATTGGCTATTACCTTGAACAAGTTTGTTTATATGGGAGAATATCCCCAGGTAAAATCCCATGCTGAATCCCGTGCTGATATAGGTTGTTTAGTTGTACAAATTTAATTATGAGGCCCATTACATTTTTACTATGCTAAATCCATGAACTCTTCACCAGGAATAAACAGAATTGCATTACTTTTCAAAACGAAGCTCTAACATTTCTACATAATACAGAGCTCCAGATAAGAGAAAGTAAATTGAACAAGTCCAACATTTTCTCAATCGTTTCCTCACCAAATCCTATGGTGTGATTACTCATTGAGACGATTCTAATGATCAAGTAGTCACACCATAGGGCTTAATTCAGAAATAAAGATTTTAGTTCTGGAAATACTCCCCTTATCTGGAGCCCTGATAATATGTATCAGTGTTCGAGTTGTATTGCAGTATGTTTACGTTACGTTTTGTTTCCTTTAAACGAAAAAATAATAAAGGTTTACGATCTGCTCTGGAAACATTCTGTTGAAAATTTGATAATGGTAAGTTTGTGTAGATCTAGTATGAACATGTCTCTTCTACTAATTATCACATTTAGTTGTTTTGCGTTTTGTTGATAAAACTTTTATATGAGTGGCACATGGTTCGGATCCTATTTAGATACGAAATGGCTCCGTTGTCCGATCAGAATCCAACATGTTCGCAAATGACAGTATGGTCGGTTAATACGTTTAAAACGTTCCCCAGTCAGGACCTCGTTCGGTTAGTTGTAAACTACTATGGTATGCGATAGCTTAACGGTGAGGCGTTACGGAGTCGTGAAAGAAAGGCTGTTGAATAACTTGAAATCACCCTTCGGAAAAGTGTCCCTTAGAAGTGTAAACTTTATATAGAAGTTATGAATAAAACTTTTTTATTACGAAGAGAAAAAAATTGTTATTTTTTGTCAGAGTTGGTATAGGTATATCATAAATCTATGCACAATTTCATTTGACTTCGTTGTCTTGTGGAAATATTTGAAATCGTGTTTTTTTTAAATGCAAACGACCTATACTTTATAATTCTTTAAAATCTTTTTAACTCTTTCAACACCATGGACCTGTTCAACATATACTCCTCACATTTGCAAACAGTGTAGACCCAGATCAAAGAGCTCCTTTTGGAGCCCTCTTATCTGGGTCTACTCTGTTTGCTACTTTAGGCCAGTATTTATAAAACTACCAAGAACTCCAAGTAGACTGGTTCATGTTTTTGTAACTAAAAAGATCCACAAGGGAACCTAATATTCCATTTACTTGTTTTTTAAAAAGAGTAATTTTATTTGTAGTTTGTTTATCAACAAATGGGTTTTTTTCACTGTCAAATGATATGAGAATCATCAACAGTGATAGCTCTTACTTAACTCCATAAGTACACAAGTTGTACTGAGCTTAAAATAGGAGCTTCTTGAGGTGAGTACACATACCAAATATAAAGTCTGTATCAAATGTAGTTAAGATCCAACGTTAAGATTTCGGACGACGACACCGGCGTGATTCCAATAGCTTGTAGTTTCTTTGAAAAAGACAAGCTAAAAATGAGTATCTATGGAGGGAAGGGTTAAGGTACAATCCAAAGTTTATACCTGTATATCGTAAGTTTTATTGACCTGTTGGTCATGAATAATGCAGAGGTCAGGGCACAAGTTATTTTTTGTCTTTGTCTATAGGCATTAGTGTCCGCTAAAGCTCGTCATATTTTGCCATTTTTAGCTCAGGTTGAGCTTTTGTAATCCATGAATGTCTGGCGTCCATCGTGCGTCGTTAGCCGTCCGCCGTTAGTTGTTCGTCGTCAACAATTTTAGTGTTTACACTCTAGAGGCCACAATATTTATCCAATTTTTCTCATACTTGCTCAGATTGTTTATTACCATAAGAGCTCGTTTGATTCGATTACCTTTGAATTGCTGAAAATGTCATATTTAACAGTGTTTACACTCTAGAGACCACAATTCTTATCCAATCTATCTCCAAGTTGCTCAGATTGTATATGACTAAGAGTTCAGATGAGTACGATTATGGTTGAAATCAAAGTGAGAGGTCGGGAGCTATCTACCTTTGAATTGTTGAGGGTGTTAATACTCTAGTGGCCACAATTTTTATCCAATCTTTCTAAAACTTGCTCCGATTGGCCACAATTTCTATTCAGTCTTTTTCAAACCTGCTCAGATTGTATATGACCATAAGAGTTCAAATAAGTGTGATTATGTTAAAATTGGACCAATAGGTCAACAGTTATCTGCCCTTGAATTGCTCAAAATGCCATATCTAACAGCATTCACTCTTGCAACTAGTTTCCAATGGATTTTGATTATACTTGCACACAAAGTATATAGCTATAAGTTCTCGAAGGAGTGCAATTATTGTTGAAATCTAATCATTGTGGCAATAGGTATCTGCCCTTGATATAGTTTGAAATGCTAGAAAAGGCTTCATTTCAGTATTGTTTAGGTTCAAGTCATCTGCCCTTGATGTACTCTACTATACTAGAATTATGAGGTATTCCAAAATTGTTTATGCTATACTACAAATTTGAATAGATTTAGATTAAAACGGGTGAAACTCAAAGGTAAAGCTATCAGGGTTCATTACAACAGGTGAGTGATATCAGGGCCTTCAAGGCCCTCTTGTTTTAATGACTAAGATCAATAAAACCGGACTATAGTTTCCTATCAGAACCTTCATCACCTTGAACTCATTCACCCCTTAAACTTAAAATGGACAATTTCAGTTTACAATTAAATCAAGTCCATTTTTTAATAATTAGGGTAGATTTTAACGATATTTTACATGGGCCACTATGGGCCTATACCCCTCGTCTGGTACACAATGTAAAACTTGACATAAAGCGACCTAGATTTTGACCGGACATGACCCAAATTCAACGGAGGCCTAGATTTTCATAAGGCAAACATTTGGAGCAAGTTTCATCAAGATCAAATGAGCAATGTAGCTTCTAGAGTGTTAACAATGTATTTTCATTATTTGACCTATTTTTTAGCCTACATGACTCTTAATTCCAATATGACCTAGATATCAATTGACCAAGTTTCATTCAGATCTAACAAGATTTGTAGCCTCTTAGAGTGTCTACAAGATTTTTCTATGATTTGACCTAGTTTTTGACCGCACATAACCCACATTCAAACTTGATCAGGAAATCAATGAGGCAAACATTTTGATCAAGTTTCATTTCAGATCTAATGAGATTTGTAGTCTGTAGAGTGTTAACAAGGTTTCTTTCTATGATTTGACCTAGCGATTTAGTTTTTGACTGGACATGACCCACATTCAAACCCTGCCTAGATATCAATGAGGCAATTATTTTGACAAAGTTTCATGAAGATCAAATGAGAGATGTGTAGCCTCTAGAGTGTAAACAAGGGTTTTCTATGATTTGACCTAGTTTTTGACCAAACATGACCAACATTCGAACTTGACCTAGATTTCATCAAGACAAACATTGTCATCAAGTTTCATGAAGATTAAATGAAATTTGTAGCGGCTAGAGTGTTAACGAACAATTGTGGGCGGACAGACAGATGAAGGACATCCAGCGATCCTTATAGCTCACCTTGGCACAGATGAGCTAAAAAGACAAACAGTGTAGACCCTGATCAGATAGCTCCTTAAGGAGCCCTCTGATCAGGGTATACACTGTTTGCATAGGACAAGTGCACTCTTGACAGGTAGATGAGTATATACTCGTCGCTAGGGTCAATTTGTTAATACTGCAGTATCTGGGGTTTCCAGACCAGAAGTCAAGCTATCAATATTTGCTGATAAAGGCAGTCATCAGTTCTGAAAACATTTCACAAAAAATGTTGGTCCTCAAATAAGGATGACAACAAATAACAACATCACCAGTTATTTTCCATTATTTTATAAGAATGTATCATAGCTGCATGACTGTACAGTATAGAATTGCAAATGTGTATCAACATGAAATAAATAACTTTCACATAATTATAAACACTAACAAACTAATCCTTCTAGGAAATGTACAAGTCTCTCATGAGCTTCGTGTCTTATCCATACATTTTCCAGTGCTCCAGATAAGAGGTAGTTATTTCAACAAATCAAACATTTTATCACTCATTTCTGCACCAAATCCTATGGTGTTACTACTCATTAGAATCGTCTCGAAGAGACGATTCTAATGAGTAGTCACACCATAGGGTTTAATTCAGAAATAAAGATTTTAAGTTTTGAAAAACTACCGTTATCTGTTGCTCTGATTTTCTCCTTTAAAGGCTTCAATGGTTAATTTGCAAAAACAGAATTGACTTATAAATAAAGCGAGCTTTCAAACCCATACATCAGCTACTGTGCATACAATGAACTACAACTGAAAATATCTCAAGCCTCTCAGGACTCGACATTTATGGTTGATGTTTATAAACTTAGTTGCCAGACAGGACAACTTGATTCATAGAGAATAATTTACTGAATGAAAGAAAACAATTATTATGACTCGCAATCATTTGCCATTTGTTAACGCATTCAAAATTTTAATAGAAAAATCAAGTTTTATTTAACCCATTACCCCATAAATACATCTTTTTACACCATTATTTTATTCAATCACTAAAGAAAATAGCTCTAATTTATACTGTCATGAATATGAATCATGACAAATATTTCCTACATTCTATCAGATGATAGCTTAAAGCAGACTGAAAGTAAAGCAGAATGTACCATAAGGCGCATTCTGCTTTATTTTCAACCTGCTTCAAGTGGTCACCTATCCTCAAAACTAGAACTAGGCTATGGGGTAATGGGTTAAGTTTAGTCCACTTTGACTATTTAAGGTTATTTTCTGCCATCTATTTCAAAATGACAAACAGTACAGACCCTGAATGATTAGATGGTTCCTGTAGGGATAACGAACCCTCTAATCTAGGTCTACACTGTTTGCATAAGACAAGTTTACTCTTAACAAGTACATAGTAAATGATAATATGAGTAAATGATAAGTATGCTTGGGTTCAATGCGTTAAAGAAGCATATCGATTCCTTAACATAGCTGACTAATGTAGGATAGAAATTCAAACAGCTTTCCGCATTACTTTGGTCTTACAGTCGGCAGTCATCTGTTATAAAAGATCCATATGCTTCTTTAACTCTTAGCCCGCCAAATAAATTGTCGTCTGCTATATTTCTCGTCTGCTTCAAGTTTCAAAGTGCTTCAAAGTTGCTCAAAATTGCTGAAAATGTTGTCCGAGTGTCAAACAGCTTGGATCCGGATGAGACGCCGAGTTACTCGGCGTCTCATCCGGATCCAAGCTGTTTGCATATGGAGCTATAGTCGTGAGTGGCAGGCTAAGGGTTAATGAATAGCCCCTTGACAAAAATATGATAGAGCCTATTCTGTTATGTATTTACCCATACTATTCTCTCTGTTTAATGGGCCAAAAGAACTAATAGAGAGATTCAGGCAAAAATTAAAAAACCTCAAAGAAATTGAAGTAAAGCAGAAAATTCCTACTTTCATCTTGCTTTAGGCAGTCACCTGCCACGTAAGATAGGGTGTACCAGTTGGGTGGAGGTGATCTGCACTGGCGACTACCTAGGAGAGAGTCAAACTGCTCGTCTTGTAACACTGGCTACATGTTAACTCTTTCCTCCCTGATACTTTAAATGGACAATTCCAGTTTCCATTTTAGTCTAGTCCATTTCTGACTTTTAATGGTTGTTTTTGTCAATGTTTGGCATTGTGACAAACAGTGAAGACCCTGATCAGAGGGCTCCTTTCGGAGCCCTCTGATCTGGGTCTTCACTGTTTGCATAGGACATGTGAACTATTCACAAGTACACTGTTTGAAAAGCACGCCTATATGCGGGACTAGGGTTCAAAGGGTTAACACATTCAACCCTAGCGACTAGTATACTACTACTAGTCATTTACAAACAGTGTACCTCTGATGACTACACTTGTCCTTTGCAAACAGTGTAGACCCTGATCAGAGGGCTCCTTAAGAAGCCCTCTGATCAGGGTCTACACTGTTTGTCATTTTAAAATATATTGTTAAAATCAACCCTAAATAGTCAAAAATGTTCTAGACTTATTTTACAATTGGAATCGTCCATTAAAAGTTTCAGGGGTGAATGAGTTCATCAAGTCTTTAACATCCATACTTGTTATGGTTTTGAGGTTTTATTTGCAAATAAATGTACCTTGAAGCAACAAAAATCTTAAATAGTAACAATTTTCTTCCTCTACTGGTTTCCACATCATATTAAACAATGTTGGCCTGTACTGGTATCTTATTACACGAAGAATGCTATTATCAGGGCTGCCATAAGTTGACATGAAATATCCAAAGATTTCCAAATTTGCATTTTTCAAATCGTACCTTTACCCCATAGCCTTTTCCTTGTTTTGTTGTCATGCGACTACTTAAAGCAGGCTGTAAGTAAAGCAGAATGCGCCTAAGGGCGCATTCTGCTTTACTTTCAGCCTGCTTTAAGCTACCATGTACTTGGAAAAAATACGGAGAAATGGCAGCCCTGTATTATTCAGAGAGAAAATAGTGTGTACAGGCCTAACTGTGTTGTAGCAACCCAATACTCCATAGCCTGTTTCTAGTTTTCAAAACATGTGATCAATTGAAACAGGTTGAAAGTAAAGCAGAATTGTGGCACATTCTGCTTTACTTTAAGTCTGCTTTAATCTACTATCTACTAGTAAATAGAAATTATTTCTTACAATACATACATTGACAACTGTATAAAGTGAAACTATTTTCTTCAATGGAGGAATAAATAAGATGTAGATAGGCATCTTTGTGGAGTTATGGGTAAAGAAGCAAGGAGCACTCTGTATAACTTTTCTTTAAAATCTTATACATAATGCTGCCCATGTGTCCCTCTTTGTTTGTTCAACACAGATTTGCTTGTACAAGTAATCTCATGTATTTTACTGCAGCAAAATTAAAAAGAGAACCACCTGACAATTTACAAGATTCCTAATACTATGTACGTTGTAATGATGAAAATGATGGGTGCCTTTAAAAGGCTTCTTTCTACAATGGGAATGAGATGGACATCTAGTACTGCCATAACCAATAGGCACTGTCCTACAGCCAATCTTAATGGCTCCAGATCAGAGCAAGCAAACACATTTCAAACTATTTTCACCTGAATGCCTTTATCAAATCTCCTGTGTGACTACTTATTAGAATTGTCGCAAAAGAGGGTTGTTATGAGTAGTCAAATCACTGACATAAGAATTTACTGTTTGAAAACTCACCTTACCCCACTGAACCCTAGTCCTGCATATTAGCGTCCTTTGAAAACAGTGTACATGTGAATAGTACACTTGTCCTTTGCAAACAGTGAACACCCAGATCAGAAAGCTTCTAGGAGCCATCTGATCAGGGTCTTCATTGTTTTTCATGACAAACATCGACAAAAACAACCCTTAAAGTCAGAAATGGTCTAGACTTAAATTGAAACTGGAGTTGTCCATTTAAAAGTTTCAGGGAGGAAAGAGTTAACTAGAGCTCTGAAGTATCAGTCATAGCAATACCTGAGGAACAGTAACAATGTGCAGCTTGTGACATAATGGGTGAAATGAAATAACCAAACAGATTATCTGGATATCTTATAAACCCAAGCAATGATGACATATAATTCAAAATATAAAATTATTGCTTGCAAATGCATCAAAAGACATGGCTTAAGAAAACTGGGGCCCGCTTCACAGACATTATATCCTGCTTTAAAGCAACCTGTGTTTTACACTAGAACTAAATCATAGTTGCTGTAAAAGCAGATGTTTACTGTATCTAACGACACTATTTGTTGCACAATTGTTTATGAAACGGGTCCCTGTAGTGCATATACATAACAAGAACACCACAAAATACACAATAGATTGTTGGTTCTGCAATACAGTCAAATAGCAACAATTGCAATTTCCTGATCGCTCCATCAAACAAAATAATGACATGAAAACAAACATCACTGGTCATTATTCTGAAGGCATACTGCTCAAATCAGAAGTAAAACAAGCTTCAATTTGCATTAATACTTTTTGTTTTCAAAACAAGCATCTGTTCGACTCTACATTCAATCCTCATTAACAACACACAATAAAATGTGTTCAGCACACAGATTCACATAACAAAATGAAATTTGAAATTGAACAGTTTTCTCATATGGCATACCAATTAATATTAAGAAAAGAAATTATGTAACAGAGGGCCTTGGCCCTGACCAGCTCACCAGAAAAAAACGAGAAAATACACAAACAAAACTGTACACATGGTTGTCTGCAGAAACTTGACCCTTAGCCCGCCAAATAAATTGTCGTCTGCTATATTTCTTGTCTGCTTCAAGTTTCAAAGTGCTTCAAAGTTGCTCAAAATGGCTGAAAATGTTGTCCGAGTGTCAAACAGCTTGGATCCGGATGAGACGCCGAGTTACTCGGCGTCTCATCGGGATCCAAGCTGTTTGCATATGGAGCTATAGTCGTGAGTGGCAGGCTAAGGGTTAACGACATGACATGACCAATATTCATATGTAACAAAGAAATTGTCAAGGTGATCAGACTGAGTTAGATTCAAGAAGTTGAGCTAAAAATGTGGCCTTTTCTATGATTTTACCTACTTTTTGAACTGACAAAACTACCGGTATCTAGAATTTGTGTAAGTGATTATCTTGAGCAAGTTTCATGAATTTTAGTCTATCAATTGAGAACATTTTGGTGAATCGGAAAATTTGTTTCATATAAGATCTTTCATAATATTGTGCATGGTTGCTATGGCAACAAAACCATTAACTATTTTTTTTAACAAATTTTGAAACTCAAACCAATATTATATATCTGACTTAGTTTGGTTACAAAGAGGCTATTTGTTTCAGAGAAGTCATTTTCAATTGTCTACAGACAGAGAGGTATCACAAAAGCTAACCTTGAGCACTTTGTGCTCTGGTGAGCTAAAAATGGCAAACAATGAATTAAGTGATGCTGTTTGTTCACAGCAAACATCCAGACTACCCTTTAAACCATAGCTGCTTATCATTTTGAAGTCAGGTGACCACTTAAAGCAGGTTGAAAGTAAAGCAGAATGTGCCATGACACATTCTGCTTTACTTCCAGCCTGCTTTAAGCTACTATTTATAAGGATTGAGGATATATTTCTTACGCTGAATATTCATGACTATATAAAGTGGAATTATTCTCTTCAGTGGAGGAATAGATTAGAGGCGTATAAAGGCGTATTTATGGGGTTATGGGTTAAACCAATTATGTGGCTCAGTTGTAGAAACCATACATTATCAGTTATATGGTTGGAAATCAGTTTTTTCACTGGTTTTCATGAACTAAAATTGATATTTACATGTGATGACAAAGCACATCAAGAAAGTAAGAATTTCATGTAGGAAATTATGTGGATAGCAACTTGAAACTGCAAAAATAGTTATCTAAAGTCATCCGTTATTAGTATTACTGACCTTATAAATGCCCATTTCAAACATTAGCCAATACAGACATGGTGATGAGTAGTGACTTCAGCTTGTCAAATATCAAGCCAGCAAATAAATACAGCATACTGTAAAACCTCTTTATTACATCAGCTAAAACGAAGGCTAATTGTTTGTTTAAAAGACAAGTGGCAGCTTCAAGAAAGGTGACAGTAAAACAGGAAGGGTTTTACTGTTACCTTGTTTTAGCAGTTACCACTTATAATGCATATATTTATAAACACTTCATAATTAACCCTTAGCCTGCCACTCACGACAAGCTCCATATGCAAACAGCTTGGATCTGGATGAGACGCCGAGTAACTCGGCGTCTCATCCGGATCCAAGCTGTTTGACACTCGGACAACATTTTCAGCAATTTTGAGCAACTTTGAAACTTGAAGCAGACGAGAAATATAGCAGACGACATTTTATTTGGCGGGCTAAGGGTTAATACAATTTTGTGGTCGTAGAAGGGACATTTTACTGTATTTTTGAACCCCAGGTAATGGGTTGTTTTTGCTTTTTTTTTTAAATATCCCAGTCTTCACCATTAGTCTACTCTGACACAGGGCTCCAGATAAGAGGTAGTTATTTCAACGAATCAAACAATTTCTCACTCATTTCAGCACCAAAACCTATGGTGTTACTACTCATTAGAATCGTCTCGAAGAGACGATTCTAATGAGTAGTGACACCATAGGGTTTAATTCAGAAATAAAGATTTTAGTTTTTGAAAAACTACCCTTATCTGTTGCTCTGCTGACATTAGAATTATCTCAAAAAATAATATTCTAAAGAAAAGTCAAAGTTGAGACAAAAAAGAAACTACCTTTTTATCCAAAGCCCCCATCATTATAATAACACAAGTTTGTCATATGACATCATATCTAGTGCATAATCATAATGTTATTGGTTTTAATTCATTGGCACTGACACAACTTTAAGCAAAGGCAAACACATGTAACAAAATAAATATCAAAATAGAAACCTTCTGGAAATCAGTTAAAAACAAAAACAGTTCAGTTACTTTCCAAGTAATTTCAAATTTATTGACTGCGAGTTCGCAACTGACAAGACCCAAGCACTGTTCAGACTGCATCATAATATACTTAACCAAATGTCACAAAACATTAACAATACATTCTAGCCTGTATAAACCCTTTACTCCATACCCTGTTTCTAGTTTTGAAGAAAGGTGACCAGTTAAAGCAGGTTGAAAGTAAAGCAGAATGTCCCGAAAGGTGCATTTTGCTAAAACTTTCAGCTTGTTTTAAGTGGCCACCTGATTTCAAAACAATAAACATGCTATGGGGTAAAGGCTTAATGCAGGATGAAAGTTCCTACAGATTATAAAATATAATGCATCTTCTATTGGCAGTTGCTGCTTAACCCTTTCCCTGATAGAAGCGCCTTTTAGTGCATTTGATTTATTCCTCCACAATAGAAAATAGTTCCAATTTATACAGTCATAAACATGTTTCAACATAAATATTTTCTATATCCTGAGAGATGGTAGCTAAAAGCAGATTGAAAGTAAAGCAGAATGCGCCTTAAGGCGCATTCTGCTTTACTTTCATCCTGCTTTAAGGGGTCACATTTTTTCAAAACTATGGGGTAAAGGGTTAACTTTAGTTAACAGTAAATCAACAGCTGTACTTTCCATGAATATTGGATCTTGCTAAATCTTACCAAATTATTCAGTACACATTTTCAATAACAGTGCAATCAACACTTTGATCATATATTGACTGGAATCTGTGTAACGGATTACACACACTAAATGGCCAAAACATTATTCATATCAGTACTTCACCACTGTCAACGTCTGCAAAAATAAGGTACTTCAGGGCTCAACATTAACCAATTACCCAATAGCCTGTTTCTAGTTTTGAAGATAGGTTACCACTTAACTCTTTGAACCCTATTCCCGCATATAGGCGTGCTTTTCAAACAGTGTACATGTGAATAGTACACATGTCCTATGCAAACAGTGAAGACCCAGATCAGAGGGCTCCGAAAGGAGCCCTCTGATCAGGGTCTTTACTGTTTGTCACAATGCCAAATATTGACAAAAACAACCCTTTAAAGTCGGAAATGAACTAGACTAAGATGGAAAATGGAATTGTCCATTTAAAGTTTCAGGGAGGAAAGAGTTAAAGCAGCTTGAAAGTAAAGCAGAATGTCTCTGCTTTACTTTCAGTCTGCTTTAAGCATCTATTTGCTAGGCTATAGAAAATATTTATTATGGTGCATATTCATGACTTTATAAAATGGAGCTATTTTCTAGAGGAAGAAAAATTCAAAGGAGTAAAAAGGCGTATTTATGGAGTAATGGGTTAATCAATGATTAATGGTTCAACTGTCCCACACAACAACATGAGTCAGGTCAATTTGTATAAAAAAAATATTTATCATTCTAGATTCCAAGTCAGACAGCTTGATTCCTAGGAAAAACTTTGAAAGAAATATAAAAACTTGTTATCATTTGCCTAATGCAGAACAAAAGTAATGCATAAAACTCCTTTCTGCATAATTTTTGTATTGCATTAAGCAATTACGTTTGTTTAGAGATAATGGTTGACCAGGGCTCCAGATAAGGGGGAGTAAACTGAACAAATCCAACATTATTCACTCATTTCAGACCAAATCCGATGGTGTTACTACTCATTAGAATTGTCTCTTTGAGACGATTCTAATGAGTAGTGACAACATAGGGTTCAAAACAGAAATAGGGATTTTATTTTTTTTTAAATACTCCCCTTATATGGAGCACTTGCTCATTTCATGAATGGTGGATTAACACAAACATGGTTTTATAACTCATGACAAGTGCCAATTGTCCTGGGAAAAACTTCCTTAATACTGTCTAACATGACAAACTGAGAAGAAAATTAATGTCAAACCCTGTAATCATGACAGTAAAAATAATTGAACAATTCCAGTCACCTATACGTAATCATTCTTTCATGCATATATGTTATGGAATGTCACCTTCCTACCAAAAAAATCACAATTATTAAACATTCTAAGTGCATAATGTCATACAATATCGGCACTGAAGAAAATATAACAACCATAAAATAAACAGCTCTGAATGTATGCGCATGAATTTGTCCCAATTTCACAACTTTTAACCAGAAAATATAAAACATTTTCAATAAAGTGAAGTTTATCAGTGATTAAAAAACCTTGCACTTAAAATGGCATTTTGTAGGTAGTAAAGATTTTCAATGTTACTGAGACAAATGGTTATCATTCCCAGGCCAAAAGGTTATAAAGAGTTTGAGTTGAGTCTGAGACTGTTCTCAAGCATTTGATTGGTCAGATTTGAGCCTAGGCTCAAATCTGACCAATCACATGCTTGAGATTGACTTCAGACTCAACTCAAAAGCTTTATAACCATGAATCCAGGGCTCTAGACAAGGTGAGTATTTCACATACTAACATCCTTATCTCTCAACCAAGCCCTATGATGTTACTACCCATTACACAATTGTAATCAGTAGCATCATTGGGTTCTGTGGAGACATAATGAGAACATGTTGGAAATGTCCAGTTTACTCACCCAGGCTTCCAGATAAGCGGAGTATTTCAAATACTGAAATCTTTATTTCTACATTTAACCCTATGGTGTCACTACTCATTAGAATCGTCTCGAAGAGACGATTCTAATGAGTAGTAACACAATAAGATTTGATGCTAAAATGAGTGTGAAAATGTTGCTTTGTTCAGTTTACTCCCTCTTATCTAGAGCCCTGGTTCAATTTACTCACTCATATCTTGAGCCTTGCATTCCTTAAATCAGTCATCAAAATTAACATATGGTAAAATATGCAAAACATCATCTCCAGCCGACTGGAGAGACAAAGTCTGTGTCCAGTCTCTCCAAGAACCTATACTGTCAAAACATCCATTCACCCCATCCCAGTTATCAGAATGTACCCGACTGACATCCTCTTCCGTTATATCTATTTGTTCTGGCATATCATATGTACCATCATGTATAACAAAATTATCAAAATCTAACACAGGGTATTTGCTATAAATTTCTTCTAAGGACAACGAAGTTTGCGGTTTATCTGACTTCTGGCTCATGCCAGTTTTACAAATCACAGTCTGTGAGTGTGTTTGATCAACACTGGTCGGCAAATGTCTAGCTGCAGGAATGTCTCCAGCGGCTACCTCGTGATTTCCCTCAACACTATCATCAAAGCTGGATGAAGCATTACCAGGCGACTCAGTACGTGGCATTTCATACTTCAAGGGACTGAGATCTTCTGGTGTGCTCTGATCCACTGAAGTTTCTAAAAATTTATGGACCATTTCAGTTTTAGTTTTCAAAGACACTGGTGTACTAGGGGGCACTAGATCCAATTTTGAACCCTTTTTACGGTGATGTCTAGGCCGTGCCCCTTCAGGAACAACAGATTGAAATTCATCATCCATCTCCTTTCTTATCATATTTGATTGAATTTGTCTAGCAGTATCTTTTCCAACCGAGAGATTATTTTTTGCTTGTAGGGTTTGCATTAACTCAGCAGTACTTTTAACTTTTGGTGTGAGACTTACAAACTTGTCACTTCTGGTTGGAGTCTCAAAATCTGTGCGCACTCCAAGATTAACACTTTTACGTTCTGATAAACTTTTAGAACCTGATACAACTGGTGGAGATATTTTTTCTTCGGGACTCTGATTTTTTACCTTTGGTGGTCTGCCACGACCTCTCTTTTTTGGTGTTTCAATGGATCCATTCACAGGCAATTTATTAAATCTAATTGTAGTCTTTAAACCTTTAGTTTCTATGGAATGAGTTGATGTATCACCCCCATTAAAATGTGTCTTGGGTGTCACAATACCATTTTGTCCAGTATCTAGTTTCTCCTTTGATGAAAGACATGACTCTGATTGTGAAGATCTCAGGTCGGATGCATCTGCTGATTTTGCATGCAAACTTTCACTTGAACGATTTCTTTTTAAAACATGCACATCAGAAGATTTTGGGGTTAATGATGGTTTAGATGAAGATGGTGTATGAGGCCTGTCGGTGTTAAGTAATATATTTGATGTTCGGCTATTTTGACTACTGATACTCTCTGGGGTTCCAGGTTGAGAGCTTCCATTAGGAGATATGCATACTCTTTTAGCACTTGATGGGAAAAGTTGTGGAGACGACAGTGAACGTTTACTTGACTGTTGAAGGGTTGGTGTGCTTGATGCAGCTTGCAATGACTTGCTGAGTGGCTGACCTGGCGAAAGACTAGATTTAACACTACTAGAAGTAATGAGTCTATTTACATTTGTAAGAGATGCAGACTTTCCAATGGATGAGGCTGGACTGCAAACGGAATTTTTGTTCACATCCTGGGGCCTGCCCCTGTGTCCAGTACTATTCAACCCATCTCCATTAACTGTGGCTGGGCTGTCTGATGATGAGCCATTGACAACTTTCTGCCAACTCCGTACCAGTTCTTTGGCTCGCTTCGCGAGCTGTTTGTCTGTTGTTTTTCGGCGGATGTCATTGACAAGCCTGCCAATGCGGGTTTCCTAAAAACAAATATTTCAAATATCAGTACTTTATAAATTTGGCCAAGTTCTGATGTTGATCATGGAGACTGTATAGCTTAAATGAGACTTGATGCTTGTAAAACATGTATACATAACCCCCTCCCCACAAAGCACTTGTATGTGTGTATGGATTAACCCATTCACCCCTGAAACTTTTAATGGACCATTCCAATATCCAATTAACTCTAGTCAATTTTGAGAATTTATCGTTTATTTTAACAATATATTGCAAAATGGCAAACAGTGCAGACCCTGATCAGAGGGCTCCTACAGGAGCCCTCTGATCAGGGGCTACAATGTTTGCATAGGACAAGCATTCTCTTCACAGCAGGGCTGGACAAATGATTGAAATCCACTTGTATGTGCCATGGGCAAGCTCAAATTCTGTTTGACAGCAAATTGTTTACCCTATTGTGGACATTTGCTGGGTATTTTTTTGTTTAAAAGTGCCCAACAGTACACAAAATACCCAACAATACCACAATAGGGTAATCACGGAATGAATGGAATCTATTGTTCTCCCTATCCAACAAAGAACCTTTCGTGCGCTAGGACAGACAGACAGACGCCAGAAAAGTGATCCCTAAGTGTCGCCTCTGCCTAAAGCAGGTGACACAAATATAGAATGGTAAAAAAAACGCTTTCCTGTCAATAGTTTATGCCAGTGAAAACAGAAAAGTATGTACAAGCAAACATATTGAACCAAATGTATACCTCAAGTATCTCTCTACTGATTGGATACTTCTCCAGCAAGTGGACAACTTCCGACACTTTTGGCATGTCAACAACCTGTGAAATAGAAAGTGCATACCGGTAAGTAGAACAATATGCTGCCTTCAAAAATCGCATGTGGTCACTGGTGGCTTGTGTGACAATAGATTTTGAACATTTTTTCTTAGTCCAATTTCAGCTTTTGTCTTAAATTATTTTCCCAACCAGTTGCCCGAGGCTGAACCCCCCCTTAACAATGTAATACATGTTTGCCAAATTTTTATTCAAATATCACTTGCAAGAACCAGAACCAATGGTACCTGGCATATGTCTACCAGTGTACTACACTGCTTAATAAACAATTTCTAGATTAAGCATGCCACTTGATATTGTAATCAAAGTCTCTGCTGGGATTAAAATTTCAAAGTGGCGACAAAATTTAAGTTCTGGCAAAATTGATTGCGACAAGGAATTCCTAATGCAACTTTCTTCATAAGTGACTTGTATGTATATGGCGCTCACACCCCGAGGCGCTAATGGGTGTAGAGTTAGTTGGTGAAGTACAAAGCCAGCACCCTGTAGTTACATATATGACAAGTGTCAAAAACTCTAACACGCCAGTACAATAATCAATTAACGAATAAAGATTAGCTTATCTCTGTCCCGCCTATCTCCCATTCTGCTTGTGTAATTGGTTATGCTCAACGCGATTAAAAGATCCAAAGTGATTATTGTCCAATCAGATTACACCTACATATCATGAAAGAAGCTATCGCGAGTATGCATATAACTTTACACGGCGGTCTAAAAAGATTTTCGGAAAATATGCTCATAAAGTGGAAAGAATATTTAATAGCCTAAATTCGAAGAACCAGACATTCCTTTCCTCTTAAATAGACTTTCACGTGAGTAATTACCATGCTAAAATTTGGAGAGAGAAAAGCCCGTCCTGAATGGAGCGAAGTGCGTGCTAAAATTTGGAGAGAGAAAAGCCCGTCCTGAGTGGAGCGAAGTGCGTGTCAGGGAAAAATGTCTTCGATACGGAGCCTATTAGAATCGGTAATATTCTCCAAAAATACTTCACAAACGAACCTTTAACATGGATCCAAATCAGAATACAACTTCTATGAATTGAATTTACCATAAATCCTTGTTAATAATCACATCGTTGGATACGAACAGCCTCACAAAAGTCCGAAATGAAACTCAAATGCATATTGTTACAAAATGGTGTGTTGCAAATCTTCGGACTTATTCGCGAGTATTTCCTTGTTTTATTGGTTATTAAAAAGGTATTTCCCAGCATCTTTTTTTTAACAACCAATTATATTAAGACTTTCTATTTCGCTACGAATCACTACGGGATGGAATAGGTTGTGTGCTTGACAGTTGTGAAATTGAACATAACAGCGATACAGAATACGATTTTCATGGGAGTTTCGGAAAATAAAGTTACAATAGCAACACATACGCCAGGGAATAGAAGAATCAGATATTACTGTACTCACGGAAAGTAACGATCCTAGTAATTCCCATGTACATGTATATGGAACATTTGGTGATAAGATAAATTGTTTGCTAATAATACGAAATAGGCTATTATCTAAATAGTCACCGACTTATTTCTCAAATGATGCAGTCTGAATTAAATCTTCCCTTCAAAGTGTGTTGTCGGTTTTTTATGACAAGAGGCTGTTTAAAGTAGGCTTAGAGTAAATCTGAAAACTTAATAAGACTTCCTTCCACCTGTTGGGGTGCACAGAAACTGTTCTATGCTCTTTAACAGGGCATGGGTAAAGGCATGAAAAGTTATCTTTATGAGGAATGAGAGTTTGTCACTATCAAAAGAAAGTAATAAAGACGTTACACACTGTCACACCCACAGGTACTTGACACATACTTTATTATCTATTAACACCCCCCCTCCCCCTTGAAAAAAAACAAAAAAACTTTTATTATCTATTAACACCCCCCCCCCCTTGAAAAAAAACCAAAAAACTTTTTGATGCATATTTTCGTTATAATTCACGTACTGTGGCATTATTTGACGGAATTTGATGAAATAAAAAGCAGATATTGATAAATTAATCATTTCCCGAGGGTACCACAGGAGAATATCGGCGATCTAGTATATTTAAGCATCAGTTTAAGTCGATAGTAAAGACTAGGTGTCGAATTGCGCCGTTTACCTTGTATCTATAATAGAAGTAAAGTAAAAAAAATAAATAAAAAAAATTGGAGGGGGGGAGGGGGTGTTTATAGATAATAAAGTATGTGTCAAGTACCTGTGGTCACACCTATATTAAGCGACCATTGAATAAGGTTACGGTATATTGTTGATCTTGATAAACCGTTGACTGCTTAATGCAGGTAAATGTAATGCAGAAAGCTCATTAATATTATTCTACCACCTGTCAATATATATAGGAATATTTTTTTTATTTCCCTGATGGCAACCGGCCTTTCATAAATTTGTCATGCCCAGGTTTACTGTATTGTTAAAACAAAGGTAATGGTTTAAAACATGTATAAATTATAAGGTATATTTTAGGCCCAAACTTTGGATAAAACTTGGCTCCAAACAAGAATGCGCATTCAATAAACGCTTATGCTCCCAGTGGCATCCTTGACAATATATTCTGAATCTTTTTATAAGTCCAAATTAGGTCAAGGTCAAACTGAGCTTTGGTATTATTGGTGAGTTGGTAAAGTACAAGGCAATAACTGTATAGGTATCGAAGCATTGTAGTAAACAGTGTTAATGCTAGACAAAACGGTAAAATCTAGGTAACCGAGAAAGAGCCCATTTAAATATTCTAAGTTCAAATTAGGTCAAGGTCAAAATCACAGTTTGGTGATATTGGTGGATAGGGAATGGTCAAAGGCAACAACTGTATAAGTATCAAAGCATTGTAGTCAGTTGTGTTGATGCTAGACTAAACGGTAAAATCTATTTAACTAAGAATTACACTATTTAAAATATTCTTAGTCAAAATAAGGTCAAGGTCAAAATCAAAGTTTGGTGGTATTGGTGGATAGGAAATGGTAAAGGCAACAACTGTATAAGTATCCAAGCATATGGGTAAGCGGTGTTGATGCTTCACGAAGCGGTAAAATCTACTTAATCTTGTTACGGACGGACGCGCACACACAGACGGACAGGAAGATTACAATATGCCTCTGGATCTATTGATGCCGGGGGCATAAAAAATTCATTTGGCTCAAACTTTTTTTATTTGGCGAAAGTGATGGCGAAAAGAATATCCCAGGGGAGGCCCTGGTAATTAGGGCTGCAACGGTTCAGGTACTTCACGGTTCGGTTCGGGTTCGAGTAGACCCCTTCGGTTTTCGGTTATTTCGGTTCGGGTATTAGGATAAGAACTTGATAAAATCAACCAGAAAAAATCTCATTTACTGGCACATGTCTACGCAGACAATAGATCTAAACACTTTTTCGAAAACGCTATCACTGTCATCTATAATTTTATCATATGTACGAGAAAGATGTGCATTTCTTTCTACCATTTTAGGACATATTGTAGCGAATTTAAGGCGTGGTTCGTCCCGACCTGTTTTTCATTGAAGTTTCGTAACTTAGCTTTGTCATTCTGGCTGGTCTTCCTTAAATGCCTCATCAGCCTTCTATTTATAAGCGTTAAAAGAACTACCTAGCTCCAATTATATTATTATTTTACTGAAAAAGTCATTAATATTTCAGTTTAATTTCGCAATTTGCGGTCGCTAAGTAATAGACTTGTTACCCTTTTTCTGATGCTGATTCGACTTTGGTACCTTTGAAGCCGGGCTATCAATCGTGCGCATGCGTTAAGTGCTGGATTTTCCGGAATTATAAATAGCCAATATGAAAAGAATGAGACGGACGAGAAGCGAGCTATTTAAATTACTGCAAGAAGAAAAGGTTAGAACTGTGATTTAACCTTACATTTTGGAACGTCTGACCATCAAAAATATACACGCAGACTGCACGCTGATTGCATGGAGGAATTATACGTATAATTCCTCCATGCTAATTGGTAAATTAGCGGTCTAGTGTAATTTACCATACATCGGCGCACCGAACCGAAAATTTGCGGTGCCGACCCGAAACTCGAACCGAGACAAACGAACCGAAAATAACCGAAATTCGGTGAACCGTTGCAGTCCTACTGGTAATGTAGTAAATGGGGTTGTATGCTCAATGACATTTCATGTTAAACAATACTGCGTTCAATAACTCTGAAACACCAACACCCCTACCCTAGTGTAACCCCACCAAATTTTAAAATAATACAGACAGATAAATAGTTTATACATGTCCAAATTAAGTCATGGTCAAATTAATTGTGGTTGGTTGATATTAGCTGATTGGGCCTTAGAAGTCAATTATGATAGTGATAGTATTTCGCACCTATTGTAAGGTATTGATGACATAACAAAACTTGTTTTCAGGTAGTGTTTACTGAGATGGGATGATAAATGTAGCCCCTGATCATCATATGCAGGTGTAACAATTTTAATGTAGACCTGTGCAAGCGGCATTTTTACTTTCATTATGTTAAATCAGAGACCTAGATGTTAGTATAGATGTCTCTGGTTAAATGATGTATTCTATGTTGGCATCACCCCCTTTCAAACAGATTGTCAAATCTGGGTGAAGTGATTAGGGGCTACAATGATCTTTCATTTTGTTAAAAAAATATCTGGATAAGAATACAGCAATATTAGTAAAAGTAAGTTGATCCTCTACAAATATTTTTATTACAGTAAAACCTCGCTATTACGACCACTAAATTATGTTAATTATTAGGGTGTTAAAGATAGGTGACCGCTTAAAGCAAGGTGACAGTGAAACAGAAAGCTCCTAAAGGAGCTTTCTGTTTCACTGTCACCTTGCTTTAAGCTGTCACCTGTCTATTATACACTCAATTAGCCTTCGTAATAGCGAGGTTTTACTGTATATCTACTTGTAAACGGTAGATATACCTGTACTACAAGGTGTGAAGTACAATCACTATACAACTGCTTTCTAGGCAAATACACCATTTCATTTACTTTCTTCATCATATAAACAACACTCCTTCATAGTACTTTATATCTAATTATAGGCGAGTTCGTCTCTAGGTGAATTCACCAACACCCGCACCAACATACATGTGATATTTTCTTGGACCCAAATAGGGAGATCTGGACATTTTAATAGGGAGATTTGGGTGCCAAATAGGGAGCTTTTTTCGTGACAAAACTAGGCACAGGCGATGAAAATCCAACACATTTATCTATTTTCATAAGTTAATCACTAATTGCTTACTTTTTTTAAATCAGTAAATAGATAAAGTCTATAGACCGCCAAGACGGAGACAATTTTCACCCAGAGATATAGTTTTTATAATACTGACATGGGCCTATTATTCTAGCATCTAGGCTGAAAGTAAAGCAGAATACTCTTCAGGAGCATTCTGCTTCAGTAAAAGTTTAAGCCTGCTTTAAGCTAGATCTACCATCTGCTAGGATATAAGAACTTTTTCTTATGGTTCTTATATTATTCATAACTAGTAAAGATAAACTGGAACTATATCTATTTTCTTGAGAGACTGAATGAAGTAGTTCAAATGGTCTAGATTTCTATCTATAGAGTAGATCTAGAAAGAGCTAGCAACTGAACAATCTGTTATTAATTAAATTTTGCAAACAGTATTGATCCAGATGAGATGCGCATCATCTTATCTAGATACAAACTGTTCACTTTTTCTTATGGTTCTTATATTATTCATAACTAGTAAAGATAAACTGGAACTATATCTATTTTCTTGAGAGACTGAATGAAGTAGTTCAAATGGTCTAGATTTCTATCTATAGAGTAGATCTAGAAAGAGCTAGCAACTGAACAATCTGTTATTAATTAAATTTTGCAAACAGTATGGATCCAGATGAGATGCGCATCATCTTATCTAGATACAAACTGTTTCACACTGATATTTTCTGAATGAAAATGCACAAAAATTAACTCAGAGAATTGTTGCAGACGACAAAGGTTGCAGACGATATTTACTAGCCCCATAAAGTGAGCATGGTTTTAACAACGAAATACATGTCTAAATTTTCTACCGCGAAAACCGATTGCAAATCAATTTTACAAGAGTAATTGGTTGTAAAATCTAACTTAATAATTATACATTTGCACAAATCGTATGTAACAAACAGAAGAATCTAAGTTCAATTTAAATTGATTGTTAGAAAACGACGCAGGGGAATACTTTTAAGACACAAAATATACGTAGTTTTCAAAGCAAATGTTAAGGCGCCCCCGTCATGTTGTAACGGTATCATTTTCGAAGTATTTTTCTGTTACGTGAATATCCAAAGTATTTTATGGTGGAAATCAATTCATAAATGTTAAATTCTGATCAGCTTTCATATAAAATGTGTGTTTGTCCAGAACTTACAGAGAATTATCCGATTTTAATTGGACCCGTATCGGCGACATAGATCTTTATCCTTCGTATCACTGCTTCTAAAAATTGTCGCTGTTAAGGTCTCCGATTCGGGGCAAACCTGTCAATCACTTTTTTTGATAACCAATTAGATCTACAACACATTTAAAGCAATATGTCAAACCCCATTCGGCGCTTGTGGTCAAACATTGTTTGGCAGCCTCCAATATACATGCCATGTGTAGTGCTACACAATCAATCTTATCGATGATTACGTAACGTGTTTACACGCATCAGTAGCGTTTGGTGATAAGCGTGTGTATGGATTAGCCAGAGAAATCTGAAGCCAATTTTAAGATTTTTAGAGTCGGCGAATGAGGTAAATGATATAAAAGTTCATATTGAAAAAAATGAACCTGGTTTAATGAAATATCGGGAAATTTCATCTCCTGGCCGGGAGATCGTGAGTAGAGTTCTAATTTCGGGAGCTTCCGACCAGATCGGGAGATATCACATGTATGCGCACCAACCAATGTTCCACAATGTTACATTTCTTTTGACTCCATTATCAACCACTTCAGTTAAGTTTCATCTACAGGTGGACACGGTCGTGTGGTAGCACACTCAATTACAATGCCAGGGGTCTTGAGTTTGATCCCCCGCCGGACCAAGTCTTTCAGATGAGACTTTATAAAAACTGAGGTCCCATGTATCAGTGCTTTACACTGGGCATCTAATAGAACCAGAGAACTGTCGATAATAAAAGTAGGCATCGCTACCCTCTCCAATTAGCCCATACTTCTACTTCTTCCATAGATGGCAGAAATGGACGTTTACAAACAAAACAATCAGTTAAGTTTCAAAGTTGCTTCCTAATGTTGATTTTAAAACTTTATTGTGACAGCAAAATTTATGAATCTGTTCATGAATCAATATAGTCTTAGAATAATAATGTCAAACTAAATAAGTTTTGAAAATCATTCAAATCTCCAATAAATTTAGAATACGTTACATGTCACAGATCAAATTCAAAGAAAATCACTTTGTGATCAGCATATAATACAAAGTTGAAGTCAAGAGTAGGCCTACTTGCCTCAAGCATGAACAATGCGTATGGAAATATATCTAAAATACCGGCCTGGGCACATTTACGACGTGAAAAAAAGTCATTGTTTATGTGTAGATCTAGAGCTTTATTCTTGGACGAATTTCTTTAAGCGAGTATTCTTTTATTACTTATAAACTTATCTGCAGTAAGAAAATGCCTAAACACAGTAAAGAAACTGTCCATTTCATTCATAATTACTAGACAAAATTCTTGCGACAGCCATGTCTGCCATAGGCCACACAAGGCCGAGATCGGGACAGAGTAAAATATTTACTTTTCTATCAAACGGGTTAAAAGCTTACATTATTTTCGTTATCTATGCCCTCTAACAACTTTTCCTTTAACTGATGAGGAGAGTACTGCATCAGGACGCCCAGGAGCACCTAAATTAAGGCATAAATGCCGTTTTGGTGTCCGATCCTCTGCCACCGATATGGCGGACATCCATACATTGAACAATTTTGCGTACCGCAGTGCCATCTGGGAAACCTCTCCAATAGCGTGACGTATACTGACGAAGATAGGCCGAAAGGTGGTCGCGCGCAGGGGCAATTCACGGGGTTACGCGAGTTCGATTCAAGGGAAGTAACTGATGCAAAAGTTAAAGGTATCGTTGCATTTAGCAGGAAACTCATTTGTGTCTGAGAATAGGAGTAAGAAAAAATGAATTAGCAAGGAACATAGAAACTATTATTCAAAATTTCGAAATGGGTGATTTGTGCAGATTTTACTGTATGCAGAATCGAATCTTTTGCGCTATTTCCTAGGTGTCACTGCTATTTCTTAAGATTGTAATTTGATTGGTTAAATAAAATACGAGCTTCAAATGTTTTTATTGGCCAAACTCCGTCACGTGGAACACGCATGGTGGAAACTGGAAGTAGAAGAGACATCATCGACGATCAATATCGTAATTTCTACCAAAAGAAACTGCTTTGACGATGGTAGGTGAACTTTTCGGTGTTTATCTATGGCAGAAATTAGAACTATGTGTATCAAACGACATGTGATGTTTTTTATGGTCTCATTTGAGATAATAACCAATATTGTGCAATTAAGGGGAGAGAACTGCACGTGTTCATGCCACATTGTTGTTAAAACTTAGTAAAAGAAAGGGGTCATTGAGTGACAGTCATTCATGAAATGTGGAGGTCGTCAAAAACATTAATTGTCAAAATTAGATCTAAGCAGGGATCCAAACTTAGAAGTGGCTACTATAGAACACACTCCTCATAGCATCAACTAATGCATTATCTATCTATCGATAATTTCGTGTATCATCGGCATGGGGGGCATTATTGTTTTGACTGTATGCAGACAGAACCATTCGCTTAGCCGGGTCAGTGAAATATACATTGGCACTTCCGTAGTTTCTATAAATGGCGAAGGATAGCCTAAGACAGTGAAATTATTGACTAGGCCCGGTGCTAATAAAGCGTTTAGGTTGAGTCTGAGTGCGTTCTCAAGCATTTGATTGGTCAGATTTGAGCCTAGGCTCAAATCTGACCAATCAAATGCTTGAGAACGATTTCAGACTCAGCTAAAACGCGTTATAAGCATGGACCCTGATCTCGAGTGCCTGTGCTCTTGATTGAACACTGAGTCCCATCTTAAAAATGTAGTTGGGTGATCATTGACCTTGACCTCTGGGGTCGACATTAAGGTTTTACGTTAGTCTATTCATGACTGAAGTCTGTTCACGCCCGACTACTACACATAAGAGTCAAAAAGCAATGATGCACCAGTTTTGTGACCTTGACCTTTGAGCTCTAGGGTCAATGTCAATAGTTTGCGTTATAGTCTATTCATAAGCTGATCGATGCGCCTAAATAAGTAGACTATGTTGCATTGCAGTTTAGTGACCTTGAAATTTGACCTTGACCTCTACGGTTAAGGTTTTGCGTTTCCTTTCATAATTTGCAGGGAGATGTGCTTCGTAATCTTTTCGGTAGAGAGGTGGGGGGGGATACTGATTTACAAAGACATTTTGTTTAAGTGTGTGTTTCTTTTTTTTCAGCCTAGCAAGAAGAAAAAGAAGTTCATTGACAGGAAAGAGGCAGTCAGTTTCCATTTGGTACATAGAAGTCAAAAAGACCCGCTTCAAGCAAGTGAAGAAGCTTCAAAGCATGTCCTTGTGCAAGACAAAGTAAGTATGAATTGTCAGACAACTTTTCTCAAAAACTCCAAGGTATCCATTTGAAACTTGGAATACTTGAAAGTTATTAATTTCAAACTTCCAATATATTTGAATACTTGTTTAGTATCAAAAGGGCAACTCATTACAACAAGGCAGGTAAAGCAGGCAAAGATATTGTCCTTCTTTTGACGTATAGTTTACTTTAAATGGAATGTGGACTGTCCAAGTATGTTTGAGATGTTGTTGCGTACAAACTTCTATGATCAAGAGGGCATTAAACACCCATGCATATTCTTTAAGTTTGGAAAATGTAGCCGTCTCAAGTATATGAAAGTTGAGCGTCCAGCACCCGTGTGCGGTGCTCTCGTTTTAGATATTTCTGACGAGAGAATAAGTTTCGATTTGCTATAAATAGTTGAATCTTTTTAGCTCACCTGGCACTTCAGCTTTTAGGAATCGCTGGATGTCCGTCGTCTGTCCGTCCGCCCGTCCGTTCACAATTGGTTCGTTAACACTCTAGCGGCTACAAATTTCATCGGATCTTCATGAAACTTGATGACAATGTATGTCTTGGAGAAATCTAGGTCAAGTTCGAATGTTGGTCATGTCGGGTCAAAAACTAGGTCACTAGGTCAAATCATAGATAAACTTTGTTTACACTCTACAGGCTACAAATCTTATTGGATCTTGATGAAACTTGGTCAAAATGTTTGCCTCATTGATATCTAGGTCAAGTTCGAATATAGGTCATGCCCGGTCAAAAACTAGGTCAAATCATAGAAAAACCTTGTTAACACTCTAGAGGCTACAAATCTCATTGGATTTTAATGCATCCAGGTCAGATTATTTGCCTAATGTATATCTAGGTCAAGTTCGAATATGGGTCATGTCAGGTCAAAAACTAGGTCACTAGGTCAAATCATAGGAAAACCTTGTAAACACTCTATAGACTACAAATCTCGTTGGATCTTCATGAAACTTGGTCAAAATGTTTGCCTCATTGATATTCAGGTCAAGGTAGAATATATGTAATGTCCGGTCAAAAACTAGGTCAGTAGGTCAAATCATAGAAAAACTTGATTAACACTAGCACCTTCAAATCTCATTGGATTTTAATGCAACACGGTCAGAATGTTTGCCTAATAGATATCTAGGTCAAGTTCGAATATGGGTCATGTCTGATCAAAATCTAGGTCACAAAGTGAACTCAAAGAAAAACATTGTTAACCCTCTAGAGGCTACAAATGTCTTTAGATCTGAATGAAATATTGCCAGAATGTTTGCCTACATCAAATCTAGGTCAAAATCAAATGTGGATTGTTCCTGGTCAGAAACTAGGTCAAATCATAGAAAAATCTTGTTAACACTCTAAAAGTTGATTGTGGGTCATGTCCAATCGTAATCTAGGTCACTATAGGTCATGTTTTACATGGTGTACCAGGTGAGCGATTTAGGGCCATGGTGGCCCTTGTTTAAACTTATCTTATTAACTTAAATTTAATGCATCAGTTTAAATAAAACTGTTCCATTTATACTTTCAATGCTGACACAAAATCTCTAGAAGACATTCATGAAGTGGAAAAGAGGGGTTTCAGGTGGAAGTGGCGGATAGTTAGTGTCAAACCCTGTAAGGGGTCATTCTCAGTCACTCTCATAAGTTAATGCACATATCTAGTCGGAGAAGCCTCTTTCAAAAACTGTTCTTTTGTGGGTAGAATAGCTACATGTTCATAATGTCTGTTACTTGCCGAATAAATTGCAGAAATTCTGAAAATCTCATTGTTATCCAAACAAGCCCATTGTTCCAAAACATATGCACTTAAAAAAAACTCATTGTTTCAAAATGAAAAATTATCACTGCTCCCCTTATCTGGAGCTCTGTTTATATTTTCTTTTGATATCCAGGAAGACTTGGTGAAGAAGAAGGAGGAGGAGAGGAAGTTTGGCGTATTTTTTGATGATGAATATAACTACTTGCAACATCTCAAAGAGACGGAGGAAGTGTATGAAATACCAGCAGAATTTGAGGCGGTTTTAAACAATGACAGACAAGAGCATGAGGAAGATAAAGTAGAAAAGGTAATTATCAAGACAATACTGATGACGTGTTAAACGTTTACCCCATAGCCTGTTTCTAGTTTTGCAGACATGTGACCACTTACAGCAGGTTGAAAGTAAAGCAGAATGTGCCTTAAGGCACATTCTGCTTTACTTTCAGCATTCTTTAAGCTACCATCTGCTAGAATATAGAAAATACATGTATATCTTATATTATACATTCATAACTGTATTTAAAAAAACAATTTTCTGAAGTTGAGGAACAAATTGAAGGTGTAGAAAGGCGTATTTATGGGGTAATGGGTTAAAGTGAATGTACTGTATTAGCACTAAGCTGAAACTTGAACCGTGATACCTTCCATGTTTGTTGTTGTATATGTTTGTTTTGTGGAGGATGAGTTCATCATAATACGTAGTATCTGCTAGTGTTGTAGCGATGATCGATTATAATCGATCATCGATCGAAAATGAACATAATCGATCATGATTTGCCGTAATCGATTATGTTCGATTATTTATGATAAAGTTATGAAGAAGCATAGTGCATATAAAAGACAGGTTGTAGCTTAATGCAGGTTGGAAGTAATGTAGAACGCTTCTATGGGAGTGTTCTGCATTACTTCCAACCCACATTAAACAATAATCTGCCTTTCATGTGTTCACTATACATGTATGTATCCTCAAAGTATGGTTAAGTAAGCTTTGACTGTAATGTTAATCTGAAATTGTTTTACTTACTTGCACCAAATATATAAATGAAACAGTTGATTCCCAACCAAGAGATTATTCAAACAATGTTTACCCAGATGAACTGCCGCAGCAATAGTAATTACAGGTAGTAAAAGAAGTGGTATACAATTACTTAGTACAAAGCAAGCTCAATTAATTTGCAAATAAAAATAGGACATTAATTTAACTGTTTTATCAAATTGCTGCTTTGATTTTTATTTTGCTTCATATGGATGCATTGTTTGCAAAATTATGTAGATATACAGTAAACTCCACTTGTAACGATATCGCTAGTAACGATAAATCGCTTGTAACGATACAGATCCTTCGGTCCCTGCCTGCCTTCTATACAATTCAATGTAGCTAACTCCGTTTTTAACGATATCGCTTGTTAAGATATTCTGGACGTAACGATGAAAATTTTCAGTCCCATGCCTCCAGTTTGATCGCATGTAACGATATTTTCACCTGTGTATAGGTGCGAAGACAAATCCGGGAAAGTTGTGAAAAATATCGCTAACAAGTTTCAAACAAACAATAGTGCGTGTACACTGCACCATGTAACCAGTCGAATTATGAGCGTACTTACCATTACATGGGGGTTTCCAAGTTTTGTTATCTCATCAAATCACTTTGAGATGACAAAATTTCTACATTAATTCATATTTTATATATGTTATATTTGGTGAATAAAAATCACTACACGTTCGGTCTTTGTTTTCATTCACTCGCCCACACGATACTTAATTCTTATGTGTAGCGGACCTGTAATATGTATGTCGGAAAGACAAGTGTTGGATTAAACTCCAAATACCAGATAATTCAACAGGTCTATAAAGGACTTCGAAAAACACAAACTTTGTTTTAAATGGCCTCGTCTTTGACGAACTTGTCAGGTTGTCAAGTCAGTGATTAGAATTATTTACCCGCATATTTGCAGACATCGGAACTCCGAAGTACTGTAGCAAAGTGTGTGTTTCATTAGCCGATGATTATTGGGAAAGTCCGTCATTACGTCATTCTTACCAACAAAAAAGAGGTTGAAACTGCCCGAGAAGCTTTGATTGGCTTACGAAAAATACTCGGTAGTCAACTCGTCAATTTCTGCCCATCTAAATGTTACGGAATAAACCGAGCATAGTTTGCCAGGCGTAGTATTGTGTTTATCTGTCCGAAAAACGCTACTCGCATTTTTTTGCGAGTTTCTGGAAAAGTCACTTAATTCTTGCAGTGATCTTATTCCACTCGCAGTTTGCGAGTATGCGAGCTTAATTTAGAACCCTGTCTGGATTAAACCATGTTCATTTCCGGTTTACTTTCGTTATCCAGTATGTATGAACAACTAGAAAGACAGAACGTAAATCATTTGTAAATAGTGAAATAGCTGCACAATAAGTTTATGTGTGCCAGTTGAAACAAAGAGATAACAACCATTAAAGTTTATAACAGGTCAGAATAGTATTTTTTCGTTAGTCTTAAAATGCGCAGAACTTTATGTAGTAACCATTGTTTCGGATAGAACAAAATTCGGATACTGTCGTCAAGACCTACCAGATCGCTTGTAACGATATCCGGATGTAACGATACTTATTCCACGGTCCCCTGAATATCGTTATAAGCGGAGTTTACTGTATAACATACAAATGCAAACATGAGTATCACATCTATTCAGCTTTTCAGAGTACATATATATAGTTTATGTTAAAACGATTATGGTTACCAATAATCGTTTATAATCGATTATGGTTTTCGGACCGATTATACAACACTAGTATCTGCTCATGATCTATACTGATTGTAAATGCTAATGTGCTTGTCATTTGCAGTGAAAAACTTCAATCATAACTGAAATGTGCGCAATGTAGATGGACGTAATATCTTCACCAATTTCTTTCATAACCAGCAAGATGTTCCTATAATGAAGATATATTTATTTACGTTTCAAAATTGCAAAACTCTTTCTTGAGATGTTCAGTCATCACCTGTCATAAATAGTAAATGGTACTAGTAGATCATTGTATTTTATGCCCCACACAACCTAGACGGGGCATATAAAGGTCAAATAGACTGAATTTTAACATTGGCCATAATAGTCTTTCACAAATGGGTCTTGTTTTATGCTCGTCACAAGAAGAGAAGTATTATGTGTGTTGGTGATGGCTGTTAGATTGGGCTGGCACATTTTATGTCTGCTCAATTTCTCAAATAGTCTTTAACAGATTTACTTCAAGCTTTGTTTGGAAGGTTCATTACAGAAACATTGTATTTAAAATATTATTTTGAATATTTCAGGGCCCGAAATTGACCTTACCATCTAGTGTTTTTGCCTCAGAATTTGAGAAGCCTGTTGGATTATTGAATCAAGCCGTTCCTTTGAGAGGTAAGGTTGAGGCAAGACATTGATAAAAGAGAGTTTAAAAACCAGAGACATTGTTATGAGGGGATTAAATTAATCTGTAATAAGCTCATTACACCATAAAAACGCCTTTAACCCATTACCCCATAGCCTGTCTCTAGTTTTAAAGAAAGATGATCACTTAAAGCAGGGTAAAAGTAAAACAGAATGCGCCTACTAGAATTGTCCATTTGAGGTTTCAGGGAAGAAAGGGTTAAAGCGCAGAAATGACTGCCTATATCACTATTTAAACCCTACACTCCATAGATATGCATTTTAACACATTTAGAAAATAGTTCATATTTATACATTCATGAATATATATCACCTGTCTTCACCTGCCTCCATGGCCTAGTGGTATAGTCACTATGACTTACATCACTAAGCTCCTCACCGCTATGAGTTAAAATCACAAACGGCGCAGAAAATTTCCCGTAAATGGGCCCGAGGGCGCGCTAAAAAAATTGCGAAAAACAAAAATTCCCGCAACGACGGTCAATGTTTTAAATTCTTGTGGAAATTCAACTGTGTGGTGTTGTTCATTATGATTAACTTCTAAAACTTTTTGATTTCACACACAAACAACATCCAAATATAAGAAAGAACTGGCAGATTACATTAGGGAACTGAAAGACAATCAGGAGATTGATTTTGTATTAAGTAGACAATTGTATCCTACCACTGATGCCCCTCCCAAGTTTTACGGGTTACCAAAAGTACATAAAACTAACATGCCCCTGCGCCCTATTGTCAGCAGTGTAGGCTCCATCACATACAGTAGTGCTAAATACCTGGCTAAAGTGTTGTCACCGCTAGTGGGCCAGACTGAACACCACATCAAGAACACGAAGCATTTCTCGTCGGTTATCCAGGACAAAACTGTGAGTGAGGATGAGATATTAGTCTCTTATGATGTCAGCGCCTTGTTTACTAGTGTACCTGTGGATAAGGCTCTCACTGTTATACAGGATAGTTTGGCTGCAGACAGTACCCTGATAAAGAGAACCCCACTGACCCCAGAGCGCATAACCAAGTTGTTGGAATTATGTTTAAAGTGTACCTACTTTGTGTACGATGGTACGTATTACCTTCAAATTCACGGTGCTGCTATGGGCTCCCCAGTTTCCCCCATTGTGTGTAATTTATATATGGAACACTTTGAAAAGATAGCATTGAATACAGCACCCCACCCACCAGGCTGGTGGTTCCGTTATGTTGATGACACACATACAAAGCAAAAACGGGAGTTCGTAGATGAGTTTACTGAACATATCAATGGCATAGACCCAGACATAAAGTTTACGATAGTGAAGGAGGAAAATAACACTTTAGCCTTTTTAGACACCAATTCTATCAGAAAACCAGACGGAAAAATCAAAACTACAGTCTATCGAAAAGCAACGCATACAGACCAATACCTTGACTTTGAATCAGCCCACCCGGAAGAACACAAGCTTGGTGTTGTTCGAACCCTACACCAGAGAGCAGAAACAGTGATCACAGATCAGAATGATTTAAAAACAGAAATAAGACATGTAAACAGGGCTTTGAGTGTGTGTAAATACCCCAGATGGGCAATAAATAAGGTCACCAAGAAACTTACAGCCAAAAAGGACAGTTCCAAGAAACAGTCTCCAAAAAAGAGAGACACCAAGGGCAGTGTAGTTTTACCCTACGTGAAAGGGAAAGGTGAGACCTTGAAAAGAGTTTTCAACAAACATAAGGTAAACGTGTGTTTTAAACCTTACAAAACTCTCAGACAATTATTGGTACATCCCAAAGACAAGTCAGAGAAATTGGAGGTTTGTGGCCCCATTTATCACATCAAGTGTGAAGGAAACAAGAAACATCAGTGCGATAAGGACTACATCGGGGAGACGGAGAGAAATCTCAAGGCACGTTACATGGAGCACAGACGACCTAGCTCAAGCAACAGTGAGGTATCACGCCACATAAATCAGGACAATCCAGGACATTCCGTTTCAACGGAATCAGTGCACATACTAGACCGTGAACCCTCTTGGTTTGAACGGGGGGTCAAAGAGGCAATCTACATCAGAGCACACAAGCCGGCGCTCAACAGGGACGGGGGCCGCTACAACTTGCCACACATCTGGGACAATGCATTAACATCGCTCACTAAAGCCTCGAGCGATGTCAAGTCCCAGTGAAACATCAGTTGGTTGAAAAAGCCTGTAGTACACAGGCGAAAGCTCCCAAAGGTAAAGCTTTCAATATGTTTGTGTGTGAAATCAAAAAGTTTTAGAAGTTAATCATAAAGGTCAATGTTTTAGTCTGTCCGTACTATTAGAGCATTTGAAACAACTAATTTCATCGGATACGTCGACCGGAAGTATCCGTTATAGCCCAATCGCTGATAATTTCTCATGCCTTCTCGATTGTTTTTTTGAAAGATGGCTGACCAAAAACGTAAGGCAGCTACACTGATAGACTTTTTTCAAAGTTCTCGAAATGCGCGGAGTAAAATTAAGGAATTAGACGAAAATAATATTAAGTGTGCCACAAAGAAAACGTGCAAGATGCTGCCGCGGATCAGAATACAGCCGAAAGTAGTAAAAACTTTTAATTGATTCTCAAAAATAGAAACCCCTCTCCAGCCGACGGATGGCCCAGTCTGATAAAGTTGACGGCTCATCGAAAAGCACGAATGGTATATCCGCCGAGAAAAGGAAAGGTAGAATTTTTCAGCATTGGTGGTTAAAAGATCATACGTGACTTGCATACAATGGTGGGTCAGATTCTATGACTTGCAATCTGTGTCTAAAGCACTTTAAGAAAAAGAACACACCACTGGTGAATGTCGTAATTGGAAAACAATTATTTTATTGTGTTTTCTATCATTTTTATGAGAAAAAATGTGGGACCAACACTTTAAAAAAAATGGCCCCCTTTTTAGCTCACCTGGCACGAAGTGCCAAGGTGAGCTATTGTGATCGCCCTGTGTCCGTCGTCGTCGTCCGTCAGTCCGTCGTCAAACTTTTAGTTCAAATATCTTCTTCTTAGAAACCACTGGGCCAATTTCATCAAAACTTCATAGGATTGTTCTTTGTAGGGTACTCTCTCAGATTTCTTCAAATTTAGGTCATCCAATTAAAATTGTGGTTGCCATGACAACCAATTGAAAAAACTTTAAAAATCTTCTTGTCAAAAACGACAGGTCCGAATTGAAAATAATTTTACCCAAATTTGCCATTGGTAACCCTCTATCAGATTTCTTTAAATAATTTTCCTATCTTAAAAAACATGGCCGCTAGTGGGTGGGGCAGATTTTCCTTATATGGCTATATAGTGAAAACTTTAAAAATCTTCTTGTCAAAAACCACTGGTCCGATTTGAAAGTAATTTTATGCAAATGATCCATGGGTGACCCTCTACCAGATTTCTTAAAATTATTTTGATATCTAAAACAACATGGCCGCCAGTGGGTGGGGCACGTTTTCCTGATGTTACTGTATAGTAAAAACTTTAAAAATCTTCTTCTCTGAAACTACTGGTCCAAATTAAAAATAATTTTACACAAATGGTTAATTGATGACCCTCTACCAGATTTCTAACAATCATTTTGTTATCTTAAAAAACATGGCCGCCAGTGGTGGGGCAAGTTTTCCTTATATTTCTGTATAGAACAACGTTAAAGATCTTTTTCTCTGAAACTAGTGGTCTGATTTAAGAATGATTTTACACAAATAATGATTCATGGGTGACCCTTTGCTAGTTTTCTTCAAATAATCTTCCTATCTCAAACAACATGGCCACCAGTGGGTGGGGTGAATAAGTGAAAACTTAATCATTACTGGTCCATTACCATGACCGTAATCATGGGTACCAGGTGAGCGTTTTAGGGCCGCATGCGGCTTTTGTTTCATGTCCAATGGGCCCCAGGGCCCATAGTTTTGGAGTTCTTGGCAGAACACTACAGTAGGGTCGTTCTGAATTTTCATGTGGGGATGCCTTCCAGCTGGCTTTGGGAAGGTCGGTGGTTCTACCTGGTTGCCTATTTGTGCCTGAAACAGTGCATAACGGACTTCTGGGGTCCTCCACCTATAATTAGCTGGAAGTCGTGATATGACTGAAATACTGTTGAAAGCGACGTAAAATCAAAACAAATCAAAACCGGTCTTCAAAACTAGCAACAGCCTATGGAGTAAAGGGTTCAGCCATCGAGAATGAAGAGAAGAGGTTGTTAAAACTTGTTTCATAATCAATGTCAAATGATTAACCCTTTACCTGATAGCCTATTTCTAGTACTTAAGGTAGGTGACTTCTTAAAGCAGGTTGAAAGTAAACTAAGGCGCATTCTGCTTTACTTTCAGCCTGCTTTAAGCTATCATGTGCTATAATCTAGAAAATATTCCCCATAATACATATTCATTACTGATTAAATTGGAACTATTTTCTTCAGCGGAGGAATAAATCATATCCGCTAGAAGGCGTTTCTATAAGGTAAAGGGTTAAAGTTTAAACTTCAAAGCAGGTTGAAGGTAAAGAGTTGTTTCAGGAAGGTATTGTTAACAGGTTTTTTATGTTTTGTATTTCAGGTCCTCAACTGGACTGGGATCCCGATATTGTTGCAGCACTAGATGAAGACTTTGATCATGAGAATCCCAGCAACCAACTGGAGGATGACTTCATGGAATTGGCCAATGCGGCAGTGGAAGGAGAAGTGTGAGTGGTCCAGGTTAATCCATTACCCCATAAATATGCTTGTTTATACCCCAGGGAAAAGTGGTGTGGAGATTTTGATAGAATAAATAAAAATTAAATATAATGATGAGTGATAAACCGCTTGAATCTAGATCAGACGCCACGTCACGCAGCGTCTGATCTGGATTCAAGCTGTTTGCAATTGTGAGGCAAGTCTTAATTTTCCCCCTCTATAACGACTCCCTCCGAACAACACACAATCTTTGTCTCCCATAGGGTGTCGTTGTAATGAGGGAATGCTGTAGTATGTAATTGTTTTTAGTACTGTATTCATGTTTCTATATTAAACAGGGATTCTGACAGTGATTTGGAGACTGTTAGCGATATAGCCTCTGATGAAGCAGCCATGTCGGGATCTGATGATGATTTTAACACAGACTTCCAGTATGGGGATCACCAGTTTATGGATGAGGAGACCAAATCTCGCTTCACAGATTACTCCATATCCTCCAGTGTTATACGTAGAAATGATGGACTGACATTGTTAGATGATAGATTTGAAAAGGTATTAAACATAATAATTTAGCACTTCTAGAAAAATGTCCGGAAACGCAGACAATGAAACTTTCTAAGGTTATAAAAGGTTATGGAAATAGTTTATTGTTTGGTTCACATTTTTGAAGGCAGTTAAAGCTACGTTTTATGTCGGGGAGTATTGTTTTAGCTCACTTGGCATGAAGTGCCAAAGTGAGTTACTGTGATCGCTCTGTGTCAGTTGTCAGTCGTCCGCCTGTCCGTCCACAAATGGGAAAACAATATTATCACCATTCCATGACTCATGCTATTGTTGTGATTTATTGTTTCATGGTATATAAATAGAGAAATTATGTTTGCATGCAAAAAGTTTAACCCTTGTGACCTTGACCTCAGGCTGCTTTTAAACCCATTACCCCATAGCCTGTTTCTAGTTTTGAAGAAAGGTGACCACTTAAAGCAGGTTGAAAGTAAAGCTTCTGCTTTACTTTCACCCTGCTTTAAGGAACCATCTGCTAGAATATAGAAAACATGTCTTATTATGTATATTCATGACTGTATAAATATGATCTACTTACTTCAGTGGAGGAAAAAGGTATATGGCATAAAAAGGCATATTTATGGGGTAATGGGTTATTTTTCAAAATGTGCGAGCGGCAAGCTTTGTTGTCTGTCTTGTTGAGAAGATTGATGCATTGATGAAGTATTTGTTTGTCTGTAGGTGTTTGAAGAGTATGATGATTCAGAAATAGGAGCCTTAGACCAGGAGGAGATAGACGGCACAATTCAACAAGGCAGTGAGGTTCTCACCAACATCATGGATGAGTTTGAGAAACACCAACACCTCAAGTAAGACCAGCTATAACAACTGCTAACAGTGCTCCTGTTGTAACCCTTTAACTCTTTGAAATCTTTTCAAAATAGTGAGTAATAAAAAGCAAAGAAATGTAGCAAAAAGCAAAGAATTTTTTGAATACCTAATTATATGAATACATGTAGTACCCGATTACGAAAATTGCCAATACTCAATAAAAATTGCAAATACCCAATTCTGTAAAATATCAAGGAGTAAATACCCAATTGCATCAGAACCTTATCTATAACCCTGCCAGAGTACATTTGTTGATTGTCTACAGTTTGGATCCTGATCAGACACAACATATCATGGCATCTGATCAGGATCTGAACTGTTTGACACTCATCAGCTCGCCACATGAATGTCCAGGAGAAGTTATCTTGTCACCTAGTCGTTGCTGTTGCCATTGGCGAAAGCAGTTTCAAGAAATTGTTCACAGCCTCTGTGCCCTTTGAAATCATCTGGGTTTATTTCTAAATTTGCTTTTAATTTTGAAGAGTGCTCTTGATTACTTTAACTATTGACCTACAGCTTTCATACTTGCAGCACACATAAATTGGGACAATACATTTCCATCCATGTGAAAGTTTCGTCCTGTGACAATGTGTTTTAAACCTGAAATATGTGTTTTAAATTTTAAATGTACTCACAGCGGCTATATACCCTTTGACCTACAGCTTTCATACTTGCAGCAGACATACACTAAGATAAGACCTTTCAATCCATGTGAATATGTTGACCCTTGTCAACTTGACCTTGAAAAGTGCTTACAACCACATGTACTTTTTAACTTACATCATTCTTACCTACAGCACACCTACCTTTGGAAAAGATTTTTCCATCCATGTGAAAACTTTGTGTCCTGTGACCTTGATCTCAGTATTTTGCATTTAAGTTTCGAAATGTGTGTTTAATGAAAACGGCTCAGAACTTCTGTACCCTTTGACATACAGCTTTCATACTTACAGCACTCTTTAAAAACTAAAATCTTTATTTCTGCATTAAACCCTATGATGTCTTCTAGACAATTCTAATGAGTATTTGCACCATAGGATTGGAGCTAGTATTAAGGAGAAAATGTTGGATTTGTTCAGTTTACTCCATCTTATCTGGAGCCCTGACTCTTAGTCATACCATGATATGCCAAGCCTTTCCATCAATGACCTTCACCTCAGTCTTTGCCTTTTAAGTTTCAATACATACTGGCAAGCTTCTTACAACTAGTTATTATATTACATTGGTCAGTTAATCTAAAATTGAAGAAATTAGCACATTTTATTTATTCAACCACTGAAGCAGGGCCCCAGATAAGAGGGAGTAAACTGAACAAAACCAAATTTTTTTCACTCATTTCAGCATCAAATCCTATGGTGTTACTACTCATTAGAATCGTCTCAAAGAGACGATTCTAATGAGTAGTGACACCATAGGGTTTAATCCAGAAATAAAGATTTAAGTTTTTGAAATACCCCCCTTATCTGGAGCTCTGACTGAAGAAAATAGTTCACATTTTTACAGTCATGAAAATGAAACATGAGAATTATTTTCTAATTCATAACAGACAATAACTTGAAGCAGGCTGAAAGTAAAACAGAATGCGCCTTGTGGTACATTCTGCTTCTTTACTTTCAACCTGCTTTAAGTAATCACTTTTCTGCAAAACTATAAACAGGTCATGGAGTAATTTGGATAAATGTGCCTTATGATATTGCCAGGACACTGAGAGAAGTTGTGGATGAGAATGAAGGCAATGCTGATGTTGATGTTGTGAGTGAGGAATCCGAGTCGGACACAGAACTAGTCACAATAGATATGAAGCCAGAGGAGAAATGGGACTGTGAGTCCATCCTAAGTACCTACTCTAACCTGTATAACCACCCTAAATTGATCACAGAACCAAAAAAAGTAAGTAGATTAAAGTTTGTCTAATAATTAAAGTGTGGAAGGTGTTATGGATTCTAGAAAGAAAAACTATTTTGATTTAACTGCAAGATAACTTTCTATATTCTAGCCGATGGTAGCTTAAAGTAAGTTGAAAGTAAAGCAGAATGCACCTTAAAGAGGCTCGCAACCGGATTTAGCATTAAAAATAGTAATTTGTAAATATATGTCAAATGCTTATATAAATGGGTAAGATTTAGTTTAGGATAATAAATTCTGTTAAAAAATGCATTTCAAAAAAAAAGAAAAGAAGAAGCTCTGGTGGGATTCGAACCCGTGACCCTCCATGCGGAGACAAACATGAAAAACGAGGAAACACCTTTACCCCCTCGTCTTTTACCCCCTCGTCTACCAGCGCTCTCTCTATATATGGTAGCGAATTAACGTACTTCACTGGTAGCGATTGATAGTACTTTATTTGGCTCGGGTTTATGTCTGAGCCCGTGTAGAGAAGCAACAACAACAACTATACCGTCAGCTGACGCTATAGAAAAACGATGGAAAATATCTAAAAAAAACTAAGATTCGGTGACGATTCTTGAGACTTTTTTTGGACTGATCATAATTTTTTAATGTCAGAAGCCAAAAAATGCCACAAATTTGCTTTTATTTGAGTATTTTATTTTATTTTATTTTGACAAGTACACCATCCGGTTGCGAGTCCCTTTAAGGCATATTGTGTTTTTCTTTCAACCTGTTTTAAGTTGTCACCTGTCTTCACAACTAGAAACAGGCTATTGGGTAAAAGGTTAAAAGATTTATGCATTAAAAGAATAATCTGATATTATATTAATTGTCCTTAACAATTTTGCTTGCAAGCAGCATGTCTCTGTCTAAATGACAGTAATACAGTAAAATTTGTAAAAGGGCTGTCATTTTTATGCCCCCAGAATCTACGATTCGGGGGAATATAGTTTTTGTCATGTCTGTTGGTTCGTCCGTCCGTCCGTCTGTCTGTCTGTGCCAAAAACCTTAACCTTGGCTATAACTCTTGCATTTTTGTACCTGGACCTTTTATACTTGGCATGTGTCTTCCCTGTATCAAGACCTTTCCATCCATACAAACCTTTTTGACCTTGTGACCTTGACATTTGACCTACTTTTGTAAAAATCTTTAAATGGCTATAACATTTGCACCAGTAGGCCCAGGGCTTTCATATTTTGTATGTATATTTCTTTTGTCAAGACCATTCCAACCTTACCAACTTCTTTGACCATGTGACGTTGACCTTGACCTTTGACCTATTTAATCAAACTTTAACCAAAAACCTTAACCTTGGCTATAACTTTTGCATTTTTAAACCTGGGCCTTTTATACTTGGCATGTGCATTCCTCATGGCAAGACCTTTCCAACCATATAAAACTTTTTGACCTTGTGACCTTGTCCTTGAAATTTGACCTACTTTTGTAAAAAAAAATTAAATGGCTATAACATTTGCACCAGTAGGCCCAGGGCTTTCATATTTTATAGGTATATTATTGTGTCAAGACCTTTCCAACCCTACTAACATCTTTGACCATGCGACCTTGACCTTGGACCTATTTAATCAAACTTTAACCAAAAACCTTAACCTTGGCTATAACTTTTGCATTTTTGCACCTGGGCATTTAATACTTGGCATGTGTATTCCTCATGGCAAGACCTTTCCAACCATACAAAACTTTTTGACCTTGACCTTGACATTTGACCTTCTTTTGTAAAAATCTTTAAATTGCTATAACATTTGCACCAGTTAGCATAGGGCTTTAATATTTTGTATGTATATGTTTTATGACAAGACCTTTCCTACCATACCAATATCTTTGACCATGTGACCTTGACCTTCACCTTTGACCTATTTAATCAAACTTTAACCAAAAACATTAACATTGGCTATAACTTTTGCATTTTTGAACCTGGGCTTTTTATACTTGGCATGTGTATTTTTCATGGCAAGACCTTTCCAACCATACAAAACTTTTTGACCTTGTGACCTTGACATTTGACCTACTTTTGTAAAAATCTTTAAATGGCTATAACATTTGCACCAGTTGGCCCAGGGCTTTAATATTTTGTATGTATATTTCTTGTGTCAAGACCTTTCCAACCATACCAACATCTTTGACCATGTGACCTTGACCTCGATCTTTGACCTATTTAATCCAACTTTAACCAAAAACCTTAACCTTTTGCATTTTTGCACCTTGGCCTTTTATACTTGACATGTGTTTTCCCTTTCTAACCATACAAAACTTTTTGACCTTGTGACCTTGACGTTTGACCTACTTTTGTTGAAATCTTTAAATGGCTATAACATTTGCACCAGTAGGCCTACGGCTTTCATATTTTGTTTATATATTTCTTGTGTCAAGACCTTTCCAACCATACCTACGTTTTTGCCCTTGTGACCTTGACCTTTATTTGTATAAATCTTTATACGCCTATAACAATTGAACCAGTAGGCCTAGAGCTTCCATACTTTATAGGTTTCTTGTGTTAAGACTTCTCCAACCATGCCAATGTTTCATTTACCCTACGACCATGACTTTTGACCTACTTTTGCAAATAAGCATTACATTACAGAACATGATGCTGGCTGGGGGCATTTGTGTTTCACAAACACATTGCTTTTCATCTGATCATCACCAAACTTTCTGAAAATGTTTGTTGACATAAAATGGAGACCAATTTGGATAACCAGCGGCACCAATTTATGCTAGGCCCTTTGGAGTAATGGCCCTTGAAGTCATCAAAATGGCGCTCCACTACAGTTTCAGCTCTCTAACTTTTACGTTTGATAGTCTGGATTCCCCTCCCTGTATCATCGGGGGCATTCGTGTAACTGGGACACGCTCTTGTTCAGTATTTTTTCGAAATCTTTATCCTAGCAGATAGTAGCTTAAAGCAAGTTGAAAGTAAAGCAGAATGCGCCTTAAGGCGCATACTGCTTTACTTTCTACCTGCTTTAAGTAATCATGCTTGAAAAATAGAAAATTTGGAAATTGTAGGATTTTTCATTAGCAACTTATGGCAGCCCTGTTGTTAAAGTAATTTTTGGTAAGAAATTAGTGATTATTTACAGGTTACGTTAAAGGGTCCACATGGTCTTCCCGAGAACTCCTTACAGAAGAAAGGGTTGACAGAGCAGGCAGTGACGGAGGCCTTTGGCAGTCTGCACAGTGATAAGGCCAGTACGTATAGACCAAAAGATGAAACCACTGAGGAGAGGGTAGAGAGGAAGAAGGCTGTCAAACAGGAGAGAAAGGTGAGCTCCTTCCTTCTCTTATGGAAAAATGTGCTTTACTTTCAACCTGCTTTAAGTTGGCATATGTTTCATAACTAGACATAGGCTATTGGGTAATGTGTTAACAGGGGAAGTGTTAAGAATGGAACTGTACAGTATGATGCAGGGTTCCAGATAAGGGGGAGAAAACTGAACAAATCAAACAATTTCTTACTCATATTAACACCAAATCCTATGGTGTTAGTACTCATTAGAATCATCTCTTCGAGACGATTCTATGAGTAGTGACACCATAGGGTTTAAAGGAGAAATAAAGATTTTGGTTTTTGAAATACTCCCCTTATCTGGAGCCCTGAATTGATGTGACTGTCAGCTGATATGTTATTGAATGTTGAAGTGGATGACGTGTAAATTGGGCTCATGACTGTTGGGGCATAAGATGATAAAACATTAATAAAAACAGCAAGATGATGCATACTTTAGTCTCCAATGATCAACATGATTATCTAAGGAACCACTGATTGCTGTTTTTAGCTCACTTGGCACGTAGTGGCAAGGTGAGCTATTTCAATTGTCTTGTGTCCACTGTTGTCCGTCAATACTCAACAAGTCTTTAAATGACATCTCCCTAAACTACTTAATGGATTTTCAACAAACCTGGCAGAAATTATTCTTATATGGTTCTCTTGCAAAGTTGTTCAAATAGTTCCAGTCCATTTAGGTCAAAGAATCTAAAAATATATTTTTTCAACAAAACATTTAAATAACAAGTATACTGGTCACTAGGGTTCAATGTGTTAACCCATTGCACCATAAATGAGCCTTTTTACACCTCATATTTATTCTTCCATTCAAGAAAACAGTTTCAATGTATACAGTCATGAATATGTACCATCAGAAATAGGGGTGTAACGATTCGGCGGTGTACCGATATATTGCGGTGTGAGCTGAATAATATTGCCCCGCGGTTCAGATTCAGAAAAACCGATTTTCTTTGCCTTATTTAAAAACGGTAAAAGAATGGACAAACTTACTTTTGTTTCGCGGAATTGTTTTCGAAACAACGCGTAGTAGACGCAGTCCGGTGTTTTATCCATATCCCTAGCCGTTGTAACAGTACTATTTCGTTTCTGTTTAATCTCGCTCAACGAGACGCTCTTATTAAGAAACAAGCAGCGAATCAAAGGCCTGGTTGAACAAGATTAATACAGTAAACACGATGACAGATGCTTGTTCCATACTTACACGGTATATTGCAATATATTGCGATTCGATTTCTCCGTATTGCGATAAACTGCGATGCGGGTTTCGGCGAATTGTTACACCCCTAATCAGAAATATGTTCATTAAGTTTATCCTATCAGATGATAGCTTAAAGCAGGCTGAAAGTAAAGCAGAATGCGCCTTAAGGCGCATTCTGCTTTACTTTCAACCTGCTTTAAGTTGGCATATGATTCAAAACTAGACACGGGCTATGGGGTAATGTGTTAACAGGAGAAGTGTTAAGAATGGAAACTGTACATTATGACGTGACTGTCAACTGATAGGTCTATGTAATTGAATGTGGAAGTTGATGACGTGTAAATTTGGCTCATGACTGATGGGGCATAAGATGATAAAACATTAGTGAAAACAGCAAGATGATGCATACTTTAGTCTCCAATGATCAACATGATTATCTAAGGAACCACTGATTGCTGATTTTCTCCATTGAAGAAAGTAGTTCCAATTTATACAGTTATGAACATGTAACACAAGAAATATATTCAATATCCTAACAGATGGTAGTTTAAAGCCCTTAGGCCCATTCTGCTTTACTTTTAACCTGCTTTAAGTTGTCACCTGTCTTCAAATAGAAGCCGCCCATGAGGTAAAGGGTTAATGTACTCCTATAGGAGCTCTCTGCTATACCTTAATTTTGCAGTAAGCTGCTACTGGTCTATTAAAGACTGACTGTTCATCATATTTTAAATGACAGCATTTTACAAATTTGACTATCATATATAGATTTTGATATTTCTAAAGACTGTTGGTCCTATGAGCCAAACAACATGATGTATATCTACAGACAGTGAAGACCTCGTGTCTCATGATAGTTGTCTAAGGAACCTCTGATTGTTGTTAGTTAACCCATTACCCCATAGCCTGTTACTAATTTTGAAAATAGGTGACTACTTAAAGCAGGTTGAAAGTAAAGCAGAATGCGCCTTAAAGCGCATTCTGTTATACTTTCAATCTGCATTAAGCTACCATTTGCTAGAATATAGAAAATAGTTCTGATCATGCATATTCATCACTGTCTAGATTGGAATTATTTTCCTTGGTGGAATAATAAATCGAAGGCGTATTTATGGGGTAATGGGTTAAATAAAGTTTGGACTTTTTGCATAGAGTGGAATAATTCAATATAGTTTTAACCTATTCCCACTTTAACCTATTTCTTTATCAATTATTCACCTAACAATAATATTTTCATGCTATAGGATATGATAAAACCATTAACTTTGTGTGAACTATTTTATGTATTGCTTTACTGTGGCCTTTAAATTGCTCAGTAATCTCTAATACTATGATGTTCATTATATTGTTCTCTTCAAAAACTAGTATAATCAGTTCCTAATGGTTGAACAAAATAAAATGCCTGCCAGAGCTAAAAATAGAAAAAAACTTAAAAACAACATTTCCAGCCAATGGTCCAAATTCAAAATAATTTCACAAAAATATTTGTCTTTTAGTACTCTTCCAAAGTTTATGTGCCTGTTCCGCTCTGCTGTATGAGCTGATGGATTGAATGTTTAGTGGGCAACATGATGTATAACTGGACAAGTGAAGACCTAGTGTCTTATGATAATTGTCTAAGGAACCTCTGATGGTTGCTCATTAATTACTTGAAAGCTTTTTGCTTGATATTTTAATTCTTTAATACCACAGGGACCCAACACGGTAGACTAGATTTTCAAACAAATTGTAACAAAATGTATATATAAAGCCGAGGGGTACAACTGATTTTCAGTTTACTCACGCCCTACCTCAACAAAACTTGTCATATCTTGAATATTAATTGATTAAAAGACACTATTGTTGCATTTCTGTCTAGCTAACATAATACCATTCCATAAAAATATAACTTAAAAACAACTGTAATTGTGCAATATAAACAGTAACTGCGCCTACCAACTGAAACAGCAGAATTTCTGGTGCCCCTAACCGATAAAACATGTTTAGTGGGCAACATGATGTATAACTGGACAAGTGAAGACCTAGTGTCGTATGATAATTGTCTAAGGAACCTCTGATGGTTGCTCATTAATTACTTGAAAGTTTTTATGCCCCACGATGATCAGTTTGGGGACATACTATTTTACCCCTGTCTGTCCGTCCGTCTGTTCGTTCGTTCGTTCGTCTGGTCCACATACAGTACATACTTTGTCCGGCTAAATCCTCCTATAGTTTTCAAGCTACACCCTTATAACTTGGCAGAGTGTTTGCACATATACCATAGATGTGCATGTGAACAGGATTTTGATCTGCTATAATTTTTGACAAAATTACAGTCAGAATTTATTCAAATGTTTGCCATCGGGAGCATCATATTTGTCTTACAGACAAAGCCATCCCTCTAGTTTGCTTGATATTTTAGCTCTTTAATACCACAGGAACCCGACCAGATAGATTTTCAAACAAATTGTTACAAAATATATATAATTTTATATAGAGACGAGGGGTACAACTGATTTTCAGTTTACTCTCGCTCTACCTCAACAAAACTTGTCATATCATGAATATTAATTGATGAAACAACACTTTTGTTACATTTCTGTCTAGCTAACTTAATACCCTTAAATAAAAATATAATGTAAAACCAACTGTAATCATGCAATATAAACAGTAACTGTGTAAACACTGAAACACCTAAAGTGATGAATATTACACTTCATAGGTATTTTACAACAACATGATGTATATCTACAGACAGTGAAGACCTAGTGTCTCATGATAGTTGTCTAAGGAACCTCTGATTGTTGCTAAATAAAAACAATATGACCTATCAGCACATGTAAGGAATTGATATAGATTTATTAATACATTAATTCTATAGGCTATTTGTTAGATACACTGATAAAGACATGCATAGCAACAATCTTGTTGAAACATTTAATTCATATTCGTTTACAATAGAAATCTGGAAACCCTTTTGAGCCTCAATAGAAGATTAATCAGGGCTCCAGATAAGGGGAGTATTTCAAAAACTACAATCTTTATTTTTGCATTAAACCCTATGGTGTTACTACTCATTAGAACCGTCTCAAAGAGACGACTCTAATGTCAGAGTAGTAACACCATAGGATTTGGTGAGAAAATGAGTAAGAAAATGTTGGATTTGTTCAGTCAACTCCTCCTTATCTGGAGCCCTGATTAATAATAATTGATGTCCTTGAACGAATGTGACAGCTCTAATCAAGTTGACAGTAAAGTACAGTTCTTTCAGGGTGTACGGTGTTGTCCTTAACAGATTCTCAAACACTGACAACAAGCCTTGTGTAAAGGGATAAATATATCTTGTACAGTGCTCCCTCCCTACAATGGCCCTCCCTATAACGACTCTGTCCTTACAACGACCTTTGTGGTATTTTTCTAAACAGGACAGTTATATCCAACCTATTCACGGCTGCAATGTGGTCTGCTGTTTTTTTACATAATGGACATTTTGACAAAAGAAAACCCACCTTAATGATGAGTGGCAAACAGCTTGTATCCAGATCCCACGGCGGCGTCTGATCTGGATATAAGCTGTTTGCAAATGTAAGCCAAACACACAAGTTTTGTCTTCCATTGGGTGTAGTCGTAGAGAGGGAGCGCTGTAATATATATATAAACACAAAGATCAAACAATAAAAACCTTATTTTCTAATTGTGTTGCCTGATATGGCACCATTAAGATAAATTCTCATTTCACTGAACTGCATTGTTTTCACCTGGTTGTGTAACTACACCATGATGCAGCAACTATTTAATGGACAAACTTTGTGTTGCATGTGCCTGTGTTGATGTATTTAATAATAAATGTTTAACTACCTCATAAAACTAGGTGTGCATTTGTTACAGGTGTCACAAGCACATTTTAACCCTGAGCAAAGATACAATTTACAAGCTTGCATCTTGCACACCTGTCTTTATGTAAGAAACTTGCTGTGCATGAACCAATTACGGCCTAGTTGCTATTCCGAATCCCCCTTATCTTCAACACCCTATGCGAGCTACGCGTCATACACATTCCCTTTCATACAGACAAATCCACACCTCTGTGAACTATTACAAATATTCTTTCTTTCCGGCAACAATCATTCTATGGAACAGTCTACCCTCGCACATCGTCTTGCTTCCTGATCTTGAGTATTTCAAGCAGGCAGTAAGCGATGTTAGCCACACTTATTAAATTGAACAGTGTTCTTATCCTCTTTAGCTGTAAAATATTCTCTTTTAACATGTAACATAGCAACTATTTCCCAAACTCAGTTCTAATTTTCTTAAGCTTTTATACTTTTACTTTTTGCTAACCTGCACTGACGCGCAGCTGCGCATAATCCTCGAAAGAGGGTGTCGCAGTATACAAAGAAAGAAAGAAAGAAAGAATTAATTATAACATACATGCACAGTAAAACCTTTCTATTACAACTACTAAGTGTGTTAATTATTAGGTGTTTACGACAGGTGACTTCTTAAAGCAAGAAACAGGAAGCTCCTGAGAGTGTTATGTTCACCTGGCTTTAAGTTGTCACATGTCTTTCATACAATCAATTGGCCTTATTTTAGTGGTCCTAATAGAGAGGTTTTACTGTATTCTAAAATTGCTTACTCAAGATTAGTATGTTTGTAATCAACCTTTTCAATTTTAATATTTGTTCAGGAGAGACGAGCAGAGAAAAAGATGAACAAGAAAGCTTTCACCCAGGAGAAGATCAGACAGGACAAGGAACTTGTAAATCTGAATAAAAACTTAAAATCTGTGAAAATCATTTGATAGCAGGAGAGACATTTGTGGAACTATATTCATGGCTTGCCCCGAGCCAGCTGGAGACGAATACATTGGACCATTAGCAGGTTTAATGTGGAGATGGGAACCAAAGTGCAGCTGCTGTTCTCAAGCAGAGCCCCAGAGAGGTTCCCAGCGGAAGAGGAGGAGGAGAGTTCCAGTGCCCTTTCCATCATAAAAGCATCTACAGAAAAAACCCTATAAGCCACTACATTGTGTGACTAATTAAGTGTTTAAGACAAGTGACTGCTTAAAGCAAGGTGACAGTAAAATAGAAAGCTCCTTTAGGAGCTTTGTTTTACTGTCACCTTGCTTTAAGCTGTCACTTGACTTTTATACAATGAATTATCATTCTTAGTGGTCATAATAGAGAGATTTTACTGTTTTTCATTGAAGGACAATTCTCTTTCATGCTCATTCATGCTAATATTTGTAGTGCCAGTGTGTTGCTCACTTTTATTGCAGGCAATCTTGTAATTAAGCAACTTCTAATTGAATTACTAGTTGTATTAACATCTACTTGATTAACTTAAGATAAGTAACTCTTCTATGTGAGCATTACTTTTATCCCACATTTAGCTGCCACTTATGTTTGAGATTGTCGGTTGGTCAACTGAATATTGGCTTATTACAAGATTGACTGTACATTCAGTATTTAGGATATTGATAATTGGCGTGACATAATACATGTATCGTGTTTTCATTAGGTTTGCTTTACTTGTTTCTGAAAACTTGACAACCTATAGGGTTTTGCATGAATGTTGTAAAAGTTGTTGCATGAAGGCCAGTGTAAAGTCTATTCAATTGTTTATGGTACTTAACCTAACAGAACATTTTTATGCCCCCGGCATCGACAGATGCGGGAGCATATAGTAATCTTCCGTCCGTCCGTAACCAGGTTAAGTAGATTTTACCGTTTCGTCTAGCATCAACACTGCTTATTCAAATGCTTGGATACTTATACAGTTGTTGCCTTGGACCATTCCCTATCCACCAATATCACCCAACCATGATTTTGACCTTGACCTAATTTGGACATAGAATATTTTGAATGGGCTATTTCTTGGTTAACTAGATTTTACCGTTTCGTCTAGCATCAACACTACTTACTACAATGCTTCTATACTTATACAGTTATTGCCTTGGACCATTACAAACCCACCAGTAATACCCAAGCTCAGTTTGACCTTGACCTTGACCTAATTTGGACTTAGAAAAGATTCAGAATATATTGAAATTATTGTCAAGGATGCCACCGTGGGCATAAGCGTTTATTGAACGCAGTCTTGTAGTTTCTTGCAATTAACTCTTCAAAGTTACATGATGAAAATTTGATAAAAATCCTAAGATTTCTAAATTTTCTATTTTTTCAAGCGTGATTACTTTCAGCCTACTTTAAGCTACCATCTACTAAAATGTGTAACTCTCCTGTATAGCTCAGTGGTAGAGCGTCCGCTTGCAGTGCGGGAGGTTGCAGGTTCAATCCCCGGCCGGGTCAAACCAGACTTAAAAATTGGTAGTAATGGCTTCCATCCTTGGCGCTTAGGATTTTGGGCTAGCATTACTACTGGTTTGCTGGTGTCGGGATAAAGTGACTGGCCGGGTACAGTCCCAATGGTGCACCTAAAAGTGCCCCTTCTCATAATCATCAATCTTGATGGAGAGAAGTATTAATAATAAGAAGAAGAAGAAGATAAAAATCCAAAGATTTCGGAAAAATTGCAGCTCTGGAACCGTGACACCATTGCAAACAGTTTGGATACAGATGGGACGCTCAGAAACTAGGCATCTCATCATGATCCACACTGCTGGACACTATGTGCCTATTTTAAATATAAATGTTTGGAATGAAGCTGGGCAATTGTTCAGACAAAAGAACTTCTTGGCCTTCAGAGAGTTAATGAATAAATTGTTAAGATGCATGAAGGTTGTGCAATTGTTTGTACCGATAGGTGCTGTAGCGAGACATTGTTGTTGCACATTGACTGTAATACAGTTAAACCTCTCTATTACGACCACTAAATAATGTTAATTATAAGGGTGTTTATGATAGGTAACCACTTAAAGCAAAGTGGCAGTGAAACAGAAAGCTCCCTTAGGAGCTTTCTGTTTCACTGTCACCTTGCTTTAAGCTGTCATCTGTCTGTCATACAATCAATTATCCTTCATTTTAGTGGTCGTAATAGTGAGATTTTACTGTAGTTGTGATTTTTCTCCATAACTACTGTACTGTACATGTAGGTGGAGCCTAGACTGTGATATTCAAATAAATACTGTTAAAACATTGCAAATTGTTCATTATAATATCACACAAACAATCTGTGTTAACCCTTCCACTCATAGAAGATACTTTGAGCGCATTTAATTCTACCACTGAAGAAAATAATACCAATTTATACAGTCAAGAAAATGTATCATAAGAAATATCTTCTAAATCCTAGCAGATGGTAGCTTCAAGCATGCTGAAAGTAGCGCATTCTGCTTTACTTTCAGCATGCTTTTAGTGGTCACCTGTCTTCAAAATTAGAAACAAGCTATTGGGTAAATGTTTGAACAGCCACTCAAAAGCTGATCAGTAGGCAGTGTTTTAACCCATTACCCCCTAAAAACGCATTTTTACGCCTTTTATTTACTCCTCCACTGAAGAAAATAGTTCCAATTTATACAGTTATGATTATGTATGATAAAAAAATATTTTCTATATTCTAGCAGATGCTAGCTTAAAACAGGCTGAAAGTAAAGCAGAATGTGCCTTAAGGCACATTCTGCTTTACTTTCAACCTGCTTTAAGTGGTCATCTTACTTTCAACCTGCTTTAAGTGGTCATCTATCTTTAAAACTAGAAACAGGCTATGAGGTAATGGGTTAAGACTTCTGCTGTCTTATTTGCATACAGTGGAGAAGACGTTATTCTTTCCCATTTAAACACAAATTACATTATTTTGAAATTTCTAAATATTTCTTTTAATCAAGTGAAATCTTGTTCATTTTTTACCAGTGTTGGTTTAACAATATATAGCAAAATGACAGTGAAGACCCTGATCAGAGGACCTCTGTAGCAGCCCTTGGATCTGGGTGTACAATGTTTGCATAGAACAAGTGTACTCCTCACAAGTATACTCATTTTTAAGGCCGCATAAATATGCATCTGAGATCTATAAACGTTTGGTCTGTTTTACCCATTAACCCATAGAAGCGCCTTTTATTAGCTTATTGTGGCCTAGTGGTATAGTCACTGTGACTTACATCACTAAGCTCCTCACCGCTGCGAGTTCGAATCCTAGTAGGGTCGTTCGGATTTTTCATGTGGGGAAGCCTTCCAGCTGGCTTGCAAAAGGTTGGTGGTTCTACCCAGTTGCCGATTTGTGCCTGAAACAGTGCATAAAGGACTTCTGGGGTCTTCCTCCACCTGTAATTAGCTGGACGTCGCGATATGACTGAAATACTGTTGAAAGCGACGTAAAATCAAAACATAAATAAATTTATTAGCTCACCTTGCCAAGGTGAGCTATTTGATCGTCCTGTGTCTGTCCATCATCAACAATTTCTTAAACATCTCCTAAGATGGATTTTTAGCTCACCTGAGCACAAAGTGCTCAAGGTGAGCTTTTGTGGTCAGTCAATGTCCGGCGTCGTGCGTTGTGCGTCAACAATTTCTTCAAACATCTTCTTCCCAAAACCACTTGCCTGATTGCAACCAAACTTCACAGGAATGTTCCTTGGGTTAAGCTCTTTCAAAGTTGTTCAAAGAATTTGAAACCATGCAGAACTCTGGTTGCTATGGCAACCAAAGTGAAAAAATAAGGAAATCTTAAAAAATCTTCTCGTCACAAACCACAAGAGCCAGAGCTTAGATATTTGGCACATGTCATTACCTATAGGTCCTCTATCAAAGTTGTTCAAATTTTGCCCCGGGGGTCAACGTTTTACAAAGAGTTATATAGTGAAATGTTCAAACATCTGTTTCTCTGAAACCAATATGTCCAGAGCTTTGATATTTAGCATGGTATTACTTCTAGAGGTATTTGACTTATATTGTTGAATTGGTTCCGGTCCGTTGCATATCTGGGTCACCGGAGCTAAAAATAGATTTTTTTCCACAAGAACTTAAAAAATCTTCTCGTCTGAAACCATAGTACACTGAGCTTAGATATTTTGCACATAGTATCGTCTACAGATCCTCTATCAAAGATGTTCAAATTTTGTCCCTGGGGTCAAAATTGGCCCCGCCCCGGGGATCACAGTTTTACATAGAGTTATATAGTGAAATGTTCAAACATCTTTTTCTCTGGAACCAATATGACCAGAGCTTTGATATTTGGCATGGTATAACTTCTAGAAGTCCTTCACACATATTGTTGAATTGGTTATGGTCTGTTGCATATCTGGGTCACCAGAGCTAAAAATAGATTTTTTCAATGAAAACTTCAAAAATCTTCTTTTCTGAAACCATGGTACACTGAGTTTAGAAATTTTGTACATAGCATCGTCTACAGGCCCTCTATCAAAGTTGTTAAAATTTTGTCCCTGGGGTCAAAATTGGCCCCGCCCCGGAGGTCACCGTTTTACGTAGAGTTACATAGGAAAATGTTCAAACATCTTTTACTCAGAAACCAATATGGCCAGAGCTTTGATATTTGGCATGATGTAACTTCTAGAGGTCCTTCACATATATAGATGAATTGGTTCTGGTCTGTTGCATATCTGGGTCACCGGAGCTAAAAATAGATTTTTTCAATGAAAACTTCAAAAATTATCTTGTCTGAAACCATAGTACACTGAGTTTAGAAATTTTGCACATATCATTGTTTACAGGTCCTCTATCTTAGTTGTTCAAATTTTGCCCCTGGGGTCAAAATTGGCCCCGCCCTGGGGGTCACCTTTTACAAATCTTCTTTTCTGAAATCACGTGACCCATCCTAGTGTTACCATGGTCAGGTGAGCGATCAAGGGCCATTCTGGCCCTCTTGTTACAAAACTTGGCCGGAATTATCCTTATACATGTACATGTATGTTCAAACAGTTACAGTCCATTGTATATCTAGGTGACAGGAGCTTAAAATATTTCAATGAAAACTTTTAAATGTCTTCTTGTTTGAAACCACAATACCCTGAGCTTAGATATTTGACACAAAGCATCATCTACAGGTACTCTACCAAGATTGTTCAAATTATGCCCCTGGGGTAAAAAATGACACCCACCCTGGGGGTCAGATTTATAAAGGGTTATACATGTACTGGTATCTACAAACATCTTCCTCTCTGAAACTTATATGGCCAGAGCTTTGATATTTGGCATGGTCACACTTCAAGAGGTCCTTTACCAATATTGTTGAACTGGTTCCAGTCTGTTGCATATCTAGGTCACAGGAGCTAAAACTATTTTAAAAAAATCTTCCCGTCTGAAACCACATTATGTTAAGCTTAGGTATTTTGCACAAAGTATCATCATCAGAATCTCTATCAAGATTGTTCAGACCGTCTCTGGGTCAAAACTTAACCTGTCAAGGAGGGGAATGTGGGGAGAGGCTCACAAATTTACATAGAGTAATATAATGAAATCTTCAAATATCTTCTTCTTTTGAAACTAATTGACATTTGTTACAGTTTAACCAGTTTAGTCCTTTACCAATATTGTTGAAATGGTTCCAGTCTGTTCCATATCTGGGTCACATGAGCTAAGAATAGATTTTTAGCTCACCTGGCACAAAGTGCCAAGGTGAGCTATTAGGATCGCTGGATGTCTGCCCTCTGTATGTCCACAATTGCTTCCTTGCCACTCTAGTGGCTACACATCTCTTTAGATCTTAATGAAACTTGTTCAGAATGTTTGCCTCATTGCAATCTAGGTCAAATTGGGATGTGGGTCATGTCCAGTCAAAAACTAGGTCACAAGGTCAACTCATAGCAAAACTTGAACACACTAGAGGCTACAAATCTCATTTGATATTCAAGAAACTTGGTCAAAATGTTTCCTCATTGAATTCTAGGTCAAGTTCGAATTTGGGTCATGTCCGGTCAAAAACTAGGTCAAATCATAGACAAGGGCCATTATGGCCCTATATCACTCAGCTCATACACCATGTAAAACTTGACTTATAGTGACCTAGATTTTGACCCAACATAAACCACATTCAACCACGACCTAGATTTAATTGAGGCAAACATATTGAGCAATTTTCATCAAGATCAAATGAGAAATGTAGCTTCTAGAGTGTTAACAATATATTTTAATGATTTGACCTAGTGACAAACGTAGTTCACTAGGTCAAATCTTAGGAAAAGCTTGTGAACACCAGTTTTAGTCCAATTTTTATCACGACCATCTTGACAAAATCTAGGTCAATTTTGAATATGGTAATTGGGATCATAAAGTAGGTCACTAGGTCAAGTGAGAGGATTCAATCAGGTGAGCGAACCAGTGCCATCATGGCACTCTTCTATGATTTCATCTAGTGACCTAGTTTTTTGCTGGACATGACCCATATTTGAATTTGATCTAGAAATCAATGAGGCAAAACTTTTGACCAAGTTTCATGAAGGTCTAATGAGATTTGTAGTCTCTAGAGTGTTTACAAGGCTTTTCTATGATTTGACCTAGTGACCTAGTTTTTGACCGGACATAATGGGTGGATAATTGTGGTTATCAAACTTGACAGGGCTGTTATGGTAATAAATCCTCCAATAAAGTTTCAAAGAAATCAGTAAACAATCTGTATACGGCCCTTTGTAGAATTGAAGAAACAGTTTCCGCTCCATAACTTCATAGGGAGGTTTATTACCACAACAGCTTGGACAACTTCGATAACAACATTTATCTACTCATTATTTACAGAATTATGACCCCTTTGTAGAATTGCAGAAACAGTTTCCGGTCAATAACTTGAGTAATTTTAAACGGATTTCTTCGAAATTTCATATCAAGGTTAATTTTTACCATGGCAACTCGGACAAGTTCTATAACCACAATTATCTGCCATTACTTATGAAATGACGGCCCTTTGTAGAATTGTCGAAACACGACGTTGAAATTGGTCTAGTTTTCCACAAGTTTTGCCCCTTTTAAATTAAAATATTAGAAATGTGTTATTTTCCACACTTTCTTCCAATATGCTTTTACATATTAAGCTGACATTTTTGTATATGATTTTCTGATAAACTGCATATTGAGTTTTGCACATGCTATGCCCCCTGAAGGATGTATTATGTACTGTTTGACCTAAGGGGGGTGTATTATGTACCACCTTGCGGGACTCTTGTTGTAATTAAAGTATCTATGTAATTGTATGTGGACAGAAATACAACACAACGTTGAACAATGCTGCATGCAACTTTATTAGCGAGCAATGAAAGAAATAACAAAAACACTGTAAACATCTAAACATGAGAAAAATATTTCGTGAAAGAAAAATAAAACATACAAAGTTTTAAGGAAATTTATTGTTAAACCCATTCCCCCATATACGCCTCTAATTTATTCCTTAACTGAAAATAATAGTTCCAATATATACAATTATGAATATGTGTGATAAGAAATATTTTCTATATTCTAGAAGATGGTAGCTTAAAGCAGGCTGAAAGTAAAGCAGAATGTGCCTTAAGGCACATTCTGGTTTTTTTTTAACCTGCTTTTAGTGGTCACCTGTCATCAAAACTAGAAACAGGCTATGGGGTAATGGGTTAAAGCAAAATAGTAGTAAATGCTTAAAACAACCACATGTATGTATTCGTTGTACATGGGAGATAAAACAACCAGAACTGTAAGCCAGGCTATATCCCCCAACCACCACTTCAACCACAAGGATGAATGTTTGTGAGCATGAATTCACAATATTTCAGTAATTTATAGAAATGCATTGTTTCAGGCATACAATTGAAATGTGTGTTTTTAGGGTTTTTCAAAAGTTTTGAAAAGGGAGACATATTGGTGAAAATATATGATAAGAGTTCCAATCAGAATGTTGATCTTGAAATTCAAAACAGTTTTGAAATTATGTTCTATATTAACTTTTGTACCAATATTTTGAAAAGGGCAGTAACTCCTGTAATAGTCTTTAGATTATCATGAAACTTTAGAGTGCACAGGTTCCCTTAATAGAAAGATTGAAGATTAACTTTCAGCCAGATGGATGCAGAACTGTAGAAGTCCAGACGAAATTGCTGAAGTAATCATCATTTCTAAAATCTTAAACAGGGCAATAACTGTGATTGAATTGTAGAAAAACTTGCAGATGCACATGTTCCCATGACAAAGTTTCAGAAAAATGGACCAAAAATTGTAGAAGCATGGACAAAATTGCTGTAAACATAATCCTAAAAGGGGCAATAACTCTCGTAATATGGTCATAGCAAAACTTGCATGTGCACAGGTTCCCATGACGGGAAGTATGTATAGTTTGAGAAACAGTATGTAGATAACTTTGTTGTGGGGGTATAATGAATTAAAAAAATGTTTAAACATGAGTTTAAACAAGACATGCGGTATGTATTACAATACAGATTACCTGAGAGAACTTGTGTAGGCTTATAATGTAATGTTGTAAAACACACTTATAATAAACAATATTTAGTTGACACTTTCTAGTTCAAAAGGCAATCCAAATGAAATGTATCTTGATGTCCCAGAGGTTGATTTTGTTACAATAAGTATTGCATATAAGTAAGTACACTTTGCAATATTGATAGTATGGCAATAGAATTTCCCCCTGCAATAGCCCTACCTATAACCAACAGTTACTTGTACAGTAAAAACCCTAGTTATTATAAGACCACTAAAAATAAGGCTAATTGTTTGTATAAAAGACAGGTGACAGTTTAAAGCAAGGTAACAGTAAAACAGAAAGCTCCTACAGGAGCTTTCTGTTTTACTGTCACCTTGCTTTAAACAGTGACCTGTTCTTAACCCCTAATAATTAACACAATTTAGTGGTCCTAATAGAGGGGTTTTACTGTATTTAGTGTAAGTATAGATATCGACAAAATAAAGTAAGGAATTTCAATATGGTTAAAGCATCCTAAGGCTATTATATTGAGGAAAGTGTTAATTGATTGAAGTATGTACAGGTGAGTTCACTTTGTAAAGTAAGCGTTAAAATTGTATAAACATTTAATAGAAGGACAAGAATTCCACAGAAATGAATGTCTTACAAAAGTGTTTTCTATCGCCATCAATGCTATTGTTTACTGCTAGTGACACCTTTATGTGAATTCAGTAGAATCATTTATTTATGCTTTTCGGTGGATTACCACGAAATAGCAGTGGATGATCACTTGGTAATCCACTGCAGTGGATTATCACCAATCGCTTTTTATTATGAATTTTCCCCGTAGGGCGCCCCAAGAATTATAGTCAATCGTGTCTTATCGTTAAATTCCGGCAGTCCGATTTGTCGCGAACTACTCACCGGAAGAGCACGAATCCAAACTCGGGAGCAACGAGTGACTTCATTATACCGCCAACTGTCACGCGCATGTGTTCGACATAAAACGTGGGGCTCAACACGGGATAAATAATGTACGTTCGCTTTCAATTTTTAAACAATTTCGTTTAAAAAGTGGCTTAAAAGCATAAATAAATATATTTCTTTGAGACAATTGTAAGGAGTAGTCAAACAACAAAGTTTTGCAGTGTAAATATTTGGAATACAGTAAAATGTCTCTATTACGACCATTTGAATACTGTAGATAATCTGGTATTTAAGGCAGGTGACTGCTTAAAGCAAGGTGAACATAAAACAGAAAGCTCCTTAAGGAGCTTTTTTGTTTTACGTTCACCTTGCTTTAAGCAGTCCCCTGTCTTTTATGCTGTCAATTAGCCTTCTTTTTAGTGGTCCTATTGGAGAGGTTTTACTGTATTTAGTTTCTTAAATGCTCATTTTGGGCCCTAGTACTAAATAATGTGAGATGAGAAAAAGCAGTGTAAAAAAACGAAAAAACAAACACATATACATGTATTCATACTAAAACTGTAATGTATTATATTGCATTATATTACAAAGCAAAACAAGGAAAATAGCTAGAAAGCAATTTAAGTCAAAACGGAAGTTCCTTTGGGAGAAAGTTGCCTTTGGGCTGATATGTAGATCTCATGGTGATATAGCAATATACAGTAGTTATTATATACAGTCAATATTGTACTAACCTACCACTCAATAGACGACCCATGTGCAGCATTTAACACATTCAACCCTAGCAACGAGTATACTCGTCATTTAAAAACCGTGTATCTGTGAGGATTACACTTGTCCCATGCAAACAGTGTAGATCCTGATCAGAGGGTTCATTAAGGAGCCCTCTGATCAGGGTCTAAACTGTTTGTCATTTTGAAATGTTTTGTTAAAATCAACCCTTCGTTATTAGTCAAAAATGGGCTAGACTTGAGTCAATACACATGGTTGCTTAATGTAGGATGAAAAAAATGCAGAAAGCTCCTGATGCTATAGGTTTCTATTACATTAAGCAGTCATACTTAAGATGTATCCAAACTACTCCAATAAGTGGTTATTTAAGAGGAGATTGACGCTATTCATATAAACATAAGATGTACAGTCAAACTTGTGTTGAGTCACCAGTCAGTGAAGAAGTATGGAGATATTGAAATACCATTGGCAGCTTAACCCTTTAAAGTGGTCACCTGTCTTCAAAACTAGAAACAGGCTATGGGGTAACGGGTTAATATGCTTATTCTGAGGTGCTCCGAGGCGTTTTGTATGGGAGAAAATGTTAGTCTTTACATCTTTTGAATGGTCTCTTAACACAGGTTTATACATGTACTGTACTCATGTTATATACATTGTATATATCGATACAGAATCTGTCATTCACTATTCCTAATAACCGTACAGTCAAATTTGTATTAACCCTTTCTTCCACATGAACACTATAGGATCTCAAGCCTTTCTCTGCAAAAATGATAACAGTGGAACCCTCCAAACCAGAACCTCTTAATAACGGAATTCTCTCTACTAACAGGACAAAAACTTTGTTCCCGTTTCAAACCCTTTTTTTTTTTACCCTGTGACACCATGAATACACATTTTTATGCCTTTGAATTATTCCTACACTTAAGAAATATAATTATGAATAAATGTCTATATTCTAGTAGATGATAGCTTAAAGCAGGTTGAAAGTAAAGCAGAATGCGCCTTTAAGGCGCATTCTGCTTTACTTTCAAGCTTCTTTAAGTGTCCGCTATCTTCCATACTAGAAACAAGCTATTGGGTAATGGGTTAAAACCCCTCTAAACCAGAAACCCCTCTAAAACGGAAATTTATGTCTAGTTTAGAGGGGTTTCACTGTATTCATTGATGGTGTTGAATTTATTAGTAATTCCAGATTTGGAGGAAAGGGTTAATAATTCTTTTAGTAAATATTTATGACTGTATAAATTATTATTTTCTTCAGTGGAGGAATAAATTAAATGTGCTAAAAGGCTCTTCTATGGGAGAAATGGTTAATACGAGGTATGTCCAAAAAGTTTGTAGAACTTTGCGGACATACCTTGTACTTCTTCATTTTGGTGGTCAATCAGTACAGATTTGACTGAAAGCTATTTCACCATTCACAGACCTGAATGAGTATTTGTTCACTGTGACAAACAGTTCTTAGGCTGGGTAACATACTCGCTGACACTGACTGGTAGATCTCTCAGTTTATCTATCACATGTTTCTTAGCCAGGTCCTTGTAGACAGACACCAGTGGGTCGTTAGTCTTCAGACAGTGGAAGGGTACAAAGACACTCTCTGTGCCGTCTATTGTACTGTTGGTTGGGCAGGACTTAACAGGGCCCTTGGAAAAGCAGGTCTTCCTTCGCCGCTTTTGAATCATCACCAATGTCTTTTCCAATGGCACGACATTCTCTGCAGATAGGTAAAAGACATTTAGTATAGCATGTAAACAATTTTGGAATACAACCTCATAATTCTAGTATAGTAGAGTACATCAAGGGCAGATAACTAGAGCCTAAACAATACTGAAATGAAGCCTTTTCTAGCATATCAAAGTATATCAAAGGCAGATAACTATTGCCACAATGATTAGATTTCAACAATGACTGCACTCCTTCGAGAACTTAGAGCTACTGGTATATACTTTGTGTGCAATTATAATCAAAATCCATTGAAAACTGTAGTTGTAAGAGTGTAAACGATGTTAGATATGGCATTTTCAGCAATTCAAAGGTAGATAACTCTCGATATATTCGTCCGAACTCTTATGGTCATATAGAAAGTAAACACTGGCTCATAGCATAAAGTTGTATCTAAAATGCGCTCTAAAGGACCTGTTTTCTTCATGTAAAATGATGTGTATACACGCTTCTAGGGTTAAATAGTGGATTGATATACATTGTACTTACTTGCAAGCTTCCTAGTACGTGGTACTTGTAAGGTATGTTGTAGGGCTGTGGCATCACACTGTGCGTCTGGTATGAGATATGTTGATAAGAATGGATGGGGCTCTGGGATAGCTACCTGGTAGGGGTCTCTCAGGTCACTGCCTACACCAGCCATAGGGTCACCACATAAACCACACAATTTGGGACTGAGAATCTTACTGGCCTATTGGTACAAGAAGAGTTATATCCTATGTCAATGTTGGCAATCTTATGTGTACAAATCTCAGGGGTTTCCCTGACCCCACAATGATATAGAAGTGGGTCCCTCATTTTCACAAATGACCCCTAAATTAGGAACTTTGGTGTTTTCTATTCTATATTGTGGGGGTCCAGAGACCCTCATTTTTTAAAAGTAAAGGGAAACCCTGAAATCTTCTATAGAGTCAACTTGTGTTGTGTGACTGATAAATGAAAAATCATGGTGATCTATACAGACAAGTTTGAAATAAATGTTATGCAGAAAGCATTAACCCATTACCCCATAGACTGTTTCTAGTTTTCAAGATGGGTGACCACTTAAAGCAGGTTGAAAGTAAAGCAGAATGTGCCTTAAGGTGCATTCTGCTTTACTTTCAGCCTGCTTCAAGCTACATTCTGTTAGGATATAGAATAAATTTCTTGTGGTGCTTATTCATAACTGTATAAATTGGAATTATTTTCTTCAGTGGAGGAATAAATTATAGGCATAAAAAGGCTTATCCAACTTTGAAAAAAATCACAATGTTTCCGTATAAAATTTAGGTTTCAAGTGTCCTTGACTTCATTTAAGTATTTTCAGTACAATAAAGCCTACCAAATACTATTAACCCATAACTCCTTAACCTGTTTCTAGTTTTGAAGACAGTGGTGACTGTTTAAAGCAGGTTGAAAATTCAGCATTCTGCTTTATTTTCAGCCTGCTTTTAGCTATTTAGCTACCATCTGCTAAAACATGTACATGTATATGGAAAATATTTCTTATAATACATATTTATGACTGTTGACTGAATAAGATCCATTTTCTTCAGTGGAGGAATGAATTAAAGGCATCAAAGTGCGTATCTATGGAGTAAAGGGATAAAAATAATTTATAATTTAAGCATCTACCATACCTTAATAGAAGAGGTTTCTCCATTTGTTACAACTGACATATGTAGATGTGGAAGCTTAATCTCAACAGAGCCATCTTGAAGTTTGTAAATCACAACTTCATCTCTGAAAAATAATTTTACAGGAATTTTTACAGTAATCTCTTCTATTGCTTGTACAAGGCTACAAAATGATGTATGAGCTATCACTTATACATGTATATATAAGTACCTGTACATGTATACATATGGCAACTATGCCATCATTTTAAATTCTTTTGGAAAATCTGAAAAGCATGCTTTTAGCAATGAGGCTACACACCTGTGTTAACTCATTGAGCCCTAGTGACATGAATATGCGCCCTTTACCAAACATGTACCTGTGAAGAGTACACTTGTCTATTGCAAACAGTGAAGTCACTGATAAAAGGGCTCCTGCAGGAGCCCTCTAATCAGGGACTTCACTGTTTGTCATTTTGAAATATCATAAAAAACAACCCTTTATAGTTGAAAGGGGACCAGCCGGGAGCCTTTATTGTACACTGGAATTGTCTATTGGAGGTTTCAGGGAATAATGAGCTAAGCAGCTATTCAAACGAAAACACATTTTTTGAGACAAGCAGCAGCTTCATGTCAAAATGTAATCAAGAAAGCTCTTTTGGAGCTATTTGCATTACTGTTGTCATGCATTGAACTTGAATACACACCCTAGCAGTGTACCAGTAAAGAGCACTTTTTCCTATGCAAACAGTGTAGATCAGATCACAGGGTTCTTATATGAGCTCTCTGATCGGGGTCTACACTGTTTTTCGGTTTTGCCATACATTGTAAAAAACAATCATAGGTAGTCAAAACTTGACCAAACTTAATTGGAAAGTGAGTTGTCCATTTCAAGTTTCTGATTCAATGATCAAGTTAAGCAGCCAGCCATAATAAGAGAATTGCATGCTTCTTCATTCTGGACATGCCATTAAATCTATGTACAAATAATGTTTGAGAATTTAGCTACAATTTGAGTTATTTCATATGTAGGAAAAGTTGGAAAACATGTTATTTCAACTCAAGCAAGTTTAAGTTATTGAGAATCAACTGCATAAATTCTGTTCATCATGTTTGTCAAAATGTCTACTTTTAGAAATTCTACCATAAGCAGCCTTTTACACATTACCCCATAAATACGCCGTTTAATTTATTCCTCCATTGAGGAAAATAGTTCATTTTGAAACAAATATGAAAGTATGTATCATCAGAAATATTTCCATATTCATGCAGATGGTAGCTTAAAGCAGGCTGAATGTAAAGCAGAATGTGCCTTAAGGCACATTCTGTTTTACACTCATCCTGCTTTAAGTGGTCACCCATCTTCAATACCTGAAATAGGCTATGGGGGTAATATTGATTAGCTAAAGTTAATGACATTATGAAATGACTGAAAGAGAAGCAACTGGTTCTTACTTTACAAGGGGGTCTGTTAAGTCTGCAGTGTCATCATCAACTGTAACTTCTACATCCGACTTCAGTGGGTTCACTTCTACTTTGTGAGACGAAGTAATGATCTTGAGTATCTGTAAGTGAAATACAGAAAGGATCAAAACAATCTCAAAGCTGCTTACTGAACAACGTTTAAAATAAAGAATCATTAAAGTTTATATAAAGCTTCCGAGAGTAATGAAGGAATATCAGCATTGTTAAAGTTTGATACAACCTGGCAATAGAGAGTTGTTTTACTAGGTGTGCCATTATCGGTTTGAGCACAGTGCATTGCTGAAATTCTAAATTTCACTCCTCCCTTTGTAGAGGTGTGGAAATGATAACAGAGTGACAGAATTTTCTGATCCTGGTCAGGCGTTACATTTAGTTGGGCATGATCTGGAATGTAACTTTTTGCCAAATACTGGGGCCCGTTTCAAAAAAACTTTGTACGACAAATGTCGTAAGTCAGATTATAAAAGTCTCAATTACTATTTATTTCTCCATCTTATCCTGTCTTTTGATATCTTTTTTGGAATCGTCTTGAAAAGACGATTCCAAAGAGATGTCACAAGACAGGATTAGATAGAGAAATCAGAAATTAGATAGAGAAATCAGAAATTAAATGTATTTTAAAGTTTTGACTTACGATCGTTTTTGTCTTACGAAGTTTAATGAAACGGGTCCCTGGTCTCCAATATTCATAAAATTGATAGTACATGCATTTTGAATCCATAGTTACCTTTTTATGGGGGTAGGTTTGGGATGGTTTACTGGTGACAACAAGCTTGTCTGACAAACCACAGTCCAGGGCTAGAACTGTTTCACACTGTTTCATGGTTTTCTGGTCAACCTGAACACATGAAATAGAACATAATAATAAATTTAGAGCCACAGAAGCACTGACACTAAAACAGGTTGCTAAGGACTAAACAGTCAAAACTCTCTGAAGAAGTGTGGTCATCTCTAATGATATTTGACATTATCTAAGACTATTCAATGCAGGAGAAAAATAAAGCACAAAACATGTAATATATTAACCTGGTAAACAACCTTGTAAGACTGAAATAGAGTTGAAGTAAATTTTCGAAAGAGTTCATTATGCTGGTAAATCCACATTTTAAGTACCATTTTCTTCAAAACAATTGTTTTGAAGAAAATGATTCTTAAAATAGAGAGTTGAAGTAATTCTCTTTGGTTTTAACACTTTCACACAAACCTTGTTTTCAGTGAGGACCGAGTACATTTGTAATATGATACCTAGTGTCAACCACAGAAACAAGAATTCCTCAGAATTTGATGTCTCTCCAGGATGAGAAAGTAAAAGGGAAAAGGTAAATAATTGTAAATCTAGTTAAACCATTACTCCATAAATACGCCTTTCACTTATTCCTCCACTGAAGTAAGTAGTTTCACTTTATACAGTAACGAATATGTACCGTTAAATATTTTCTATATCCTAACAAATGGTAGCTTAAAGCAGGATGAAAGTAAAGCAGCATGTGCCTTAAGGCGCATTCTGCTATACTTTCAACCTGCTTTAAGTGCTTCAATACTAGAAAAAACTATGGGGTAATTGGTTAACCCAGAAATAACCCATTTAAATTTAGGTAAAGGTCGAAGTCAAATTATGGTTGGGTGATAACCTTGTATGGACAGACAAACTCACAGCTAGGGCAATTATTCTGTGCTTACCACATCTATAGATGCCAGGGGCATAACAATGCTTTGAACATGTTTCACAGTTCAACAATTACCTCATAGCTGGTGCCATGTAGGGTTTTAATTCTGTCTCTTGTAATTTCACAGGTAGCCAAGCTAGTGGTTCCAGTGACAGCCATGATCAGCTGTTCTTTTATTGGACGGCTTCTGGGTTTGGCTACAAGTTGACAAACTGCTGGTATATCAAGATTCCTCAAAATTGTGGTCTCATATGGGGTCTTAATCTCAGCATCTACCTGCAATATGAAACAACAGGCTCCAAGGTTATAAAGATTTTGAGTTGAGTCTGAAGTCATTCTCAAGCATTTGATTGGTCAGATTTGAGCCTAGGCTCAAATCTGACCAATCAAATCCTTGAGAACCAACTCAGACTCAACTCAAACACTTTATAACCTTGGACCCAGAACCCATGTGTCACATCCCTCACTCAGTAGCAGAAAATCAAACAATTCCTCTATAAACACCATTTGTTAGAAAGTATGTGAATGTTAAACCCTTTACCCCATAAATATGCCCCTTTACGCCTTTAATTTATTCATCCACAGAAGAAAAAAGTTCCAACTTTTACAGTCAAGAATATCCAGCACAAAAAATATGTTCCATATTTTTCTAACAGATGATAGCATAAGCAGGCTGAACCTAAAGCAGAATGGTCACCTGTGTTTAACCCATTCTCCCATAAATACGCCTTTTTACGCCTCTATTTCATTCATCCACTAAAGAAAATAGCTCCAATTTATACAGTCATAAATACGTATCATAAGAAATATTTTCTACATTCTAGCAGATGATAGCTTAAAGCAGGCTGAAAGTAAAGCAGAATGCGCCTTAAGTGGTCACCTATCTACAAAACTAGGGACAGGCTATGGGATAATGGGTTAAATAGTTACAGTATTGTAGTTTACAAATATTAAAGAAATACATTTCAAAGTGTCAAAATGTCTAATACCTGTGAATAAAGCAGCAAATATCTTCTGCAGATATAACTGTATTTTCCTGTTAGACACGTCATTCTACTAAAGCATGTGTCTACATTTCACAACTGGTTCTTTTAAATTATTTCGAGATGGAATCAAGCAGAGCAGAAATGTCATATATTTACCCATCTGTTGTCCATCTTTGTAACCAGTTTAATGTCAAGTTTATTGGGGATATTTGTCTCATCTGGCATGACTAGAGTAGTCTTTTTGTAGTAGAAAAGCTTGGTTAACTCGTGCATCATCCAGGAGAGTTTTCGTACACTGGCAGGTAGACTGTCCTGTAAAGCAAAAAATTTGATTTGAGTTCATGAAATAATCAGTCTTCTCTAGTTTCAAAGAAACAGTAGCAGAGGATAAATGCCTTCCAAAAGGATAAATGCCTTCCAAAGAGGATAAAATGCAATCCAAATAGGACAAAATGCAATCCAAAGTGAAAGAGGATAAAATGCAATCCAAAAAGGATAAAATGCCTTCCAAAGAGGATAAAATGCCTTCCGAAGTTTTTCTATGTGTTCATGTTTCTATTCAGCTTCAGCGTACTGAACATATCGAACATCTTTAACCCATTCTCCCATAAATACGCCTTTAATTTGTTCATCCACTGAAGAAAATAGTTCGAATTTATAGTCATAATTATGTTTCGTAAGAAAAAGTTTCTTCATCCTAGCCAATGATAGCTTATAGTAGGCTGAAAGTAAAGCAGAATGCGCCTTAAGGCGCATTCTGCTTTACTTTCAACCTGCTTTAAGTAGTTGCCTATTTTCAAAACTAATAAAAACAGGCTATGGGGTAAAGGGTTCTTTCATAAATGCCTAGTGATGAGTATATGCAACATTTACAAACAGTGTTCTAGTGAAGAGTGTGCTTGTCCTATGCAAACAGTGTTGACCAAGAACAGAGGGCTCCTTTGACACTGTTTGTCATTTTGTAACCTAAATAGTAAACAAGAGCACCGCAAGCCGGGCACATTATACGCCCGTCAAATCGATCTTAGAATGTAGTCATACCAAAACCCTATCATGGTAAAAACAAAAGGGGAAGAACCCTGAAAGTTAAGGGTCATATGCTGACCAAGTTTCAAAAGGATGGGAATAAATTTGTTTGAGAAAGAGAGCTACAAACTAAAAAATACCCGTTTTTGACGATAAAAGGGGCATAACTCTTGAATGTCAGGGGCAATCTTGCTGGTTATGGAACTTGACCGAGACATTATGGTCAGACACATGCTGACAAAGTTTCAAAAGGATTGGAATAAATTTATTGGAGTTAGAGAGCGGACAAACTAAAAAATGCCCATTTTTGACAAAATAAGGGGCATAACTCTTGAAAGTCTGGGGCAATCCTGCTGGTTATAGAACATAACCGAGACATTATGGTAATACACATGCTGACCAAGTTTCAAAAGGATTGGAATAAATTTGTTTGAGTTAGAGAGCGGACAAACTAAAAAATGCCCGTTTTAGGTAAAAAAAAGGGGCATAACTCTTGACTGTCTGTGGAAATCTTGCTGGTTATAAAACATAACCGAGACATTATGGTCATTCACATGCTGACCAAGTTGCAAAAGGCCTGAAATAAATTTGTTTGAGTTAGAGAGCGGACAAACTAAAATATGCCCTTTTTTTTACAAAAAAAAGGAGCATAACTCTTGAATGCCTGGTGCAATCCTGCTGGTTATCAAACTTGACAGAGATATTATGGTCATACACATGCTGACCAAGTTTCAAAAGTATTAAAATAAATGTGTTTGAGTTAGAGAGCGGACAAACTAAAATATGCCCGTTTTTTTAAGAAAAAAGGGGCATAACTCTTGAATGTTTGGGGCAATCCTGCTGGTTATCGAACTTGACCGAGATATTATAGTCATACACATGATGACCAAGTTTCAAAAGGATTAAAATAAATTTGTTTGAGTTAGAGAGCAGACACACTAAAATATGCCCGTTTTTGATGAAAAAAGGGGCATAACTCTTGAATGTCTGGGGCAATCCTGCTGGTTATCGAACTTGACCGAGATATTATGGTCATACACATGCTGACAAAGTTTGAAAAGGATTAAAACACATTTGTTTGAGTTAGAGAGCGGACAAACGAATATGCCCGTTTTTGACAAAAAGGGGCATAACTCTTGAATGTCTGAGTCAATCTTGCTGGTTATCGAACTTGACCGAGATATTATGGTAATACACGTTCTGACCAAGTTTCAAAAGGATTGGACTAAATTTGTTCGAGTTAGAGAGCGGACATGAAAAAGTTAACGGACGGACAGACAGCGCCACGACATAATACATCCCGTCTGAAGACGGGCGTATAAAAATGGACTGGACCTAATTGGAAACTGGAATCATCCATTTGATGTTCTCACAGGAGACAGGAAATTCACAAAACGTTGCATGTAGGTGCTGCTATGTTGCATATTAGAAAATGACTCTTCATAGCTTTTAGAAATACCCCTTTCAAATACAGGCAAACTTGTGACAACAGGCCAATTAAAATAAAAAAGTTGTTCTGAATACAGATTACATATTTAAGTGCAGTAAAACAGAAAGTTTCAACAGAAGTTTTCTGCTTCACTTTGTTCTGCATTTAGTCAAAGTTACCCTGCCCAAACAGATTTGTTTCTTCAAAGAATGGTGGTTTAGAAAAAGTTTGATTCTATATATCATCATTGAAACGAGAGAAACGAGCCAGACACGTATATGTATAGTGTCAAAATAAAACAAACTCGAAGTAAAATATTAGTAAACATGGAAGACTTAACTCTTTGCATGCTAGGTATATTTTTCGTCTGCAACAATTGTCATCTGCAACTGTTATGAAATAAGAATTTTCAAATTTTCTTTTAAATTCAGGGTCAGAATAGCAAACAATTTGGATCCTGATAAGACGCTGCGTCACGCGGCGTCTCATCTGGATCCAAAATGTTTGCAAAGGTAATCACTGTGGCAGATATATCCGCCGCTAGCATGCAAAGAGTTTAATTTGTTACCTCATAAGACACCAGTAGATGTAGATGCCTGTTGGTGTTCAGCTCGTCTTTGAGATGTTGGTAACCAACTGCCACTCTGTCATTCATGACTCGCTTGTCCTGTAAGTATCCCCTCATCAGCTCATCTTGTCTGTCTGGCAGAGATTGATCCTGTTCCCATAACAGCTGCTCCACCGACTTCTTGCCTATCAGCTTTAACAAAGTTAAACTTGTACTTTATGCTGTTGTCACAGATAGACATACAGTGCCCCCTCTCTACCATGACACCCAGTGGGAGACACAGAGTATGTGCGTTGTTCGGAGGGAGTCATTATAGGGGAAAAAATTGTTTACATTTGCAAACAGCTTGACTCCAGATCATATGCCACGTAACGCGGCGTCTGATCTGGATTCAAGCTGCTTGTCACTCGTCATTAAGCTTTTTCTGACAAAATGTCCATTTGATATGTAACTTTGAGAAAAACAGCAGACAACATTTTTAAGCTGACGAAATTGCAGTTGTGAATAGATTGGACATAATTATCTTGTTTAGGGAACTGCGACAAGGGTCGTTGTAAGGAGGGAGTCATTGTTGGGAGAGTCGTTGTAGGGAGGGAGCACTGTACATGTCAATCGTTGAAGCATGGCAGAATGAAACTGCATTTCATTTTGCTCTAACTTTGAAAAAGAATTATCTCAAAGCTAACCCTAACCCTATTCCTACTAACAGCCAGGCTAATGTCACAAGACATGCATGGCCAGGTCATGATGTCAAAAGAGATTGGCCAGGTTTATATTTTTCAATTATGTGACTAAGGTTTTTTAGTCATACAAGTACCTCCTCCTGTGTGCAGACAGACAGAGTGTTTCCAGTATACGCCCCCACCACCACCAAAACTTCATTGTAAGATGTGCATGGCATCAAGTTAATCCTTTGCCTGCTGGTCGCGACTTTACTGATTTGTGCAAACAGTTGGGATCCAGATCAAATGCTACACAACACTGCGTCTGATCTAGATCCAAACTATTTGGCACTTGTCTTTAGGTTTCTTTACTTCAAAAATGTATAAATCTAGATTTAACAACTTTTGCAAACGACATTTTCAAAGCAGATGATATCACCACAGGATAAGGGTTAATTAATACGTTTGACGATAACGACTGCAGACTTACCTGGATATGTATGTTTTTCTGTTTTTCACCCACTGGGCCATAGGTTACAATGATTGTGGCCTTCAAGGGCTTGTGTAAATCCTTCAGAGTTGGTTGTGGGTTTGTTACAGTGACTGGGTGGGTTTGTCGTGAGGAAGTGGAGTCAACTAGCATTTGGAGCTCCTTCTTAATGTCTTCAATTCTCAGCTGATGTGTTTGCGCTTTGTCTTTTAGTTGTTGTAAGAGCTGAATGCAAGAAAACAAACTAAGGCTGCAGTTATCTTTAGCACATAAAAAGAGCATTTGTGATAACTGAGTAGTTCAAAGTCTCATCTGGATACACACTATTTCATGATACATGTACCTCCTATTAGATTTGGTAGATATACATTCACTCTTAACCCTTTCCTCCCCTGAAAACTCAAATGGACAATTCTGGTTTTCAATTGAGTCTAGTCCATTTTTGACATTTTAAGGTTGATTTTCACAATATATATCAAAATGACAAATTGTGTAGACCCTGATCAGAGGGCTCCTTAAGGAGCCCTCTGATCAGGGTCTACACTGTTTGCATAGGACAAGTGTACTCCTCACAAGTACACTGTTTGCAAATGATACATATATGCGTGACTAGGGTTCAAAGAGTTAACCCATTAGCACATAGCCTTATTCTAGTATTGAAGATAGGTGACCACTTAAAGCAGGTGGAAAGTAAAGCAGAATGTGCCTTAAGGCACATTCTGCTTTACTTTCAACCTGCTTTGAACTATAATCTGCTTGGATAAAGAAACATTTCTCATGGTACATACTCATGACAGTATTAAGTGGAACTATTTTCTTCAGTGGAGGAATAAATGAAAGGTGTAAAAAGGCGTATTTATGAGGTAATGAGTCAACTGCTATGGACAAAACACTTTGCAGGACAGCCTGGTGTGCTAAAAGGTAAAGAAAAATAGTATCAACTAAACTGTTGATAATTTGCCCAGTCGTAAGTGGTCACTTTACCCTAGTTTGACTGTATCTTACCTGTAGCGGCTGGCTCAGTGATGTATCAGACTTTATCAACTTCTTTATTTTGTTTTCCACTTCTTTTTCAAAATCTAAGTACTCCTTTTGTCGTTTCTCTATATGATTAAGAAGATCAACGAGATCAACAACGGAGTCATCATTTGGTGAGGCAGTGATCTTGGTGTGTATTCTATCACTCAACAACTCAATATCAGCCTGAAATTATCAACACTTCAATTAACCCATTACCCCATAGCCTGTTTCTAGTTTTTGAAAACAAGTTACTACTTAAAGAAGGTTGAAAGTAAAGCAGAATGTGCCTTAGGGCATATTCTGCTTAACTTTCGGCCTGCTTTAAGCTACCATCTGCTAGAATATAGAAAATATTTCTTATGAAATACATTAATGGCTGTATAAATTTGAATTATTTTCTTCAGTGGGAGAATAAATTAAAGGTGTAAAAAGGCGAAATTATGAGTTAATGGGTTAACCCTTTCTTTTTCAAAAATACTTAACCCTTTACCCTATTCCCTGTTTCTAGTTTTTGAAGTCAGAGACCACTTAAAGCAGGTTGAAAGAAAAGTAGAATGTGCCTTAATGTGTATTCTGCTTTACTTTAAGTCTGCTTTAAGCTATCATTTTATTTCTTATGGTGTACCTCGATATCGTAGATCTAGTGGTTTTTACATCATATATACTTCAAATTTGCCGGACAGGCTAAAATCAGTTGACTGGTCTAGTGCTTATAAAGCGTTTGAGTTGAGTCTGAGTTCGTTTTCAAGCATTTGATTGGTCAGCTTTGAGCCTAAGCTCAAGAGTCTGAGTTCGTTCTCAAGCATTTGATTGGTCAGATTTGAGCCTAGGCTCAAATCTGACCAATCAATGCTTGAGAACGAACTCAGACTCAACTCAAACACTTTATAAGCATGGGCCCTGAACTTGATAAAGTATAATCCCTATTTCTTTGGTCTATCCATTTTTTATTTCTATGGAAGTGTGAATTCTCCTATTCAGGGTTCCAGATAAGAGAGAGTAAACAGAACAAATCCAACATTTTTTTACTAATTTTAGCACCAAATCCTATGGTGTTACTACTCATTAGAATTGTCTCTTCGAGACGATCACACCGTAGGGTTTAATGCAGAAATAAAGATTTTAGTTTTTGAAATACTCCCCTTATCTGGAGCCCTGCTCACATTACCTGAAGGTCACTGGCCAGACTGATGGTGTCAAACAGCCGCTTGTTTCGTTGTATTCTTTCCTCTGGTGATGGTCTTTGACTACCTAGGTGTGTAAGATCCTCAAGAACTTCTTGTACAATAGTCTTAAATCTCAGCTGTTTAGATTCGACCTAATGATAGAAATTTATGTAAATGTAAGTCAGAAGACAAAAACAGTTTACCTTCTGGGCCCTACCTTGGCAAGATTTGAGGTAAACATGTAAAGACAACAAGTAAGAAGAATAAACAACAGTTAACAAAAGTATAGGCTTTAGCCTATTTCTTGTTTTGTGGTAGAGGAAAATTATTGTATAAAATAAATATAAAATACTGCTTGCTTTCGTAATATTTTCATTTAAATTATTATGATCCGGTAGAGGGACATTTTCTTAAATTTGATAACATCTACAATACATACAGAGCATCAATTTTTAAAATCTACATAAAAGCTGCATCATAATAATAAAAAAAAGTAGGGGATATTTTCAACATTGTATCAAGCCCTAGATGGAACATAGAATCTGATCATTTACTGTAAACAATGAGCACTGTGCAGCAAACATTGTACTCTGACTAGGATGTCACATTTCCAAGGCAGTAGCTGACATCAATGCACACCATTGCAAAGTCTGAACCAACCCTTTCCTCCACAGTAATCGGTGCAAGCCCTATTGCCAACTGAGTACACACTATATAAGGGCAGTTGGTTATTAAAGCAAGATGAAAGTAAAGTAGAAATCTTATGTATCTTGTATCTGCTTTACTTTCATCTTGCTTTAAACTACCTCTGTAGTCAATCTTCGTTTAAGTACATTAATAAAAAATTATCAAGAAATGGTATGCAGTGGAAGGGGTAACGGCATCCTATGGGGTGTTTATTACAGAGGAAAGGGTTAACCCATTACCCCATAAATACGACTTTCAACGCCTTTAGTTTATTTCTCCACTGTAGAAAATAGTTCTAATTTATACAGTTATGAATATATATCATAAGGAATAATTTCTTTTTTCTAGAAGATGGTAGCTTAAAGCAGGTTGAAAGTACTTTTAACCTGCTTTAAGTGACCACCTATCTTCAATACTAGAAACAGGCTCTGGGGTAATGGGTTAAGAGTCCTTATTGTTCATACCTCAGCTGTTTTCTTCAACAATCCTGGGAAAGTAAGTGGATCAGTTGGATCAGCTAATTGAGGGGTAAGGTATGACCTCTCCACTATCTCCATCTGTTTGACCACATCTAACTTGAGCTCCTTCAGGTCCGATTGAAGTTGTGTTACCTTATCCAAATCTGGGTGTTTTAATGTGACCTTCATCAAAACTTCTTTTTTCAATTCAAGATGCACGTTTCCAATGATTGGTAAATGTCGGGATAGGACTTTCAAGGCTCTTACTACAACTGGACTTAAATCAGATTCTTCTAAAAGAACTGTATCCAAAATGTCTTTTACTTTCTCAGTGACATCTTTTATCTTTTTGACAGAATCTTGCAAAACTGTAAGTGTGGTCATGCCTTCACTTCTTAGATGAGGGATTTCATGAAGATTTTCCAGTACTAATAGCTGTTTCAACAATAATATTTGCAAGGATTTTAGATGGTTCTGCTCCTTCAGAGATGTAAGATAAACCAAACTTGTGTGTTCTTTATCTGCATCAACAGCAATAACCAGCCTGTTCAGAAGGTTTATGCTAGTCATAACTGATTCATGTATTAATGTGTCAAACTTTAATGACAATTTTGGTGTAGTGGTTTTCTTTGGAATTTCCATTACTGTTAAACTTTCAATATCAAACAATATCAATTGTTGATGTAACAAAACTTCTAGTATCTTCATTTTTAACATTGTGCCAAATTCTACCTTTCGTGTTAACTTCCTGTCCAGTTTTTCAATAATGGTTTTACTGTTTGTCAACATATTGTCTAGCTGAGTCTGTAGCTGGAGTTGAGCTTTCTGTTCTTTGATGACATCAATACCTGTTATCTTTGGTACCTTGACTGAAACAAGATCTTTCTCTAGTGTAAGTAAGTTCCGATGTATGTCCCTCTCATCTGGGTTTACCTCTAAAAGAGCTTTATTCAACTCTGTTGCTTGTTTGGCAAGAGAATGCTGGTCTTGCATGGCCTTCAATTTAGCCTGCTCTTTCACAAGATCTGATAGACTGTTATACATATCAACTTCATCATTAACTGACAACAGTGGATGTATTTTTTGTAGACTGTTCTTCAATTTCTGTACAGAAACCATCTCACTTGATAACATATACAATATCAGCACTGCCTCCTCTGACTTCTGTTTACCAAGGTTAACCTTGTTAAGCTTATTAACTAATTCAGTGGTGAGTAATTTTGACTGCTGGACTAAACGTTTTACCAATTTCAAATACTGCTCCGTTTTGCTGGGTTGTATGGCTTGTTTCTCAAGATTATCTATATCAAGAGTGATTCTCCTCTGCCTTTGTACCAGTTCTTTAAGACTTCCCATATTAGCATCTACTTCATTTTCCAGAACATGATTAATAACATCTTCCATTAAATTATCCAAAGTAACTCTACTACTTTGTTCATTCACATATTTTATGGCATTCAGGAGAATTTTGGATTTCATATCGATCAAAGAATCAACAGCTTTGACAGATTCTAAGCCAGCTTCCTGCAGGTGCTGTTCGACCTCATGTTGGTACATGTTGTCCTCCAGATCGGAGGGCTCTACGTCTGTATCAGGCAGATCCATCTTCAATGCAGTTACCATCTGAATAAAAACAATTGAATGCATGAATTATAACAACCTATATGTGTGGCAGATAAGCAGTCAACATTGTAATACAGTGCTGCCTCCCTACAACGGCCCTCTGAACAACAACTCCCTCCTAACAACGACCCTAGCCACAGTTCCCCAAACAAGACAATTATGTCTAACACTTTTACTGCTGCAATGTCGTCTGCTAAATATTGTCGTCTGCTGTTTTTTCTCAAAGTTAAATATAAGTGGATATTATGCTAGAATAAAAACAATGACTAGTAACAAACAGCTTGAATCCAGACCAGACGCCGCGTAATGCGGCGTCTGATCTGGATTTAAGCTGTTTACAAATGTAAGCCAAGTCTTAATTTTCCCTCCCTATAATGACTCCCTCTGAACAACACACATAATCTGTGTCTCCCATTAGGTGTTGTTGTAGGGAGGGAGCACTGTATGTGATCATTTCAATAAAAGACCAAATGTCAGTATTTAATGCAAGTGGCTGCTTAATGCAGGATGAAAATAATGTAAAAGCTCCTATATAAGCTTTGTGGATTATTGTTATCTTGCAATAAGCAGAAATCTGTCATAGGATAAATCTACACTACTTCAAGGAGTTATTGATTACAAAATCAACTGTAAAGTAAAACCTCTCTATGATTAGACCACTAAAACAAAGACGAATTTATTGTAAAAAAAAAGTCAGGTGACAGCTTAAAGGAAGGCAACAGTAAAGCAGAAAGCTCCAATATTTGACACAATGGGTTATATAGCAAATTTTAAGCACAACATACTTTCCAGTCTTTCTTTTCATCTAGGATAGGTTTCCTCCTAAGCTCAAAGGCATACATATGTCTGTGGGTAGACCTGTCCCTCTGATATAAGGTGGAGAGCTGTAACTCATGTTTAGGAGTGGTCTCTGGATCAGCCACTCGAATTACCATACCACATTTGTCCCAAGATTTTAATATCTCAGTATCCTTGCTGAATTTGTTTTTCAAATAGGAAATGGACAGGCCATCCTCTTCAAGATTGATAAACTCGGATACTGGACTGTGCACCAGCCTGAAATGAATAGCAAATAAACATTTACAACACAAATAATTAATTTCCTAAAATAATCATAACTGAAGGTCCATGTATTCAAATTTATCTTTTAACTTTAAATTTGTGTTACTGGTAACAACATATCAGATGTATCTCTAGAAATCCTTAGCAAACAAAGAAGTCCAAATTAGGATATGCATCTTGTGCAAAGATAGTAAATAACAATTCAAATAACTGTGAAGAAAGGCAAATAGCTAGTACAGATGCTGATTAGATGCTCACTTTTCAACACATTTTTTACACTGCCTGAAGGTCCATATATTTCTCATTAATAGTTTGCAAAGCAGATTGTAAAGAATATGTGATCATACATTTTACACTATTAACCCATACAATGCTGCACACCCTTCGACTTTTGTTTAATATCAAGTTTTCTATGGTAGGGTAAGTCCTTACATATAACAGTGCTCCCTCTCTACAACGACAACCAACAAGAGACACAGATTGTCTGTGTAGTTCGGAGGGAGTCGTTATAGGGAGGGAAATTAAGACTTGTCGTACATTTGCAATTTAGCTTGAATTCAGATCAGACGCTGCGTAATGCAGCATCTAATCTGAATATAAGCTATTTGTCACCCGTCATTATATTTATTCTTTCAAAATGTCCACTTATATGTTACTGTAAGAAAACGCAGCAGACGACACTTTTAAGCAGACAATATTGCAGCAGCAAAAGCGTTACACATAATTGTCCTGTTTAGGGAACTGTAGCAAGGGTCGTTGTAAGGAGGGAGTCGTTGTTGGGAGGGCGTTGTAGAGAGGGAACATTGTATTCTAAAGTATGATTACAGTACAGACCCTGATCAAAGGCATCTATGGTTACACTAACTACAGTAATGGTTAAGATTCATGCTTACTTTCTGACATATGCATTTTGGAATCATACAATATTTACTTATCAAACTCTATATTCCTATTCGAGGATAGTACTGACTCCAACTGCTTGTTTTAGCTACAACCCCAGTTATCTACAGTTGACATCACTGCTGGCAGAAAAGGGATACCTTAGTCTCATCTCCCCTTCATCAGTGCAACAAGACAAAAATAAGTTAACCCATTACCCCATAGCCTGTTTCTAGTTTTGAAGACAGGTAATCACTTTAAGCAGGTTGAAAGGGTGTCTGGTCTCAACGCCCCACTGCACCAACGCCCCACTACATAAACGTTCCATTTGTGGATCCAACGTCCCATTTTTTAAAAATTATATATATCACCTGTATTTGACAATTATTAATTGATGCAAAAGTGAAATAGTGATTTAAATGAGTAACTGGGATTAAATGAAATATTTTTTTATTACATACTGTGTACATACGATGTTCCTATGTGAGTATTATCCTCCGTTAGTCGGGGTTGTTTTATCCACTTATAGCATCGCATTAATCTTCGTATTTCGTAGAAGATAAGTTTCCTTTCGCTAATGCCACACCCAAGTAGCTACCTTTTTCACTGTGTATATGTTTCATGTTTACGATTACACTCTTTGAAATGTCGGCATACATGAAAGGGAAAAGTTGCAGACGAGAGGCGTAACATACACGTGTCAAGTCTAATATGCCACTGTGTATTCGGCACGCGCTGATAATCGCATAGCATAATATTTTTCGCGAGGGTGTGAACATCGGCACGCTTTGATAAATTGTTCAAATGTTTGCGACTTTCTTAACTTTTCTTAACGTTTTTAAATGTCTGATTGATTCACACAGAAACCAACTTCCAACTTGTTTCATTTATTTAGCAAACGTTCCATTCCAATTCGAAATTGCCATTATAAAAAAAAAGATATTATCTAGATCACTATAAGACAGCAAATTATTGGTTTATATATGACACTTGAATGAAATTAACGATTTACCTTATAATTATACTCCCATGAAAAGTGTTTTGTTTTCGCCAAGTTGTGAGTTGAATATGTTGAGCGGGGAAGCGAAGTCGGCTAACTTTGAAGATTTGATCAAAGAGTTTTTAACGTGTTCATGCTGAATTGTCGTCTTTGGAACATATTGTCTGATAAGATGAAAATTAGTTTTCATGCATTTGAAAAAGAAGAAAGGTTGAAATGAATGACAAATAGTTTGGATCCATATCTGGATACAACCTGTTTGCAATTATTAGACAAGTCACACTTAACATGATGAGGGTTAAATATTTTACCCGTAAACCAACTTAAAGACAACAACTGTATAAGTATCTAGGGATTTGAGTAAGTGGTATTGATGCTGGAGGAAACGGTAAAGTCTAGTTAACGGACGGACACACGGACAGGACAACGCTATACGCATTCGCATTTATAGGGGGGCATCAAACATTGCAGATTCTGATCAAAGAACTCGTGAAGGATTCATCTGAGCAGTGTCTACACTGTTTGCTTCTCATCAGGTGGTCCCTTTTTAAAAAAAAAAAAAATCGCCCTCTGCGCGGCAACATCAAGGACTATGAAGTGGAGCCGACTGCCGAAAATAAAGTCTGCAGAAACAGATGAAACAGTACATGTCATCAGAAAGCGGTTAACCTGTAAGAAGCTGTGTCGACTAACTTCAAAAGACCTGGTCCTGTCAATCACCCGTCCCTTACGTGTGTGCGTGTATGAGTCAAATCAGACTTTAAATAGTTTTGTTACAGATAATATTGACTGGACTATTGATTTGTTAGGTAATTATAGTGGAGAACACATTATTCTTTCCAAATAAACGCATTTTTGCTAAAATTTATTATTGACATTGCAAACATTTTGGAGAGTAACCCGGCGTCTGACCAGGCTCCTTAATGTTTGCCACTCAGATTAAAATAAATAAATTCAGAATTGACCACTAGTTGTCATTTCCTACATTTTATTGCAATTGCATTTCGTTTGCGTTTAAACGTGAAAGAATAAGTTTTACTGATATTACGATTTCTTTGAAATTACATGTGTTTTCGAACCTGCGACTACTTTCAGTCAAGTTTCAAAAAGATGCCTTTGTGGACTGTTAAAATCGGTGTCAATATAAAAGTAACAAGTTAAATTTAATAAATGAGATTTTTCGAATTTAACGGCAGATTGACAATTCAGTTTTAAGTGTAGCCGCATTTAATCCAATAAAAGAATCATTTTGAATGGGATTTTTGTTTTAACACCAATTTGTAAGTGTCTTAACCCTTTCCCTAATGAATACGCCTTTTAACGCCTCTGCAAACAGAGCGGACATAGGTCAGGGCCTACTATACCTGTCGATAGAGTTATCATAGATCAGAGTTGTCACAACTGTTTAGCAAAAACGATTGTTAATTATAACAGAGTGGAAATTTAGTTAATTATTCTTAGTGGGTGGAGTCTGGAAAGAATATTCACAAGGGGACGAGCTAATATTATGTACATACAAATGAATTTTTCGTATGTCCAGGATACTCGGCACTTTTATATGGTCGCCAATGTTCGACCATGAGTTCATACTATAAATTTTAATTGATAAAATAAGTTTCAAGACTATATCTGAAACCTATTTTAAATGTTGTATTCGGTATTTCAATGTGTCTTTGAACGTCATGGCCGGAGTGTCAAAAAAAGTCCCAAAATAGAATTAATGCATAACCCCTATTTTAAATGGGGAACTCGGGGCGTTTTCGTAGGTTTATACATTCAGCCCTAACGACGAGTATACTCGTCATTAACAAATAATGTACCTATGAAGAGTACACATGTCATACGAATACAGTGAGGAACCTGATCAGAGGGCTCCTCTGCCCAATGTCTGCTCGTATGTCAGTTTGCAATATATTGTCTTATTCAATCCTAAATAGTCATTAATGGACAAAACTTGGCTGGAAACTGGAATTGTCCATTCAGGGATGAATAGGTTAAGGAAGGTGGGTATTTTCAAATTATCGGCGATTGTAAACCAAGAAAAGCCAACTTTTTTAACAGGGGTGTCGATACAGTTATTTAAACAATATATATATATATATGCCTTTAAATACGATATTAGTACATCAAATTTATTTTAGTTGGTGTTTACGACGGTTAGGTAGGATCGGCATTTTTCATATCGTTGCTGATTTTTGGACAATAAAAGTATCTTTTTGAGCGGGAATTCATATATGACTTATAAACTGGTGCAGAGATACCTTTAAATACGCTTTTACAACATAAAACCCTTTTCCTGTGGTGTTCTCTGCATTTCGAGTCGCCCGTTGATGAAAACAAAGAAACTGAATTCTGCTAAATATGACGCCTGCTTAAATCAATATATCCTCTATATGTGACTTTATTAATATCCAATTTACAAACAGTTTGGAATATATGATGAGAATTGAGTTGGTCTCTAATCTGGATGAAACTGTTTGAAAAGGTTATCAGGAGATTAGCTTTAGCTGCCATCACGGCCGTCGGAGTGTACTATTTGCAATATTTTCTACGATCGGGTGTTCATTTTTGTAATTACAGATATCCTAAATCAAACAGATTATATATCGTGAATAATCTCAAAAACAATAAATTATACAAAATAGTATAATAAAACTGATTTTCTATAATTTTTATAAAGTGGGACGTTCCATCCAGATAATTGGGACGTTCCGTCTGGTACGTTGCGGTATAGGGACGTTGAGACCATAAACCGTTGAAAGTGAAGCAGAATGTGCCTTAAGGCGCATTCTGCTTTACTTTCAGCCTGCTTTAAGCTGTCATCTGCTAGGATATAGAAACAATTATTTATGATAGATATTATGATGTATAAATTGAAGTTATTTTCTTCTGTAGAGGAATACATTTAAGGCGTAAAAGGCATATTTATGGGGTAATGGGTTAAAAGTTAGCTTTATGATGGGATTTTTCTTTTCATTTTCGGGTTTATGAAATAAATATTTATGGAAAATATCAATTTCTGATTTATTAATTTTGTTTCCTATAAGTTTCAATTTAATATAATCCTATTACATGTGTTTGTATCATGTGACTATGATTGTAGACTCCATATACCATTTTCAATTTTCTAAACAACATACTTAAAGATACTTTCAGCAAACTTAACACAATTTGAATTAAAACTGAAATTAAACCTAGCTGAAACAATCCACCACTATATTGTACTTTTCAAAATATGACGTATAAGTAACATTTACATTTGGTCATCAGCATCCCCAGGTTTGTATACTGGAGTGTTCGTGTTAGAAGGTGCTTTCAGCCAGCTGAACGGCCACCAAGTATTTTTGGATGAGCTCTGTACCTTCCCTTTCTTATCAGGTGTCCCTGTATAAACAAATAAAATAACATTAATCACAATAATTCTCTTACTCATGTTGTTGTTGTTGTTGTTAATGTAGATTAGTACTCATTTAACAATGTAAGTACAGTAAAACCTCTCTATTATGACCACTAAAACGAAGGCTAATTGATTGTATAAAAGATAGATGACAACTTTAAGCAATCACCTGTCATAAACACCTTATAATTAACATCCATACAGAAAAAAACTATGGGGCACCTTGGATTCTCAGTTAGTTTAAGTGCCCATTGTAAAGCACTGGAGCAAAATGGAATTTTAACCGTCATCAACCCAAACTACGATCATCACTGTAATGTGAAACTTGGTGATCCAGTCCTTGTATTGTCTTATTAAGTTAATCCTCAAAGGGACGCTGTTTGTAAATGACGAGTATACTCGTCCCTAGGGTTGAATGTGTTAATGATAAGTTGGATTTTAATACAGAGTAAATGTACCTTGGACATGCTGGAACTGTATGTCAATATCTGTGTGTGACAACGGGTCATAGGTCATATACAAGGCTTGTTTCCCACTCATAATTGGCAAGGCCATCCCTGTATCTCTCCTCACAGCCATTATACGAACAACTGCCAGCTTACGACCTAACACCTCCTCTCCAATATCGTATGAATTCTGAAACAAGAAAGGAACCAATGTATGAGATTTTAGTTTAATGTTCTGCACCCTGGCAAATATATGGTACCTACAATTTGGCCGTCACTGCTAATCATTACAGGAAATGCTTGCTTGGTGATATTTAAGTCAGAAAGAACAACCTTTAAGGTCAAATCTGAACTGGATGACTTTAGTGAAGAAGCATGCAGATATATTAACCCTTTACCCCTTTGCCTGTTTCTAATACTGAATATAGTAAGGCACATTCTGCTTCACTATCAACCTGCTTTAAATGGTCATCTGTCTTCAAAACTAGAAACAGGCTATGGGGTAAAGTATTAAGTTGCATTCTTCTTTACTTTCAACCTGCTTTAAGTGGTCACCTATCTTCAATACTAGAAACAGGCTACGGAGTAAAGTATTTGGTTATGTGTCAATTGAAACAAAATCTGCCAACAGAGTACTTACTGTCTTCATTTCTGCGCCATCTAACAAGCTTATTTCTCTTTCTTCAGGAGGTGAAGGGTAATGAGCAGCATCCTCTGGTAACCTCCTTATCATGGTCACAGGTTTCATCTCCACCTTTACAGGCTCAAACTTCTTCTGTTGAATAAAGCAAAAACAAGAAACTTAAAACAACTGATTTGTTGAAGCATGAACAACACATTAGTGAAACAGTTATATATTGCAAGTGCAACTTGTGATTCAAAGTCACCTTTGTTGAAATGTTTCCTTCGTATTTTTTTTACAGTATCTAAGACAGGTGATTGCTTAACCCATTACCCCATAAATACGCCTTTTTACGCCTTGAATTTATTTCTTCACTGAAGTAAATAGTTCCAATTTATACAGTTATGAATATGTATAAGAAATATTTTCTTTATTCTAGCAGATGGTAGCTTAAAGCAGGCTGAAAGTAAAGCAGAATATACCTTAAGGTGCATTCTGCTTTACTTTCAACCTGCTTTTCGTGGTCACCTATTTTCAAGACTAGAAACAGGCTATGGGGTAACGAGTTAACTTAATTTTGTCTTGTTGCACTGATGAAGGGAAGATGAAAACTGCTTGAAGCATCCATCTGAAAATATGCAAGAACAGTTTCCTATGTCTTTTGAAGGGAATGGTTAGTTCAAGTTTGACTGACACATGCACTTCACAACATCAGAAAAGAATTCACCAGAATAAGATATTTTGCTTCGACAATGAAGTGCAAACATGATTGAGGTATTGCAATGAGAAACAATGTAAAAAGATAAACTTCAGAACTGAAACTAGTTCCAAGTTTGTTGCCACCCCCATTGTGGCAGATGATAGAACAATATCTTTGTCTTGTGCTCCTTTGTGGTTGCAAGATTAAAACCTCTGACTCCAAGGTTATAAAGCTTTTGAGTTGAGTCTGAAGTAGTTCTCAAGCATCTGATTGGTAAGATTTGAGCCTAGGCTCAAATCTGACCAATCAAATGCTTGAGAACAATATCAGACTAAACTCAGACCTTGGACCCTGATGTCACAATACAGTAAAACTCGGTTATAACGAATTCCAAGGGACTTGAGGATTTACTTCGCTCTAAACATTATTCGCTATATTGATAGTACGAAATTCGTTATAAGTTATCATCCTGGTTTGCGACTGAACTTTATATTCAGTGCCATATTGAAATACGTCGCCATAATACATGTACGCGGTCACATTCTATATTCATACACTGGTTATTATTTACCTTGACTACCATTTAATCTTGGAATGCAATTCACGATCTATGTCACATCTTCAAGCGAAAAAATGGAAAAGAAAAATATGCAGCGATAACGCTATTTGTTAGCGCATATGCCGTGTATTCTCTTAAACTTCCATGATACCAAACACGTAAATACACTAGTGTGTACAGTTTGATTAACACGCGAGCCGCATATGCTCATTTCACTTGAGTTGTTATAAATATAAAGAATTTAATATTCCGTGATAATATTACCGACCTCTATTTTTTAAATCATTGAGATTCCGTTTACCTAAATCTTCTGCTTCACCGGTTGAGAGTAATCATGTTTTTATTTATTCTTTTAAACATCCAATCAAACAAGTCGAAATAATCAGATCCGGTTATGTAAATGACACGACAATAGGATTACTTCATCTTTTTCGTCTACACGTATGAAATGGACAATATATGGGGCCAGTTTGTTACGCATATCTATAATTCGACACGGACAAAAATAAACGTTTACACGAGAACTGAAAGAATATATGCATAGTAACAACACGTACAGAGAAGCGCACATTATGCTTCCAGGACTAATGGAGTTAACAAAGCATTACAATTATACCATGTTAATTATACCGTATCGTAATTACGGATCAATTCACAAGTCATCCAGATCTTATTGTGTGTTTAACACCTATGCGTCAGGGTGTTTATCGCGAGAATTACATAGGTGACTGAAGACTGAAGCAAGATGAGACTTCGCTTTAACGAAGGTATTTTACACTGTTTTGTGAATAAAGGTACTTGAAAATCAGTTCGCCATAAACGAGAATTCGCTATAACCGAATTCGTACTAAACATGATAGTCAACATAGAATTAATGCAGAGCTCGGCCGGGGAACGAAAATAAATTCGTTATAAGCCGAAATTCGCTGTATCAGAGTTCGTTATAAAAAAGTTTTACTGTAGTGTGCTAAGTATAATCTAGTCTTTCTTTAGTTTCATTTCAAACACTACTATAGCCCTAAAATGTTTTGATTCTTGAACACTTTCCTTCAAAGCAACATGCTTACGTCTCAAAGAGATGCCTTGTCATACTTCTCATATGTCCAAAAATTCCTGATAAAGAATTATAGAAAACTTGCCCTGTATCAAAAACAAGGAACTTTCTGCTTTAATTGAAGCCTGTTTTAAAAATCACCTGTCTTAAAAAAGTATGATGGAAAAAGGTTAATACTTCCTTTTGCACATAAACTGACAAAAGTTAAAGCTAAGAGGCCAGGTTTACTTTATTTTTACTACCAACATTCTAATACAGTTAAATTTGTGATAAAATTTGACTACTAAATAATGAAACGATGTGATCTTTAATACAAATGACTGCCTAATGCAGGACAACAGGAATACAGAACGCTCCTATAGGAGTGTTCTGCATTATTTCTGTCCTGCATTAACCCTTTCCCCCAAAAAAGGGAATAGAATTTATTCCTCTGCTGAAGAAAACAGTTCCAATTTCATCAGTCATGAATATATATTATAGGGAATATTTTCTATATACTAGCACATGATAGCTTAAAGTAGGCTGAAAGTAAAGCAGAATGCGCCTTAAGGCGCATTCTGCTTTACTTTCAACCTGCTTTAAGTAGTCACCTATCTTCAATACTAGAAATAGGCTATCAGGTAAAGGGTTAAACTGACACTTGTACTTGAGACTACAGATATACCTTATGTTTTCTAAGTACAAGTTTGACTATACAAGGATGAAATAGTGAGTGTTGCATACCTGATCAGTGATCTTCACCAACATCTTGTCATTCTCTGGGTCCATGTTCACAGTCATTGAGACTGGCAAACTCATGCTCACTTTACTCTTCAAGGATAAACCACTTTGCAATGACTTCAGATCTGCCACCATGTCCATACTCTGATCTACAACTCCTCTGAAAACAGTGAACACAGTAAGACCTCTGGAATCCTAGCCCTTGTGGATTGAGAACAAACTTCAGTTTAGAGAGGTTTCCAGATAGAGGCTCTTTAGCACCCATTTGAAAGAAGTTGACCGTCATTTTAGACAGTTGGCAGCTTCACCTATTCCCCCATAAACATGCCTTTTATACCTCTGATCTAGTACTCCACTGAAGAAAAAAGTTTAACTTTATACAGTCATGAATATGTAGCATAAGAAATATTTTCTATATCCTTGAAGATAATAGCTTAAAGCAGACTGAAAGTAAAGCAGAATGCACCTTAGGCGCATTCTGCTTTACTTTCAACCTGCTTTAAGTGGTCACCTATTTTCACTACTAGAAACAGGCTATAGGATAATGGTTAATGCAGAACACAAATAAAGCAGAGCTTTCTGCATTACTATTGTCCATCATTATTCAGCTTCTTGCCCTATGAGCTTGCTCTAGGCATATCTGTTTATTAATTGGTGAGCCAGCCAAACTACATGTATACACATGTATTGGAACTGAGAAATTCTTCGGGTTTAAGGCAGTCCACTTTTCAGATATTCAATTGTACAGAAATATACAACTTGTAAAACAATTTTTTAATTATTACTTTTACAAAAATGGAGAAGTATTAATCAACATCTCTCTCTAGTATACAGGAAACTTAACTACGAATAATCAGAATAGTCAATTTATGGAGTTCTAGTGACTTATCCAAATTATTTATACCTTGGTGACAGTTTCGGTTCTCCATTGGAGCACCTTCTTCAGACAGTGACATCTGGCCCCAGTAGTAAACACTAACAACGGCTTCAAACAGTCATTTAAATTGTGTAAAAAATGAGAATACTACTTTTAAAACTGACCATAAATCATAATAACAGCTTATATATATTATATATACCTGAATTTCATAGTCACAATGGAATCAAATTTACTAAGAATTGACTTCTTGTTGGCGCTGTTTGGGTCTGGCTTTATCTGTACACCTCCATCAAGTTTGAGTGCAACAGCCATCTTGGAGTTCAATTGCAACGGAAGCCCGGTCTCCGTTGGCAAGATGGATCTGCTTACTGGTAGCACGAAGGACTTTTGGGAGTTTAACACATTCTGCAGTGTTTCCAGGATGCCCCTGATATCTGGCAACACATTTAATTTCCCCTCTAGTGAGTCAAGAAGGCTGCCACGTTTGCCTGAAAATAAATATAAACACTTTTTTTGAAGTTCAAATTACAGCGTTCTCTCTCTACAACGACACCCAATGGGAGACAAAAATTGTGTGCATTGTGCAGAGGGCGTCGTTATAGGGAGGGAAATTTGCAAACAACTTGAATCCAGATCAGACACCGCGTTACACGGCGTCTGATCTGGATTCAAGCTGTTTGTCACTCGTTGTTAAGGTTTTTTTCTGTCAAAATGTCCATTATGTAACCATGAGAAAACAGCAGACAACAATTAGAGCAGTCGGCATTGCAGTATTGATAGGTTGGACATTATTATCTTGTTTAGGGAACTGCGACACGAGTCATTGTAAGGAGGGAGTCGTTGTTGGGAGGGCTGTTGTAGAGAGGGAACACTGTATAATAACTAGTACTGCTTTTGAATTTAGGGAATGTTGGAGTGCCCATGGCAATAGTACCATGTTTTATACAGATATTTAAGACATGTGACTGCCTAAAACCGGCTAAAAGTAAAACAGAAAGCTCCTGTAGGAGCTTTCTGCATCACTGTTGGCCTGCCTATAGTAGTCATATGTCAGGATGTAGGAAGGTTTCCCTTGGTTCATTTGTTTATGAAGGAAAATGTATCACTGAGATACTCTGTGCAATATTAAAGTATATCTAATAGGAGCATTTATTACAGAATAAAGGGAAAAGTGTATACTTCCCTCCCTCACAGTTTCCCTTTAGAACACATAAAAATGCAAATGTTTAGACTCTGAAAGATGTATAAACAATGTGGTATTAATAGCTATTTAAAACTTCTGTCCTATAACCGATCATACCTAAATCAGGGCTCCAGAAAAGAGGGAGTAAACAGCAAATCCAATATTTTCTCACTCAATTTAGCACCAAACCCCATGGTGTTGCTACTCATTAGAATCGTCTCTTCGAGACAATTCTAATGAGTAGTGACACCATAGGGTTTAAAGCAGAAATAAAGATTTTAGTTGTTTAAATACCCCCCTTATCTTGAGTCTTGTACCTTGAGTCTTTATACTGCTTTGTGGCAACAGTTCTTGAAGATCAAAGTAAATCAGCTCCTGTCCATTCAGTTTCATAAATATGTGGCCCTCCAAAGTCTCGGATTTCCTTGGCTTCACCTCCAGCTTTAAATGGCAATATTTTTAAAAGACAGTCAAAACCAGCTTTAATAGAAAATACCCGTATTTCAAAGTTTTAATTTGAAATCCAGGTATGTTGAACTTAAGCTATATGGCTTTATCAAGGTGATACTATACAAACTTCTATCTGACACACAATGGAGAAGATGTAATTCTTTACCATTTAAATAAAACAACACAAATGAAATACAATACACGCTTTCCTCTAGCAAGATGAAAGTAAAGTAGACAGCTACTTAAGGATCTTTCTGCCTAACTTTCATTTAGGCTACCACCTGTAGTTAAAACCATCAGTGAATCCTCCTATGACAGCACTTATCAGGACAGCGTAGAGTCATCCTCTAGTGGTGCTTATAGGTAGGAATGTGTAATGGTGTCTTATGACACTTTGTAGACACTTTGTAGAGGAATGGGGTAACACAGATATATATGATCTGTCATGAGTTGATGTTTAAGACAAGCTGATCTCAAACAAGTCTAGAATTGAAATGTCATTAAGCGAGCCTTGGTGAGCTTAATGACTTTTCTATTCTAGACGAGTTTGAGATCAACTTAATCTTAAACATTGACAAGTGACAGATTCTTTTTCTTACATAACCCAGGATTTTAAGTTATTTTTTTAAAGCAATAGGCTTTTTTTGGAATCCAAATGACATAACGCCTTATAAACAGTGACGTCGTAAAATTTATCTCACACATGTTGGAGACAAGGATATTCGTGATCGTCGTTCGCTATAGAAAACAGGGGTAGTAATGTGAGAAAATATTGTATTACCTTCTTCTTTATGTCTTGTATTTCCTGCTCAGTTTTACTGACACTCCGCTTATGTCTGGGGTGGAGAAGTTTTCTAACCAGATCAGACACACCACCAAGACTTTGATCATCTAGAACCGTATCCAGCACACCATCTAAACCATTAGCTTTGTAGCCTGCCTAAGAATACAAGAGATAAATATAAGTTTAGAGTTATAAATACCATAATGATTATTAATTGAAATAGCATATTAACCCAATACCCCATATAATAGCCTGTTTCTAGTAGTAAAGATAGGTTACCACTTAAAACAAGTTAAAAGTAAAGCAGAATGTGCCTGAAGGCGCATTCTGCTTTACTTTCAACCTGCTTTAAGCTACCATCTTATTGAATATAGAAATTATTTCTTATGATACATATTCATTATTCATGACTGTATAAATTACAATTATTCTTCAGTGGAGGAACAAAATGAAGGTATAAAAAGGTGTATTTTTGGGGTAATGGGTTAAGGATTATCAGATTTAAAAATGACAATCTAATCAGAATTAATTTGAAGTACTCATAACGAATGTAACTCTATTCTCTGTAAAGATTAATTTGGAAAACATCTTTTAAGTACATGTACGAAACAACTAAAACTATGTCCATATGGCACAGATGCCTCATTTGCTGCCTGTCCATTGTGATTTTGTCACAAAACTAACTACTGTATGGTGAAATAATAAATGGTCACCAACGGGTCATGCAGGTGGTAAATTTTTGAACTGTTGATAACTGATCCAGATCTCACAAACTTGAGGCCTGGGCCCAAGGTTATAAAGCTTTGAGTTGATCCTGAGTTTCTTCTCAAGCATTTGATTGGTCAGATTTGAGTCTATAGGCTCAAATCTGACCAATCAAATGCTTGAGAATGACTTCAGACTCAACTCAAAAGCTTTATAACCTTGGAGCCTGGTCTGGATTTAAACTGTTTACAACTCAGATTCAATGTTTGCAAAAGTGAGACTGAAAACAATACATTTACTAACTTTCACCCTGGCATTGTAGCTGACAAAGTAACTCTTGAAATTACTCAGCATGCAAAGAGTTGATTAATCATATAATGAATGTATATACCATGAAATAAAAGAATCATTGAAGAATGGCATTAAGGACCTGTTATACCTCAAGCACAATGGCTGAACTTGTCTTTGAATATTGTGTAAGGTGGATAGCAGTAGCCCTTGGCAACTTTTCCTTGGCTGAGTACAGCATGACTTGTTCATAGATTTGCCCCATCTCAAGCTCCTCTGAAAGGACCAGATCATGAGAATTACAATATTAAAACTAAGAATGTATTCCAAATTTCAACCAACAGATGACCTAGGTCTCAATCAACTAATAAATTAATTTTCACTTGGACACTGTTTCTCTTTGTAAACATGGCCAGTTTGAAACATTGAAATGCAAATGTATACAAAAAATTTTTTTTCTAAAAGTACTATGTTGCACATTTGGAGGAACTTAAAGAAAGAATAAAAGTTTTCAATTCATCTTAAGTTTATGACAATTGTTCTCATTTTTTTCTTTAAAAAAATATGATGTTTAAATGGACTTGATTCGATGAATGTCAAGAACTAGATTTGGTAAATAAGTATGGAAAAGTCTGCTTTTACGACCACTTACATTTAATTTCAGTTTGTAAGGCAGATGCTTAACTCTTTAACATTACAAGCATGTCATTTGTGTCAAGCACATGATGTATGATGTGTATTTCAACAACAAATTTAAAAAGATAATTAAATAGTAAAAAAGTTCTTGCACTTTCTCTATATAATGTCCTTATTAGGCAATGAAAGAGACACAACTCCAGAAAATAAAGCTGAAATCCAGTGTTAGCAATCAAATGAATAATGAATGGGCATATAAAAAAAAAACTTTTCCTGCTTTAACCTTTTTCCCAAAGAAATGCTTTTGCATATGTTTATGCTATCTTGATAAAGAGGCTAAAGTCGCCCCATAGAAAACTAAAATATCCTACATCCTAAAAGATAGCTTCTTAAAGTAAATCAAAATCTTTCTCAGATTTTCACCTTTTTTTACTATAGCAACTACCTGTTTTGAAAATAAATAAAGAACAAACTATGTGGCATAGCTTTAAAGCAAATTGGAAGTATAACTGAAAGCTCCTGAAGGCACAAAATGATTTACTTTCATCCCACTTTAAGGTGTTATCTGTGTTATAACTTTCAATCAGTCTTCTTAGAATCTTCATAATAGTGGAATACATAAGCATATATGTATAATGTGAGGGCTGCTTTCCGAACAATCTGAACAATGTACTCACTGCTGTAGGTTGATCTGTGAATCATGTTGGACCTGTATAAACCAAGCATGCGCTTGTGAGCCAATCTCATAGCCACTGTACAGTTGTAAGATCTGTAACAAGAAAGTAAACAAATAAAGAATTAAAGTTGAGCTTAAAAACTCTGTAAAACATGTAAAATTATGCATAGTCCAAACTAAGACAAAACAAATTACCGGTATGTTGTTGTACATGTAGTTTGTTTTCCCATACATAGTGAAACTCTAGGAGATTAGGCTTTATAAAAACAAGGAACATAAAATAAGTTAAACTTGTATTAAGCGTCCACTCAGTGAAGTAACATAGAGACCTCGCAGGACAAGTTTCTGCTTACTGTGGCATAGAAATAATACAGAAAGCCCCAATAGCCTAGGAGCTATCTGCAGTTATTGTATTCTGCATTAACCCATTCACCCCTGGAACTTATAATGAACAATTCAAATATCCAATTAAGTCTAATCCATTTTGACTATTTAGGGTTGAATTTAACAATATATTGCAAAATGACAAACAGTGCAGACCCTGATCAGAGGGTTCCTTAAGGAGCCCTGTGATCAGGGTCTACACTGTTTGCAAAGGACAAGCATACTCTTAACAGGTACACTGTTTGTTAATGAGGACTATACTCGTTTCTAGGGTCGAATGTGTTAAACAATCACATGTAATAAAATTTAAATAAATACTGCAAAGGGATCTTGTATTGTGTGGTAGCTTTATACAAGACTGACTACCAATGTAACCAGATGTTCACTTACAGGGATCTCAGGCAGTTTCCTGGTAAGGAACTGTTAGACATCTCAGTCAGTGTTGATGCTACAAGAGAGCTGACATGGTCGCTGGGCTCATCCAGCATTGACATGACTACCATCTCTAGCTCTGGTCTTGGCAAATCTGTCAACATTGACACTAACACTGCTAAACTGCGCACCTCCTCCTCGTCTGAGCGGTCGAAAAACAGCGGAAGGAGAATTTTCTGTATCTATAGTCATAAAATAATCATAAGTTAAAATGTATTTTGCTTATATCTTTAAGTAAATGATTAATGTATCAAACCGTCCATACATTTTATGCTTGATATTCTGAAAACATCTTGATAATTGCAATAAGTACAAAATTTAATGTTCTGTTCTTAGTGACTTTGATACCTATTGCCTGATATTGTAATTATGTAATAATTAGTATGATCAATTGTAAAGCGCAATTGAATATTTATATTTTTTGCGCTATATAAGTGTTTCTGTATTTGTTTTTGTATCAAATGATAGTGAATCTATCTTTACGTATCTTTCAATTGCAAATAAATATCAGATGTTTAAAATAATTTTTCACTGTTAGAACTTCTATGTACATAAATTGCTATCAAATAACGACCAATAAAATTGAACCCATTACCCCATAGCCTGTTTCTAGTTTTGAAGATAGGTGACTATGTAACTTAAAGCAGGTTGAAAGTAAAGCAGAATGCACCTGAGGGCGCATTCTGCTTTACCTTCAGCCTGCTTTAAGCAAAAATCTGTTAGAATATAGAAAATATTTTTTATGGTACATATTCATGATTGTGAAAATTGGAACTATTTTCCTCAGTGGATGAATAAACTAGAGGTGTAAAAAGGCATATTTATGGGGTAATGGGTTAAATGTCAAACTTGTGTGAAAGTTTTGTTTTGGAGCTTTCTGCTTTAGTCCCTTTTCTGGCATTTATCAGTGATCTGTCTTTAAAGATCTACAGTGCTCCCTCTCAACAACAACACCCAATTGGAGACACAGATTGTGTGTGTTGGTCGGAGGGAGTTGTTATAGGGAGGGAACATTTATACCCTAAGAGTGCTGAATATGACTTGACTAACATTTGAAAACAGTTTAAACCCAGATCAGACACTGCATAATGCAGCGTCTGATCTGGGTTCAAACTGTTTGTCACTCGTCTTTATGTTTTTTCCATCAAAATGTCCATTATGTAACTTGTAGAGAAAAAAACTGCAAACACCGATTTTAAGCAGTCGATATTGCTGAAGTGCAAGCATTGTTTGGAGAACAGCTGCAAGCATTGTTGTAAGGAGGGAATCGTTGTTCAGAGAGCCGTTGTTGGGAGGGAGCACTGTATATGCTTTTACACCAGAGTTGTTACATAAGTTTGACTAGTAATTTTGTTTCATGTAAAAATCATAAAGTCACTACGGTCAAACTTCGATATTTCGAACTCGGTCAAGTTGAACATACCTGTAATGTCAAAGTTAAAACATGGCTAAGCCACGTTTCACCTTTTAAAATATGGGTATGTTCTACTAATTAACCGAGCATAAAATAATGCAGTTCATGTGTCGAAATATCCGATAGTTCGATTTAGTGAGTTTGAGATATCGAAGTTCAACTGTACTTTGACTGGTTGGATCTTTGCTAGTTCCTTCATGCTGATTATTGCCTCCATCCTATGCACCACGGAACTGTCTTTGTCCATGGCAATGCTCTTTACTTTCGGTAGGAAATCCATGTACTTAAGGCTACCAATAACCTTTAGTGCAAGTAGCACAGATTTCTCATCTCCCTTCATATACAGCTCTTCTACCATCTGTAAATGTAAAACAAGAGCCCCAAGGTGATACAAAATAGACCTGTCATGGCAAAGTAAGTGGTGAGCAAGCAAAATGTAAGATTCAGTTTGAATATTATTATTCTTAAACAAGTTTTTTTTATTTAATTTGCAAGTATGTAAAGGGGCATAACTGTTTCAATAAGGCAAACAGAAATAAAGTTATCATCCGGAAACTACTTTGAGCCATGCTGATCTAAGTTTGTTACGGGGCATAACTGCAATAACAATCATCAGATTGGAACCAAAATCAATAGATGTCTTACCTGTATAATGAGAAAGCTAAATATGAAATTTGGTTATAATGTGGTTAAAAAAATTTAAGATATCAACCGGAAACAACTTTTTCTTTTTATATTCTTAGTACATGTATGTAAATGGGCATTACTGCAATAAAAATCATCAGACCTGAACTGAAATCAATAGGTGTCTTACCTGTATCATGAGAAAGCTAAATATGACATTTGGTAACAATATGTCAAAAAGAACTAAAGTTATTGTCTGGAAACAAGTTTCTTGTTAAATTCTTAGTATATAAAGGGGCATAACTGCAATAAAAATCATTATACTGGAACCAAAATCATAAGGTGCCTGACCTGTATAATGAAAAAGCTAAATATGAAATTGAGTAACAATATGTCAAATAATACTAAAATTATTGTCTGGAAACAAGCTTTTACAAAAGGGCATAACTGAAAGAATTTCCCTTATTCAGGACTTATTTCCATGTAAATCCATAATGTACATGTAGGATGTTTTTTACTTTATTGTAAATGTAGTTACATGAATTTATCTTTTCTCACTGTGTTAGTACATGGACATGTATATAATTTCATATGAAAGGCCTTTGAACAGCAGCCCTGGCATCTTAATACATAAATAATGCAGGCAGCTCCTATAGACCTAGGACCCTCAGTATCTATCTTGCCATTTGATGCCTACTTTGTGTCTGTGACAGGTGCTAAAACATTGCCTGGGATTAAATGTTGTCGTAAGTCAGATTATAAAAGTCTCAAATATTATTTATTTCTCCATCTAATCCTGTCTTGTGACATCTCTTTTGGAATCTTCTTGAAAATACGATTCCAAAGAGATGTCACAAGACAGGATTAGATAGGGAAAAATGAAATTAAAAGTATTTTAAATTTTTGACTTACGACCGTTTTTGTCATACGAAGATTTATGAAACGGGCCCCTACTGAACACAGGTTTTAAATTTGCTGCCAAAAGTTGACTATACCTTAATGATATCTTCTTGAGTTGTCTCGTACAATTGTTGCATCTGTTTGAGGTCATTCTTGACTTTATCCAACCTTTCAATCAGTGTTTTCCTCAATTCCTTTTCATTAGACTCTGCACGCAAAAGTCTCAAAACTTTCTTCTGACTCAGTGTTTCTAAATAACAAAGAAAGATTGTACTTGTGTGGCTAACCAGCAAATTATGTTTTTAACTCTTCAATACCTTAACTAGAGTGTACTAGCATTTACACACAGTTTGGATACTGACTGTTTGACACTCATACAGATATTTTCAGTCATTTGCCTGAAATCTAGATTTGATAAATAAAAACACACAATAATTTTAAGCTGATGGTATCCTTACTGTGAAATAGTTCATCAATAATATTTCATGTCCATGAATCGCACGATAATATCAAAATGACATTAGAAAAAGAAGTCATTTAATAAAAGAGTATAATGCTATTCTTTATGTTTAATTGATTTTGAAATTAACTATGTCTGCATCTTAAAAACCATCAATACTAAACAATCAGGGTTTTCAATGCTTGATAAAGAGAGTGTTTACAGATTCCCAGGGTTGTGTTACTGCCATAACCGTGCCACCTGGATTATTCAGCAATATTACCTGTGACATCAGTATTATTTTGCTTCATTAACTTGTGTCCAAGGGCACCAAGACACAGCCATGCAGATTTCCTCACAAGAGGTTCCATTTTGTCTAATTTTGCCACACTGTCCTGTGAAATAGTAAAGTGTATACAGATAGAGAGAGAAATAATAAGTTAACTCTTTGCATGCTGGGTAAATTCTTTTGAAAACAGGGGCAGAGTGTCACATAGTTTGGATCCTGATGAGACACTGCTGTCATATCTGGATCCAAACTGTTTGCAAGGGTAATCAGTGTTGTAGATATCCGCCGCTAGCATGGTTAAGAGTTAAATGATTTATGATATAAAACAAAAGGCAAGCTTGTGTTATTAAGTCACCATTCAAAATAAATAAAATAATTAGGTTGTAGCCTAACCCAATATTTACCCCAGAGCATGTTTCTAGTTTTGAAAAAATTGTCACCACTTGAAACTTATCAGCTTTACTTTCAGCCTGCTTTAAGCTACCTTCTACTGGAATATAGAAAACATTTCTTAAGATACATATTTATGGCTGTATAAATTAGAACTATTTTCTTCAGGGGAGGAATAAAATGAAAGCGTAAAAAGGCATGTTTATGGGGTAATAGGTCAATGCTGGATGAAACTAAAACAGTAAGATCCTTTCTTCATTACTTTAGACCAGCATTAACCCTTTCCCTGATAGAAGCAACTTTTAGCACATGCATTTTATTCATCCGCTGAAGAAAATAGTTCTAATATAAACCGTACTGAATATGTGTCATATTTAATACTTTCCTTATTCTAGCTGGTAATAGCTTAAAGCAGGCTGAAAGTAAAGCAGAATGCGCCTTAGGGCGCATTCTGCTTTACTTTCAACCTGCTTTAAGTAGTCACCTATCTTCAATATTACAACTAGGCTATCAGGTAAAGGGTTAAAGCTGTAATTAACCTGACTTTAGAGATATCAATGTTTCATCTTAGAATGAGCTTTTTAACACAAGATGACAGTATAACTTTTCTTTGTCAATTTTATAAAATGGATTTCAGACAAAATCAAAAAAAGGAATACTTATTTACTGTTGCTTTTTAAAAGTCTACTCTCTTTTGATCAAAAGTTCAATTCAATTAAGAAAGAATCACTCTAAGTAAATTATAGGTGTTGCCCATTTGGCTAAGTGCAATTTGCATTAGATTGTTATTAAATGTGGAATGACTACACAAAACATCTGGGTCTTTTCTGATAAGAAAATGAGCATGTGGCCAGGGCTGCCATTTCTCCGGATTTTTCCGAAATCTTTGGATTTTTATCCTAGCATATGGTAGCTTAAAGCAGGCTGAAAGTAAAGCAGAATGTGCCTTAAGGCGCATTCTGCTTTACTTTCAACCCGCTTGAAAAATAGAAAATGTGGAAATCTTAAGATTATTCATGATTAATTTATGGCAGCCCTGTGTGGCACAAACTTGACAAAAACAAAAAGAATGGCAAACACTTACCATGACTCTCTTCACTATGGTGATGTCTGGTTTGGGATGAAGTCCAATGGTCATTAGACTAATGGCAGCTGACTGTGATAACTCTTCTTTCTTTTCAATTCTCTCCAGTACTACATCTACAACAGCATAAGAACCAACTGCTGGTAGCATATCCAGCAAGGACTTTCTGTATAAACAAAATTAAATGTATGTTTAACTCAATACCCTATCACCTGTTTCTAGTTTTGAAAACAACTTACTACTAAAAGCAGGCTGAAAATAAAACAATGCCTCTGTCAAGGCCCATTCTGAATTACTTTCAGCCTGTTTTAAGCTCCCATCTGGAAAGGTATTTGAAATGCCTTTTGTATTTCATGTTCTAGAGTTCATGGCTGGAGAATACTTTACTCAGTGTATCAATAATTCTAACACACCTCGCCCCTATATAAACGAAGAAGGACCGTCTCAGTGTACGAATTTTCAGTAGAACACTCACGCGCTAAACGTTCTAACGTGACGTCATTTGGCTTCGAAAAAGCGTACGCCAAGAAATGTAGCGCCGTTGCTTCGGTGCAAATTAAGGTTAAATTATGTGTTAGAATCGAAATAATAAATTAATACCAGTGTTTTATCTAACAATCGAACACGGGTAGAAGTTGAGATGCTTGTAATTAAACCACTCAGCCTAAAGGCCTACGCATCTCAACTCCTACCAGTGTGCGATTGCACGATAAAACACTGGTATGAATTTATTATTTCTTAAATAGAAGTGTAAAATGGCGTATTTAAGAGGTAAAGGGTTGACCCTTTCCTTCATATCATCAACCCATTATCCCATAAATATGCCTTTAATTATTTCATCCACAGAAAAAAAATAGTTCCAATTTATACAGTAATGAACATGTATCCTAAGAACTATTGTGTATTTCCTATTAGACGTTAGCTTAAAGCAGGCTGAAAGTAAAACAGAATGCGCCTTAACCCTTTCCCCCACAGAAGCGCCTTTTAGCGCATTCAGTTTATTCTTGCCCTGAAGAAAATAGTTCCAATTTATACATTCATAAATATGTATAATACAAAATATTTTCTATATTCTAGCAGATGATAGCCTAAAGCAGGCTGAAAGTAAAGCAGAATGCGCTTAAAGCGCATTCTGCTTTACTTTCAACCTGCTTTAAGTGGACACCTATATTCAATACTAGAGATATGCTATGTGGGAAAGGGTTAAGGCGCATTCTGTTTTACTTTCAACCTGCTTTACCTGGTCATCTGTCTTCAAAACTAGAAACAGGCTATAAGGTAATGGGTTAAAGACCAATGTCTGCTTAAAGAAAGCTAAAGCTAAATCAGGAAACTCAAGCAGGAGGTTCTGATACACTTTTAGTCTGCTATAAGCTGTCACCTATCTGGATTTTGGAATGTTTCTAATGACTTTTTATCAGGAAAGGGTAGAAGTATTTGATGAAACAGGGTAAAAGCACAACCTAAGATAACAAGGCATGGTCTAGTTAGTACCTGTCATCAATGCAAAACCATGTGTGCATGATTGTTTGTTTTTTTTCGATGTGGAGCTATACTGATGTTCAAATCTTAGTAGGAAAGGCCTATATTCATGAATAGATTTCTGAATGAACAGTGCAGCCAGAAAAACATTAATTTTTGCCCTTTTAGTATAGGGGCCAAGTATACACACCTTTGGTTCCTGAAGGAACTCTTTGATCAGGATCTGCACTTTTCAACTGTTTTTTTTAACAACCCTCTCGAAAGAAAATGCAAACTTCATTTACCAGCAAATGAAATATATATAATAGTATTGTAACAAACAGGTTATAAAACTATGTCAGATTACTAAACAGAATGTCCTAATGACAACTCTAAGTCACTCCTACCTTGCCCTGGGTAGTTTGGATGGGCTCTTGTCCATATCATTTATGATCTTGTTTAGACTGGTTTTGTCTAGTTTCTCTAACAGTCTGTGTAAGTCCCTCAACAAATCTGTAACCTCTTCCTGTACATTGTCCTTCATCAACTCATCTATTCCAGTCAATACTTTCCTAACCTGTAATTATAGCAAGAGTGGGGACCTTGTAGGTCTATCTGTTTTACAACCAACCATCACCCCCAGTAGGATTAGGGAGGATAGAATCCACCCACTGCCAGTCCCACCAGTGCAGAGTGGTAGGACTCCACCAAACTGTGTCACCTACACTTTCATGCATTCACAACATACATGAAAGTTATACACATTGGCGCTATATGCACAATATTGTGTCACAATGCCGTCAATCCAAAATCAAACAAGAGCGTGTCCCAGTTACACGAATGCCCCCGATGATACAGGGAGGGGAATCCAGACTATCAAACGTAAAAGTTAGAGAGCTGAAACTGTAGTGGAGCGCCATTTTGAGGACTTCAAGGGCCATTACTCCAAAGGGCCTAGCATAAATTGGTGCCGCTGGTTATCCAAATTGGTCTCCATTTTATGTCAACAAACATTTTCAGAAAGTTTGGTGATGATCAGATGAAAAGCAATGTGTTTGTGAAACACAAATGCCCCCAGCCAGCATCATGTTCTGTAATGTAATGCTTATTTGCAAAAGTAGGTCAAAAGTCATGGTCGTAGGGTAAATGAAACATTGGCATGGTTGGAGAAGTCTTAACACAAGAAACCTATAAAGTATGGAAGCTCTAGGCCTACTGGTTCAAATGTTATAGGCGTATAAAGATTTATACAAATAAAGGTCAAAGGTCAAGGTCACAAGGGCAAAAACGTAGGTATGGTTGGAAAGGTCTTGACACAAGAAATATATAAACAAAATATGAAAGCCGTAGGCCTACTGGTGCAAATGTTATAGCCATTTAAAGATTTCAACAAAAATAGGTCAAATGTCAAGGTCACAAGGTCAAAAAGTTTTGTATGGTTAGAAAGGGAAAACACATGTCAAGTATAAAAGGCCAAGGTGCAAAAATGCAAAAGTTCTATCCAAGGTTAAGGTTTTTGGTTAAAGTTTGATTAAATAGGTTAAAGATCGAAGTCAAGGTCACATGGTCAAAGATGTTGGTATGGTTGGAAAGGTCTTGACACAAGAAATATACATACAAAATATGAAAGCCCTGGGCCAACTGGTGCAAATGTTATAGCCATTTAAAGATTTTTACAAAAGTAGGTCAAATGTCAAGGTCACAAGGTCAAAAAGTTTTGTATGGTTGGAAAGGTCTTGCCATGAAGAATACACATGCCAAGTATAAAAGGCCCAGGTTCAAAAATGCAAAAGTTATAGCCAATGTTAATGTTTTTGGTTAAAGTTTGATTAAATAGGTCAATGGTGAAGGTCAAGGTCACATGGTCAAAGATATTGGTATGGTAGGAAAGGTCTTGACACAAAACATATACATACAAAATATTAAAGCCCTATGCTAACTGGTGCAAATGTTATAGCAATTTAAAGATTTTTACAAAAAAAGGTCAAATGTCAAGGTCAAGGTCAAAAAGTTTTGTATGGTTGGGAAGGTCTTGCCATGAGGAATACACATGCCAAGTATAAAATGCCCAGGTGCAAAAATGCAAAAGTTATAGCCAAGGTTAAGGTTTTTGGTTAAAGATTGATTAAATAGGTCAAAGGTCAAGGTCAAGGTCGCATGGTTAAAGATGTTGGTATGGTTGGAAAGGTCTTGACACAAGAAATATACATACAAAATATGAAAGCCCTGGGCCTACTGGTTCAGATGTTATAGCCATTTAAAGATTTTTACAAAAGGAGGTCAAATTTCAAGGTCAAGGTCACAAGGTCAAAAAGATTTATATGGTTGGAAAGGTCTTGCCATGAGGAATACACATGCAAAGTATAAAAGGCCCAGGTGTAAAAATGCAAAAGTTATAGCCAAGGTTAAGGTTTTTGGTTAAAGTTTGATTAAATAGGTTAAAGATCGAGGTCAAGGTCACATGGTCAAAGATGTTGGTATGGTTGGAAAGGTCTTGACACAAGAAATATACATACAAAATATGAAAGCCCTGGGCCAACTGGTGCAAATGTTATAGCCATTTAAAGATTTTTACAAAAGTAGGTCAAATGTCAAGGTCACAAGGTCAAAAAGTTTTGTATGGTTGGAAAGGTCTTGCCATGAAGAATACACATGCCAAGTATAAAAGGCCCAGGTGTAAAAATGCAAAAGTTATAGCCAAGGTTAAGGTTTTTGGTTAAAGTTTGATTAAATAGGTCAAAGGTCAAGGTCAAGGTCATATGGTCAAACAGATTTATATGGTTGGAAAGGTCTTGCCATGAGGAATACACATGCAAAGTATAAAAGGCCCAGGTTTAAAAATGCAAAAGTTATAGCCAAGGTTAAGGTTTTTGGTTAAAGTTTGATTAAATAGGTCAAAGGTCAAGATCAAGGTCGCATGGTCAAAGATTTTGGTATGGTTGGAAAGGTCTTGACACAAGAAATATACATACAAAATATGAAAGCCCTGGGCCTACTGGTTCAAATGTTATAGCCATTTAAAGATTTTTACAAAAGTAGGTCAAATTTCAAGGTCAAGGTCACAAGGTCAAAAAGTTTTATATGGTTGGAAAGGTCTTGCCATGAGGAATACACATGCAAAGTATAAAAGGCCCAGGTGTAAAAATGCAAAAGTTATAGCCAAGGTTAAGGTTTTTGGTTAAAGTTTGATTAAATAGGTCAAAGGTCAAGGTCAAGGTCATATGGTCAAAGATGTTGGTATGGTTGGAAAGGTCTTGACAAAAGAAATATACATACAAAATATGAAAGCCCTGGGCCTACTGGTGCAAATGTTATAGCCATTTAAAGATTTTTACAAAAGTAGGTCAAATGTCAAGGTCAAGGTCACAAGGTCAAAAAGGTTTGTATGGATGGAAAGGTCTTGATACAGGGAAGACACATGCCAAGTATAAAAGGTCCAAGTACAAAAATGCAAGAGTTATAGCCAAGGTTAAGGTTTTTGGCACAGACAGACGGACAGACGGACGGACGGACGGATGGACGGACGGATGGACGGACGGACGGAGGTGCCACCGAAATGGGTTAGAGGGCCTTTTCTTTTGTTATTTTCTTTTGTTTGAATAACGGGCTACGGCCCCTTATTCTATTGTTACGGAATGAACTCTATTGTCTTCTTTTGTTATGTTTACCGTTATCTGGCCAGAAAAGGCCCTCTAACCCATTTCGGTTGTGCGGACAAACCAACAGACATGACAAAAACTATATGCCCCCGAATCGTAGATTCTGGGGGCATAACAAACTAAACAACCAGCTGTTTTTCTAAATGAAGGTTTAACTCTTTCTTTGATAAAACAGTCAAAAAGATAGTTTGCTTCTTGTAGAAACTCCGGCAGAGTAGGTAAGTTTTCGTTTACTAGTTTTGTTCCAGATTGGAACTCATCAGAACGTATGAAATTTCGTATTGAAACTTCGTGAATTTATACCCTTGGAATTGTATCACGTGATATCTTTTATGACGTTTTTGACACGTTTTACGCACTTTTTGATGACAAATTACGCATGTTTGCGCAGATTTTGTCTACGTCATCCACTGTTTTTGGTGACGTAGCTCGATCTATTGTGGTAACTAAGGGCCTTGGTTGTGTAACTAAGGCCAAAAATGGCTTCCGCTTGTTAGAGAAATTAGCCCAAATCAAAGAAAATCCTTATATAATCCAAGATATTCTGTCCCAACATTGATTTTGTTGAGTATTTGGTGGTTTCTCTGTGTCCATTGTTTTTGATACGTTCTACTACAGGTTTTGTAGTTTATTTTCTTGGAAGCGGGTATGGTTTGGGTCTCTCAAGTTTGGAGATTTGCTTAGTCTAGAGCGTTGTTTTCTCCAGTGTAAAAGTGTCATAATGTTTGAATTATGTCTAATTTGACATATTTCAGTGTGTAGTGAGTACTACACATCCCAGAAAGGGTACGTAGAGACCGATTTAGTCTCTGAACGTTTTTTACTGTTTTTCTCTATATTGCGTTTGATCCTACAATTAGCACTACAATGTTCTTTGATAGACAAACATGCACAAAACCAATATCTGACAGTGTTTAACCCATTTTCCCATAGCCTTTTTCAAGTTTTGAAGATGTGTGATCAGTTAAAGCAGGTTGAAAGTAAAGTAGAATGTGCCTTAAGACGCATTCTGCTTTACTTTCAGCCTGCTTTAAGCTACCATTGGTTAGGATATAAAAAAAACTTTTGATGGTGCATGTTTATTACTGTATAAAAGGGAACTTTATTTTCTTAAGTGGAGAAAGAAATTATAGGCGTACAATGGCGTATTTATGGAGAAATGGGTTAAAGCAGGTGACTCCTGATAGTTTAGATAAAAGTGAAACAGATAACTCCCATAGAGCTCTCTGCTTTACTTTCATCTTGCTTTAAGATGCCTCCACCCTTGCCCCCTGTACTCAGCACCATTAACTAGTGTTGTAGCGATGATCGATTATAATCGATCATCGATCAAAAATGACCATAATCGAACATAATCGATCATGATTTGCCGTAATCAATTATGTTCGATTATTTATGATAAAGTTATGAAGAAGCATAGTGCATATAAAAGACAGGTTGTAGCTTAATGCAGGTTGGAAGTAATGCAGAACGCTTCTATGGGAGTGTTCTGCATTACTTCCAACCCACATTAAACAATAATCTGCCTTTCATGTGTTCACTATACATGTATGTATCCTCAAAGTATGGTTAAGTAAGCTTTGACTGTAATGTTAATCTGAAATTGTTTTACTTACTTGCACCAAATATATAAATGAAACAGTTGATTCCCAACCAAGAGATTATTCAAACAATGTTTACCCAGATGAACTGCCGCAGCAATAGTAATTACAGGTAGTAAAAGAAGTGGTATACAATTAGTACAAAGCAAGCTCAATTAATTTGCAATTAAAAATAGGACATTAATTTAACTGTTTTATCAAATTGCTGCTTTGATTTTTATTTTGCTTCATATGGGTGCATTGTTTGCAAAATTATGTAGATATATAACATACAAATGCAAACATGAGTATCACATATATTCAGCTTTTCAGAGTACATATATAATAGTTTATGTTAAAACGATTATATAATCGATCATCGATCGATTATGGTTACCAATAATCGTTTATAATCGATTATGGTTTTCGGACCGATTATACAACACTACCATTAACTCTTTCCTCCCTGAAATTTTAAATGGACAATTCCAGTTTCCATTTTTAGTCTAGTCCATTTCGGACTTTTAAGGGTTGTTTTTGTCAATGTTTTGCATTATCGAAAACAGTGAAGACCCTGATCAGAGGGCTCCTTTCAGAGCCCTCTGATCTGGGTCTTCACTGTTTGCACAGGACAAGTGTACTTTTCACATGAACACTGTTTGCAAAGGATGCCTATATGCGGGACTAGGGTTCAAAGGGTTAATGAAAATACTTTAGTGGTGCTTTATGGAGAAGTAGGACACTTCTGTGCAGGAAATAGTTAGAACCATCTTTGCAATGTGAAAAAAAACCCATGAAATGTTCCCCATTGAATAAACAACAAATCAACAAATTGTTCTGTAAAGTTGTCAGTATTGTACTGTTTTGATAAAAACAAACATTCTAAATAAATGTATTGTTTATCAACATACACATTAAGCACTTAACTGTCTGCAGTCAGATTAAAATTCAAATTCCTTCCGTGATTTCAAATTTTCATATGTCGTAAAATATATGCATTCTACAATACTTGTGTATGTTTGCATACTTTCTGAAAAATTTGTTCTGCCAAAAATACAAAGTATGGTATAATATGTAAGGTATGGTATAATAATATAGTCACCATTTTGACAATTTCTTGCTGATCTTGTGGCACGCTGCTAGGTCCATGTTGGAGCTTGGCAGTCAGAGGAGACTCCTGTGGCTTTGGTGGCCTGGGCTCAGAAATCTGGACAGTGATGGGACGAGAGTCTACCAATGTCAGTGTTTGACTAGAAATACAGACAAATATATCTTCATGCATGGAAACTTTAAGTTTAAAAATCTATTTGTTTTAAAAACTTGGTTTATGTACAAGTCAATTAAAAATTAAAAAAACATATTACATGTTGTACACAAATAACTTGAACTGGCTTTATATTTCGAGTTTTTAGAATTTGAAATGTCTATTTGCATTTATCTGTTTGCAGATACAAATTGCTACCATTGTGTACTGTTTCACGAGATGATGTGAACCAGCCTTATATATAGACAATGTGAACCACTATTTCATTTTAATTGTTATAAGTGAAATGACATAAATTACTGTAGAACTGATAGTAAAATTAAAACTTATGTTTCATATATTGTGTTAATTTCACTTTTATTAATATTTAAGAGTTGCCAGATCATGTTCAACATTTCAATTCATAATTACTATTGTTCGAACTAATGCGAGTTGGAAATATAGAGTTTCTACTATATGTTTACAATTGTATATGAATAATAATATGAGTCAGCATAAGTTTTTATTTTACCAATATTTAGGTCATAGTATACATGTGGACATTAAAAGCACCATCAATTACATAAATTCATGTAACTCAATACAAGAGAGTCAAACACAAAGAGAATAATATAGTTCACATCGTTCAACAATGTGATTTACATTGTATCAAAAAGGTGGTCACATTTTCCATGGTTAACAACATCCATATACCAAAACAATAAATTCAAGAATCATTGGACAAATAGACAGACAGACATTTTGTATTCATGATAGTTCGTTTTGAGCATTATGCATAGAGCTTATCATGAATTACTGTACAAAATGTAGCAATTATATCACTTACTTGGCCAGTGTTGTGACTTTGCCAAGCTCTTCCTTGTATGGAGCCATGTTGTATTGTGACTCTCCTACGGCATTCAAGATGATGTACTGACCTGGGGCACCAAGAAGATTGTATCTCACTGAGGACTGGGCACTGAGTGTTTCTCTTCCCTGTAATAAACACAGCCAATTTCAGGGGTGCAATAAATTGATCTTGAAAAATCCTAAGTTTTCCCAAAGTTCTATTTTTCAAGCTTGATTACTTAAAGCAGGTTGAAAGTAAAGCAGAATGTGCCTTAAGTTGCATTCTGCTTTACTTTCAACCTGCTTTAAGCTACCATCTGCTAGGATAAAAATCCGAAGATTTTGGAAAAATCCAGAGAAATGGCAGCCCTGCAATTTTGTACTAGGTCATATAACTACAGTAAACCACTCATTTGCAAAGACTTAAGATGTACAATGACAATTGACAGTTAATGGTGGATAGAAATAATGCAGAAAACTCTAGTATGAGCTGTCAACATTATTTGTAATCTGAATTTTGCAACTACCTTTATTAAAAACTACATATGGTTTATATCTTAATATTTCATAGAAAATTGGTCAAGCTATCAAAAAAAAACCTGTAAAAATGTCCCTTTCTTGGAATTACTGTTATTTTTTCTCATTCATATAGCTTTGTTAAATGATAATTAATAACAAAATGATGCAAATACAACAATGCCTAAAAAATCCCATGAATGCATACTTTTAATGTTTTATCATATGGAACAAACACAACAAATCCTCCTTACAATCAGTAATAACACAGATCAAGTGTCCAGTGCCAAGATACCGATGTAAACTGCTTTAAATTTGATCATATATCTACAATTGAAGAACATTCTCTATTTCATGAATAAACAAGTTGAGAAGATAAAATGTCTTCAAGATTAATAGGGTTAAGCAGTTTGGTGAAAATCATTTTGATTTATATTACATGTACATGTACTTTCCATTTAAGCTTGTAAGGTTACATTTAGATTATAAAACAAATGTAAGTTAGCATAGAAGCCATGGCACAACACCGTATATATAATTATTTACTGGATGTTTTAGAGGCAGTTACACTTATTTTTGCAATCATAACAAGCCAACCCCATTTTTGGATAGCTAGGATGTAATATTCTAATACAGTGCTCCCTCTCTACAACAACACCCAAGGGGAGACACAGATTGTGTGTGTCGTTCCTAGGAAGTTGTCATAGGAAGGGAAAATGAATACCCTTAGAGTGCAAAGCATAATTTGGCTTACATTTGCAATCAGTTTGAACCCAAACAGACGCTGCTTAATGCAGTGTCTGATCTGAATTCAAACTCTTTGTTGAATCTTCTCTATGTTTCTTCTGTCAATATGAATGAGAAAAAAGCATTGCAGCAGTGAAAGCATTAGACAATATTTGTCTTGTTTGGAAAATAGTGGTAAGCATTGTTGAAAGGAGGGAATCATTGCTCGGAGGGCCACTGTAGGAAAGGGCCACTGTACACAATTTTCTCCCAAATCTTAAACAATTTAGAAAATCAATCATGCTATCTAACCACACCATATAATTATCGACAACATATTTCGATGCAACATATCTCTATACAGTAAAACTTATATCTCAAAAGGAGAGGAGTCTGAAGTTATATATAAAATATGCAGGCTAATGCAGGACAGAAGTAATCCAGAAGTTCCTATCAGAGGTTTCTTCATTATTTTTGTTCCACATTATCTGTCTATAAGATTGTTATGTTTCTTTACATGTATTTAGAGGATGATTTTCACAGGTCTGACTGTGTATACAAATAAAGTAAAAAAAACTATCGGCATTGTGTACCTGTTCACATGGACTGTAATTCACCATACTCTTTGAAATGATAACTTTATCTATACACTTGCTGAGGTCCCTGACTTTGACCATGTCCATACTAGGTACTCCATTCATGGATCGGACAGTCTTTAGTTTGTAGGTAGTTTCACACTCACCAGATACACTTGGCTACAAAAGTTAAGATTGCAGGAACTTATTAACAAAACCAGTGTTTAAGGATATCGAACATTTAAATTTTCATCTGTATCACAAATCAAAAGGCAATGATTAAAGTAAAGTTTGAAAAGATAAGTGTTTATTTACAAAACCATTGTTTTACTAATTCAACACTAAGTAACTCTTGTGGGTTATAAGGTTCCCTTTTTATCTTTTTGGTTACCAAAACATGAACAAGTCTACTTGGAGTTCTGGGTAGTTTGATAAATACTGCTCTAAATTAGCAAACAGTGTAGACCCTGATCAGAGGGCTCCTATAGGAGCGCTCTGATCTGGGTCTACACTGTTTGCAAATTCCATAAGTATATCTTAAAACAGATACATGGTGTTGAATGAGTTAAAGATATCGAACATCTAAATCTTTATCTGTATCGCAATTCAAAAGACAATCATTAAAGTAAAGTTTGAAAAGATAAGTGTTTACTTACAAAACCATTGTTTAAAGGCATCAAATATTTAAATCTTCACCATTTCACAATTCGATAGGTAATGATTAAAGAAAAGGTTAAAAAATAAATATGTATCTGTTAAGTTGTTCACCCTTTCCCCCATAGAAGCGCCTTTCAGTGAATTTAATTTATACCTTCACTTAAGAAAATAGTTCCAATTTAATCAATCAGGAATATGTATTATAAGAAATAGTTTCCATATTCTAGCAGATAGAAGCTTAAAGCAGGCTGAAAGAAAAGCAAAATGCACCCTAAGGCGCATTCTGCTTTACTTTCAACCTGCTTTAAGTGGTCACCTGTTTCCAAAACTAGAAACAGGCTATGGGGTAAAGGTTTAAGATATTAGACAATTGTTAACTGAATTGAGCTCATGACTTGGCTACCTCCACAACTCTGTATATTTTGGGCATGATCTCTGAACTAGCAACATCAACCAGCGGAGTGAGAGAATGTCTGCCATTAAAGTTGACCTCCAGGAGGCTGAGGCAACCCTTCTTGATGTTAACTGACCAGTCAGGATCGTCATACTCAGTTACTAAGCTCTCTACGTGACCACGCTCATAACTGGAGAAAAAAAAATATGAAACTTGTATTCTTATAAATACAATTAAACCTCTCTATTACAACCAATAAATTGTGTTAATAATTAGGTGTTTACGACAGGTGACTGCTTAAAGCAAGATGACAGTAAAACAGAAAGCTCCTTTGGGAGCTTTCTGTTTTACTGTCACCTTGCTGTAAGCTATAACCTGCTTTTATACAATCAATTAGCCTTGACAGAGTGACTGTTCAAACATCCAAATCCCAATTGGTTCTTAGCTGTGATGGACTTACCAATGTAGGTTCCATGATTGAAGGAGTACAATCTTGTCGAGCAGTCGGCCATCTTTCTTTCTGTAAAAATAAGACTGAGGGGCCCGTCAGCCAATGAAAGGGCTGTATTTCTATGTACAGTACCCTGTCAGTACAGTGTACATGGGTTCAAGTCTATGACTTGTTATCCAATCAAAAGTGAGGATTTTACTTTGCAGAATAATAAGCCTCCCTGTGTGCAACACATATCTATTAAGGAACTGACTTTCAAAGCAAACACATCATGACTGAATCACTATCAGTCCAGAACTTAACATCTTTCAACAATGAACAAGGCATCAGACAAGTGATCCAAATCCCCTCATATTTCACACTCTTGTCATACCAGTATTTGAATGGATTTTTATGAAATTCCAATGACAAATGAACTTGCTAGTGGGATAAAAATATTTTTTCTAGAATATAGTAACAGCAACCTTTACCTCCTAATAGACTTCTACACAAAAGAGCAAAACCTGAACTTGTTCTAAGATTCTCAACAAACTAATATGAAACATGCAATGTCATTGAGAAATGAAGATAGTTAAGATCTATGACAATATTTGTTTAACAATAGTAACAATTATCTTGACCATCTATGCAGAAGAGCATCAAAGTAATGAGATTTAAGAGTACATACTAGAACATGACAGGTTTCACTAGGAAGGTTTTCATGTTTTCTGTGTCAGTATCCAGTAGTTCTGTCATGGCCTCATCAGGAATCATCTCCCTGGTTGGGTCATGCAGCAATATAGGTCCATTCACCTTGTACAGCCTCGGACTTCTCAGCTACCAAAATAAAGATACATTTTATATGGTAAATTTGGAAGTACAGTTTATAACCCCCCCCCCCCCACCCCCACCCCCCAACCCCCAATTAGAAATACATTTTGATATACATGTACATTTACCTGTTCCTCCCAGAAATGACTTTTTTGTCTTTTCATGCTTATTCCTTGTCATGTTAAAGAAGCGTGGACAATTTCTCTTTAATATGACAATTGGATACTTAAAACACTGGCTGAAAGTAAAGCAGAAAGCTCCTATAGGAGCTTTCTGCATTACTTTCAGCCTGCTTTAAGCAAACATCTGTGACCTGTCAACAAAACTTTAATCAGGCTATGGGGAGATGGGATAATGTGTGTTCAACCTTTCCTTCATTCCAAAGCCACACCATATACCTTTACCAGTTCGCAACAGAAATGCTTTCTCCCCTGTCCTCATAGACCAAACAATTTTGGAAACCTTTCTTACATCCTTGCAAGTAAGTGTCTGTTCAAAGCAGGATGTAAGCAAAGGGTTAGGGTTAGGGTCAAAGCCCAAACAGGAGTTTTCTGCTTTACTTTCAAATTGCATTACAACTTCAAATTATTATGTAACTATCATGTATTTTAATTACTTGAAATTTGTTCCTGTCCTCCCCTCCACTTAATTGATAGTTAAGGTCATTCTCTGTTACGTTATATGCTCACCTATTATATAAAAGGTCAAGTTTGTTTACTAATAGATTTAATGTATCCGTAGCTGATCAAGGATCTCTGACACCAGATGTCAATTTCAGCCATTTTGAAACGAGATCAAGACGACTCCTGATTCAAACTATGATGAAAGACAATAAGCAGTAAAATGCAGAACAAAAGTATTATTCAGTAAAACCTCTCTATTATGACCACTAAATTGCATTTATTATTTTGTGTTTAAGGCAGGTGGCTGCATAAAGAAAGGTGAATGTAAAACAGAAAGCTCCTTTAGGAACTTTCTGTTTTACCTTTACCTTACTTTAAGCTGTCACCTGTCTTTCATACAATCAATTAGCCTTCTTTTTAGTGGTCGTTACAAAGAGAAGTTTCACAGAGCTCCAGATAAGGGGAGTATTTTAAAATTAATTTTTTTTTTTCTGCATTTAACCTTATGGTGTCACTTCTCGTGAGAATCGTCTTGAAGAGACGGTTCTAATGAGTAGTAACACCATAGGATTTGGTGCCTACATAGTGAGAAAATGTTTGTTTTGTTCAGTTTACTCCGTCTTGTCTGGAGCCCTGGTTTCACTGTATTAAAATACTCAGTTACCTCCATTTTCATCTGTCTGTAAGTAATCTTCTGTAGGATGACCTGACCTTTGATCTTGAGGCCCGAGTAGATATTGGAACCAAGAGGCAGCCCAGACAGAATATGTGACTCATACTGGTAAATATACTCCTTACCCTCTTTGTAGACTGAAATGAAATTAAGTAACATTACTCTTTGCATGCTGGGTAAATTTTTTCGTCTGCAAACAATTGTTGTCTGCTATTACTCTAAAATTAGGATTATCAAAATTTCTTTTAAATTCAGGGTCATTATTGCAAACAGTTTGGATCCTGATGAGACGCCGTGTTACGCGGCGTCTCATCTGGATCCAAACTGTTTGTAAAGGTAATCACTGTGGTGGATATATCCGCCGCTAGCATGCAAAGAGTTAAACAAGAGGGCCTGAAGGCCCTGATATCGCTCACCTTTTGTACTGAAGCATGATAGCTTTACCTTTTCTGTTTCACCCGTTTTCATCTATGCAGTATAGCATGTAAACCATTTTGGAATACAACCTCATAATTCTAGTATAGCAGAGTACATCAAGGGCTGATAACTAGACCCTAAAGAATACTGAAATGAAGCCTTTTCTAGCATTTCAAAGTATATCAAGGGCAGATAACTATTGTCACAATGATAAGTTTTTAACAATAATTGCACTCCTTTGAGAACCTATAGCTATATACATTGTGTGCAAGTATAATCAAAATCCATTCAAAACTGTAGTTGCAAGAGTGTAAACACTGTAAAATATGGCATTTTCAGCAATTCAAAGGTAGATAACTCTTGACCTATTAGTCTGATTTCAACCATAATCACCCTTTTTTGAACTTGTATGGTCCTATACAATCTGAGCAAGTTTAATAAAGCTTGAGTAAATATTGTGGCCTCTAGAGTGTAAACACTGTTAAATATATCATTTTCAGCAATTCAAAGGTAAATAACTCTTGACCTATTGATCTGATTACTACCATAATTAAACTCCTCTGAAGTCTTATGGTAATATACAATCTGAGCAAGTTTGAGAAAGATTGGATAAAATGTGTGGCCTCTAGAGTGTAAACACCCTTAAATATGGCATTTTCAGCAATTCAAAGGTAGATAACTCTCAACCTATTACTCTGATTACAACCATAATCAAACTCATTTGAACTCTTATAGTCATATACAATCTGAGATAGTTTGAGATAGATTGGATAAATATTGTGGCCTCTAGAGTGTAAACACTGTTAAATATGGCATTATCAGCAGTTCAAAGGTAAATTACTCTTGATCTATATGTCCGATTCCAACCATAATCGAACTCATCCGAACTCTTACAGTTATATACAATCTGAGCAAGTATGAGAAAGATTGGATAAATATTGTGGCCTCTAGAGTGTAAACACTGTTAAATATGGCATTTTCAGCAATTCAAAGGTAGATTACTATTGACCTATTGGTCCGATTTCAACCATAATCGAACTCATCTGAACTCTTATGGCAATATACCATCTGAGCAAGTTTGAGAAAGATTGGATAAATATTGTGGCCTCTAGAGTGTAAACACTAAAATTGTTGACGACGAACGCCGGACATTCAAGTATTGCAAAAGCTCACCCTGAGCTAGCTCAGGTGAGCTAAAAATGTATTCAAACAAAAACTTGCTCAGCAAGTTAATCGTTAACCATGTCTCCTTTAGAAGCACCTTTTTAATTTATTCCTCAACTGAAGAACATATTTCCAATTTTTACAGTTATGAATATGTATAATAAGAAATACTTTCTATATTCTGGCAGAATGTAGCTTAAAGCAGAGTACACTCGGAAAGACACTGGGAGGGATCAGGAACTCTCGGAAGGACGCTGGGAGGGAGGCACATTCTGCTTAAGTACTTTCAACCAGCTTTAAGTGGTCATCAAAAATTACTGATTGGACGGGGTGAATAAAGTATAAAAAAAAACAACCAAAAAACAAACAAACTGACAACCCCTGGGGCGGGTCCAATTTTGACCCGGGGGTCATAATTTGAACAATTTTGGTAGAGGACTATAAGGCACTGAGGCTACAGTTCAAATATAAATGATCTGGGCCTTACAGTTTCAGAGAAGAAGATTTTTAAAGGTTTTCCGATGAAAAACTGATAAGCCCAAGGGCGGGCCATTTTTGGCCCAGGGGTCATAATTTGAACAATCTTGGTAGAGGACCATAAGGCAAAGCTATATGTCAACTTTTAAAGATCTGGGCCTTACAGTTTCAGAGAAGAAGATTTTTAAAGATTTTCCCATATAACTCTACGTAAAACTGATAAGCTCAAGGGCGGGGCCATTTTTGGCCAGGGGGTCATAATTTGAACAATCTTGGTAGAGGACTATAAGGCAAAGCTACATATCAAATATTAATGATCTAGGCCATACAGTTTCAGAGAAGAAGATTTTCAAAGGTTTTCCTAAGAAAAACTAATAAGCCCCAGGGCGGGGCCATTTTTGGTCCCAGGGTCAAAATTTGAACAATACTAGTAGAAGATCATTAGGTAATGATACATACGAAATATCAATGGTCTGGGCCTTTTGGTTTCTGAGAAGAAGATTTTTAAAGATTTTCTAATTCATTAAAAGCTGTCTATACGGTCATGTTAGAAAATCTGGTCCCAAAGCAAGGGGAATAACTCTAGCCAAAAACTTTGAACAAGATTTCGTTCCCCCTTGTCACTGATGCTTCTGACAAAGTTTGGTTGAAATCGGGTCAGTGGTTTCTGAGGAGATGCTGTTTCAAAATGTGGCCGGACGCCGGATGAAGAGCAGTCACAATAGCTTATCCTGAGCCAAAGGCTCAGGTGAGCTAAAAATACGGTAAACACCAGATTGCCTCGGTTGCGTGTGCACCGTACTTACCTTTTCACCCATATTCTATTTTAGGAAAAATATTCAAAGCCCTGTAAGGGCAATAACTTCTGTCAAATTTGTCACAGCCCAAATTCCGAGCAACATGCACATGATTTTTAAGAGACAGACAAGGGACATAATCCTGAAAATCTTAGCTTTGGAAATATATAAACGTTTACTATGTTGATTTTTCTCTTCAGGATTTAATTCATTGCAACCTGAGCCACAACCATACTCATCCTTTACAAACAGAGTATTTGTAAACAGTGCACTTGTCTTATGCAAACAGTGTAGATGCTGATCAGAGGGCTCCTTCAAGATCAGTGTCTGCACTGTTTGTCATTTTAGAACATATTACAAACAAGAGGGCCATGGCCCTTAATTCGCTCACCTGAGGTCATTGTGCCTTAGCTTAATAGGCAAGACAACATTTTAATATAGCTGTAAATGGAATTATCTTGCAGACAAAAAAAAACATGACAAATTGGAATAACTTAAAAAAAACATTGTTGGCAGAGTTATGGCCCTTATCCATGACACTTCTTCTTATCAAGCTACATGTATTTCCATATGATTATTTATTGCGCACTCTGCTTTACTTTCAACCTGCTTTAAGTTATCATCTACTAAGATATAGATACTATTTCTTATATCTTACATGTTTATGACTGTATAAAGTGGAATTATTTTCTTTAGAGGAGGAATAAATTAAAGGCGTAAAAAGGCATATGTATGGGGTAATGGGTTAACATCAGTAGAACTGGAGTTATCTCAAAGACAAGAAAATATGACACTGGGAAATATCTCAAAAACAAGAGCACCGCAAGCCGGGCACATTATACGCCCGTCAAAACGATCTTAGAATGTAGTCATACCAAAACCCTATCAAGGTAAAAACAAAAGGGGAAGAACCCTGAAAGTTAGGGGTCATATGCTGACCAAGTTTCAAAAGGATGGGAATAAATTTGTTTGAGAAAGAGAGCTACAAACAAAAAAATGCCCGTTTTTGACGATAAAAGGGGCATAACTCTTAAATGTCTGGGGCAATCTTGCTGGTTATGAAGCTTGACCGAGACATTATGGTCATACACATGCTGACAAAGTTTCAAAAGGATTGGAATAAATTTATTTGAGTTAGAGAGCGGACAAATTAAAAAATGCCCGTTTTTGACAAAATAAGGGGCATAACTCTTGAATGTCTGGGGCAATCCTGCTGGTTATAGTACATAACTGAGACATTATGGTAATACACATGCTGACCAAGTTTCAAAAGGATTGGAATAAATTTGTTTGAGTTAGAGAGCGGACAAACTAAAAACTGCCCGTTTTAGATGAAAAAAGGGACATAACTCTTGACTGTCTGTGGCAATCTTGCTGGTTATGAAACATAACTGAGACATTATGGTCATACACATGCTGACCAAGTTTCAAAAGGCCTGAAATAAATTTGTTTGAGTTATAGAGCGGACAAACTAAAATATGCCCGTTTTTTACGAAAAAAGGGGCATAACTCTTGAATGCCTGGTGCAATCCTGCTTGTTATCAAACTTGACAGAGACATTATGGTCATACACATGCCGACCAAGTTTCAAAAGGATTAAAATAAATGTGTTTGAGTTATAGAGCGGACAAACTAAAATATGCCCGTTTTTTACAAAAAAAGGGGCATAACTCTTGAATGTCTGGGGCAATCCTGCTGGTTATCGAACCTGACCGAGATATTATGGTCATACACATGCTGACCAAGTTTCAAAAGGATTAAAATAAATTTGTTTGAGTTAGAGAGCGGACAAACTAAAATATGCCCGTTTTTTACGAAAAAAGGGGCATAACTCTTGAATGCCTGGAGCAATCCTGCTGGTTATCGAACTTGACCGAGATATTATGGTCATACACATGCTGACAAAGTTTGAAAAGGATTTAAAAACATTTGTTTGAGTTAGAGAGCGGACAAACTAATATGCCCGTTTTTGACAAAAAAGGGCATAACTCTGGAATGTCTGGGGCAATCTTGCTGGTTATCGAACTTGACCGAGATATTATGGTCATACACGTTCTGACCAAGTTTCAAAAGGATTAGACTAAATTTGTTTGAGTTAGAGAGCGGACATGAAAAAGTTAACGGACGGACAGACGGACAGACGGACGGACGGACGGACGGACAGACGGACGGACAGCGCCACGACATAATACGTCCCGTCTGAAGACGGGCGTATAATGACATTGACCTTTGTAGGACATGACCCAAGTTATAAAGTTTCTAACTTTAACAAAGTTATGGCTAAGATTAAAGTTGTGGACTGACAGACAAACAAATGGACAAACAGACAAAAAAGAAGACAGACAAAAACAATATGCCCCCAACTGCAGGGCATAAAACTATAGCAGACACCATATGCTGCTGTTTACAGTGAACCTCATCAGCTGACCAGCTGACCTGAGTTCAGTTATGTAACTCTGCCAGTAGGAAATTTGACTAGGGTCTAACTCTTATAATGCTGAATTGCTGTCTGCTATACATATTTTGAATGTGAATTATGACCTAGATATTTAACCGACCAGAACGATTTGAACAAACTAGGTAAAGGACATTTAGAAGTGTCACCATGCCAAATATCAAAGCTCTGGCCATATTAGTTTCAGTGGAGAAGACGTTTGAAATTTTCACTATATAACTCTATGTAAAACTGTGACCCCCGGGGCGGGGCCAATTTTGACCCCAGGGGCATAATTTGAACAAACTTTATAGAGGACCTGTAGATAATGTTATGTGCCAAATATCTAAGCTCTGGCCCTTGTAGTTTCAGACAAAAAGATTTTTTAAGATTTCCTTATTTTTTCACTTTGGTTGCCATAGCAACCAGAGTTCTATATTGTTTTCAATTCTTTGAACAAATTTGAAAGAGCTTGACCCAAGGAACATTCCTGTAAAGTTTGGTTGAAATCTGTTCAGCCGTTTAGGAGAAGATGTCATTTGAAGCAATTGTTAACGACGACGCACGACGGACGACGCACGACGGACGACGGACACAGGGCCATCCCAATAGCTCACCTTGAGCCTTTGTCTCAGGTGAGCTAACAAAAACACAGTCAAAAATGGATTAGACTTAATTGGATACTAAAAGAGGTCCATTAAAAGTATCAAGTGGTGAATGGCTAATATGAATTTTACCTTAAGCATCCTAGGGAGATGCTTTAACACATTCAACCCAAGCAACGAGTTTACTCGTCATTTACAAACAGTGTATCTGTGAAGATTACCCTTGTCACATGCAAACAGTGTAGAACCTGATCAGAGGGCTCCTTATGGAGCCCTCTGATCAGGGTCTACACTGTTTTGTCATTTAAAAAAAAGATTGTTGAAATCACCCCTAATTAGTCAATAATGGACTAGATATATTTTGAAATTGGAATTGTCCATTAAAAGTTTTAGGGGTGAATGAGTTAATGTTTTAATGCTCTTTAATATTTGTCACCTGCAACAATTTTAGGAGTTGATGTACTTACAATTACTTTAGAAAATACAGTTGTCGCAGTATCAAACAGTTTGTTTATAGATAAAGAGAAATCGGTTTCATGGTATCTCAACTGGACCCAACCTGTTTAAAGCTCCCATAGCCTGCTAAAGTTGATATTATGTGGTATAATTATGTAAACGGTAGAAGAGACATTAACTGTTTTGATTTTTACCTATAAACTGAATAAACTTCTGCACTATCAACTAACTAAGGACTATCAAAAATTAAATCATATAATAATGTCAACAGAAAATAAGTTGTTATTCTGAAAAGATATACAGCAAATCTCCTGACTTCTATTACACTCATCCAAGAGAAGCCTAATTGATGGCAAAGACAGACGGACAGACAGTGGTAAAATAGTATGCTCCCCCCATGGTGATCGTGCTGGGGGCAAAAAAAGTAATATAACTCTGGAATGTCAGTCGCAATGATGCTGGTTATCAACCTTGATCAAGACATTATATATAGCCATTATAATACATGCTGATTAAGTTTCAGAAGGACTGGATTATATTTGAGTCTGAATACGGGTGTATGAAAAGGGGTTTGATTGTATTATGTACTTATATTTCTACTTTGATAACAAATACAACTTACTTGTTTCAATGTTCTTTGGTACTGTTTGGCCAGCTGTCAAGAAATGGAAAGCATAGATGGAAGTAAAAAAAAAAATCTAGTACAATGTATAAATTTTAATAAACTCTTTGCATGCTATGTAATTTTTTCGTCCGCAACAATTGTCGTCTGCTGATGTTCTAAAACTAGAATTTTCTAATTTTCTTTTCAAAACAGGGTCAGAGTCAAACAGTTTGGATCCTGATGAGACGCCGCAATATGCGACATTTCATCTGGATCAAAACTGTTTGCAAAGATAATCACTGTGGCAGATATATCCGCTGCTAGCATGCAAATAGTTAATCCACCATTCCACAGATACACATTTTTATGCCTTTAATTGATTCATCCACTGAAGAAAATAGTTCTAATTTATACAGTCATGAATAAGCATCATAAGAAATATGTTGTATATTGTAGCAGATTGTAGCTTGTCAAAAGCAGGATGAAAGTAAGGCAGAATGTGACTTAACCCTTTATTCCATAGATACCGCGGTACACATTTTTACGCAATTAATTCATTCCTCCATGGACGAAATTAGTTCCTGTTCAAACTACCAGTGATCTATCATTGCTATAAAATAAAATGTAACCAAGTGTACATATAGTCTCATAAGCACATATTCTGAAAATTTGATAAAATTTTGTTTATGCATTAATAAGATATTCATAAAATAATACAGGTACACTTATAAGTGTTGTTAAGTGTAGTTTTAACTTGCTTTAAGTCGCCACCAATCTTTAATTCTCAAAATAGGCTATGGGGTAAAGGGTTATGTCATACTCATAAGACCGTACAAACAACAATGTATGTTTTCAATACTATTCAACCGATATCAGATAATCTAAAAATAATTATATACAAATTTAAAAATAACAAAGAATACAATTAAACTGGTGCTAAGTGACCATTCAAAAGATGCCATGAGATTCCTCAATGCAGTTGGAAGCTTAATACAAAACGCAGTCACCAGTTTAAAATATACTTCTTATATTTGCAAACAGTGTAAACCCAGATCAGAGGGGTCCTATAGGAGCCCTCTGATCTTGGTCTACACTGTTTGCTAATTTAGACCAGTATTTATTCAACTACCAAGATTTCAAAGTAGACTGGTTTATGTTTTAGTAACTGAAACCCAATAACCCACAAGAGTTACTTAGTGTTGTAAGAGGTAATCTCAACATTTTCAGTGTATGGTCAGCAGAGCTCCAGATAAGGGGAGTATTTCAGAAACTAAAATCTTTATGTCTGCTGTAAACCCTATGGTGTCACTACTCATTAGAATTGTCTCGAAGAGACAATTCTAATGAGTAGTAACATCAAAGGATTTGGTGCTGAAATGAATGAGAAAATGTTAGATTTGTTCAGTTTACTCCCCCTTATCTGGAGCCCTGGTCAGTTAGCACTAGTTTGACAATAGAGAAGTACCTGTTAGTGAGGCCACTGCCAACACCAGTAGCAGGAGCTCCATGATGCTGATATGTATCACTGAAATAACTCTGCCAGTCCTCTCCATTCAGCCTTTATATAGCCTCCTACAGACTGTTTAGTTTCCCATGTCAGCAGCTGTCTAAACTTTCTTTACATTCAGGTTCAACAACTCGGACTAAGCAAATGTCAGACTGATGGTGTGAGTCTGTACTTATTGTCATCATGACTTTTGACCCATTGAAGGCTAATACATTTAACCCATTACCCCATTAATACGCCTTTTTATCATCAGGTTACGATTTTAACAAACACCAAATATCTAATTGGGTCTAATTGTGACTGATCGTGTCACAGGGGCCTAAAAAGTGCTGAAAACTTGGATGGAGTGAGGGAAGGATGGACAGTGGTACATTGCCATACCATAATACATCCTGTCTGAAGACGGGCGTATAAAAAATACACTTTCTGTACCAGTTTTAGTCTGCATTAAGCACTCATTTGTCATGGGAGACATTAATTCTTCTATACTGATAGCTGTTAAATGCAAATCTAACAGTTACACTTTCATATAGAACATTTATAAGAACATCATGCACTGCATGAATATCTAGCCTATAAATTAAATAATGGCTCATTGGTTTCATGTCAATCTTTTCCTCAACAAAAGCGCAATAGGAAACTAATATTTTTTTCCTTTATGAATTTATTAATTCTGTTTAAGACAGGTGACAACGTGAATCTGGATAAAAGAAAGAGCTCTTAACCCATTACCCCATAAATACGCCTTTTTACGCCTCTATTTTATTCCTCTAATGAAGAAAATAGTTCCAATTTATACAATTATGAATATGTACCATAAGAAATATTTTCCATATCCTAGAAAATGGTAGTTTAAAGCATGTTGAAAGTAAAGCAAAATGCGCCTTAAGGCGCATTCTGCTTTACTTTCAACTTGCTTTATGTGGACCGTCACCTATCTTCAATTCTAGAAATAGGCTATGGGATAATCCAGGGTTTAAATGAACTTTTTATTTTATTTCCATATTGCTTGAAGCAGCCAGCTATTTTAAACTCCCTAAGCAAGTTTAATTTGTGTAGTACTAACAGTGGCATTTTATTGTAGCACATACAGTTAAAGCTCTCTTCTACGACTACTAAAACGATGACTTATTGCTTGTATGAAAGAAAGGTGGCAGCTTAAAACAAGACAAAGTAAAACAGAAAGCTCCTAAAGGGGGTTTCTGCTCTACGTTCTCCTTGCTTTAAGCAGCCACCTGCCTTATACATGAAATAATAAACATAATTTAGTGGTTGTAATAGAGAGGTTTACTGTAGATGATTTGCATTGGTGGCTATGTGGAAAAGGGTAAAAGAATAGCATACATGTAACTAACTGAAAAACATTTAGAACCCAACCAAATATTCTGAAAGCCACCTCATTTCTGTGGGAAATGCAATACAGACCATCCCACTCACTTGGTAAAAATTCAAACAAGAAAATTGTTTACAGATTTAATTCACAACACTTACATAACAAATGCAACATCTTAATGTCAGCAAAAACATTACCCAACATTGTGGCAAAGGCAATCTGCATTCAAATATCACAAACGACACACACAAAGATTAAGCTCTTGTAAATCTGGTTTTCCCTGTACCTCTAGAATTTGAGAGATATATGATCTCATTCATTTAAATTAATTTTGAAGACATTAATATGATTTGTTAAATAGATGAATCTACACAACTAAATTACAGATACACGTATCAAACTATAAGCCAGAAGGTTCTGATTACCAATACTTAACTCTTTTCCCAATGAGTTGTAGTCTGCTTAAAAGATATTGTCTGCTAAAAAACCTAAAAATTAGTTTTCATGCTTTTGAAACAGAGGAAGAGGTTTTTTTGTCATGATGCCAAATACCTAAGCTCTGGCCATATTAGTTTCAGAGAAGAAGATATTTGTCAATTTGTATATTGTAAAGCTAGACAATTCCAGTTTCCAATTCAGGCTAGTCTATTTTTCAACAAATAAGGTTTGTTTTTACAATATACTGCTATATGACAAACAGTACAGACCTTGATGGAAAATGTACGCTTCTCAGGTACACTGTTTATAAAGAGTGTGTATATGTGTCACTAAGTAGGGCTCCAGATAAGAGGGAGTAAACTGAACAGATCCAACATTTTCTCAATCATGCCAGCACCAAATCCTATAGTGTTAATGCTTATTAGAATCATCTCAAAGAGACGATTCTGATTAGTAGTGCCATCATAGGGTTTAGTGCTGATCATATAAAAGTTTTAGAGTTTGAAATACCCCCTTATCTGGAGCTCTGCTAAGGGTTCAATAGGTTGAACTTTGTAGAATTGGGGTATATAGACATATATGATAGTTTTATGTATGACAAAAGTACTGCAGAAAACTCTTTTAAAATCCTTTAAAGAAAAACCCTATGTCACCACTCATTAGGATCATCTTCGAAAAGATTCTACTGAGTGGGCACAGCATTTAGTACATTGAAACTCCTCTAAACTGGAACCTCTAAATACCGGAATTCTCTCTAAACCGGACAAAAGCCTTGGTCCTGTTTCCAACCCTTCTTTATTTTAACCCATTGCACCATAAATAGGCATTTTTCGCCTTTGATTTATTCCTTCACTGAAGAAAATACATTAATAAATATGTATCATCAGAAATGTTTCTATATTCTAGCAGATGATAGCTTAAAGCAGGTTGAAAGTAAAGCAAAATGCGCCTTAAAGCGACTCGCAACCAGATGGTGCATTAAAAATAGTAATTTGTAAATATGTGTCAAACGCTTATATAAATGGTAAATAATTAGTTTAGGATAAGAGATTCTGTTTAAAAAAATGTATTTCAATAAAAAAAAATATTGGTCTCTGGTGGGATTCGAACCCGGGGCCCGGCATTGGCGGACAGAAGGCAAAATAGGGGAAACCGCTTAGACCAATGGACCACGGAACTATCCGTTTATCTCGGATCGATTTAACGTATTTCAATGTGTAGCGATCGAAAGTGCATACAACTTCGTAATTCGGCTCGTGTTTATGTCTGAGCCCGTGTAGAGAAGCAACAACAACAACTATACCGTCTACTAGTCGGTATAGAAAAACGATGGAAAATATCTAAAAATCTAAGATTCGGTGACGATTCTTGAGACTTTTTTTGGACTGATCATATTTATTTAATGTCAGAAGCCAAATAATGCCACAAATTTGCTTTTATTTGAGTATTTTATTTTATTTTGACAAGTACACCATCCGGTTGCGAGTCCCTTTAAGGCGCATTTTGCTTTTTTTCCAACCTGCTTTAAGTGATCAGCTATCTTCCATACTAGAAACAACCTATGGGTTAAAACCCCTCTAAACCGGAAACCCCTCTAAACCGGCCATTTATGTTGTCCCCACACATGTCTGGTTTAGAGGGGTTTCATTGTACCATATTTGAAATTCTCTCCATAACTGGAGCTCTGAGATACATTGTTAATTTCTTTTGAAAATGTAATCACTTCAATGGTGTATGTATTACTTACAATTTACAGGTTTAATCTTAAAATTAATCTTAAATGATGAAAAACAAATGTGTTTCATTTAGCTTCAGTCTGCATATCATCATACAATGATCTTAAAGATTCCTTGAACTCATCCAGGTCACTTTGTGAGGCCGTTATACTGTCCAGACAAGCAAACAGTTGCACAAGCTTCTCGTTTACTTCTTCATTTTCTCTTTCATGCACCTTGAACAATTTCTCCTGAAGTAGTTCTACCATTGTTTGTATCTGTGAACAGAATATTGATATTAACATTAATTACTATAGACTTTGAGAATAAGAACTTTTAACAGGGATAGTTTTAGAAATCAGATGAATGAGTCCTCGGTATGCACATCCTGCAAAACAATGAGTCCTTGTCAGAGGCAAACATTGAGTCCTTGAGGTGAAAAATTAACACAAAATCCCATAACTCATTTCTAGTTTTGAAGACAGGTGATCACTAAAGCAGGTTGAAATTAAAGCAGATTGTGCCTTAAGGCACATTCTGCTTTACTTTCAACCTGCTTTAAGCTACTATTTGCTTATAAATATGAGTAATAGGTTAATAAAGGCCAGTAAAGCTATGGGTCCATGGGACTCGCAACTTTTTAAATAATGAATCCCTGGCAAATTTAATGAGTATAGGACTCGGACTACATAGGTAAAAGTATCACTGGAACATATATTGATATTATCATTAATTACTACTGACTTTGAGAATGAAAACTTTTTAAGTGTACCTTCTATGTAAAACATTGTCTTCCTAAATTTTTACTGATATTGACAGGATTTACGAAGAATAAATTAACATAGATAAAACTTCACATGCTATCAAAACATTCTACCGTTTAATCAAGCCAATAATGTAAGACATATTGCAATCATAATGAGGCTCTAATTGGTGTGAAATAAACAAACATCACAAGTGATACGAATCCCCTCGCATTCCCATATGTTTTTAAGAAATTCTAGCTGTTCAGAAATGAAAGTCATTTAAAATTTTAATACTGCTCTTCAACTTCAACCTTGAAGCAGTAACTAGTTCGAGCTTCAACCCAGAAGCATGAAAATTGAAATGTGAACGCTTTTAAGGTATGCATGAAATTTTATGAATTTCCATTTAGAGAACAGTGACAAGGTTTGTTGAAAAATAGTAACAATGACCTTGTGATGTGAAATACAAACTCATTCATGTCATGCACCCCAGTCATCACAGAAACGTTGCATTCAATGAATTCTTTAGAAAGCTTTGACTCTGCTACAGCAGCAGAAATTGGGGAGATTGTGAAGGCATCCCCATGTAAGTCCTGTGAACTCGACCCAATACCTACATGGCTTTTAAAGTTATGCCTTGACGAGCTCCTACAGTCGTTAACAAAAATTGTGAACTCTTCGCTGGAATCTGCGTATGTTCCAAAAGAATTCAAAAAGTCGCATGTAAGACCTCTTTTGAAAAAACCTGATCTCGATACAAATGATCTTAAGAACTACAGGCCTGTATCAAATTTGCCATTTCTCTCAAAAGTATTAGAAAAGGTAGTAGACAAACGCATTGAGTCCCATTTGACCACAAACAATCTGCATGAACAACATCAGTCAGCATATCGTAAGCATCACTCTACAGAAACTGCTCTTCTAAAAGTTCAAAATGACATCTTGCAATATCTTGATAAGAATGAAATCACAATTCTGGTGATGCTTGACCTATCTGCCGCATTCGACACAATTGATCATGAAACATTACTCAATCGCCTTGAAAAAGACTTCAAAATTATTGGAAACCCACTAAAGTGGATGACCTCATACCTGACCGACCGTTACCAAACAGTCGCGGTAGATGGCGAATTATCTGCCCCAGTTCAAATGAAATATAGTGTGCCACAGGGGTAGTCCGAAGAACTACATCTTGTACACAAAACCTGTCGGCTCAATTTGCAGAAATCATCAGCTGGATCATCACTTCTATGCAGATGATTCACAGTTATACTTGTCATTTAAGCCTAAAGACACATCTTGTCAACAAGAAGCCCTTTCAAAAGTCGAAGGGTGTCTAAAAGACATAGTATCATGGATGCACCAGAACATGTTGAAGCTGAACACTGACAAAACTGAGGTCATACTGTTTCATTCAAAAAAGTTTAACGTTCCTGGAGATTTTCACGTACAAGTGGGAAACTCTAAAATCAAACCATCAGTATGTGTGAAGAATCTTGGTGCTAGATTAGATTCCCAAATGGATATGACACAGCACATTAACGCTGTGTGCAGGTCTGGCTACTCACAGCTGCGGCAGATAGGTCATATTAGACAGTACCTTTCTCCAGAAGCTACAAAGACCTTGATCAATTCTCTGGTCACTTCAAAAATTGACTACTGCAACTCACTGCTGTATGGGATTCCCCAAAACTCATTATGCAAACTACAGCGTGTGCAAAATACAGCAGCCCGCATCATTACCAGGACTCCTCGGTACAATCACATCACTCCAGTCTTGAAGGATCTTCACTGGCTTCCAGTTCAACACAGAATTGACTTCAAAATTCTGACACTCACATACAAAGCCATGTGCAATGATTCTCCAAGGTACATTGTCAATATGCTTGACGTGTATAAACCTCGAAGAGAGCTGCGGTCTGCAACTAAATCAGTATCGCTGGTTGTACCGAGGAGTCGTTTGGTGAGGTTTGGAGATAGAAGTTTCATGCATGCAGCCCCAAAGCTCTGGAACAGTCTACCATCAGACATTAGAGATGCAAGCTCAGTTGCAGTTTTCAAAAAGCATCTGAAAACACATTACTTTAATATTTGTTATTAGAACACTGCTACCTATGCGATATGTTCTTGCTGTAGATGTTGTGGGTCCAAATGGGAGTTTCTGGAGTATTATCTGGTTTTCGGTCTCTTATAGAAATTTTAGTTATTGTCGCATGCTATTTTTCCTAGTTATGTTACATTGGGCGGCCTGCATTGGGCGTTCTGCTATTATTTCTATCAGTCGGCATAAAGAAGCCATTTGCTTCGTTGCTCTCGATTGTTGAGGTAGTGCAATCGCCGTTTTGGGGACTGTCTTCTGTATGTTTAGTGGCCTTCATTGGGCGCTCTACTGTTATTTCTATCAGTCCGCATAAAGAAGCAATTTGCTTCGTTGCTCTTGATTGATGGGGTAACGTGATCGCCATTTTGGGGGCTGTCTTTTGTACGTTTATTATGTTTATTTTATATCTAATTGTAGTTATTTGTCTTTTCCTGGCGGCCTGCATTTGGGCGCTCTACTATTGTTTCTATCGGTCGACAATCAGAAGCCGGTTGCTTCATTGCTGATTGATGGGAGTAATGTGATCGCCATTTTTGGGGGCTGTCTTTTATATGTTTATTCATGTTTATTTTAGATCATATTGTAGTTATTTTGTCTTTTCTTGTTTGTAGGTACATTTGTGTAACTTCGTGTGAAGCGCTTTTGAACGCACAACCCCTGTGTGAAAAGAGCGCTATATAAATCTGGTATAATAATAATAATAATAATAAATAATAATAATAATTCAAGGTGTTGTTATACCAAACACTAAACGACCACTAAATTTGGTTAATTATTAGGGTGTTTACGATTGGTGACCGCTTAAAGCAAGGTGACAGTGAAACAGAAAGCTCCTTAAGGAGCTTTCTGTTTCACTGTCACCTTGCTTTAAGCTGCCACCTCTCTATTATACAATCAAGTAGCCTTCGTTTTAGTGGTCGTAATAGCGAGGTTTTACTGTATATAAATAGTTACAGTGATCTTGACCTTCAGTGCAGATATATAAAGCACAAACTCGTTCATAGTATTGTCATTCTCAGCCAGTTTTCTGTATCATTCTTAGATAAATTATTGTATAAGAAAGTGAATTTTTTCTTAGTTTTACGCAATTTCATGATTTTCTCTTAGAAAATGAAAATACTAAGTTTAGTATAGAATTTTTCTTCCGTATAAATTATTCTCTACAAGTCATATTCTAGAACTTATTGAACTTATATCTATCTGAAGCAATATGGAGACCATTTTGTCTAACTTTTGCAATACATAAAAGTCTTACATGTGTGTTTAATGCATGCTTATACTCCTCTAGTAGCTGTGTATCGTTCTGTCTCTTTTTGTTGAGGTTGTCTATCAACTGTTGGGCATGGTCAGCTATCTGTTTACCTGTAGAGTCCTCAAGGACTGGTTGTTTCAAACCATTGTAACAGTTGAACAGGAAATCAGCAGCATTCTTACAATCCGGGTTCCGCGCGTCACTGCAAAGTTTAATGAATCAACAGTTCACCAAAGAACGTTCATACCTCACAAAACTCAACACAATCTATGCAGGTATTAAGGGTTACCATTTCATATTGAAATGAATGGCAATTCATTCATAAAAACAAATTACACTATTTCAACACTAAGTAACTCTTGTGGGTTATAAGGTTCTCTTGTGGATCTTTTTAATTACCAAAACATGAACCAGTCTTGTTGGAATTCTGGGTAGTTTAATAAATAATGGTCTAAATTAGAACTTAAAAGTGCAGCCACTGATCAGAGAGCTCCTATAGGAGCCCTCTGATCTGGGTCTACACTGTTTTCAAATGTAATTAGTATATTTTAAACAGGTCAATGGTGTTGAAAGGGTTAAACTAGAAATAACACTTAAGATTCCAGTCAGCAATTGTTGAGAAACCATGCGGAAACAAAGTAAACAGAGAGTACAGACAAAGATTTCAAACAAAGGGGCATAACTCTGTAAGAAAATCAAACCAACTGAAAATCTTTTATTAGATATTCATATATCCTCTTTATGATGAAGCATCATATCAAGTTTCATAGGATACTGAGGAACCATGTGACAACAAAGTAAACACTGAGAGACCAGACAAAAATTTCAAACAAAGGGAAGTAACTTTGTAAGAAAATCAACCAACTGAAATGTTTGATCAGATGCCCATCTCTTCTTTATGAAGGAGATTCAAAGCAGTTTCATTGGATTCCAGTCAGCAGATGCTGACAAGGACATGACACTGACCAAATCTCATAAAGATATAGCCAAAAATATGACTTCTAGAAGGTTTTTAACTTTTAATTCGATATTGCTGAACACGAAAAATGACCACGTCCTCTGGCGGCCATGTTTTTAAACGGATCAAAACATCTTTTTAAGCACATGTATATATCTATTGAGAAACATTTTAGTGAACACCAAATTGAAATCCAACCAGTGGTTTCGGAGAAGATTTTTCTAGATATTATGCATGGTTGCCATGGCAACAAGACCATTGGCCCCACCCACTTTATTTGTACAGCTTTTGACGCTCAAACCAACATCATGTATCTGAGAAAGTTTGGTTACACTGGGGCAATTGGTTTCAGAGAGGAAGTCATTTGCAATTGTTGACGGATGGCCGGACTGGGGACAGAGCGGTATCACAATTATAGCTCACCTTGAGCACTTTGTGCTCTGGTAAACTAACAAGAGGGCCTGAAGGCCCTGATATCGCTCACCTCTTATACTGAAGCCTGATAGCTTTACCTTTTCTGTTTCACTCGTTTTAATCTAAATCCATTCAAACTTGTAGTATAGCATGTAAACAATTTTGGAATACAACCTCATAAGTCTAGTATAGAAGAGTACATCAAGGGCAGATAACTAGAGCCTAAACAATACTGAAATGAAGCCTTTTCTAGCATTTCAAAGTATATCAAGGGCAGATAACTATTGCCACAATGATTAGATTTCAACAATAATTGCACTCCTTTGAGAACTTATAGCTGTATACTTTTTGTGCAAATATAATCAAACCCCATTGAAAACTGTAGTTGCAAGAGTGTAAACCCTGTTAGATAATTATGGCATTTTCAGCCATTCAAGGGCAGGTAACTCTTGACCTATTAGTTTGATTTCAACCATAATCACACTTATTACAACTCTTATGGTAATATACAATCTGAGCAAGTTTGAAAAGACTGGATAAAAATTGTGGCGGCTAGAGTATAAACACCGTTAAATAAGGCATTTTCAGCCATTCAAAGGTAGATAACTCTTGACCTATGCGTCTGATTACAACTATAATCAACCTCATTTGAAATCTTGTTGTCATATACAATCTGAGCAAGTTTGAGAAAGATTGTATAATAATTGTGGCCTCTAGAGTGTAAACATTGTTAAATATAGCATTTTCAGAAATTCAAAGGAAGATAACTCTTGACCTATTGGTCAGATTTCAACCATAATCAATCTCATCTGAACTCTTACTTTAATATACAATCTGAGCAAGTTTTAGAAAAATTGGATAAAAATTGTGGCCTCTAGCGTGTAAACATTGTTAAATATAGCATTTTCAGCAATTCAAAGGTAGATAACTCTTGACCTATTTGTCAGATTTCAAGCATAATCGAACTCATTCGAACTCTTATGGTAATAAACAATCTGAGCAAGTTACAGAAAGTTTGGATTTAAATTGTGGCCTCTAGAGAATAAACACTAAAATTGTTGACGACGAACGACGGACATTCAAGGATTGCAAAAGCTCACCCTGAGTTATGCACCCGAATCTGTCAGCAGTAAGTCTATATAGGTATATACACCCGGTCGACTGGAACCCCGTAATAATCTACCGACTGTAAGGCGAGATTTAGCGTTAGGCCGCAAAGAGTTAAACAAAACATTGAAAAGTGATATGTTGACATAAGAAAGTTTATTTCATTTCTTTATAAAAATTTTAGCCTTTGACGTTCGAAAAGTGGCTCCTCTACCTTTGTCCAGGGCTTTTTCAGTGACTGTCACTCTTCTAAAGAAAATATTAAGAACATAATTACCTTGCTGAGACCTCATTTGAAATCAGATTTCCATCATGCGTTGATCCTTCTTGTTTTTCTTCCATCACATGTAATCTAAAAAGTTGTAAAACAGCATCATACCATCAAGAAGTTGAAAACTTTTTAACCCATTACCCCATAAATATGCCTTTTTACGCCTTTAATTTATTCCTCCAAAAAAAGAAAATAGTTCCAGTTTATACAGTTACGAATATGTATCAAAAAATATGTTCTACATTCTAGCAGATAATAGCTTAAAGCAGACTGAAAGTAAAGCAGAATGTGCCTCAACCTGCTTTAAGTGGTCACCTTTCTTCAAAACTAGAAATAGGTTATGCCAATATGGGGTAATGGGTTAAAAGAACTTGATAAAGGGGGATAACTATATGGTGTATAATTGTATATACAGCTCATACCTTCTAACAGTTGTTACCTCCTACCGGTGCTTTTGCCATACATGTATATCCAATTATCAGCAATAGATCACAAAGACTTACTGTTACAATACAATACAATATCAAAGACTTACAACTAACCTTAATTCTGTTGAATAAACGCTAAATGCGGGTTTGACTGAAATTGAAATTAAAATGATTGCTCTTGTTACTCTTATGTTAGATCCTGTTGAATGCAGAGTCAATATAGAATGTCCATACTGTAGTAGACAAGTCGGAATGTTTTCCGGGGCCAAGTCACGTGATACTAGACGTAACACGTGACAGATGGCGGGGAAAACTGCGACCAAAATATATCACGTGAGTGTAAACCACACGCACAGGCTATCTATGATAGATATCTACATGTATATATCTACAGACACGCCTCTCTGCATCGATATGATCGATGGACGTTTTTACAATATTTCAAATTAAAATATTAGTAGCGAGTATGACCTAGCGTAAATCTCTAAAACATACAAGGGCTTATGGTGGGATGAAAACGACACAGAAGACTATAGCAGTAGCTTTCTGTGTCGTTTTTAACTCAACTTCAAGCGACCATTATAGATTTTCTAAATACTCTTGAAAGACTAACTTAACTTCTCCCAGTAAAAACTATAAAATAAAACTATAAAATAAACCCATTACCACTCATCGTATTCCCTTATATTGAGTGGCGGTGTAGCCCGTCCTCACTGTAAGGGAATACTGGAGTAAGTCTCAGATACATTGCAACTTTATTTTATAAGGTACGATAATGTTATTTTTACTTGTTGATTTATTTATGCTTCTCTGATAAAATGTTATTTGTATGTGTAATTTTCATGTTCACTCCAGTGACACTGGATGGCTAGAAGTAGCAATTGTACTTAATGCCAATAAAATATATTGTATTGTATTGTATTGTATATCCAATTATCAGCAATAGATCACAAAGACTTACTGTTACAATATAGACTCTCTGTATAATTACCAAAGGCGTTAAGCGTAAAGTGAAAATCATGTTCACAGTTTGCAATTTTGCATATACAATGTATATAATTTTCATGCGACAATAAAACCTTAAGGTGCATTCTGCTTTACTTTCAATCAATTAAGTGATCATCTTTCTTTAAAACTAGAAACATGCTATGGGGTAATGAGTTAATTATATAATTCCTTTGTTTTCTAATATAAGTTAAATTGTCTACAATTCTACCTGAGCTATAATTGAATAATTTTGTGCAATACACTAGCTGTACTTTCAGTTTCTGTAACGACAAGAAACTGTAATCTGTATAGTTTAAGTCTAATAAAGAATATGTTCGATTCTGTCCTGCTATCCATCCTTGCAAGCAAATACTTGACTCACTGTCACTGTATAGGCCAGCTCAGCCCAAGTAAAAAGACTTTAACTCTTTACTACATTAATATCACTTACGATTACCTCCCTTTGACAAGCAGGACATGGGTTTGATCGCTCCGCGTAAAATTTATAAAAAGTGCATTTTTAAGGTAAAAGAAGAGACTATATTTTAACAAATGCTGAGAGAAATGTAAAGTATTAATGCCACCAAAACAAATCCCGACAAAACCGAAGAAAAAACACCGAAAGAAGAGGAAAACTATATCGCCTTTGTTTACGGACACTACACAGGTCAGTGACAATGCAATAAAAACCGGTTTGGGCAGTGTGTCGGGTGTGTCAAATGAAAGTGGAACTGTTAATTACGAGATTCCTACCAAACGTTTTCACTCTCTAGAGCCAGAATATTTCATCTTTGACGATGCAAATATGAGTTATAACCCCCAACAAACTTTCTCAGGCCAAATGATGCAGTCACCCCAGAACCAGTTTACAGTTACACCTCAATTTATGCCAGGCACCCCCACCCAGATGCAAAACCTGACTACCCCTCCCCCATGGGCTATCAGTCTAATGGACGACGTTAAAAGCATTAAACACAAAGTAGAGAAAATTGAGGCTGTCGAAAAGGCTGTAAACAACATAACCATGAAATTGAACCAATTGGAAATGAAAGTAGACAATATGGACAAGAGAGTGGTAGATGTAGAGAAAAACTGTTCTTTCGTAAATGAACTGTTTGATGACCATTCCTCTCAATTGAAGTCTGCCAACGATGAAATCAAACAGTTAAACCAGTCTTGCAATGCCATGAAAGAAAACATGAAAATGCTAGAAAGCGATCGTGACCAAATGAAAAGCAAACTTCAAGACACAGAATTCAGATCAATGAAAGAAAATCTTATATTTTATGGTATATCAGAGAGCCCTTCTACAGAATCCCCGGAAAACTGCGAAAATCTTGTAAAAGAATTCATAGCAACTAACCTTCATATCGATTCGACAAACATTATTCTAGACCGTGTGCACAGATTAGGAGCCCGCAGAGCAGGAGCCAAACCGCGCCCAGTAATCGCAAAATTTCACTACTTTCATGAGCGTGAAAATGTGAGAACGACCGCTTTTTCACTTAAAGATGATCTCAAGAAATCTAACGTCGGTGTTGGCATTCAGCTTCCCAAAGAGTGGCGAGAATCCAGAAAATCCCTGAGTGCCGTATTTCAAGCCGAAAAAGGGAAAACCCACAAGGTGAAATTCGTCGGTGACAAACTGTTCGTGAACGGCCAACAGTATAAACCCACGTCTACCAGTACCAACTAGAGGGTCATGAGGAGCAATTAGACATTGTTTCATGGAATGTGAATGGCTTAACCAGAAAATTGACAGATGTACATTTTTTAGATTTGATAAGAAATTATGACGTTATTATTTTACAGGAAACATGGCTATCACCAAATTCTCATTTTAATTTAAATATCCAAGACTATGAATCAGAGCACTTGTATGGGAACAAATCTATTAATACAAGAAAAGGCCGATATAGCGGCGGTGTATCAGTTTATTTTAAATCGAAATTTAAAGGTAAAGTCCAAATTATAGAAAAAAAACAATGTGGTATCATGTGGATAAAATTATGTAAAACTTTGTTTGAATTTGATAATGATGTATACGAGGGCTGTCCCAAAACATCGTAGACTTTCCTTATAAAATTGTTCGTTAAAACAGCAGAGACAAACGGTCGTCAGTATATATAAACATAGGGTTTATGTAAACCTGTGTGAAGTTTTAACGCGCTATCTTTAAAACTCACCAGCAAAGAGTAATTTGTAATACACTACCTGTGTAACCCCGGCGCACACTAGTTAACGTTATGACGTCATCGACGTTGAACAACGTCACTCCTTTACTTGTAGCACTTGGTGATTGATGCTTTTATAGCTGACGCACAAGCTGGTATCTACATGAAGCTCGCGCAACACTCTCAATGTTCCTTGTTTGAGCCGTCTTCAACTTTTTTTAATTTTTGTCTGCGTAATAGAGGATTTTAGGTATGAAAATACTGCAAAATCTAATGGGCTAGGTCAATGGTAGTAGGCGGATGTTTAAGCTTTTGAAACCCCAACATGGCAAGTTCAAAATGTGCATGCTGGGAAATGTGGCACGAAGCGATAACCTTGTGAAATATGTTGCTTTTCTAAGTTGTCAATTAACCCCGGTCACTTCTCTCGTATCGTATGCAATAGATCTGTGTGAAGGGTGTCTGCTGAAAAAGTCCTGATCTCTCGAATATCGTCTTAAAAAGAGGGTTGATACCTGGACACGTCATTCTTTTTCTTTTGCACTTAAAAAGCGTGGCACCCATATAGCACCGACTCTCGACATGTTTCGTTTCTCACGTAAAAGTCGATGTACAAACAATTTTCTCACCCCGAGGAGTTAAGCAATCTCTCATCGCAAGACGCAGATCACCAATCATGACGCTCCTCACGTTTTCTACAATGAAACCGTCAATTTCTTCCGGCTATCCAATCTTTACATTATTTTCTCAACCCATCCTTCTGAAAATCGCGTATTTTTTTAACACCAGCAATCGAGATGCTGATTGATCAATTTCTGTTGATTGTAGTTGTTTTAACGTCTGTTTCGGGATCAAATTCAACTCAAAGCAGTATTCTATGACATTCTGCTGCGCCGCCTTTTCCTCTGACGTTGTCATTTCAGGCGTCTTCAGAGCACAGTATCATTCGTCATAACCTAGATATCTTTTTATTAAATGACGCTACGTTAACGAATTTTTCCAGGATGACGTCATATATAACAACGTCAACATTCATGGCGCAAATTTGCGCAAATTCTAATTCGAAATTGCTTTGTAGGAGGTTGTAAACTGTACCTCTTTAAATCTACCTTTAAGATTTTCGCGTGCGCCGCATAATCTAACCAACAATGAATATTTACAAATAAAATAGGGTCAGGTGTGTTCAGGAACCTTAATATTTCTCATGCAAATGTGAAAATGTTTGAAATAGCATTGGTAAGAATATCAAACAAATATTACGTCAGGTTCTTCATAAATAATATCAGTCCACGGTGTTTTGGGACAGCCCTCGTATATATGCAGTTCATACATAAAACCACGTGATTCACGGGTTTTATTACCAGAAGATGTTGATATGTTTGAACAGATTGAATCTGATGTTGAAAAATATAAATTATTGGGAAAAGTTCTCATTACAGGAGATTTAAACCTGATTTTTTAATCTTTGACACTTATTTAGACAATAATAATACAGAATTAGAATTAAATGCTCATATTATGCAAAGAGATAGTAAAGACAAAATATTAGACGATCATGGCAAGCGTCTGCTACAACTGTGTAAATCAACTAATTTATTAATTGCTAATGGACGTTTATGCAATAAAAAAAATACCGGTGAATACACGTTTATTAATTCTAACGGTTGTAGTGTTGTAGACTATTTATTATTAAATCACAGAGACTTCAGCATCATCAAACATTTTGAAATCCAATCACTCAATGAGTTTTCTGATCATTGCGCAATACTTTTTACTATAGAGCGTAAAAGTCCAGAGATTGAATCACGTGACACAACTGCCGACAATGAACAATACATAGCGTGGGACGTCTCTCAGGTAGGGGCGTTCCGCGAACTACTACTAGACGACAATAATTCGCTACTACAACTGACCGCAAATTTACATAACAATAGCATAGATCAAACTATCGAAACCTTTACAAATCTTATCCGACACGCGCTTAGCATATTCGGTAGAGAAAAACAATCAATTTCAAAGAAACAGACGAAAAATAAATGGTTTAATTAGGAGTGCTATGACGCTCGAAGAAAATTTAATAAATATAGGAATATATTTTTACGACATAAAACTAATGAAAATAAAATATCTTTTCTAAGAAGCAAAAATGAGTATAACAAGATAAAAAAGAAATGCAAAAAAGAAATTAAAAGAAATGAAAGGGGATCGAATCTCGAAACTCGCAAAGTCAAACCCCAAATCCTTCTGGAAAAATGTTAAAACACAATACAAAAATAATGTTACCAACCCAGATATTCCTATTCAGGACATGTATAAACACTTTGACACATTATATGGGACCAAATCGCAAAACTCTGAGGAAGACATTGATTCAGCGGAAATTATATTAGACCAAGATTTAGACTCAAACTTTACGCAAGAAGAACTAAAAAGTGCAATTTTCGCACAAAACAATTCAAAAAGCCCCGGTGAAGACCTCTTAATAGCAGAAATATTTAAATCTACATTCGATATAATTTCTCCATTTTTACTATTTTTTTATAATAAAATATTCAACGACGGTACTTATCCCGAAAATTGGGGTCATGGAATTATCGTACCTTTGTTCAAGGGCGGGGATCCGGAACCAAAAAATTTTAGAGGAATAACTTTAAATAATATCATGTCAAAAATTTACTCCAAATTGCTTGTAACTAGATTAACCAATTGGGCTGAAACACACGAAAAATTCATTGATAACCAGTTTGGTTTTCAAAAAGGAAAATCTACTGTAGACTGCATATTCATTCTTCATTCCCTTATTACTAAAACATTATCTGAAAAGAAAAAACTTTATGTTGCCTTTCTCGATTGGGAAAAAATGTTTGACAGAATCGACAGAGTATACTTATGGCAGAAACTTTTAAGTGAGAATATTAGTACAAAATTCATAAAAGCAATACGATCGATGTACTCTGTAGTTAAAGCAATCGTACATTATCACAATAGATCACAAAGACTTACTGTTACAATATAGACTCTCTGTATAATTACCAAAGGCGTTAAGCGTAAAGTGAAAATCATGTTCACAGTTTGCAATTTTGCATATACAATGTATATAATTTTCATGCGACAATAAAACCTTAAGGTGCATTCTGCTTTACTTTCAATCAATTAAGTGATCATCTTTCTTTAAAACTAGAAACATGCTATGGGGTAATGAGTTAATTATATAATTCCTTTGTTTTCTAATATAAGTTAAATTGTCTACAATTCTACCTGAGCTATAATTGAATAATTTTGTGCAATACACTAGCTGTACTTTCAGTTTCTGTAACGACAAGAAACTGTAATCTGTATAGTTTAAGTCTAATAAAGAATATGTTCGATTCTGTCCTGCTATCCATCCTTGCAAGCAAATACTTGACTCACTGTCACTGTATAGGCCAGCTCAGCCCAAGTAAAAAGACTTTAACTCTTTACTACATTAATATCACTTACGATTACCTCCCTTCGACAAGCAGGACATGGGTTTGATCGCTCCGCGTAAAATTTATAAAAAGTGCATTTTTAAGGTAAAAGAAGAGACTATATTTTAACAAATGCTGAGGGAAATGTAAATTATTAATGCGCAATTTAACACATGTAGATCTAATTTATTCCTCCACTCCAAGAATTTTTTTTTTTTTATACTGGAATCAATAAGGGTCATAAGAAATATTTTTTATACCCTAGCAGATGGGGCATTATACCAAAAGTCAAAACCTTCTAAGTTTTATTACATTTCATTGATAATCCTTGTTCCGTTGTTGGTTACTGCCTCATATATATAGAAAAAAATTACATATTAGAATAGATCTTGATCTCTTTCTAGAAGTGGATTTTTTTCTTCAGAATCATATGGATTCAGCTGCGTACTCGCGTATAGGCAGCTACGCGCCTGCTATTCTCATCAATGGACCCTTGTGATGACAGGATAATTTTTGACGGATGCCGTCCTCAGGGTCTCATGGCAGTAGCCCAAAAACAGGGAGGAAATTTAGTTTTGCCTCATTCCTTAAAATCACAGATTGAGTCACATTTACTAGTTAAAATCACACAATTATTGCTAAAAGTCATTTTGAGAACAATTTCTGACCTCAAATCAATTAGCTTCAGGTTGCTATTCATCTAATTTTAAACTTTTCAAAATACTCTAGCAGAGGTTGTTTTTATGCTGTTTACATGCCAGCTAGTACATGTACACGCTATATACACAGAGATGATACACACTGGATTTAAACCAGATTTAAATCTCTGGATTAAAAGTCAAATAAAGTGTTTTAAAGATATTTTTGGGTACCAGGCTGGTGTTTTTTTGCATCCTGAATCTGTCGGTAGTCTTACTTTTGATAATAATGAGTCCGGTTGGGTTTAATTAAATAGAGAACAGAACATATTCTCCCAATTTTGAGTCTTAATTCCGGTGTACTGTGAGGACAGCGCCTGAAGTCTAAAAATAGCTCGCTGTCTCTCACTGTACACATAGTGGACTACGCCCCTGCCAGTATAAGTGTAGGAGAAGTCATTTGAAGAAATTGTTGACAACGGACGGACCATGGAGAAAGGACAAATGGAGAAGTATCCGGCCTGCTCGCGATTTATCGTGTCGTTCAAAATCGGTAAATCAGCGGCGCTTGCTGGCGGCTAGAAAACAATGTTTTTCCGAAAGTTTGGTGTTAATAGAATTGCTTTTAATGTTATCTTTTCGTTATAAATTTTAATACAGATGTTTTATTAGACCATGATCTCACGACTAGTACAAAATTTGAGGCGATAGCTTATAATTTGTTTGTTTAGTGAGTTTGTGAAAATGAGAGAGAAAACGTACAGTACTGTATTTTCCGTTTTTCCTACGAAAGTTTGGTGTTAATAGAAATGCTTTTAATGCTATCTTTTCGTTATAAATTTTAATACAGATGTTTTATTAAACCATGATCTCACGACTAGTACAAAATTTGAGGCGATAGCTTATAAATTGTTAGTTTAGTGAGGTTTTGAAAACGAGAGAAAAACGAATTTTTTCATTTACCTACGAAGTTTGGTGTTAATAGAAATGCTTTTAATGTCATCTTATCGTTATAAATTTTAATACAGATGTTTTATTTGACCATTATCTTACGCGTAGTACAAAATTTGAGGCGATAGCTAGCTTATAAATTGATAGTTTAGTGAGGTTTTGAAAACGAGAGAAAAACGTATTTTTTCGTTTACCTACGAAGTTTGTGCGTGTCTATATTTCTCTGCCACTGTCTGTATTTATGTCTCTGTTTCTCTTTGTGACTGTCTCTCTGTCTGTCTGTTTTTCTCTTATCTCTGTCTGTCAGTCTCTCGCTTCTTCTTTTCTGTCTCCATCCTTCTGTATGAATGTCTGTCTGTCTGTCTCTCTCTCTCTCTCTCTGATGATCCTCATGCGGAGAAATGGTAAAATGTGTCATAAAGAGCTTAATTCGAAAAAGGGGTAAACTATATTTCAAGCGACATACTCTATGAATCCGACATTTTTGCAGCCTGGTCTGGATTACAACTGTTTGCAATTGCAATAGTCATCATGTTACTGGTATTCAGTAATGAGAGGGTTAATCCAGTCATAAACCAAACCAGGTGCATTGATGTTGGGTTTTTTTTCCAATTCAATTCTATTATCTTTATTTTTTGTGATTTGTATAATATATAAACATCATGCGGTTACAGAAGTAAAAAACACAGGTTCAAGTTACACGCACGGGTAGCATTGATCTTTTTTAACCCCCTGGTGTCCAGTTCCCTAACATGCACTTCATAGATAATCGGCATTTCAAGAAGCATGGACTTCATGCTGGGAGAGTTTTATGACGCTTATAAATGTCCTGCTATCTGTGTACGGTTACGTAATGTGTCACATTCCTTTGTGATGTGTAATATGGCAGACATGTAGTTTACAGATGAATAGACCTAGCGATCAGCAGGCAAAGAGTTTAGCAGTTACTAAAATAGATTGCTTTAGGCATTGGCTGCTTTATAATTTACTCCGTTATATAAGACATAAGTAAAGCAGAAAGAAACGGAGATCTCATGTTATCATGTTTGCAATTAATTTCTGAAGATAATGCAAACTGTTACCTCTTTCATAGAAATGGGACGGATAATATGTATATTTTAGTCTGGATGTAAAACTAACCCTAAATTCATTTTTTTAAAGTAATATGTTAATAATTCTAATTTTCCTTTCAATAATAATAATGATCACATACGACATAATAATACAGTTACAACTTTGGCCGTTTTGGATTTTGGCCGTTTGACGCGCACTCCTTTCAAATGTCTCTTTACATACAAAATGGATTTTTTTTTTGCCTCCAAGGAAATATTTCCTCCATGTAGAACATTGTAACAATGCATGAACACATTTTTAGAAGTTTAGAAGTTTGCTTAAGTTTTTATACGGAAGGAATTCTTTTCTTACGCGAGTTGGTCTAGTCATTTCATTTGCCAGCAACCTTTGTAGGTCATCATTACTTTTTTCGCTTCAAGAAAAACCCTGGTATTTTTACAACCGAAAGATAAGTGTCACGGCTTTATATCAAGACCTTTTTTAAAAAATATATATATATATCGGACGAAAATTATGGATTCAATTCAAGTTTTTTAAACGGGACGTAGTATATATTTCGCGATCGCCTGCTCTCGTTTATCGACTATTTCATTTGGCCATCGCTCTTTAACTCGCCATAAAATTTGTCGATTTCGAAAATAAACACTTGCATTTTTACAACTGAAAGAAAAATATCTAAGCTTTCCTTTAAGACCATTTCTTTGAAAATCGGTCGAAAATTGAGGGTTTTATGAAAGGTTTTGTAACGGGGCGTGATATATTTATGCGCTAGTGCTTGCTCCCTTTTATCGGCAAATTCATTTGGAAACCACTCTTTAACTCGCCATAAAACTGATCAATTTTAAAAATAAAATCTGTTATTTTTACAAGTGAAAGATAAATATCTTAGCCTTCTTTTAAGACCATTATAATGAAAATCGGGTGAAAATTAAGGATTTTATGTAACTTAAACTAACAGTAGGTAACCATTCAACACGATAAAAAACGCGATAGCCAGCTATCGGCGTACCGTGCAGTTGAATTATCGATCGATTAAGCGTTATCGCACATACAGGTAACGGACGACACCATTTTCGGGAAAATGCAGATTTGAGTATAAGTTACTTCTCCATTTGTCCTTTCTCCATGGGACGGACACAGCACAATCAAAATAGCTCATCTTGGCACTACGTGCCAGGTGTTGAGGACCGCCTGTATAACTCAGTGGTAGAGCATCCGCTTGCAGTGCGGGAGGATGCAGGTTCAATCCCTGGCTGGGTTTGGCGCTTAATATTTCGGGTTAGCAATACGACTGGTTCGTCGGTGTCAGGATAACGTGACCGCCGGGTACATGCGAGTCCCAATGGTGCATTTAAAAAGTCACCCCTTCTCATAATCATCAATCTTGATGGAGAAAAGTATTAAGAAGAAGAAGAAGGTGAGCTAAACAACAGAAGAAAGAAAATCTTAGTTTTTAAAATTCTTACTTTCCTCCAGGCGAAGATCTAGAATAATAGCAACTGCGTTAATTTATATCGTATCTAAAGCATGACCAGAAATTTGGACTATTGCCACGACAGAGCCAATATAGATTATTTTTCCCTGGATCTGCACAATTTGAAAACGAAATAGTGGATTTTTAGCTAAACGTTTGCCTAGGATCACATACAGGAAACGGTGTAGATGTAAATATTGCAGCCACAGCAGACGAAACGGAATTTGACAGACGGCGGGAAATAAAAATGTCATGTGAAAAATATCGATGATGGTTTACTATTTAGCCAGCAATTTCTTGAATAGCGTAATATTTTACTTTGATTATTCAGATAAACATAAACTAAAGTTATATGAAAATTTGATGATTGTTATGGAATTTGGAAATTAGCGGCGGTAGAAATAGAACTTTGCTCGGATTTATTCCAAGCCGTTTCTCGGATTTAGGGCAGAAAAAACGGGCAATCCGCTTCCACAAAGTAGTTATATACCCTATATGTTTGGCTTATTTACCCATATATCTAATCTGTTATCAGTGCTCAATATTTGACCACATAAAAACCCACAAAATTACCAGATTTATCGGAAACGGGTCAAAGCGCCCCAGGTCGAAACGCCCCCTAGTCAAAACGCACCCAAAGTGGCAAAAACGCCCTCACCACTTGTCAAAACGCCATCATATTTATTTTTTAAATTTTTATACCCTAGAGTAAAGTACCCTAATTTCGACACCTTAAGACACATTTTCGTTGTAAAGATGAGAGTTTGTAGTTATCCTAACTTCGACACAGCAACAAACAAAACAATACATTTACCCACGTTTTCTAATTACTATTGCATATGAAAGTCCTTGAGAATGCAGTGCAATATGTTACTAACTTGAGCTGCTTTGGGTGCCTTATTTCGACAGTGGGGCCCCAATTTCGACACCCAAACATAGTTTTTTAAAAAAGACATAAAAAACATACTCCTTTCAGATTTAACATTATCTAAATGATTATATCATTTAAAAGCACATTTTTGTCATATCTGGTTTGTGTTACTGGCATAAAAGTTCAAATTTAACAGCATTCAACTGTTAAAATTTAAAACAAGACTATTCCAATGATTTTGGCAAATCTGTTTGTGTTAATTGGCTGCAATTAAGGATCGTAGGATACCCGATACGCTAATTAAACCACCATGAGCTTTGGAATAGTCCTATATAACTGTACGCTTTGTTTAACCTTCTGCATGCTACCGGTGAATTCATGATACTGGTGCAAACATTTTCGCGTATCTCGCTGTCTGATTTGGATCCAAACTTTGTTTGCCTACCTGATGATTTTTTAAATGAAAATGTAATACGAGTCGAGAACTGATACATAGCTTTGCATAGCAAGCCGAATGTTAATGTAATAGTATGGCTTTCACATGTATACAAAGTAAGCATGCAGCCAGTGGCGTCCTAAAAGGCTATGATAATAATCCACACAACACCAAAGACACAAGGAAATGAATCAATGGCAATCTTTACAGATGATATTACAAGCAATATTTCATCTCTAATGCACTTGATATGTCATCCACACGTACGACATGAAGCGGATCCACTCTTTAGGGCTGCCTTCATCAGATTGATAGCCGGTGCACATTAGCTGTAGGACTTTGTCATCAATGTCTATCAACTGTTGCTTACCCTCAATCAGAGTCTTCAAGATTGTGATTTGTTTTCATTAAATATACAATATCTTAGTGACACCTATTCTGCTTTAATTTGCTTGATATTTTCCTTTGATCTTCACCTCTTTGGACTCTTTTTATTCTCCCTACTCTTCATGAAGTTTCTTTGCCTTTTTGAAACCCTGACCCAAACGGAAACCCACCTCACGGGCTGCCCCCCCCCCCCCCCCCCCCCCCCAAAAAAAAACCCATAAAAAATCTGTGTCTGCCGTGATTTGAACCACTAACCACCAATTATCGAAGGCGTTAAGTGCCCCCTGTCTTTGTACACTCAACCATTAGCGCAAACGTTATTTAGCATGTATATAAATATATGTTTAGAGTGCAATGTGAATCTAAATTTAGGGGTGTTGAATTAAGGAGCAATCAATTATTTTGGCACCTTATTTCGACACCCCTAAGTCTGAAGGTCAAATCGCCTAACAGACAAGCAAGGATCAGTCAACATGATAAACAACAATAATAAATGAGTTTCTGGAGTCCGTAATGGCTAAATTTTACAAAAACTAAAGCACCACATTTAGGTTCTGGTATGATGCCCCTTAACAGTTTCCGTAAGACACACTTTTTCGGTCTTTGAAAATTTTCGATTTTTTTTTCGACAGACCTATGTCATCAAACATACGCCAGTGTGAATAGATTTTGTTCGTGACGTCAACATTTAAATTTGACGTCATTAAATTATCAATCAAAATATTGATTTAAACATTTAATCAGGAGAAATGGATATGGTTGTAAGAAGGTGTCGAATTAAGGGGCCTGTCGAATTTAGGTGCCATTGCTCTATATAGATCTACTCAGCATCACAAATCTCGCAGCATCACTATTCTCGCGGTAAAATCCACCGGCCTATCCAGATATTTCCTGTCAATCGCAGTTGACATTACTTTGCGTGATCTGATAAAAATCATGTAGATCACGGAATTATATTATAATTCAACATTTAAAGCTGCAAAATTAGCAGTATTTTGGTTGTAATGTAAAACACCACTGTCCAGCGTATTCACTGCCTAGAAAAATGAAGGTTTCACTGTATGAATGAATACAATTGATTTGAAAATTTTAATTTGATGTTAAATCGTCTTTCAATCTTTCCGTTTGTTAATATTGCAATTAACTTTAATTTGAACCCAAATTGAGTGAACTCTGACCATGTACTGTTGCCTCTACAGAGCTTGACCTATATACCGCGAGAATTGTGATGTTACATAGCGTCAAGTATACAAACTTGCCAACTGGCACGAAATAAACATGTTTTTTATTGTTTTAAACCTGCAGATCAAAATTTCTTGTTCAGCAGTTATCACATTAATTTCTAAATATTGCCAGAAAGAGTGCCAAAATTAAAGTAAGATTTTGGTTGAACTACACCTTTTATTTAAACGTTATAAGTACCGTGAGAATACAGATGTACAGTATACATGTTTGGCTTATTTACCCATATATCGAATCTGTTATCAATACCCAAATATACTCTGCCACACAAAAATGGGTTCCTGAAGTGGCTTTTTTCGACATCAGATGATAATTTGATTGGAGGGCTGGCATCCATCTGTTGAATTCCATTATTAATGTTGTTGACGGAACCTGCAGTGGTTCACCGAGGAAAAATCACAAAGTCGACTCCTGGAGATTCTTTCTTTCTTTCACATACGGCGCTTCTTAGGGCAAAACACGCCGATGTTGGTCAGGGATCCAGTCATTGGCTAAGCCTGCAACACTTAGCCATAGACTAGTTCCCCGTGCCTCTCCCATAATGTGCACATCTTGGCAGGAGTGAGAGTGTTAGATAGATAGATAGATAGATTTATTTCAATATCATGTAACATGACAATAGTTAACAACACACATATACATCTTAAAACAAAACACAATTTATAAAAATTGCAATGATTAAATATATGTTGTGTTATGAACTATGTCAGTCACATCAATATCAAGGATTATAAATACCACGAATGAGGAACAATGTTGTTCACCACCCGTGGTATTACACAAAAAAGAGAAAGGACATCTCTTATTTCCATTGTGGTCCTTATTGATATTGATGGTCTGACATAGAGAGGCATGATCTATAAACTAATAAGATTAAATATGAAATGAATAAATTAAAAATGTTACTAATAAACAGGCACTATGCGCTTTATATAATGGATTTTAATTTAACTGATCTGGATCCAAACTAACATACAGAAATAGAAGAGGTTTTATTTACTAATCTGGATCTGCACTAATAGACAGAAATAACATTTTTTTACATTTGAACCAATGCCACACATCAACATAAGAGATTTGTATTTATTAATCTGGATCCAAACAAATGGAATCACCATATTAATGAGTTTTCAATAATAATAGTCTGGATCCAAACTAAAGAACAGAAATATTTCAAATTCTTATTTTTATTCATTAATCTAGATCCAAATAATTGCGATCTCCATAAAATAGATTTTTAGATTGTCTGTTTCAAAGAAACTATGAGCTCATATATTGTCATCACTCCGGCGTACTTCTGCCTAATTGTTGTTGTTGGCGTCATCTTTGTCCGAAATGTTAGTAAGGAGCTTTCTGCATTGTTGTACATCCGCAAAGTGAAGTTTGATAGGGGTATATAGTAGTCAGTGTGTTGGTTGGTCTGTCTGTCTGTCTGTCTGTCTGTCCATCTGTGGCACAAAAAATCTTGTGGAGAAAACTACTTCTACATTTCTTTACCGATAGACATCAAACTTTGCATTATATGCATTTATAACAAAGTGCAGATTTGACACAAACTATTTCTACATTTCTTTACTAATTGACATCAAATTGACATCATATAAATACATTTATGTGACATATTTTTCAAGTGATTTGTCCTAAGAAGGACAGAGTTCTGACTCCTGATTGGACTTACACAATATTGTGGTACAAACCATTTCTAGATCTATTTCTGTACAAATTGAGAACACATTTTGTATGCATTAAGAATGAAGTGTAGAAGTTTATGACACAATTTTCTTTCTTGTCTTCCAAAGAATTACAGAGTTATGGCCCTTGAATGAGTTTAATAAATGTTGTAAAGCAAACGACTTCTACATCTCTGTACCAGATAAAATTTTGGACAAATTATGCATGATGGGGGTATTCATCACCTTCCGTGATAGTTCTAGTTTTTATTTTGCTTTAGACAGAAACATGTATCTAAGAAGTTATATACATGTGTCTTCTATTGAGTTGTTGCTTTACCCATTACCCCATAGACTGTTTCTAGTTTTGAAGACAGTTGCAGACCATTTGACACTTTCAACCCTTATAAATTTGTCTTGTGGGTATTTATTATCCTTTTGAACTATTCTACTACAAGCATCTTGAACCAGTCTACTGTTGCAATTTTGATATGACAACAAAAAGCAATGAAAATATCAAACAGTGCAGACCCTGATCAGAAGGCTCCTATAGGAGCCCTCTGATCAAGGTCTACACTATTTGCATATATAATCAATAATCTCTACAGAGTGCTGTAGGGTTAAAAGGGTTAAAGCAGGTTGAAAGTAAAGCAGAATGCGCCATAAGGCGCATTCTGCTTTACTTTCAGCCAGCATTAAGCTATCACGTGCTAGAAATAAAGAAAATATTTGTTGTGATACATATCCATGACTGCTTCAATTTGAACTATTTTTTTCAGTTGAGGAATAAATCAAAGGCGTTAAAAAGCGTATTTATGAGGTAATGGTTTAATATAGTATTGACTGTAAATACATGTATTTGTTTCAGGCTGTTGCTGCAAGAAAGGGTTTGTTGACAAAGTGTTTAATAACGGTTCCTCAACATCTTGATGAGTGTGAAACCTTACCATGTAGTGGTGTTATAGCAGATGAAAAATACAGAAAACCTTGGACAAGAGGTATTTATCTAGACTGTCTACATCAGCTCACTACTAAACGTTGAAATTCTCAAAGTTGTTTATGTGCTTAACAGGATTATTCTGTGTATCTGAATCTCCCCGACACACATATGGAATCTCAAGAGTTGAAAACATTATACAGTAGAACCTCACTATTACGACCACCTAAAAAAGGCTAATTGTCTGTATAAAAGACAGGTGAAAGCTTAAAGCAATGTGAAAGTGAAACAGAAAGCTCCTGTAGGAGCTTTCTGTTTCACTTTCACGTTGCTTTTAGCAGTCACCTGTCTCAAACGACTAATATTTGACACAACTTAGTGGTCATAATAGAGAGGTCCTACTGTACATATAAATTAAGTTGCAGATATCTGTTAGTTCCACACCAGAACATTTAGAGCAACGATCCTAATGAAACAATGGCAAACTGAACTTTGAAGAAGATACAACATATATTCTGTTTGAATAAAAACAGCATCAACCCTTCTCCTACTGATTATTCAAATACAGTCAAAATTCGAGACTTCAAAATTGCGTTAGTTCGAACATACCCATATTTCAAAGTTAAAACGTGACTAAACCACATTTTAACTTTGAAATAAGGATATGTTCGATTTATCAAAATTCTTCTATGAAAATACTGGTACGATCAATTTTTAAAGTGAGTTCGAAATATCAAGTTTCTACTGTATATAAAACTCTGCCCAGTATGAATATTTTTCATCTGATTTGTTTGCATTGCCTAATAGAATTAGGGTTAATTTTCTCAGGAAAGAGTGCAGAATAATGTCAAGACATAAGAAAACAGTACATACCCTGATCACTGATAAGACAGCACCTGAAGGAGCTGTCTGATATGAGTCTTCACTGTTTTAAAATAAAACATTTTGATACACAATAATGAGCAGGAGAAGAGTAAAAAAGCATCAGCCATTTTATTTCAGCTAAAGCAGATGAGCAATTCTTACTTGAAGAGAGTTTGGGTGTATTAAAGGATACATCAAGAACAACTTTCTCTGTATCATCAGTCCCATTCCTTGAGCAATATAACAGGTAAGGTAATAGTCCTGGTGGTTTTGTAAACATTTTAAAATTTTGGTTTTCAGTACTACAGATACATATTCTGATTAAGCAGGTAGCAAATGTACAGTAAAACCTCTCATATATGACCATCAAAGTATGATGTTTGAGAAAGGTGACTACTTAAAGCAAGATGACAGTAAAACAGAAAGCTCCTTTTTTGTTTTACTGTCACCTTGCTTTAAGCTGTCACCTGTCTTTTAAACGACTAATTAGCCTTTTTGCAGTCGTAATAAAGAGGTTTTACTGTATATAACAATATCAAATTTACCATTTGAAAATTCTAGATACAAACTGTTTAATAATAATAATAATAAAGACGTAACTTCAAGAGAGTATTACAATTAGTGCAGACAGCAAACTAATCTCCCCTGTGGCCCATTGTTTGACACGGATGATATTTTCAGGTGGAAGATATTGTTAAATTAACTTGAAGTTTTGTTACAGTCAACAACTTTTGCAGAAGACTACTATTAAAGTTCTATACAACACTCAGATGGATCCATATTGACTTAAAGTGTTATGTTATATACTGAATGTTCTATATTTTTGCAGTGGCCACAATGGAGAACATACATCTAGTGTCATTGACATTGCAACTTTTGATCTGGATTGTGATATTGTTCCAAGTTCAAACCCAAGCTCACCAGAAATGGTCTATTCCAGTGATCTTGATAAGGAAGCTCCAGATATACTTGAGGAAACTTTTCAAAGAGAAGACATGACCAAATTTACAGTAACATTAGGTGGGTCATCTGTATGATATCATTGTCTTTCCTCAATCTTTAACACATTCAACCCTAGCGATGAGTATACTCGTCATTTACAAACAGTGTACCTATAAAGATTACACTTGTCCCATGCAAACAGAGGGCTCTGATCAGGGTCTACACTGTTTGTCATTTTGAAATATACATGTATTGTTAAAATCAACCCTAAATAGTAAAAAATGGACTAGACTTATTTAGAAATTGGAATCGTCCATTAAAGGTTTCAGGGTTGAATGAGTTAATACAAATCTGCAGTAAACGTGTCACGATTGTTGAACTGTCTGTGTTTATTCTAAAACTGTTTATAATATACATGTTTATACTATTTTTTTTCTTTTTAGCTCACCTGAGCATGAAGTGCTCAAGGTAAGCTTTTGTGGTCAGTCAATGTCTGGGGTCTTGAGTTGTTCGTCGTGTGTTAACAGTTTCTTTAAACATCCACCTGCTTGATTGCAACCAAACTTTACAGGAATGTTCCTTGGGTCAAGCTCTTTCAAAGGCGCATTCTGCTTTACTTTCAGCCTACATTAAGCTACCATCTTCTAGGATATAGAAAATATTTCTTTTTGTTGCATATTCATAACTTTATACATTAGAACTATTTTTTTTAAGTGGAGGAATAAATAAATCTCGTAAAAAGCGTTTTATCGGGTAACAGGTTAATGTACATTAGCAATTTTGAGAAATAGGTAGAAAAGTCCTCTCCCTCCTTATAGTTGCCTTATACCACTGGTTTGAGAATTATATTAATTGTTAACACATTCAACCCTAGCGACGAGTATTCTTGTCATTAACAAACAGTGTACCTGTGAAGAGTACTCTTGTCCTATGCAAACAGTGTAGATCCTGATCAGAGGGCTCCTTAAGGAGCCCTCTGATCAGGGTCTACACTGTTTGTCATTTTGTAAAATATGGTTATTACTTAAAATCCACCCTTATTATTCAAAAATGGACTAATCTTTATTGTAAACTGGAATTGTCCATTTAAAGTTTCAGGGATATATGAGTTAACTCTTATAATGCTAAGTAATATTTTTATCAGCAACAATTGTAGTCAGTGAGCTACTGTTCCAAAATTTGAATTTTCTAAATTTCTTTTCAAAAATAAGATTAGAGTGTAAAATACTTGTAGTTTGGATCCTGATGGGACACAGCTTTATGCAGCAGCTCGTCTGGATCCAAACTGATTTCCTGTTAGCAAGGTCCTCATTTGTTGTTTGTTGTTTTTTCAGAGGAGTTTAAGATAGAGCCTTTGCTGTCAATTGATTTTGATGACTGGCATACTGAAGAAGCCAAAAATTTAGTTGCTTTGACAACTCTAGCTGGTAAGCTTGTAGAGGTACCAGTATCAGATCCTTTGGCTGTCAAAATACAAACGCCTCCTTTAGAGAAGTATTGCTGGTAAGTGCTTAGTTTGATTCTGCCGTACTGGTGTCCATTTCATAAAACTTTGTACAACAAATGCTGTCGTAAGTCAGATTATAAAAGTATCAATTAGTATTCATTTCTTCATCTAACCCTGTCTTGTGACATATCTTTGGAATCGTCTTGTAAAGATGATTCCAAAGAGATGTAACAAAACAGGATAAGATACAGAAATCAGAAATTAAATGTATTTTAAATTTTTGTCCTACAAGAAGTTTTATGAAACTGGCCCCTGTTTCTCATGACCTCATGGTCTTGATTTTTCCAAGTACATGTATTAAAACTTTCTTTGCTTTACAACTTGGACAATCTATAAACCCGTATTTACTAGTTTGACAACCAATATTGGATCAAGGAAAGGTTTTTGCTAGGAATTGAAATCAAATTGTCTGTATATGCTCAATTTCACTGTATTAGTATTTATATCAAACTGTGTTATCGTGTTATATTTCCAGTGTTGGGCTTCCTATCATTCTTACCTGCTATGACTATTCACCCCCTTCACCCCAAATGTAATTGCCATCATTCAACTTTTAAAAGTCCTAAAACTGAATAGGCAAGCTAAGTATGATTCTGACAATTTTTAATTCATCTTCACATTCATACAGTGGAAATGGTGAACAGCAACCTTCTGGAGAGCTTTTAGATAAAGTGTATGATGCAGGAATATTTAATGAATCAGTAGAAAAATTGACAACAGAATCCTCAACAAAAGTAAGTACAAATATCATTTGTTGCATAGTATGACACATCAGTCTTGTTCATGTATAATTTGCATAAATATGCAATATAGAATATGTTCAAACTTAGTTTTGATATTTCTATATGTAGATTTTTAACAGATACCCGTCAGATTCAGTTATTATAATTAACACATATTCTTCTAAGAGTGTACTTAACCCTTCCCCCAATGGAAGTGCCTTTTAGCACATTTAATTTATTCCTCTACTAGTGAAAATAGTTCCAATTTATTCAGTTATGAATATGTATCATAAGAAAAGTTTTCTATATTCTAGAAGATGACAGCTTAATTTAGCAGGCTGAAAGTAAAGCAGAATGCGCCTTAAATAAGGCGCATTCTGCTTTACTTTCAACCTGCTTTAAGTGGACACCTATATTCAATACTAGAAACAGGCTATGGGGGGAAAGGGTTCAAGCTGTTATGATTTTGAATTTAATAAAATGAAACTATGGTTCTAGTGTTCAAATTATTATACCCCCTCAAACGTAGTTTGGGGGGGGGGGGTATACTGGAGTCACCATGTCCGTCCGGCTTGTCCGGAGCATAACTTCTAAAGTATAAGAGCTATTGACTTCAAACTTCATATACAGATAGATCTTATTGACTCGGAGTGCAGTGCGCAAGAACCATAACTCTGTCATCAATATTTTTGGAGTTATTGCCCTTTGTTATTTTTATTAAATTTATTCTTGTCCAGAGCATAACTTCCAAAGTATAATAGCTATTGACTTCAAACTTCATATACAGATAGATCTCATTAACTAGGAGTGCAGTGCACAAGAACCATAACTATATCATCAGTATTTTTGGAGTTATTGCCCTTTGTTGTTATATTTTAACCCACTTTAAGCTTGTCCGGAGCATCACTTCCAAAGTATAAGAGCTATTGACTTCAAACTTCATATACAGATAGACCTCATTGACTAGGAGTGCAGTGCGCAAGAACCATAACTCTATCATCTGTATTTTTGGAGTAAATGCCCTTTATTGTTATATTTTTACCTTATTTAGGCTTGTCCGGAGCATAACTTTCAAAGTATAAGAGCTATTAACTTCAAACTTCATATACAGATAGATCTCATTGGCCCGGAGTGCAGTGCATAATAACCATAACTCTATCATCAGTATTTTTGGAGTTATTGCCCTTTGTTGTTATATTTTTACCCATTTTAGGCTTGTCCGGAGCATAACTTCCAAAGTATAAGAGCTATTGACTTCAAACTTCATATACAGATAGATCTCATTTACCAGGAGTGCAGTGCATAATAACCTTTACTCTTGAAAAAGGTAGACATATTAATTTGGTTAGAGAAGCACGTTTTTGTTTACACTGTGTTGATTCCGTAGAAGACGAATTACATTTCTTATTATTTTGTCCATTATATGCTGATCTGAGATCAAAATATATACATAATAAGTATTGGAATTCGCCAAACATTCATAAATTCAATAGCTTGATGTCTTCTAACGATAAATTAACACTTCAAAATTTGGCCATGTTCATATATAATGCAATGAAATACCGCGATGAATTTCTAATATGAAGACTTAATATTTGATATTTGATAAAAAAAAAAAAGATTAATACTCGAATGAAGTGGAATACTTATGTATTATAGCTTGTATTAATCTGTTCAACAGACTTATAATATTGTAAAATTGTGTTCATTACTACACCTGATGCATAAGTTTTTCTGTTTGTATGTACTTATATGTGTATGGGCCGGAGGCCTATGATGCGAAATAAACTGAAACTGAAACTGACTAGGAGTGCAGTGCGCAAGAACCATAACTCTATCATCTGTATTTTTGGAGTATTGTCCTTTATTGTTATATTTTTACCTTATTTAGGCTTGTCCGGAGCATAACTTTCAAAGTATAAGAGCTATTAACTTCAAACTTCATATACAGATAGATCGCATTGACCCGGAGTGCAGTGCATAAGAACCATAACTCTATCATCAGTATTTTTGGAGTTATTGCCCTTTGTTGTTATATTTTTACCCATTTTAGGCTTGTCCGGAGCATAACTTCCAAGAGCTATTGACTTCAAACTTCATATACAGATAGATCTCATTGACCTGGAGTGCAGTGCATAAGAACCATAACTCTATCATCAGTATTTTTGGAGTTATTGCCCTTTGTTGTCATTTTTACCCATTGTAGGCTTGTCCGGAGCATAACTTCCAAAGTATAAGAGCTATTGACTTCAAACTTCATATACAGATAGATCATATTAACTTGGAGTGCAGTGCGCAAGAACCATAACTGTATCATCCATATTTTTGGAGTTATTGCCCTTTGTTGTTATATTTTTACCCAATTTAGGCTTTTTCGGAGCATAACTTTCAAAGTATAAGAGCTATTGACTTCAAACTTCATATACAGATAGATCTCATTGACCCGGAGTGCAGTGCATAAGAACCATAACTCTACTATCAGTATTTTTGGAGTTATTGCCCTTTGTTGTTATATTTTTACCCATTTTAGGCTTGTCCGGAGCATAACTTCCAAAGTATAAGAGCTATTGACTTCAAACTTCATATGCAGATAGATCTCATTTACCAGGAGTGCAGTGCATAATAACCTTTACTCTGTCATCCATATTTTTTGAGTTATTGCCCTTTGTTGTTATATTTTTATCCATATTTAGAGTTTTTGCCCTTTGTTATTTTTTTCCATGTTAGGGAGCACTTAAGTGCACACATCAACTTTATCCAGAAACATTTACCTCTTGTGACAAGACCCTACTGCGGGTATGAATCACCATTTGTGATAGGTCTAGTTCTTTCAGTTAAGGGTGTTTCAATGTCATGACTTTAAGAAATTTTCAAAGTATATGAAAACACTTTATGATGGTTTTGTATTGAAGAGCTATTTAAGATGAATGAAAAAATAAAAAAGTGTACATTTTGGTGAACAACAGTTGGCTCCATGGCCATGTAAAATTTACCCCACCCACTTCCTCTTATTTTGTCCTTTTCAAACAGCCCGCTTCAATAAAATCTATTTTAAATGAAAACAAATATGATAATTTGGTTTTGTGTTATTTATTTCCTGTCTATGGTAGTATTTCTTCATACAAAAACCAATTTAAGCAAACAAAGGCACCAAATGTGTAATTTATAAAGCTCTAAATATCATCGATATGGTACTTTTTTGTAAATTTTGTAAGGGGAGATAACTCTTTTTACTTTAATAACTCAAAATTTTCAACACTGACCTTTCAATTTCTTTTCATATTTTGAACTGCCTTAGCATTGGCTTTCATTTGGTAGAATATAAGAAAAAGTTTAATACTAGAACTATTTCATTTTCAAATGTTTTTACTTTTTTTTCATACAATAAAAAATCTAATAAAATCATGCCCTATAAAAAGCATATTTGTGATATTCGAGGATCCATATTGTTCAAACCTAGTGCCTGCTTTGTCTAATTTTGGTTTCTATATGTGAAAATACCACCATAAACATGAAATAATTAATGAAAACCCAAATTACCATGTTTGTTTTGTTTTGAAATAGATTTTACTGAAGCTTGTACTCTGAAAGGGTAAAATTTGAGAGAAAAAGTCCAAATTTGACATACCTTTTTCAAATCGCTGTAGCTCAAAAAAAGGACACCACCATATATATTTTTTTCCATTTTTTCATTCATCATAAATAGCTCTTCGAAAATAACAATGATAGAAAAAAAGTTTAATACTTTGAAAAAATCGCTTATGACATTGATACACCCTTAACAATTTGGTATTTAGAAGAATTAGATATTTTTGCAGTTTAATAATTGATACACATTTGTATGGTTCAGTTTCAGATGGTGGAAGAAATTATAACAACTACCAATGTTGGTGCAGATGTCAATGTGACAGCTGTGACTTCATCTCTGCTGTCATCAGTTACTTTACCAATGACTACAGTAGCAGTGGAAACAGGTTAAACCATTACCCAATAAATAGACCTTTTTACGCCTTTAATTTATACCTCCTCTAAAGAAAATAGCTCCAATTTTTACAGTCATGAATATATATCATAAGAAATATTTTCTATATCCTAGCAGATGGTAGCTTTAAACAGGCTGAAAGTAAAGTAGAATGCGCCTTAATGAGGAAATGCTAACACTAGCAAAATTCAAAAGGGTTGTTATAAACAGTAGAAAACAGTAGCACCTAGTAAAATAAAACTGAGCGTTTTAACTTTGAAATAAGGTACGGTTGACTTAAGCATTGTTCGAATTAGATCTATTGAGTTTCGACTGAATTATATAGGATACCAGGTATTTGCTACTCGGTATGACCATGTCACAGACTAAAACATGTTTATAAAATGTCCAAGTAATCAAAGTTTAACTGTCTTGATGCTAAAGTAATATAAATACATATATTGCAAAGTGCAAAGCCAAGTGACCCAGCAACAACAAACCCTGTTGATGCAAAGCTTAAACTTGCACCAAGAGGTGTTTGTTGTGCTATATGTATTCACTCAGTTTCCAACATACAATAGTTTGGGAAGCCTCATTTGCATATACCAACGTTGCACGAACATTACAATATTATGTTCACAAAATTAATACACTATACATACATTATATTAGATACATATTTTTAACTCTTACATTGCCATTATATTCATTATTACGTAGTAGTGGTATCATATGAGTGTTATAGACACAGTCAATCTAAAAGTAACAAAATGTCACTTAATTAGTGGCTGGTATTGATTTAGTTTTGGGAATTATTCATTTTAGGTCTAAATCTACAAGTCTCAATAATCAAGTTTTATATTGTTTTTTTCCTGTCTGTTTGTTTGTCCACAACTTTTACCTTGTCAATAACTTTTGAACTATTACCAATACACACCCAATATAGGGCATAATTGTGTCGCCCATATGAAGAGGTAAATGCATATGCAGGTTTTGGGTATGTCAGTTCAAAGGTCAAGGTCACAGTGGTCAAAACATGAAATATTTGAAATGGCAATAGCCTTTGATCCTCAAGTGATAGGGACTTCATAGGTGGTATACATATTGCTCTAATTAAGAGAAATTTGAAAATTTATATTTTAGATACAATGAGTAAAATATCAAGGTCACATACCCGTACGTCAAAAGGTCAAAGTTTATTCGCAAACTTAAGCTTGGTTATAACTTTTAAGCTATAACCAATAAAAAGTTAATACAGTAGAACTTCGATGTGTCGAACTTCGAAGAGTCGAGTTTCTCGATGTGTCGATCTTTTCTTAAAGTCCCAACTTTTCTCCCTATATAACCTTATTAAAAAGCTACGTATGACTCGAGTTTTTATAAGTCGAGTTTTTCGCTATATCGACTTTTTTTCTCGGTCCGTACGTACTGTTTCACTCAAAATTCACTACACATGTGTCGATGTTCGACTGTACAAAAATTGACTGACCGGCATTTCGTGTGTCGAGTTTTTCACACCTCCGTGATCATCTTTACTCGATTGATTGTCGTGAATCAGAATGACCTGACTACCCAATTATCCAGGACAAACAGGCCAACACCTTTTGAATGCGTCAAAGGCCCCGTGTATTCCTTGATTCATCAACTCTTTTCCATATTTAATTTGTCACGGACTTAATCATAGCACCCTTATTTCGTTTTGTGTAAAGTCAATATAAACCGAACGTTAAAGCATTATGCGTAGTTCGGTCGATGTTTTTATGCCGGAAGAGAATGTGTGTGTAATAGACAAAGAACAACTCACGCGGAACCCATCCAGAAATGTGTAGCATCATTAGCACATGGCTTGGAGCTCTCGACCAATCACGGGCCTCAAAAACTGTTGACTATATCGCGTAAATTTTAAAAACCATGGACTATTTAATATAGTTCACGTTTCTGTCATCTGAAGGTAATTGACATCATCCTCCGAGCGAGCGACTGCAAAAACCTTTAGCCTGCTCTGTAGGCGTAACGATAAATAATCGAAAGTTAAGTGAAATAAACACAATATCAAGGATAAAGCTGAAGAAATACAGAAATTTCACAGTAACAATAATATACCTAGGTCTACACCGTCCCGCTAGATGTAGATATATGCATTGTTGTAGCTGTAGATGTACAGTAGAGAAAACGTTATTCTTTCCCAATAGCCGCGTTCACGCTATAACTATTATTTCGAGGGCAAACAGTTTGGAGCATGATCAGAAACTGGGTAACCCGGCGTCTTATCAGGCTCCAAAGTATTTGCTGCTAGGATAAAAATAAAAAGTAAGAATTGTCAAAAAGGTGTACTTTTCTATGTATTAGTGTTTTGCGTTTGCCTTTCGTTTGCGTTTAAACGGGAAAGAATAACGTTTTCTCCACTGTAACAAACGGGATCTAAATGCCTAGATTGTCTTTAAAAAAATTGTTGAGATCCGAGGGGAACGGCTAGCGCTTGATGACTTCATATTTTGTTTTTAAAATGAACAGTGAGACCTAGACTTTAAAGATAATTGCTAATGAAATATGCCTACATAATTATAGTCATATAGTATTTCAATAAACTTCACATTGAAATAACCTTTCAAATTTTGTAAAATATTACAAATAAAATGACTTTTCGTCTAAAACAAAAAAGCAGAAACGAAGAGTATTCTTATTTTTCTCGAGCCCAAGCCATGTGCTAAATAGGTCAGAGCATGTTAATTTCATACTACAGAATATAGTCCACTCGGCGCGTCCCGCGCCTCGTGGACTATATTCCGTAGTATGAAATAAACATGCTCTAACCTATACATAGTGATGCAATTACCCGTATCCCTCTAAGGAGATATTGCTACTATTTTTAGAAAAGGGTTTCCCCTGAATCTGGTTCCAGCGTTTCGAGAGAGTGTATATGCTGGAATGGGTACAAGAACCGGTGTGCAGATAAAAAGCCACATCCGTCCATACCGTTGTTTTTTTCTGAAAATCGAGTTACGGGAAACGTATTTTCGCCTAACGTACATCTTTAAGATTCGTTTTTGGTAAAATGAGTAAATATGCATCCAGTTTGGATGCGATACGAGGCAGACATAATTCCGTTCGAATGTTTTTAATTGGAAATAATCAATATCAACAGGTAACATACGGACATGTCGGCTTTATGGAGATCGAGTATATTTGGAAAAAAAATCGAGGGAACATCAGGTAAACATGAGTCGAGGCTTCGATGTGTCGAGTTTTTTATGATGGTCCCTTCAACATCGACACATCGACGTTCTACTGTACATGGTATGTATGTGCCCATATGCAGACGTATATGTATATGTTGGCCTTTGTAATGTAAGTTCAAAGGTCAAGGTCACCGAGGTCAAAAAGTCAAATATTTGAAAACACAATAACCTTTGACACTCAAGTGATAAGGACTTCATATTTGGTATAAATATTGCTCTAATTAAGAGAAATTTAAATTTGTATATATTTTAGACATGTCAAGTCAAAGTCAATGTCACAGAGGATCAAAGGGTCAAAATTTATTTGCAACCTTAACCCAGGCCATAACTTTTAAACTATAATCAATACATAGGAAGAGGTATATAAATATGTATGTTTTCTGACATGTCAGGTCAAAAGTCATGGTTGCAGAAGTCAAAATGTCTTTTTTCTTTTTACAAAAAATGGCCGTTACCTTTGAACCTCAGCTGATTGTAACTTCATACTTAGTATACATATTGCTGTGATTGACAGGATTATAAATATGTATATTTTAGAAATGTCAGGTCAGAGGTCAAGGTCATAGATGTCAAAAGGTCAATTATTTGAAATGGCCATAACTTTTGACTCTCAGCAGATAGGATCTTCAAATTTTGTATGTATCTTCTATCATTCAGAAGAGTATGAATATATGTATATTTCAGACATCTCAGGTCAAAGGTCAAGGTCTTTTTTTTTCTTTTTTTTTAAAATGACCATAACCTTTGACCCTCAACTGATCAGGAGTCCATATTTTGTAGACATGTTACTTGTTACGCTAATTCAGAGGTGTATGAATATGCTTAGGTCACAGAGGTCAATGGGTTGGGGGCATAGCTAAAACTGAAACGTTCATGATAAATGAAATGCTATATTACTGTATTTATAAATGAAAAGCACAACACCATTGATACTTTACTAAGATTGGAAACTATAGTAAAAGCTAGTGCTCTTATTACATTGTACCAATTCTCAAGACCTTAGCATTGCATGGTATGAACTTCTACACAAGTTCTACTGGTATACCTGTGCAAACAATAATTTAAAAAACCCAATCTGTTTCAAATTGTAGATTTGTCAATGAAGAAAGACATATTGCCAACAAAAAATGAGCTTTTGGAGATTCCAAGACTAGAGTTACCAGACTTTGGATCAGATAATCAAAAACATCCATCTTTTTTGGATATTAATGACACAGGTATGGAATACAGGAAATGTAAGGTCAGTATATTGTTTTATACAAGTGAGGCTAGCACTTTAAGTACAAAGGATATTTCTGTATACATGTACTTTTATTATTTCTATGCCCCCAGCATCTATAGATGCGGAGGCATATAGTGATTGTCCCGTCAGTCCATCCGTAACAATGTTAACTAGATTTTACCATTTCGTCTAGCATCAACACTGCTTGCTCAAATACTTGAATACTGCTACAGTTGTTGCCTAGCTAGCTAGCTTGCACCACTACCAATTCACCCATTTTACCCACAGGTACTTGACATATACTTTATTATCTATTAACACCCCCCCCCCCCCCCCCCCTTTTTAAAAAAAAAGTAATTTTTTTTTTACTATACTTCTATTATAGATACAAGGTAAACAGCGCAATTCAACACCTAGTCTTTACTATCGACTTAAGCTGATGCTGAAATAGACTCGATCGCCGATATTCTCTTGTGGTACCCTCGGGAAATGATTAATTTATCAATATCTACTTTTTATTTCATCAAATTGCGTCAAATAACGCCACAGTATGTGAATTATAACGAAAATAAGCATAAAAAAGTTTTATGTCGTTCTCACGGTACAGAACGACATAAAACTTTTTGATGCTTATTTTCGTTATAGTTCACGTACTGTGGCGTTATTTGACGGAATTTGATGAAATAAAAAGTAGATATTGATAAATTAATCATTTCCCGAGGGTACCACAAGAGAATATCGGCGATCGAGTCTATTTTAGCATCAGCTTAAAAAAAAATTTTTTTTTTTTTTTTTTATTAAAAAGGGGGGGGGGGGGGGGGGTTAATAGATAATAAAGTACGTGTCAAGTACCTGTGATTTTACCCAGCCTCAATTTGACTTGACCAAAATTGAACTTAGCAAAAGATTCAGAATATATTGTCAAGGATGCATCGGAGGCATAAACGTTTATGGAATGCAGCTCTTGTTATTTCTTACAGTTCAGTGTTTCAAATTAGTGTATGTTGTTTAATTGGCATGATCTTGACAACATAGTTAAGCATAAAACAGTGGGGGAGGCGGGGGAAGGTTTAAACCTCTATGATTTATGTTAAATCTCTACTAGAATGCTTTTGGAGTAAACTGCTATTATTAACGAGAAAAATATTGTTCACGTTCCTGTATGGTTTCAGTAAGACTTGTAAATTTTGCATATATGGTTGACATACCTTTAGTTGTGATTGCCTTTAAAATAATTATCATTTCTGTTTATTGCAGTTGATGAGAAGTTGGACCAGTTCTGTGATGAAGCATTGCTTGATTCACCTCAGGGAGCTTCCCAGGAGAAATTGCTTGATTCTTGTATCACTCTTCCAAATTGTGAACCTGTGTCTCTGTCCCAGTCTAAACCAAGGTTATTGTCAATAAACTATTGGAACTAAATATTGTGTAGAAAAAGATAGTATTCATTATACAAGTTAAATGTATATCACTTTTGCAAGCTAGATGACTCATACAGTTTAACCCATTACTCCATAGCCTGTATTGAAGACAAATGACCACTTAAAGCAGGTTGAAAGTAAAGCAGAATGCACCTTAAGGTGCATTCTGCATTACTTTCAGATTGCTTTAAGTCACCATCTACTAGAATATAGAAATTCTTTTTTATCATACATATTCATGGCTGTATTTATTGGAACTATTTTCTCCAGTGGAGGAATAAATTAAATGTGCTATAATGCACTTTTATGGAGAAAAGGGTTAAAGGTAAAACTGAATTACTCATTGAGTGGAAACTGCCATGTAATTTATCAGTGACTATGGTATGATGTAATGGTAAAATTACCATAATTATTATGAATATCTTTTAGTTGACTAGGTTCAATAAATATATTGTGAATATATCAATTACAGCATCCTCATAAGTGAACAAAGAAAGAAAGGCATTATGGAAGAATGTTTCACCTATGACTATATCTGTGATGAGATACAAGCAGCAAGATTACCAGGTTTGTTTACCATTAAACATATAGTAAAACCTCTCTATTGCGAGTTGACCACTAAATTGTGTTATTACACCTCCTTTTCAGTTACAATGTTAATTAATTAATTTGCCATAGACCAAAATGAAACATTTTGCATGTCTTTTACATCTATCAAAAAAAATACTGTCACTCTATATGATATTCTTTTTGAGACATGAATGTTAATTTGAAATGATATAAACAATGTGTAGACGTCAACGGCGTTTCCCGCGTTATGTGCATGGTGGCCCTAAATTGGTATCCACAACATATTTTATAAAATACCAATGAGACAATTCCACAGCCAGGGTTGATAATCTTGGTGTAATAAGATAAATATTAGATTGCAGTTTGCGTGACATTCAAATTGTCTTGTTCGTATTTTATAAAAATATGTTGTGAATACCAATTTAGGGCCACCATACACGTAACGTGGGAAATGACGTTGACTTCACACATTGTTTATATCATCTAATATTAATATATTATCATATTTAAGGCAGGTGGCTGCTTAAAGCAAGGTTAATGTAAGACAGAAAGCTCAGTCACCTTACTTTAACTCTTTCCTCCCTGAAACTTTAAATGGACAATTCCAGTTTCCATTTAAGTCTAGTCCATTTCTGACTTTTAAGGGTTGTTTTTGTCAATGTTTGGAATTATGACAAACAGTGAACACCCTGATCAGAGGGCTCCTAGGAGCCCTCTGATCTGGGTCTTCACTGTTTGCATAGGACAAGTGTACTATTCACATGTTCACTTTTTGCGAAGGACGCCAATATGCGGGACTAGGGTTCAAAGGGTTAAGCTGTCACATGTCTTTTATAAATCAATGTTTTAGTGGTTGTAATAGAGAGGTTGTTTTGTATGTTATTTGCCAAAAAAAAAATTACATGATAAAGAAAGTATACACACAGTTGTTTTCACACTTATCATATTGACAATTCCCTTTTCAGCTTTGCTGGGAGAAAAATGATTTTGTTTGTGTGATCTCTGTATGATTTTACTCTTGATCTGACGGTGAACCCTTTATAGAATAAATTAAATGCTTAATAAAAACTATTCTCCTACTTGACTACAGGATTCTTTACAAGTTACAATGTTGCACATTTGTATACACCCGTCTTCAGATGGCACATATTATGGAGCTGTACGTCTGTGAACTTTTGTTTGTCCACTCTATAACTCAAACAAATGTAATCCAATCCTTTTGAAATTTGGTTGGCATGTATATGGCCAAAATGATTGGCTTCAATTGGATAACCAGTAAGATTGCCCTAGACACTTCAGAGTTATTGTAAGATAACTTTTAAATTATCTGTTTCAGCTATGCCCCTTTTTACGATCTGTTAACTTTCCCTTGTTAGTACTCTCTTTTCTTTATTTCTTGACCTATTCTATTGAAACTTGCTACAAATACTCCATTCCACAATAGCTCAAACTAGTTTAGAATGTTTTGATAATTTTTAGCAGATGTATGCCCCTCTTTTACAGTAAAATATGGGCAGAGAAGGTAAGACTTTTTAATTGCTATATTTTAAGATGGGTGTCACAAACGTATCATGCCCCCAGCTAAAGTGTGGTGCTCTGATTTGCTATATGAATTTTAAAAGGATTGTTGACTTGGTCTTTATTCCAGAACCAAAAATGGTAGACATGGAGACTGATGTGAGCTGTGTTGTTGCTGTTAAAGATGTAATCAGAATGTTAGAGCTGAAAGAAGACAAAGAAACTAAAAGTGTAAAACTAGATCCTCAGCAAGAACTTGTTACACAAGCATCCGCTATATCACTGGATAAGCTTGTATCATTGACATATGGAAATGAATCAAAAGTCTCTGTTGAACCAGTTGAGATGTTCAAAAAGTATACACCAGGAGATATTGAAGGTAGAGTATAAATGTTAGTGTATTGTTCATAGTATTCACTGGCATTACATTGTATTTTCACTTGTTTATGTAACTATCAAATATATAACGTACTAACATAGTAACATGGACATAATATTAAATGCAGAACATACATGTATACAGTTTACAAATAATATAAGATTATAAATGAATTCTAAAATGACACTGACAATAAAAGTATTTAAGTTTCACTGTCAGTATTTAAGATTGTTTAAAGTTTAATGTAGAATAAAAGTAAGGCTGAAAGCTGCTTTCAGTATTGATCTAGTGCTGTATTAAGCTTGTATATAGATGCCCCTTTCACCTTTGGTTAGTTGCCTAAGAGATTTTCTACTATATTGTGAATAACATAGAAAGAAAACTGAAATTGATGCAGGAAATAATCCATACTGTGGAGATATATCTTATTTATTTTCAGAAACATATGAAGCAATAGATTCTGATGTAGCAGGTAATAGTTTGTTTTTAATGTCGTTAGTGTTCATTGCCATACTGCAAAGACAGTTGTTGTGTTCTGATTAGTTAACTTGCCATGGTACATGAAACTATATTTTGGCATTTGCTAGAGTACCTAAAAGTGCATTCTATGTGTTTTGGTCTTTGCAATAGATCTATATATAAAAGGATGTGCTACTATTTGTTCTTATCTGGCATTTGCTCAAAGGTAACTATGATTGTGTATGATATGAAGGAAAGCTTCATAAAACACATTTTACAACTAGATTTCTGCTTTAAGAGTAAGAACAACGCTGACTTTCCTTAGTGACTTACACCGCCACAACAATGTTGAAATAGAGACTTATACACTAAGCCATATTCTTACTGGTATTTTGTCAAAATGGACACAGTTATGTAAACAATTGTTGCTGTTTTTTTTAAATATAGATTACAATCTCAACTTATATTTTAATGCTACCTGACCAATTAGGCAAAGCATACAACTGCTGCTTTGTTCATCAGTCCTGACCTTTGTCAGTAGCACAATTTTACTGGTCAGGAAAGTAATTTAACCCTTTACCCCATAGCCAGTTTCCAGTATTTAAGATAGGTGACCACTTAAAGCAGGTTGAAAGTAAAGCAGAATGCACCTTAAGGTGCATTCTGCTTTACTTTCAGCCTGCTTTAAGCTACAATCTGCTAGACTATAGAAAATATTTATTACAGTATATATTCATTATTGTATAAAGTCAAACAATATTTGTCAATCAATGAATGATTTAAAGGCGTAAAAAGTAATATTTATGGGATAAAGGGTTAATAAAACTCAGTATACATAACAAGTACTTTGAGGAGGAGTGTAGTGTAGAGTTTTGCCTCTTTGTGTAAGAGTTTTTTATGCAAAGAGTATAACTCCCAAAATTAATCAAGATAGCTTGATGAAATTTAATTTACATACATGTATTAATTACAATGCACAAGAGCAATGAGATTTGCTGACTATTGGACAGAATTATGACCCTTTGTATCAAAAAATGTTTTTGGTCCAGAATATAACTTCAAGAACAAAAAGATAAATCCCTCTAATATTAATACACCAAATTTGAATTTAAGGTGAAGATTGTGAGGATAAAGGTGCTACAATACTGGGTTCAGAAATGGAAAAATTAGGTAAAACATTTCATTTATAAACCAAAACATTTAACTTGTATGTTCACTTCACATTTTGTTGTTTCATCGTGTGTCCTTAAATCACCGTGTGTCCTTAAAAACAAATGCAGAATTCTTTAAGAATTTTGGCTTGATTTACACATGTATATACTTATTGATCTAATTTATTAACAATCTTATAGTGTAAAGAAAATTTCTTTGATATGAAAATCGTCTTTTTATGCACTGATCAATGAAAAAGGGATATATCAGGGAATATCCTGTGTATAAAGTGTCCCTGCTTAACCCATTACCCCATAAATACGCCTTTCTACGCCTCTTAATTATTCATCCACAAAAGAAAATAGTCCTATTTTAACAAGTCATAAATATGTATTGTGAGAAATATCTTCTTTATCCTAGCAGATGATAGCTTAAAGCAGACTGAAAGTAAAGCAGAATGCGCATTAGGCACATTCTGCTTTACTTTCAACCTGCTTTAAGTAGTCACCTATTTTCAAAACTAAAAACAGGCTATGGGGTAAAAGGTTGAAGCAATAACTGATCAATATGAATCTGGTCAAGATACACCGAACACTTTTAATTCATATCTCCAACTGAGAACACGTAAATTTCAACATCAGTTTTGAAACATCAAGTTAAAATTATTTTCATTCTTTCCTTGTACATGTATATTCTAATTTAAAGAAAGCATTGAAAAATGTCTCAATTTTGATTTCAGGTGACGGTTTTATAGTACAGTAAAACCTCAGAAAACCGAACACCCTCCGGACCAGGTAAAAAGTTCGGTTTTCTGAGGTGTTCGGTTTTCTGAGTTTTCATGAATCCGTGCTAACACTCAGGCTCAGGCATCTTCACAGACCGGATCTATAACTCAATAACATAAACGTAACAGTGAATTCTCATCTAGATCAAAACTGTTTGATAGAATGATCAAGAATGAGAATAAACTTTCAATACGACAGAGCAATTTTAACAATAGCTCAATAATTATTTACCGTCTTTTGCCGTGTATAATGTGCACTCGTGTAAACTGTGCATTTTAAGGGTTAAATCACAGGATAAAAACGTATTCCCATAGGTTAGATGTACATGTATCTGTGTTTTGAATAAACACTTAAATTTTTATATTGTCGCAGCCATTATAAAACGAAACAACCGCCATAGTTTTAACTTTTGATGGGCTTACCTTATTCGCATTTCGAGCAGCACATTATTCTACGGAAGTTCGTAGATTCAGTTTAATCAAGAATGTTTCCGAATATGCGAATATGTCCCTAAAGGAATATTTGCTGTGCAAATCGAGTGTCGGTGTTTACGTTTTGCGTAGTTTATTAGATGACTTAATTGAGCGGTTGTTTATACAGTAAAACTTTGCTTCTACAACAAACTCATTCAGTACGCAATTGCAAACAATGATTATGAAATATAACTGAGTTATATCCTTTCTTTCTGTCTTCAGAATGCCTAACTGAACTTTTATAAATTTGAATTCTAAAATGTAAAGTGTACCGACGTAGACTTCGAAACAAACTACGAACAATGGAACGCATTTTTTTTTTGCTGTAGCATTGTCAGATCGGAGCCTTAATTTAATAAGCAATCAAGTGTCACACCCGTGAAATACTTGTGTCATCTCCAATAAACACCCCACCCATTACGCAATCTTAACACATACGCTAAGTGTCCCAGATGTGTTGACGGTCGACTCGGTTGAATAAATTTTCCATGATCGCAATGGTGACCCGAGGTGATAAATACAGTGGATGTTCGGTTTTCTGAGTTAATTTTAAGTGTATCTGAACATTTTGGGCCGAGAAAATCGTTCGGTTTTCGGAATTCTGAGGTTCCGGTTTTCTGAAACTTACTTTTGGTTAAAATAAGAAGGAAAAAAATCGGGACCGGACTGACAGTTCGGTATTCCGAGGATTCCGGATTTCTGGGACTCCGGTTTTCCGAGTTTATACTGTACAAACTATTCCAGCAGCAGATACATGTAATGCTAAAGTTAGTCAAAGGCACAAATCTTCAGGTAAATTATTACATAACATAAATTACACCTTTAATTTATTCCACCAAGGTGGAAAATAGTTCCACTTTATGCAGTCATGAATATATGTGACATAAGAAGAATAGCAGATGATATAGCTTAAGCATTAAAATGATTAAGTAGGAAGGGGCATAACTCTTTAAATATCAAAAAGTGTTATGCGACTTGTTGCTTGTATGTAGGCCAGAAACTGAACATTTAAGTTAAGTTTCGAACTGAATACAACAATAATAATTAATGGTTTTATTAATTTGTGCATCCTGGTACCAACAAACAAATCCATTCTAACATATTATAAGAGAGAAATATTGACAGTAAAATGTGTATGTAGTAATAAGGAGGATAACTCTTGAAATGATAAAAAGAGTAATGGGACTTTTCTATGTATGTAGGCCAGCCTAGGCTAAAACTTAACTCTTTGCATGCTGGGTAATTTTTTCGTCTGCAACAATTGTCGTCTGCTACTATTCTAAAATTAAATTATTCAAAATTTCTTTTAAATTCAGGGTCAGAATGGCAAACAGTTTCGATCCTGATGAGACGCCGTGTTACGGGGCATCTCATCTGGATCCAAACTGTTTGCAAAGATAATCACTGTGGCAGATATATCCGCTGCTAGCGTGCAAAGAGTTAAAAAAAAAAAGTACCAGTTAAAGTCTACTTTCAGTCCAAATGACCGCTCAGCTGACTGTACATTTACCCCCTGATCATTGAGCACTCTTGCCTACAATATTGAGCACTGCTAACATATGGCGCTAAAGCAGCCGCAGTACCGGCTCAGACCCTCACAGGTACCCATTTTAACCCCTGGGTGGAGAGGAGCAATTCGCGGTACATGTCTTGCTCAAGGACATTCCTGTACATCATTAGGGATTCGGAAAAAATCCCCTAGTCAGACCGCTGGTCCGGCGGGGGATCGAACTCACGACCCCTGGTACCGTAGTCCAACAGTGTTACCACTGGACTTCTACCGCCGTTAAGGGGAGTTTCAAACTTAATGAGGTCAAAAGTACAAATTCTTTTTAAAAAAAAAACCGCTAATTGTCAAAGGGGCTGTGTTCAATTGTGACACCACTTGTTGATAAAGTATAACATACTCAAATAGTATTTTTAGAAACAACTTGATAGCAGTTTCAATCCATTGTTTAATTATTTTCTTTTAAGCAACATGTGGACCATTTGTAGATAGTTTTGATCCATTGGGTGATTTCATGGCATTGAGAATGAAGTCTGCCAAGCAACAAAGGAAAGCAGATCGTAAGTTTAACAGAATGGATAGCTTTTAGCTGTTAGTGCTTTAATTAGCAAAGATAAAAAAAGGGTAATCTGTTGTAAATATTATTCTAAATGTTAATAGATGTATTCCATGAGATAAGGGAGTCCTTTAAGGCTAAGTGCAATGAAGCGTCCTTAAGGTCTGCAAAGAATTCCACCTCTAGCAAGATTTAAACTTATCCTATGATCTAAAGTCCAAAAAGCTAACTCAGCTCCACCATGCAGTTGTTCTACAGCCAAAGATTCCACCACTCTGACTGTCATTATGCACCTATAGCTGCCCTTTAGACTGCCTTCTTGTTAGGTTTATTACAAAATTTACAGGGTTTGTTTATTATTTCAAAAGTACTGCATGAAGATCAAAATGTTTTTATTATTTCAAAAGTACTGCATGAAGATCAAAATGCTTTTATTATATGAAGATCAAAATGTTTTTATTATTTCAAAAGTACTGCATGAAGATCAAAATGCTTTTATTATATGAAGATCAAAATGTTTTCATTATTTCAAAGGTACTGCATGAAGATCAAAATGCTTTTATTATATGAAGATCAAAATGTTTTCATTATTTCAAAGGTACTGCATGAAGATCAAAACGTTTTTTTATTATTTCAAAAGTACTGCATGAAAATCAAAATGTTTTTTATTGTTTCAAAAGTACTGCATGAAGATCAAAATGAGTCCGTAGATGAACCTGATGTGACTGTACAGAAACCTTGTATAAAGTCAAAGCCAGAGGGCAAGAGAGGAAATAAACATCACATCGTCAATGTAATGTCAAACGGTAAGTTAACAATATAAAACTACATGATGACTGTGTTCTCTGAACTTAGTAATTTGCAGTGTTTGTACAAACGGTAACAGTTGCTCTACAGAGGATGCTACAGTGTTCCCCCCCCCCCCCGCCACACTCAACGTCCCTCCCAACAATGACTCCCTCCTTACAACGACCTTGTCAAAGTTCTCTAAACAGGACAATTATGTGTAACTCTTTTACTGCTGCAATATCGTCTGCTTGAAATTGTCGTCTGCTGTTTTTCTCAAAATTACATATAAGTGGACATTTTGATAGAATAAATATAAATATGAGTGACAAACAGCTTGAATCAAGATCAGACGTCTGATCTTGATTCAAGCTGTTTGCAAATGTAGCCAATTTCCCTCCAAACAAAAACTCCCGAACAACGCACACAATTTGTGTCTCCCATTGGGTGTCGCTGTAGAGAGGGAGCGCTGTATAGTTCTGCATTCTTCCTAACTTCCTCGAATAAAAATGTTTCAAACGCAACAGTAGGAACAAGATGGCAGAAGAGGAAGCATTTTTCAAAGCATAACAGCCAGTTAAACTTAGTATTTTCTGCATAAATATGGTCCATGCAGCTAGGGGGCATCCTATATGTCTCCTACAGACACACACATCTCTAGGTCAAATGAGTTTTAACTCTTTGCATGCTGGGTAATTTTTTCTGTCTGCAACAATTGTCGTCTGCTGCTGTTCTTAAAATAGAATTTTCAAAATTTCTTTTCAAAACAGGGTCTGAGTGTCAAACAATTTGAATCCTGATGTGAGGCCACGTAATGCGTCACCTCATCAGGATCCAAACTATTGACAAGGGTAATCACTGAGGCACATATATCTGCCACTAGCATTATTAAGAGTAGCAAAGTTGCTTTGTCCATTATTATGAATTGTTTTGCAGATGACTTTCAGACTATTGTTGACATGCTGGAGGAAACGGCAGCACCATACATACACCAGCTACAAGAGTCGGGGGAAATATCTTTAGCTTCTTGCTTCAAGTCGTTGACGCCTGATGATGCTTTGTTCATTGTCAGACAGCGAGAAAAGCACATACATGATACAGGAATAAATGGTAAAGACAAATCTAACCCATTCGGTGCTAAATAATTATTTTACTTTTGAAAAATGGACCAGTTTATATTAATTTTTATACCCAGTTGAAGTGAGCATCATTTTTGTTCCTCTGAAATTGTGCCCCTATGATTGCTGTATTAATTCATCACATGATTCTTGAATTATCTTCCATTTTGTAATTTTAACTAATGAAATTTTGTCTGTATCTTTATTCTGTCATGCCTCAACACTCAACAGAACTTCTTTTAAATTTATAGAATTGTTGAGCATCTGAAAATGTGCACCTGCAATTGTGGTTATGATTTGTGGCTTTGAATTGTGGCTTCTTGAATTATTCTCTTTTCAAAACAATAGATATTTGATACTAAAACACAATCTGTGTCAAATTTGAAGTATAATTCACCATTACTGATAGGTCTAGTTATATAAGGGCTGTTTTTAGAAATATTTCAGAAAAATTAAAGTTAAACAAACAGTATACAGACCCTCATCAGAGGGCTCCCATGGTTTAACCCATTACCCCCTAAATACGCTTTTATGCCTCCACTGAAGAAAATAGTTCCATTTTATACAGTCAAAAATATGCATTGTAAGAAATAGTTTCTATAGATGGAGGCTTAAAGCAGGTTGAAAGTAAAGCAGAATGAGCCTGAGGTGCATTCTGCTTTACTTTCGACCTGCTTTAAGAGGTCACTTATCTTCAAAATTTGAAATATGGTATGGGGTAATGGGTTAACTGCTCATAGGTCTCCTATTGAGTGGCTGTTTGATACAAGATTGATATGTTTTATCTATAAGATATGGTTTATGCAGATAGAAATATTTCTGGGCTTCATTATGAGCGAAACCTGTGTACAGTTGCAAACAGTGTAAACTCAAAGCATTATTAGAAATGCATCTGCTTAGAGTCTGCCCTGTTTATCACCCATCTGTGTGTGATTAGCATGTTGCCAGCTATGCTAAACCCGAATAAGCAAGCCCCTTGTGATGCAGCCTTTTTCAAGAAGAGTTCTTTTCTGGGACACAAGTTATGATTGATATTCACAGAACTCCAGATAAGAGGGAGTAAACTGTTTTCAGCACCAAACCCTATGATGTTACTACTTTTCGAGACAATTCTAATGAGTAGTAACATCATAGGGTTTAATACAAAAATAAAGATTTTAGTCTTTGAAATACTCCCCTTATCTGAAGCCCTGTATACAATATTGTTCTTTTTATTAATTCAGGTATCACAGATAGTGTGTACAAGGCTGAAGTATGTCTTTATGCATTATCTCAAGCTGTAGAGTATGCTGTCAACTGTTGCTTAGAGTCGGTTATTGGATTTTTGTGTGCTGTACAGGAGGAGTATGCAGTTGTCAGGAAATGTATGGCAACTTGTTTTCTTATATAACTTAAACACATTCAACCCTAGTGATGAGTATACTTGTCATTTACAAACAGTGTACCTGTGAGGATTACACTTGTCACATGCAAACAGTGTTGACACTGATCAGAGGGCTGACCTTAAGGAGCCCTCTGATCAGGGTCGACACTGTTTGTCATTTTGAAACATATTGTTCAAATCAACCCTAAATTGTCAAAAATAAACTACATGTAGACTTATTTTGAAATCAGAATTTTCCACTAAAAGTATGATTCTAACGTTTGTGAAATATTCCATATATATACATATGTAATACATGTACCTATTTTCATCACATGTCCTTTCAAGGCATAATTAAGTTTAGTTTTACAACTGTTAAAAGTTACTTTTGTCCATTGAATACTACTGTATCTACTAATATCTGCACAGAAGTGCCTTCACATGCCTTTATCTACCATTTGCATCGTAGATATGCCTTCTGATGCCTCTAATATGATCTAATAAAGAGCCGGGAAAAACACTTTCCTCATTCTGATGGGTGGGTGCTTAAAGCAGGCTAAATGTAAAGCTCCTTCAGCCTTTCTTAAGCAATCATTAGTCTTGAAAATAAGCTATGGGGAAAAGGTTATCCAAGAATAAAATAAATGAAATATTTCTAGAGTATTTCATTTTGTGATAAAGTTTTACAATATTTCAAAACTTTATTATCATGTATTAGCGGTATTGGGAAGTGTGGTGAAGAACTTGGTGGATAAGCAGACAGAGTTCTTCGAGAGGAAACATCACCATCCTAAGGTTGCAGCATTGTGCAAGGAGATAGAGACCTGGCTGAGGAAGAAGAGACTGAAGTCTCGAGAACAGGAACAGAAAGTAAGCTAAAACATAGTGTACATATGACGCTTGTTAACCTCATTACCCCTTAGCCTGATTTTAGTTTTTAGTTACCACTTAAAGCAGATTTAAAGTAAAGCAGAATGCGCCTAGCTTAAAAAACATAGCCACCTGTAAGTGGGGAAAGCTTTTATGAACTTTAACTTAATCTTGTCTGAAACCACTGGCCCGATTTGAGTATAATTTTACTCAAATGATCTATGAATGAGTCTCTATAGGAATTTTCAAAAAAATAGTTGAAGCTTAAAAACATCACCTGAGCGGTTTGGGAATGTTTACTTAGTATGACTTCATTGAAAGCTCACAATTTTTGTAACCATGGGCTATCAGGAGAGCAAATTAGGGTCAAAATGGTACTTTTGATGACATAAGAATGATAAAAAATACTGAATTTGAGATTTCCATTGTTATTTCTGTAAGTAATACTTTTGATGATTTTCAGATCCTTGTGCTTGTGAAGAATGCTACACCAAACTTAGTGAATTGCTTAAAGAATGCCCTTAGCTGTGGGAACCTTCTTACACCAGAAATACTGACATCTCACCAGTCAGAAGATATCCTCCAAATGTTAGAAATCGTTTTCTTCAACATAATATTGCATCTTTACACTCCTGTGTTCAAAATCGATGCCCAAAAGTGCCTATGGATCATGTAGCCAGTTAGGATTTACTATATACATAAGTTTGCTGAATTTTTTTTGGATGTAAAATCTTGGCCAAGTTTGATAATTAACTACCCAAATCACATAAGGCAAGTCAGTATTCTTGTCATTGAATTACTCAAAATTGGCTGTTTTATCCTTGATTACTGTCTAACTCAACAACTTTTCATCCAACCTTGTACAATCTAACTGAAAATGTTTATAGATAGAAAATCTTGCAAGTTGATAAATTGCATAAGGCACGTAATCATTTTGAGCCCTGTGATTTGGGTCTACACTGCATATTATGATAAGTGAACTCACAGGTTATTTGTAAAGGACCAGTAAAGGCGTCATTAACATACATGTGATATCTCCCGATATGGTCGGGAGCTCCCGAAATTAGACCTCTACTCACGATCTCCCGGTCGGGAGACGAAATCTCCCGATATTTCATTTAACCAGGTTCATTTTTTTTAATATGAACTTTTATTATCGTTTACCACGTTTGCCGACTCTAAAATTCTTTAAATTGTCTTCAGAGATCTCTGGCTAATCCCTACACACGCTTATCGCCAAACGCTACTGATGCGTGTAAACACGTTACGCAATCGATGTGTACCACTATTATGGCAGGCTGCGTCATAACAATGTTTGGTTAAAGTTAAACCACACCCGCCGAGTAGATATAATTGGTTATCAAAAAAGTGATTGACAGGTTCGCCCCGAATCGACAATTTTTAGAAGCGGTGATGCGAAGGATATTTCTATGTCCCCGATACGGAAAGGATTATTCTCCGTAAGTTCAGGACAAACACAATTATTTGAAGAAAGCTAATCAGAATTTAACATTTATGAATTGATTTCCACGTCAAAATACTTTGAATATTCAGGTAACAGAAAATACTTCGAAAATTATACCGTTACAAAATGACGGGGCGCCTTAATATTTGCTACGAGTTTGTTAGTCTAAAAAGTATTCCCCAGCGTCGTTTTCTAACAATCAATTAAAATTAAACGTTGGACCTAAATTCTGCTGTTTATTACATACGATTCGTGTGAATGTTTTATTAATAAGTTAGATTTTACAACGAATTACGCACGTAAAATTGATTTGCAATCAGTTTTCGCGGTAGAAAATTTAGACGCGTTATTTCGTTGTTAAACCTACGCACATTTTATGGCGCTAGTAAATATCGTCTGCAGACTTTGTCGTCTGCAACAATTATCTGAGTTAATGTCGTCTGCAACAGTTATCTGAGTTAATTTTTGTGCGTTTTATTTCAGAAAATTTCAGTGTCAAACAGTTTGTATCTAGATGAGATGATACGGCGTCTCATCTGGATCCATACTGTTTGCAAAATTAACAACAGATTGTTAAGTTGCTAACTCTTTCGTGATCAACTCCATAGAAAGAAATCTAGATTCATTCTCTCGAGAAAATAGATATAGTTCCACTTTATCTTTACTAGTCATGAATAATATAAGAACCATAAGAAAGGTTTCTTATATCCTAGCAGATGCTAGTTCTAGCTTAAAGCAGGCTTAAACTTTTAATGAGGCAGAATGCCCATGAAGAGTGTTCTGCTTTACTTTCAGTCTGCTTTACACAACCATCCTTCTGCAGTACTAAAATACTAAATAATAGGCCTATGTCAGTTACTGTATTATAAGAACTATATCTCTGGGTGAAAATTGTCTCCGTCTTAGTGGTCTATAGACTTAAAAAAAAGCAATTAGTGATTAACTTATGAAAAAATAATAGAAAATACATAAATGTATTGGATTTTCATCGCCTGCGCCTAGTTTTGTCGCGAAAAAAGTGTCGCGAAAAAAGCTCCCTATTTGACACCCCAATCTCCCTATTAAAATTTCCAAATCTCCCTATTTGGGTCCAAGAAAATATCACATGTATGGTCATTAAGGTAACAAAAATGATAGGTTAAGGCTGTATGCTTAGTTTCATTGTAAGATCTATGCGTTAAGCGATCTTCAAACAACTCTTGCATTATTTCAAGTTTTAAAAGTGATGATTTTTTTGTGTTTTCAGTCTAGATGCTCACAACTGTCTTATTGTTCAACATCGGTATGTACAAGACACATTTCCTTGGGCCCAGTTCTCTCTGGTTGTAGAGTTTGAGTACAAGCCTGGGTCAGACTGGCAGGAGATATGTCAGAGACAGCATATTAGACACATAGGATTCCTCATGCATCACCAATGTGTGACAGGTACACACACCAGCAGGGGCCAGTTTTATAAAACTTTGTACGACAAATGTTGTCATAGATCAGATTATAAAAGTCTCAATTATTATGTCTTAAATTTCTCCATCTAATCCTGTCTTGTGGCATATCTTTGGAAACGCCTTTTCAAGACGATTCCAAAGAGATGTCATAAGACAGGATTAGGTAGAGAAATCAGAAATTAAATGTATTTTACAGTTTTGACTTACGACTGGTTTTGTCGTATAGAATTTTATGAAACGGGCCCCAGGACCGTAGGATGTCTTATTCCTCCCCGTAACCACCATAAATTAATATTCAACTACATTGTTTCTTCCCTACAACGGCCCTTCCAACAATTCCCTCCTTACAACGACGCTTGCCGCTCTTCCCCAAACAAGACAATTATGTCCAACCTATTCATGGCTGTAATGTTGTCTACTTAAAATTGTCGTCTGCTGTTTTTCTCAAAGTTACATAATGGACATTTTGACAGCAAAAAAACTTAATGAGGAAAGACAAACAGCTTGAATACAGATCAGATGTTGCGTTACGTGGCGTCTGATCTGGATTCAAGCTGTTTGCAAATGAAAGCCAATTTCCCACCCCATAATGACTCCCTCCTAACAACGCACACATTTTTTGTCTCCCATTGGGTGTCATAGAGAGGAGCGATGTAGATCTAACAGAGCTTTCTGCTTTACACTTGGCCTGTTTTAAGTATCCAACAGTCAGAATGCAGAAAAATGTTTCCCAGTGACTCTTTAACTAAACATGGTAGAAGCATGAAAGGACATTTCATATGAAGAACAGGTATGGGCATCAAAAGAATGAAGGATTAAACGTAGTTGGATATAGGTAATATTGTTTTCTGTCTTAACCTAAACAATACAGATGTATATATTTTGATTCATTTTTCAAAGATTGTTTGAATTTAGAATAACAGTATTTGACTATTTGTTAACTTTTGTTTACAACTAGCAGTACTGTATTTTATAGAGAATAATAGTGGCAAGGACTGGACTTCAAGGCACATAGATAAGCAAATCTGTCTGATTGGATCCCAGGGAATGATAACTTCTAATACAGACCTTCTCCAATTACTAGAAAGCAAGTAAGTGGACAATCAAACAATAAGTATTTGGCTGCATCATGTACAGGTATAAATCTAGCACAGGTAAGTCGTATTCGATATATATTTTATTATGATTCATCCCTAACAAAATTATTGTGAAAAAATACAACTTTAGTCCAACAAAGTCACTTTAATACTAGAGCCTGGGTGTTGTGAATGAAACAAAATTGTTGTGATAAATACAACTTTAGTCCAACAAAGTCACTTTTATACTAGTGTCTGGGTGTTATGAATGAAACAGGGTTACAAAATGATGACAGATCATTTTGTCAAATAATATTTTCAGATTGGTACACCTTGCAAGGTGGTAGTTTATTGGATTTACAACTTTACAAACAGTTACTATGGTAAAGTAAAACAGTAGGATTGTGTTATATTAATTCAGTATTTATATGTTTGAACAGTGTTTTTTTTTCTTCAGTTAATGCCATTTATCCCCCTTTAACCCTTTCCCCCATAGAAGCGCCTTTTAGCGCATTCAGTTTATTCTTGCCCTGAAGAAAATGGTTCCAATTTATACAATCATAAATATGTATAATACAAAATAGTTTTTATACTCTAGCAGATGATAGCTTAAAGCAGGCTGAAAGTAAAGCAGAATGCGCTTAAAGCGCATTCTGCTTTACTTTCAACCTGCTTTAAGTTGACACCTATATTCAATACTAGAGATATGCTATGTGGGAAAGGGTTAACTTCTTGAATACTGAATAAATGTAATCTTCTCAAACTGTCTTCTACTGAATGTGAGTGAAATTCTGACCATAACATATTTATGCCTGGGTATTGCAATGAAAACTTCCAATGTGTTTGCTGAAAGATTTCATTATAGATATACTAGGGTGATCTAAGGACACTGTAATGTTTTTTCCATATAGCAGAACATTTTACATGCAATAGCAAACAGTGCAGACACTGATGAGACGCTGCAAAGCCCGGCGTCTTTAGGGTCTATACTGTTTGCAAATGTCCCCTTTAACCCTTTCCCCAATAGAAGCGCCTTTTAGCGGATATGATTTATTCATCCGCTGAAGAAAATAGTTCCAATTTAATCAGTTATGAATAAGTATTATGGGGAATATTTTCTATATTATAGCACATGATAGCTTAAAGCAGGCTGAAAGTAAAGCAGAATGCGCCCTTAGGCGCATTCTGCTTTACTTTCAACCTGCTTTAAGTAGTCACCTATCTTAAGTACTAGAAATAGGCTATCAGGTAAAGGGTTAATAGCCACTAGGCTTAAATGGGTTAACCTTTTCTGTTGTACAAGTTTAGAAACATTTACAGTGACAACTAGTTTGTGTCCTGATTAGACCACATATTATGTTGGACCTATCAATCTGTATTCAAAGGGTGTAAACTTATTCTTCTAGACACAACATTTTGGTGATAGAGAGGGACTACAATACACTACCTTGTCAAGGAGATGTGTTTTTTTCGGATGTCGATGTAGATGCTGACAGTTGTATAGTAACTGAAAACCTGAGTGACTTGCAAGATGACTGTGGTTTGGGCAACATTGTTAGAAGACTAGTTGTTCTTAGCCTGAAATACACAAGATGTTTCTGTTTGTTGACCTCAACTAAGACAAGTAATGGGTAATAAGATAAAAAATATCATTGCTCTATTTACATGTATTCATATATTTTCAACTGCTAGTCCATGATAGTTCATGTTTATTTTATTAATCCATTGAACCCTAGCTATGAGTATATACTTGACCTTTAAAAAACTAGTACATTTGAACTACGATATCTCAAAGTCGGTTTTGTCAAATATACCCATATTTCAAAGTTAAAACGTGGCTAAACCCTGAAATTTGGGTATGTTCGACTTTAAAGAGCATGAAATAATGCAGTTCATATGTCAAACTATCTGATAGTTCGAGTTTAACAAGTTCAAGATATCAAAGTTTGACTGTATACTTGTGAGACTGGACTAGGATGCATTCTGAAATCACTTCAACTAGCTGTCATTGAAAATGTGTCCTTCTATTCAATAATGACTTAGTTTAAGGTCATAAAATCTAAAATGTATTGGTTTTTTTTATGACATTTCTCCTTCCCATGGAGTTTAAGCCAGGTCATTCCTCAGTATTTCATCACTGAATAGTTTTCAATATTTCAGAGTTTGTGTAACATCATTTTAATTTGTGAACCTGTGAAATGCATTACATGAAGTATAGTGAGTAAAAAGAATTTGATTACTGAAGCCTTTTTCTATGTCGTATGTGTTGAAAGCTTTAATCCTCTCAACACCATGGACCTTTTTGAAAAATACTCATTACATTTGCAAACAGTTTAGACCCAGATCAGGGGGCTCCTAAAGGACCCCTCTGATCAGGGTCTACACTGTTTGCTAATTGAGACCCCTGTTTATTAAACTACCCAGAATTCCAAGTAGACTGGCTCATATTTTGGTAATTAAAAGATCCACAAAGGAAAGGATTAACCCACAAGAGTAGTAGTGTTGAAGGCTTTAAACACATTCAACCCTAGCGACGAGTATACTCGTCATTTACAAACAGTGTACATATGACGATATCACTTGTCCGATGCAAACAGTGTAGACCCTAATCAGAGGGCTCCCTAAGGAGCCCTCTGATCAGGGTCTACACTGTTTGTCATTTTGAAATATATTGTTAAAATCACCTCTAAATAGTCAAAATAGACTAGACATAATTTGAAATTGGAATTGTCCATTAAAAGTTTAAGGGGTGAATGAGTTAATCCTTTCCTTGACAGAAGCACCTTAACCCAATAAGAACTTGAATTATACCTTGAAGTTTCAAAAAACATAAAGTTAAATCACCTATAGCATTAGCTTTTTAATAGTTAACTTTGAAAATATTTTTATCGGTTTAGAATAGTCATGTCAGTATGAGTTGGTATGTATCAGTATGAACATGTTGCTACGTTTTAGCTATGAATTACCAGGCAGTATCATCACAAACCTGTCCAGGTTGAAGGCTACAACAGCAAGCCTGGAAAGAAAAGTCAAAGATTACAGGGTTAAGGTTTGTTGAAATGTCAAATATTTGGTGACATGTGTTTTCAAATAAACTTTCAGTAAATTACCTACTAAGCACAACATGGCTGGACTTTACAAACTATTTCCAGATGCCAAGTAACTTTATGTCTGGTCAGAATGCAAACTGTTTGACAATTACATTTATGTTTTATAAGGTTAGATATATTAGATGCCATTACAGTGCTCCCTCTCTACAGCGACACCCAATGAGAGACACAGGTTTTGTGTGTTGTTTGGAGGGAGTCATTATAGGGAGGGAAAATTAAGACTTAGCCTACATTTGCAAATAGCTTGAATCCAGATCAGACGCCGCATAATGCGGCGTCTGATCTGGATTCAAGCTGTTTGTCACTAGTCTAATATCTATTCTATCAAATTGTTTACTTAAGGGTGTATCAATGTCATGACTTTGGGAAATTTTCAAAGTATATGAAAACACTCTATGATGGTTTTGTATTGAAGAGCTATTTAAGATGAATGAAAAAATAGAAAAAGTGTACATTTTGGTGAACAACAGTTGGCTCTACGGCCATGTAAAATTTACCCCACCCACTTCCTCTTATTTTGTCCTTTTCAAACTGCCCACTTCAATAAAATCCATTTTAAATGAAAACAAATATGATAATTTGGTTTTATGTTATTTCTTTCCTATCTATGGTAGTATTTCTTCATACAAAAACTAATTTAAGAAAACAAAGGCACCAAATGTGAAATTTATAAAGCTCTAAATATCATCGATATGGTACTTTTTTGTAAATTTTGTAAGGGGAGATAACTCTTTTTACTTTAATAACTCAAAATTTTCAACACTGACCTTTCAATTTCTTTTCATATTTTGAACTGCCTTAGCATGGGCTTTCATCTGGTAGAATATAAAAAAAGTTTAATACTAGAACTATTTCATTTTCAAACTTTTTTGATTTTTTTCATAAAATAAAAAATCTAATAAAATCATGCCCTATACAAAGCATATTTGTGATATTCAAGGATCCATATTGTTCAAACCTGGTGCCTGCTTTGTCTAAATTTGGTTTCTATATGTGAAAATACCACCATAGACATGAAATAAATAATGAAAACCCAAATTATCATGTTTGTTTTGTTTTGAAATAAATTTTACTGAAGCTTGTACTCTGAATGGGTAAAATTTGAAGAAAAAAAACGTCAAAATTTGACATACCTTTTTTAAATCGCTGTAGCTCAAAAAAAAGGACACCACCATATTTTTTTTTTCATTTTTTCATTCATCATAAACAGCTCTTCCAAAAAAACAATGTTAGAAAAAAAGTTTGATACTTTGAAAAATTGGCTTATGACATTGATACACCCTTAAATGTAATTTTGAGAAAAACCAGCAGTTGACAATTTTAAGCAGGCGATATTGCAGCAGTGAAAGCGTTAGACATAATTGTCCTGTTAGGGATCTGGGGCAAGGGTCGTTGTAAGGAGGGAGTCATTGTTTGGAGGGCTGTTGTAGGGAGGGAACACTGTATAACTTAATTTTACAAAAAGAGAAGACTGTGAAGCATGTGATTTTGTAACAAGATCAGCTAAATGAAAAAAATGAAAACTAGAGAATATTCTTATGATTCTTATTTGTAACAGTATAAATTGGTAGTATTTCTTCAATTGAGGAATAAATTAAAGGTGTATATAGGATAATGGCTTAAATTAGTTCCACATATATATGTACTAGATGTTGCTCAACTGTTGTATTTTTGCAGTTGATACAGTGCACAGATACAAGTGAGATTGCCTCTGTAATCAGATGTGTCAGCGAACAGTGCATGCAGGACGTCAAAGCAGGAACATTAACACAACAACAATGGCTCAACAGGTCATGGATCACGCAGGAAATTACTCAGGTATATATTACAAAATGAATTTTATGAACAGAACAGAACAACTTCTTATTTCTGACTTGTACATGACTGTGTACATCGCCACACAAAACGTAATATTTTTACAGTCACGCTACAGTATTCATACAACCCTATGTAACAAAGAAAACCGAGTACAATGTATATATGACAGTTTAATTGTATCAAGGGATAAATATTAGATATACGAAAGTGAAATGAAATTTAGTTGAAAGTAAAGCAGAATGCACCTTAAAGCGACTCGCAACCAGATGGTGCATTAAAAATAGTAATTTGTAAATATGTGTCAAACGCTTATATAAATGGTAAAGAATTAGTTTAGGATAAGAAATTCTGTTTAAAAAAATGTATTTCAATAAAAAAAAATATTGGTCTCTGGTGGGATTCGAACCCGGGGCCCGGCATTGGCGGACAGAAGGCAAAATAGGGGAAACCGCTTAGACCAATGGACCACGGAACTATCCGTTTATCTCGGATCGATTTAACGTATTTCAATGTGTAGCGATCGAAAGTGCATACAACTTCGTAATTCGGCTCGGGTTTATGTCTGAGCCCATGTAGAGAAGCAACAACAACAACTATACCGTTAGCTAACGCTATGGAAAAACGATGGAAAATATCTAAAAAACTAAGATTCGGTGACGATTCTTGAGACGTTTTTTGGACTGATCATATTTTTTTAATGTCAAAAGCCAAATAATGCCACAAATTTGCTTTTATTTGAGTATTTTATTTTATTTTGACAAGAACACCATCCGGTTGCGAGTCCCTTTAAGGTGCATTCTGCTTTACTTTCAGCCTGCTTTAAACTACCATCTGCTAGGATATACATGTAGAATATATTTTGTTTAGTGTATATTGACTATTTAAGGTGACACTGCTTGCTTTAACCCTTTCCCCCATAGAAGCGACTTTTAGCGTATTTAATTTATTCCTCCGCTGAAGAAAATAGTTCCAGTTTATACCCTTTTCAACAATTACCATTACAAATAATTTATATAGCCTAGCATATTTTAGCTTAAAGCAGGCTGAAAGTAAAGCAGAATGTGCCTTAAGGCACATTCTGGTTTACTTTCAACCTGCTTTAAGTGGGCACCTTTCTTCAAAACTATAAACATGCTATGAGGTAAAGGGTTAATGGAGAAAATAAATCAAAGGGGTAAGAAGGCATATTTATGGGGTAATGGGTTAAATGTTTACAAAAGCCATTCTATTGTAAATGTATATTGACATGTAAAGTCCTAGGTAAAGTCAATACAGTTGAACTCCCATTTCCTGAAACTCCCTTAACTCAAGCTTACCTTTATTGCAAAATATGGGTATGTTCTACTTGACCCATTACCCAATAGCCTGATTCTAGTTCTGAAAATAGGTGACGACTTAAACCAGGTTGAAAGTAATGCAAAATGTGCCTTAACCCTTTGAACCCTAGTCCCGCATATAGGCGTGTTTTTCAAACAGTGTACATGTGAATAGTACACATGTCCTATACAAACAGTGAAGACCCAGATCTGAGGGCTCCGAAAGGAGCCCTCTGATCAGGGTCTTCACTGTTTGTCACAATGCCAAACATTGACAAAAACAACCCTTAAAAGTCAGAAATGGACTAGACTTAGATGGAAACTGGAATTGTCCATTTTAAGTTTCAGGGAGGAAAGAGTTAAGGGGCATTCTGTTTTACTTTATGCCTGCTTTAAGCTACTATTTGCTACAATAGTGAGAAAAAAAATTCTTATAATACATAGTCATAACTGTACAAATATAGGAGTTATTTTCTTCAATGGAGGAATAAATTAAAGGCATAGAAAGGCGTTATGATGGGAGAATGGGTTAATCTTTTGACAAATGGAACTTTATTGCAGAAGGAACATTATATAGAAACTTTCCTTGGAGCCTTCCTGCATTAATTTCAGACCACATTCAGCAGCCACCTGTCTTTAGAATATCCATGATTGTTCTAGTATGGCTACTGTCAGATGTGACTAGTTTGATATAGAGGATAATCAATTATTTGGGATTGATAAGAAAAATATATTCTGAGAATTAGTTGTTATCTGGTTAAAAAACGAGTCCACAGGATGAGTGTTTTTAACCAGATAACAACCCATTCCAGTGATATATTTTTCATATCCATTTAATGAATTGATTATTCTAGAATTATATACATTTTAATGACGTTTTTACAGAGAAAACACACAAAATTAATTGTTTACGCGCGAAGTCACATAAGTTATTGTGACGTATATTCACTGCAAAAGTGATATTATCACTAGTGATGATATCAACTGTGAAGCATATGAAATTTATTTAACTGTGAAATCTCTATAAATCATTGAATAGTATTTAATAAAAATGTCTTTACTTGAAGGAAGAGAAGTTCCTCCTGATGATACCGTGCCTGTCGTCATACAGGTGAGTTCAGTGTTTGCTCTACATTTAAATTACAATAGCCATAAACAGTCTCTCATTCAGGTGGTTGCTAAATGCAGGATAAAAGTAATGCAGAAAGCTCCTGTTTTAGTTTTATTCTGCATTTAGCAGCCACGTGTTGGTGATTTTCTGTGTGCTACCTTGAAGAAAAGTCACTGAACATATTCAACCCTAGCGACGAGTATAGCCGTCATTTACAGACAGTGTACCTGTGAGGATTACACTTGTCCTATGCAAACAGTGTAGACCCTGATCAGAGGGATCCTTAAGGAGCCCTCTGGTCAGGGTTCTTCACTGTTTTGTCATTTGAAACATATTGTTAAAATCATCCTAAAATAGTCAAAAATGGACTAGACTTATTTTGAAATTGGAATTTTCCATTAAAAGTTTCCGGGGTGAATGAGTTCAGGTTTAGATGTAAATGAGGAGCTATGCTGTTCTCCAACTGTTTCTGTTTTTGATTAGCTCTATTTTACTCCTTGCAGTTATAAAGCTGCAACAACTGATATATTTCTGTAATTTCTCTCATCAGACACTTCATCAGAGGAACATGATCTAAAATATTTCCGCAATATGGACTGTATTATAAACTTCTAAATACATGTACAGTCGAATACCGTTACCTCGAAGTTCAACAGACCGTGAAAAAATATCGACGTATCCGAAGTTCGAGCTAATGAGAGTTTCTCATTTGAGATCTGTATCGTCATATTGAAGATGCGTTATACTCGATCCTAGTGTTTATCGACAGTTAAATGATTGGTAATTGAAAATAAATGCGTAGGCAAGTAGAATCTGACATAATCTTCAATTCTCTGACATAGTTTTTAACTTGATGAAAGTGGTCAGTATTTTTAAAAGTAGCGAATCTACGCGTCTATTAGATATGATATGCGGCAGCGAGTAAACAATTTTCGTATTTTAATACACAAAATGGAAACACAAACAGCGACACAAAATAATAGAAGAGATGACAGAGACAATACACGGCAAATATTTAGAAAATATTTGGTAGATCTACCTGATTTCATCAACATAAACATCCAGCGCATGAGTGCTAACACATTTTTATAACATAAAATTAGGTCTACACATTTCATCACACAAACACAGTGAACTGTTTACACTTCCGGTGACGCTAAACCTTAGGAAGCGTAAGTTGTTTACATGTTTAATTTTCAAAAGGGTGTGTCCGATTTCGAAACGCCAGCGAATTATTTTGGCGTTTCAAAGAGAAGCGGCGTGTTTGAACTGACTAAGATAAAAAATAAATCCGAAATGAAATGTAACTTTTGTTTGATCTCACTACACTTATTCGCTGTACGGCACTTTCAGTCTGCACTCCAAAGAATTCTGTAGTCTGATTTAAACAGCGCAGCCATAATTGACTCAGGTTTGACAGAATCGTCATCGAAGATATGTATGCAAACTTCGTAACCAAAGTTATTCGGGAAATCATTAATAATATTGATACAGTGTAATTAAGGTGGGATTATCTTTCTGCAGATTGGTGCAATTTCGGACATGTTCACACATTTGGTGCTACAATCAGTCACGGTGGCCGAGAGCCATTTTCGCACTTCCATTCAATGTTTGCCGAATGTGCGATATGCGGTCACGGTGAAGCAGATATCGACGTAAGGGTGAGAAAAATTGCTATGGTTCTGAAAAATTGCATCGACGTAACCGATAATATCAACGAAACAATATCGAGCAATTGAGGGATTTACTATGTAGATAAAGAAGGAATTCGCCGGGACCGGCGAAATATATCGACGTATCGAATATCGAGGTAACGGTATTCGACTGTACATGTATATCCGGTAGTCACAAAAAATACATAATAGTGTTGGGTTATGAGTACAATTTTATTTTATAAAACAAGGGTTATTTTTCAGACATTACAATTCTATCTGTTTTACACAGTGCACAGTTGATGTTGAGAAAGATGGGTATAAATCAGTTGTTCCAATCAAGTCTGGATGAACTGAAACTGCAATTCCCAGAGATTGCACCGAAAATTGTAGAGGTAAGCTATGTGATTTTTTAGTCATAAAATTTGAACCTATAGGACAGTTGTAATGCTGCTTAATTGTTAGTTAAAACAATATTTGGAATAGATCTAAGAATTGGTTCCTTACTATTGATGTTTTCTAAATTGTCAAAATATCTGAGAGATAAACTGGAAGTCTTTAAAAGTGAAATATCATTTTTGTAATTACTGCTTTTATTGCAGGGATTTTCATCATACATCAAGAGAAGCAGAGGTTTACAGCTTCAGAGTGACTGTAATTACAATGCCGACCAACAAAACAATGTAATGCAATGCACTTATGGCGGTGATGATGTAAACACTGATTTTGAAGCTGAGGACAAAACAGTTGATGTTCACTTAGACTCTACACAAAACATGTTCAACATTGAACACTCAATGATTGAACAGGAACAATATGGTCTTGAAAAGCATTTGCTCCAAAATATGAACAAGAACCAACCAACTGACAGTAGCAAGGCATTCAAAGAGAAGCAACTGAAAGAGTCACAAGACCTTGATCTTTGCTTTGGTAATGAAAGTCCAGATAAAAACTGGGGAACCAAATACAACACACGTGTTCAAAGACAAAAACGAAATGGGAATACTTATCCTGTAAGTAAAACCAGAATCCATGAGTCATATGTAGAGTCTTTGGAACTTGCTGATGTGAGACAACTCAGTAACTTTGAAAAAGACAGCAGCAAAGAAACTAGAAATTTAACTTTAGCTGGAAAACTTAATCAAAGGAGACAGATTTCTGCAGAAAAACTGTCAGGTTTTGGTGATAACCCATCCATACCCAATCTACGGAATGATATCTGTGTTTCAAATAATGGTGATCAGAATGCCAACACATGTTCTAACTATCAGTCAGATAGTCAATACAATAAAAAACAAACTCAACAAGAAAGAAGACCTATGCCATTATTCACTCACTCTTTTAGCTCGGAGAAATTCAAATCTTTTGAGTGTTTGCCAAGTTCTGAAATCATTGAAAAGGTCGGGTCTTTTGATACGAACGATCAACCAGGTTTTCAAGGGAGTACAAATAGTTTTGAACTACACTCTTCAAAGCTTACCTCAGGTAATTCAATTATACAACAGCAGCCAATTGAGACCTTTGAATATAACCATGGACTAAATTCCAAGGAAGACATCACAACCAGCCATCTACTTGACTTTTCCCCTGTAATGGCCAATAAACAAGAAACCAATAATCCAGATCAACAAGCATTTTTGGAGAGAATGGCAAACTTTTCTAGAGAATTTCCATCCGCAGAAGAAATAGATGCTTTGGTAATGTTACAGAATAATAATAGAGAAAGCTTGGAACCAATGCAAGACCACACACATATTCAGTGGCAAGAAAAAGTTAATATTGCACAGAATACCGATCAAGATTTACTAAATGGTTTGAATACAGCCCGGCTTCCTAAAGGGTTTGAACATAACAGATCTGAAAGCAGCGATTGTGTTTTAAAATCTGGAAATTCAGGTTTGGCAAACAATCAGGGGTTGGAAAACTGCAACATTAATATGTTATCATTCAAAGAGCCATATTCGCTACCAAACCATAACCATGATATCCATAATGATACACCAAATGCTAAAGAAGATTCAAGCATGCTATCTGGAAGGTTGTATTTGAATCCTAATCTAAAGAGAGTTAGCCTCAGACCAAGCTGTATAACTCCTAGTCACGGTGGTGGCGATGGACCTATTGAAACAAGGAGAACTTTTAATAACTCTCTCCAGGATGATCTTAGAGAAACAACCAGAAGGTACCTGGAAAATTCCCACCAGTTTTCAAAGTGAGTTTATCAATACAATAAAACCTCTTTGCTATGACCACTAAAACAAGAGTACCATACCGCAAACGGTACATGATATGCCCACCGGCAAACACAAAATGAAGGAAATGAGCCGTGTCATGAGAAAACCTGCCTTATTGCATTTCAAACAGTGTAAATTAAGGTCAGCCGTCGCGTCAAAGAGGCTGCGACTGGTCTTGATATACAATGTTTGACACCCACATGCATCTTAAACATTTTATGTAGTGTGTTATTTGACAATGTAGACCAAACTCAGATACAGAGCCTGGGATTAGAACAGTGCTTGGTCTGTACAATGTTGCAATGCAATGAGGCAGGTTTTGTCATGGCCTGGCTCATATTTCTTGCAACAACAGGCCCATAAATTTAATGGCTGATACTGTTTTGCCAATAAAGCATTATGCTATCCAGAATTTTTTTAAAAACTGATATCACAAAAAGTGTGCATCTATTTCTTCAGCCTCAAAAACTTCTTTAATCAAGAGCCCCATGGGGCATATTTCGCTCACCTGAGAATAGCTGAAAGAATGGAGATAATGATTTATGTCCAGGACTGACCTAGATATGCAACAGACCGGAACCATTTGAAAAAAATATGTAAAGGATATTTAAAAGTGTCACCATACCGAATATAAAAGCTCTGGCCATATTAGTGTCAGAGAAGAAGACGTTTGAAATTTTCTCTAGATAACTCTATGTAAAACTGTGACCCCCGGGACGGGGCCAATTTTGACCCCTGCGGCATAATTTTAACAAACTTGATAGAGGACCTGTAGGCGATGCTATGTGCCATATATCTAAGCTCTGGCCCTTGTAGTTTCAGACAAGAAGATTTTTTAAGTTTTCATTGAAAAAAATCTATTTTTAGCTCATGTGACCTAGTTATGCAACTGACCAGAACCATTTGAACAATTTTGGTAAAGGACATCTAGAAGTGTCACCATGCCAAATATCAAAGCTCTGGCCATATCGGTTTCAGAGGAAGAGAACTTTGAAAATTTCACTAAATAACTCTGAACTTTGAAAATTTCACTATATAACTCTATGTAAAATTGTGACCCCCGGGGTGGGGCCAATTTTGCACCCAGGGGCACAATTTGAACCAACTTGGTAGAGGACCTGTAGGCAATGCTATGTGCCAAATATCTAAGCTCTGGCCCTTGTAGTTTCAGACAAGAAGATTTTTTAAGTTTTCATTGAAAAAAATCTATTTTTAGCTCATGAGACCTAGTTATGCAACCGACCAGAACCATTTGAACAATTTTGGTATAGGACATCTAGAAGTGTCCCCATGCCAAATATCAAAGCTCTGGCCATATTAGTTTCAGAGAAGAAGATGTTTGAAAATTTCACTATATAACTCTATGTAAAACTGTGACCCCAGGGGCATAATTTGAACAAACTTCATAGAGAACCTATAGATGATGCTATGTGCCAAATATCTAAGCTCTGGCCCTTGCAGTTTTTGACAAGAAGATTTTTTAAGATTTCCTTAATTATTCACTTTGGTTGCCATGGCAACAAAAGTCAGAGTTCTGCATTGTTTTTAATTATTTGAACAAATTTGAAAGAGCTTGACCCAAGGAACATTCCTGTAAAGTTTGGTTGAAATCTGTCAAGCAGTATAGGAGGAGATGTCATTTGAAGCAATTGTTAACAACGACGGACACAGGGCCATCCCAATAGCTCACTTGAGCCTTTGGCTCAGGTGGGCTAAAAATGCATGTTCCGTGGTATGAATTTGTTGTTTTTATTCATATTTCAGTCTAAATTAAATCTGTTTCATTTATTTAGATTGGGAAGTAACAACTCCAGAAGACACCTACAGAGAGTCAGCATAGGGCTGGCACAGCCACAGCCAAGAAAAACTCAGAATAAGGGTAAATTTAAACTGATAAGTTTTTCAATATTTTGATATGACAGTAACAGATAATTTGAACAGAGCTCCAGATAAGGGGAGTATTTCAAAAACTAAAATATTTATTTCTGCATTAAACCCTGTGGTGTCACTACTCATTAGAATCGTCTCGAAGAGACAATTCTAATGAGTAGTAACACCATAGGATTTGGTGTTGAAATAAGTGAGAAAATGTACATTGGATTTGTTCAGTTTAGTCCCTCTTATCTGGAGCCCTGTTTGCAACTTAAAATTTCTCTAGAAATGCAACTAATGTCAACCCTTTCACTGCCATGGCGTTATCTGCTTTAATAAAAATGCTGTCTGCTTGATTTAGCAAATACAAATTTTGGGTAACCTGTCTGAAGTAATATTGTAATGCAGACACCATGTTATGCGGTATCTGATCAGGATCCAAACTAATTTCAAATAACCATTGTACATGAACATTGTAAGACAGTGAAGGGGTTCCACCACAATGTAGTATGTACAATTATGTCTTCACCCTTTCTATCATGTTGTTTTGCAGTGTTGATTGATGGTGGCATTAAGCCGACTGAAAGTAAACCAGAAAATACCTAAAGGAGCTTTCTACTTTAATTTCAGCCTGCTTTAAGCAGCCACCTGACAATATTCAGGAAACTATTTCTATTGATTTTATTAGGACTGGGCAAAATCTAGGCTCTATTTGAGAATGGGTGAACAGAATTGTCACTGTGAAGAAAAGGTTTTGTCTAAAACATGTATTTTCTGTGATATTACTACAGATGTTAGTGTAAGTACTGATACTAGAGATAGTCCAAGTACAGTGACAAGAGAGAGGGTGCTTATGGAGCAATCACTATGGGCCACTGAAGACTCTCCACCAATGGACCTGGAGGAAGGCTACAGTCCTGGCCCTAAGCAACTTGCAAATGCACAAAGTGAGATATAGTTTTATCTAATTGTATTGCAGTCTAGCAACAGTTACTGTCTAATTCTTCAGAAGAAAAAAAATCAGTATTAATCTTAATATTTAATTAAGTTAAGTTAAGTTTGGAATATGTTGCCATCTCAAGTATGTGAAAGTCGAGCATCTAGCACCTGTTTGCGGTGCTCTCGTTTCTGCCTATAACTCCTTTCTACTGATGTTTTTCTTGCATCAATACCATGAGAGTTGTAAACATTGTTAAATATGGCATTTTCAGCATTGCAGGCAGCAGCCATACATGCTACTAATTATTATCCCCTGCCGAAAGGCAGAGAGATACTGTTTTAGGTCTGTCCGTCCGGCTGTCAGTCCGAGCGCACGAAAGGTCCTTTGTTGGGTAGGGAGAACAATAGATTCCATTCATTCCGTGATTGCCCTATTGTTATTGTTGGGTATTTTAGTGTACTGTTGGGTATTTTTAAACAAAAAAAATACCCAACAAATGTCCAACTGTGAGAACGTCCGTGCGTGCGTCCGTCACGTATTCCGTCCGCAACTGTATCTCCGAAACCTATAAACAGATTTGGATTAAACTTGGTATACTTATTTGTCATCATAGGAGCACCGTGGGAAATCAAAAATTTTCAGAAAATTTTAGGAATTTATGAGTTATCTGCCCTTTTTGTGTTAAAAATGCCATATTTAACAGTTTTTACACTCTAGCAACTACAGTATTCAACATATTTTGTTTATACTTGCACACATTGTCTATAAGTACAAGTTCTTGCAGGTGTGCAATTATTGTAAAAAAAGGATACTTGTGACAAGAGTTATCTGCCCTTGATGTACTTAGAAATGCTAGAAAATGCTTCATTTTGGTATTGTTTACATACTAGAGCCTATAAATATGCATGGATTTTTGAAAAAACTTTCTTGAATTATGTATGGCTATTAGTTTTCAAATGAATTTGATTATTGTTGAAAACGGAGAAATTAGTCATGAGTTATCTGCCCTTGATAAGTAAAAAAAGCCATATTTAACTGTTTTTACTCTCTGGCAACTACAATTATGAATGGATTTAAATGATACTTGCACATGATGTATATAAGTAAAAGTTCTTGAAGGTGTGCAATTATTGTCAAACAAGGGCCACTATGGCCCTAAATCGCTCACCTGGTAACCATGTAACCATGTACACCGTGTGACCTAGTTTTTGACCGGGCATGACCCTCATTCTAACTTGACCTCGATTTCAATGAGACAAACATTTTGTTCAAGTTTCATGAAGATTCAATGAATTTTGTAGTCTCTAGAGTGTTAACGAGGTTTTTCGATGATTTGACCTAGTGACCTAGTTTTTGACAAGACATAAGCAACATTTGAACTTGACCTATATTTCATTGAGGCAAACCTTTTCATCAAGTTTTATGAAGATCAAATGAAATTTGTAGTCTCTAGAGTGTTAATAAGGTTTTTCTATGATTCGATCTAGTGACTTAGTTTTTGACCGGACATGACCCACATTTTAACTTGACCTAGATTTCATTGAGGCAAACATTTTGATGAAGTTTCATGGAAGATCCAATGAAAGTTGTAGTCTCTAAAGTGTTAACAAGGTTTTTCGAAGATTTGACCTAGTGACCTAGTTTTTTACCAGAAATGACCCACATTCGAACTTGGCCTAGATTTCATTGAGGCAATCATATTGATGAAGTTTTATGAAGATAAAATGAAATTTGTAGCCTCTAGAGTGTTAACAAGGTTTTTCGATAATTTGACCTAGTGACCTAGTTTTTGACCGGACATGACCCACATTCGAACTTGACTAGATTTCATTAAGGCAAACATTTTGATGAAGTTTCATGAAGATCCAATGAAATGTGTAGTCTCTAGAGTGTTAACAACGTTTTTCGAAGATTTGACCGAGTGACCTAGTTTTTGACCGGGCATGACCCACATTCGAACTTGGCCTAGATTTCATTGAGGCAATCATATTGATGAAGTTTCATGAAGATCCAATGAAATTTGTAGCCTCTAGAGTGTTGTTTTTCGATAATTTGACCTAGTGACCTAGTTTTGACCGGATATGACCCACATTCGAACTTGACCTTGACAGACGACGGACATCCAGCGATCCTAAAAGCTCACCTTGGCACTACGTGCCAGGTGAGCTAAAAAGGATACTTGTGGCAATAGTTATCTGCCCTTGATGTACTTTGAAATGCTAGAAAATGCTTTATTTTAATATTGTTTACATCCTAGTATCTATAAATATGCATGGATTTTGATAAAACAAATTCTTAAACTATGTATGGCTATTAGTTTTCAAATAATTGTTATCATTTTTGCAAACGGAGAAACTAGTCAACAGTTATCTGCCCTTGATGAGTCAAAAAAACCATATTTAACAGTTTTTACCATCTAGAAACTAGTCTTTAATGGATTTTGATTTAACTTACACATGATGTATATAAATATAAGGGTAGCAATTATTGTCAAAATAGGATACTTTGTGGCAAGAATTATCTGCCCTTTATGTACTTAGTAATGCTCAACATGGCTTTATTGTTTACATGCTATTGTGTACAAATGTGAATGGATTTTGAAAAAAAAATTAAATCATATATGGCTATTATATATAGAATGAGTTCAATTATTATCGAAAATGTGCAAATTAGTCAAGAATACTCTGCCCTTGATGAGTTGAAAATGTGTTTACACTCTAGTAAATTCTACAGTTCTGAATTTTTTTTAATAATACTTGCACACAATAATAAGTTCTTGAAAGTGTTTAATTACTGTTGAATTTGAATCAAGAGTTACCTGCCCCTGTCATACTTAGATTTATAATGCTACAAACGGCTTTATTTTTTGTATTGTTTAGGCTTTAAAATGTACAAAATTGAATGGATTTTATAAAACTTTGTAAAAAGCTTTTGAATGTTGATCTTTAAAGACAGGTGATCACCATTTGCCCCTTCCTCCCACAATAAAGTTTGCCACTTTCTTCTGGACAATCGCTGCGGCAGGGGATATCAGCTCTAAGGTGCTTGTTGACTTTTGAAATCGACCGCTTCATTCTGCATTCAAACTTTAGTGTAACCCTTGATTATTGCTGTATAAATTGGTCTGGTAATTAAATGTTGCTGTGAAAAATTGATTTTCATCTAAGTTCTAATTTTCATGTTAGATTTCTCTTTTTTCCAGATTTTACTAATCGTGAGGTGTTCACATATCAGACCCCAAAGAAAAAGAGAAAGTTGACCTACCATTGTGTTCCAGGGAGAAAAGGACAAACCAAGCTCATATTCGCTTAATAGCTTTTATTCCTTGGCATGAGTCATGAAAGTGAGGTGTGTACTTAATGCAAGGCTACTAGATAGAAGCCTTCTGCATTACTAGTGAACCCTGCATTAAGTTATCTATTCATAAACACTACAAATAGTATAAATGTATCATCTTTTAGTGGTTGCTAAACCCATTACTCAATAGCCTGTTTCTTGTACTGAAGAGAGATAACCACTTAAAGCAGGTTGAAAGTAAAGCAGAATGTGCCTTAAGGCGCATTCTGCTTTACTTACAACCTGCTTTAAGCTACCATCTACTAGAATATACAAAATATTTATCATGGTACATATCTCCATGACTGTATAAAGTGGAACCATTTTCATTAGTGGAGGAATAAATTAAAGGCGTATTTATGGGGTAACGGGTTAATACAGGTTTGACTGTACTTTAATAAAAACAAAATTATTGATAGTTCCCCCGAGATATACAGCTAAGCTGATTATCGAGTGTTAACACATTCAACCCTAGCGACAAGTATACTTGTCATTTACAAACATTGTACCTGCGAGAATTACACTTGTCCCATGCAAACAGTGTAGACTCTGATCAGGGTCAACATTGTTTGTCATTTTGAAATATATTGATAAAATCAACCATTAATAGTCAAAATGGACTATGCTTATTTTGAAATTGGAATTGTCCATAAAAAGTTTGAGGGGTGAATGAGTTAATAGAGAAATAATTCAATTGTACTAAACATAAGTCAATCATCTGTTAAGAGACTGTTAATTGAAATAGTGTTGATGGTGTGAAAGCTCCTGTTAGTTATTTTCAATCCTGTATTACGCAATTTCAATCCTGTATTACGCAACTACCTATATTAAAGACTGTTCTATTGAATGATGGCTGAATATGAGACTGTAATTTCCCTTGATGTTGAGATGAGTTTGAAACTTATTTGAGAGGTTATCCTTAACCCTTTACTCCATAGATACGCATTGGATTTAGTCCTCCACTGAATAAAGTAGTTCCAATACATACAGTCATGAATATACATACAGTCATATCATATGTAAGAAATATTTTCTATATTGTAACAGATGAAACCTTAAAGCAGGCTGAAAGTAAAGTAGAATGCTCCTTAACCCATTACCCCATAAATACGCCTTCAATTTATTCCAGGAAATATTTCCATTTTATGGATTTTATACAGTCATGAATATGAACTATAAGAAATATTTTTTCAATATTCTAGCAGATGGTAGCTTAAAGCAGGATGAAAGTAAAGCAGAAAGCGCATTCAGGCGCATTCTGCTTTTCTTTCAACTTGATTTAAGTGGTCACCTATCTCCAATACCAGAAATAGGCTATGGGGTAATGGGTTAAAGCACATTCTGTCTTACATGGGTTTTATACCACAAGAGAAAAACTCCATCACCCTTTTGCAATGCTTTACTTTCTACCTGCTTTAAGTGGTCACCTTTCTTCAATACTAGAAACTGTCTATGAAGTAAAGGGTTAAACTAACAATAATTTAACCTTACTGTTCCATGTCATTTTTCAGCTGTTGTTTTGTTGACTTGAAATGGCAATAAATCTCTCAATGAACTACATTTGGTATAGTTTGTGAAAATGAAATATTCCAGCAACAGAATCATCAGACTTAAATTATTATGTAATCAATGGAGTCAGCCATTATATCAACAAAAGCTTTTCTAATTCATAATCCATTACGCCATAACCTGTTTTAGTTTTGAAAACAATGATCACTTATAAGCAGGTTGAAAGTAAAGAAGAAGGTATTTGACCATGTTTGGTTACACTGGGGCTATTGGTTTCAGAAGAAGTAATTTGCAATTGTTGAGAGACAGACGCTGGACAGAGCGGTATCACAATAGCTCACATTGAGCACTTTGTGTGCTGGTCAGCTAAACGAGAGCACCGCAAACTGTTGCTGGACGCTCGACTTTCATATACATGTCCTTGAGACAGCTACATTTTCCAAACTTAAAGAATGTGTATGGGTGTTTAATGCCCTCTTGATCATAGAAGCTTTAAGCAACAACATCTCAAACATACTTGGACAGTCTACATTCCATTTAAAGTAAACTATAAGTCAAAAGAAGGACAATATCTTTGCCTGCTTTACCTGCCTTGTTGTAATGGGTTGCCCTTTTGATACTAAACAAGTATTCAAATATATTGGAAGTTTGAAATTAGTAACTTTCAACAGTTACTGAATAATTTCATAAACAAATTCTGAGTCAAAACAAGGGCAATAACTCTGCAATGACAAATTCCATGGTTATCTGTCTTAATTGTTGTAAGGTGGTGCCCTTTGAAACTGAACAAGTATGTCAAATATAAATGATCTGGGCCTTACAGTTTCTGAGAAGATTTTTAAAGGTTTTCCTATGAAAACCTAATAATACCAAAGGCGGGACTATTTTTGGCCCGAGGGTCATATTTTGAACAATCTTGGTAGAGGATCACAAGGCAAAGCTATGTGACAAATGTTAAAGAACACAGCGTTAAGTTTCAGAGAAGAAGCTTTTTAAAGGTTTTCGAATGAAAAACTGATAAGCCCCAGGGCGGGCCATTTTTGGCCCAGGGGTCATAATTTGAACAATCTTGGTAGAGGATCATAAGGCAAAGCTATATGTCAAATTTTAAAGATCTGGGCCTTACAGTTTCAGAGAAGAAGATTTTTAAAGGTTTTCCTATATAAGTCTATGTAAAACTGATAGCCCCGGGGTGGGGCCAATTTTGACCCGGGGTCATAATTTGAATAATCTAGGTAGAGGACCATAAGGCAAAGCTACATGTCAAATATTAATGATCTAGGTCATACAGTTTCAGAGAAGATTTTCAAAGGTTTTCCTAAGAAAAACTGAAAAGCCCCAGGGTCAAAATTTGAACAATCTTGGTAGAAGACCATTAGGTCATAACACATACCAAATATCAAAGGTTTGGGCCTTTTGGTAGATTTTTAAAGATTTTCTTATGCATTAAAGGTTGTCTATACGGACATGTTAGAAAATCTGGTCCCACAGCAAGGGGAATAACTCTAGCCAAAAACTTTGAACAAGATTTCGTTCCCCCTTGTCACTGATGCTTCTGGCAAAGTTTAGTTGAAATCGGGTCAGTGGTTTCTGAGGAGATGTTTGAAAATGTGGACAGGCGACGGCAGCCGGAGGAAGAGCGATCACAATAGCTCATCCTGAGCCTTCGGCTCAGGAGAGCTAAAAACTTAACCAACACAGACAACAGGATGACAACAATAGCTTGACTTTTCGAAAAAGTCGAGCTAAAAATTGACTAAACTATATTACAGATCATACACTCCTGTGTTATCTCTGGATGCTCAGCCCAGTAAACGCACAAGTGACAAGTCCCATGCTCTGGTACTGTTAGATTCTATCTGGCTATTCAGTATTTTTAGCTCACCTGAGCCAAAGGCTCAAGGTGAGCTATTGGGATGGCCCTGTGTCCGTCGTCGTTAACAATTGCTTCAAATGACATCTCCTCCTTTACCGCTTGACAGAATTCAACCAAACTTTACAGAAATGTTCCTTGGGTCAAGCTCTTTCAAATTTGTTCAAAGAATTAAAAACAATGCAGAACTCTGGTTGCCATCCAAAGTGAAAAAATAAGGAAATCTTAAAATATCTTCTTGTCAAAAACTGAAAGGGCTAGAGCTTAGATATTTGGCACATAGCATCATCTACAGGTCCTTTATCAAGTTTGTTCAAATTATGCCCCTGGGGTCAAAATTGGCCCCTCCCCGGGGGTCACAGTTTTACATAGAGTTATATAGTGAAATTTTCAAACGTCTTCTTCTCTGAAACTAATATGGCCAGAGCTTTGATATTTGGCATGGTGACACTTCTAGATGTCCTATATCAAAATTGGTCAAATGGTTCCGGTCGATTGCATAACTAGGTCACAGGAGCTAACAAGAGCCGCATGCGGCCCTAAATCGCTCACCTGAGGAACTATTGTGTAATACTCAATGTAAAATGAAGTTTGTCATTGCATGGAAGTGGACTGTTGCATGAAGAAGTAACTCAGAATCCGATTGTCATTATTACTGTTTGAGCAAAAAAGAAAAATATGGAAACTATATAAAGAGTCCTAATAAAGGGCGTTTTAAATAATATTCATTCGAAATATTATTGAATTCTGACAATGGTTACAGTTCTGAGAAGAAGAATATTTTAAAGGGTTTCCTGTATAAGTCTATGTAAAACTGATAAGCCCAGGGCAAGGCCATTTTTGACCCTGAGGTCATGATTTGAACAATCTTGGTAGAGGACCATAAGGCAAAGCTAGATGCCAAATATAAAAGGTCTGGGCCTTACGGTTTCAGAGAAGAAGATTTTTAAAGGTTTTACTATACAAGTCTATGTAAAACTGATAAGTCCCAGGGCAGAGCCATTTTTGACTCGGGGGTCATGATTTTAACAACCTTGGTAGAGGACCAAAAGGCAAAGCTACATGCCAAATATAAAACGTCTGGGCCTTATGGTTTCAGAGTAGAAGACTTTTAAAGGTTTTCCTATATAAGTCTATGTAAAACTGATTAGCCCCAGGGCGGGGCCATTTTTGACCCGGGGTCATGATTTGAACAATCTTGGTAGAGGACCATAAGGCAAAGCTACATGCCAAGCATAAAAGGTCTAGGCCACACAGTTTCAGAGTAGAAGACTTTTAAAGGTTTTTCCTATATAACTCTATGTAAAACTGATACGCCCTGGGGCGTGGCCATCTTTGACCCGGGGGTCATGATTTGAGCAATCTTGGTAGAGAACCATAAGGCAAAGCTACATACCAAATATAAAAGGTCTGGGTCCTACAGTTTCAGAGAAGAAGAGTTTTAAAGGTTTTCCTATATAACTCTATGTAAAACTTATAAGCCCCAGGGTGGAGCCATTTTTGACCCGGGGGTCATTATTTGAACAATCTTGGTGAAGGTTCACAACATGATGCTACATATGAAATTTGGTTGTCCTAGGACTTATGGTTATTGACAAGAAGATTTTTAAAGTTTTGACTTTGGTTGTCAATATTATGTAAATACGGAAATTGACCACGCCCTCTGGCGGCCATGTTTTTTGACGGATCAAAATTCTTTGAACAGTTTTGAAAGTAAATAAATTGAGAAACATTTTGGTGAAAACCAAATTGAAATCGGACCAGTACTTTTTGAGAAGAAGATTTTTTTAGATATTGTGCATGGTTGCCATGGCAACAAGATCGATAGCTCCATCCACTTTTTTTCAACAATTTTTGAAGCTCACAACTACAGTATGTATCTGACCAAGTTTGGTTAAAATTGGGCCATTGCTTTCAGAGAAGAAGTTATTTGAAACAAATTGTGAACAGACGACACCAACACCGACCGATCACAATAGCTCACAGGAGCTAAAAATAGATTTTTTTCAATGACAACTTAAAAAATCTTCTTGTCTGAAACTACAAAGGCCAGAACTTAGATATTTGGCACATAGCATCGCCTACAGGTCCTCTATCAAGTTTGTTCAAATTATGCCCCTTGGGTCAAAATTGGCCCTGCCCCAGGGGGTCACAGTTTAACATAGAGTTATAGAGTGAACTTTTCAAACGTCTTCTTCTCTGACACTAATATGGCCAGAGCTTTTATATTCGGTATGGTGACACTTTTAAATATACTTTACATATTTTGTTCAAATGGTTCCGGTCTGTTGCATATCTAGGTCAGTCCTGGATATAAATCATTATCTCCATTTTTTCAGCTATTCTCAGGTGAGCGAAATATGCCCCATGGGGCTCTTGTTTCTAAACTGGGCTATATTCTCGGATAAAAAAATAATAAAGTCCTGGTTGAAAGAAAAACAAGTGAAAAGTTAGTAATGCACATCATTTATTTCAACAACTCTATATCACAGAAGCAACAAATAAAGATATTTTCATCCATAAAAATATTACATGTATAGTAAAACCTCTCTATAACGACCACTAAAACCAGGGCTAATTGATTGTATAAATGTCGAAAACACCTAATAAATGATCACTCTTTAGTGGCTGTTACAGAAAGGTTTTACTGTATTTCTAAAACGCAAGAAATACTATGAAAGCAATAAGTAAGTCTTAACAACAGAGCAAAACCTGCAACATAGTTTGTTAACCCTTTCGTCCCCAAATAAAGTGGACTGTGCAAACAGTTTTGATCCTGATCAGATGCCGCATTGCGCAGCGTCTGATCAGGATCGAAAATATTTGACACTCGTATCAATATTTCTTATATCATACTAGCTTAAATCTAATTTTGAAACCCTATTGCAGAAAACAATATGGCGGTGAAGGGGTAAAAACCTCACAATTTTGGTGCCACAAGGGTTAATAATACTGAAGTTCCACAGATTTTCTAGCAAATATGAGAACATCAAGGGCAGATAACTCTTGACATAATTGCCAGATTTCAACCATATTTCCACTCATTCAATAACTTAACATCAAAACATTGTGTGCTAGTAAGATCAAAATCCATTCAATACTGTCGCTGGTAATGGGAAACATTGTTAAATATTGTTAACACATTAAGGGCAGATTAAGTCTTGATCCATTGCTATGATTTCAACCATAACCTAACTCAACCCACATTTAATGGTTATATACAGTTTGTAGACACTAGAGTGGTAACTACTGAAACAAGGCCATTTCAAGCAAATTTGAGTACATTAAGGTGGTTCGACAGCGGGCGGCCCGCATCTCGAGTTCCGGAAATGCTGATGACTTTCACCTGATCTTTGCGGCACGTGCTTATAGTAGAAAATTTAGATAAAGAAAAGTTTGATCTGCTTCAGTGTCTTCTCTGTTAGCGCAATTGGTACGGTGATTGACTTGCAATCCAAAGGTTCTAGGTTCGATTCCCACTCGCTTCAAAACTTTTTTTTTAACAAATTGTCCGATTTTAGTGACTAGTCAATTCATAACGCAGTGATCAAAGGACAGGCTATGTTTAGTCTAGTAATAATGAATAATATCAGATGCAAGTATAGTCAAGTGACAGCTAAATTTGTGAGGATTTATAGCCTATATAACAGATGGCAGCTTAACACAGGACAAAAGTAATGCTAAAAGATAGATCCTAAAGGAGCTTTTATGCATTACTTTTGTTATGTTTTAAGCAGTCACTTGCCTTTAAAGATCTACAGGCTACCGTATTCAATGGTCCCTTATTACAGGTTTGACTATGGTATTATTTAGAGCTGACGGCATTTTAAAGTTGAACTCAAGGGAGGTTACTCGTTTTGTGTTAACATTTTGTCAGAATTTCAGGAAATCATGTATAAAATGTAAATTCTACTGTAGATTTTCATTAAATTTTTGTGACTAGTAGAATTAATTTATATCTATCTAATAAGAGTAAAAATAGTGTATGTTAAACAGCTAGATTTTTTGTAATTTGAGATTATCAGAATTTGACTTTTTTTAAAATATTGATATTTCCAGAAAATATGTCATGAAATACTTTTGTTTGCCCAATATCTTATAGTCTATGAACAGTTTACTTGAATGTACAGAAATTATTGAATTATATCATTCTAAAGGAAAATATTCCTGTTTATTAAAAAAGGAGCTTTTCTTGACAAAAGGTCCTGTCAGAAAAAAACGGCACTGTAACTTTTTTTTATTTTAACGATTTTTCACTCTCCATATGGTATATTTCAATTAAATCAAGGTTTCAAAGAATTCTGACACAGAATAAGCTGACCCGCGAACCACCTTAAGAGATCTTATGCTATAAATAGTTTGATTAAGTTTAATTAAAATCCATGCCAATTTGTAGGCACTACAGTGGTAACAAACTAATTGTGACGGATATACCACCAGACGAAAGGCGATTCAATTAGCTCATCCTGAGCTTTGCTCAGGTGAGCTAAAAACCAGTTATGAATGAATGGGTGCCATCCAAGTCTCTAAACAGTTAAATATAAGCTGTGTTCAGCAAATAATACATGGATTGTTAGGTTCATAGTAGTACCTACGATGTATCTATGGTTTCAAAATAAAGAGCTAAATACAAACACTTAATGTTGGTTAGAGGTAAGTTGAACGCACAACTCCTGTGTGAAAAGAGCGCTATATAAATCGGGTATAATAATAATAATGTCGAATTAAAACGCTTCTGTTGAGGAAAGGGTTAAATGGTAGTCTTACTAGTCTAGTATCTTTGGAATTTGAAAGGCAAAAAAAATTATTTAACACTTTTCCCAATTGAAACACCTTTTAGCACATTGAATGTATTCCTCCACTCAAGAAAAAGTTCCAAAGTATACAGTCATTAACATGTACCAAACAAAAAGTTTTCAATATCCTAGCAGATCATGAAATGCTAGCTTAAAGCAGGCTGAAAATAAAGCAGAATGTGCCTTAAGGCACATTCTGCTTTACTTTCAACCTGCTTTAAGTGCTCACCTGACTTCAAAACTAGAAACAGGCTATGGGGGTAAAGGGTAAATATTCCTGACATTGTGTTATCTAGGTGCAGTAGCCTTTCTGGGTATGTGTGTGCCTCTGATGGTGGTTCTGTGTAGGATCCTCAAGCCCACCTTGGACTGAGAAGCTTGTGTCTCAGGTGTAGCCTCGTGGCCCACTGACAGGTTGTCAGAGATTATAAAATCACCTTTCTCCCACTGCAACAATAATACAAATTTCTGAGCTCCAGATAAGGGGGGTATTTCAAAAACTAAAATCTTTATTTCTGAATTAAACCCTTTGGTGTAGTAACACCATAGGGTTTGGGCTAAAGTAAGTGAGAAATGTTGGATTTGTTCAGTTTACTCCCTCTTATCTGGAGCCCTTTACAATATCAAAATTGAATGCACAAAATCTCCATATCTTCATATATATTTGCCTTTGTCCTTCCCAAAAGTTTGATGCACACCTAACTCTGAAAGTATTTGTGCTACAGACTTAAAACTTTATGGATTCCCTTCTAATTCTGAACAAGTACTCCAGATTTCAAACGCATACCTTTGATACCGTTGTCAGATCAAATTTGGACCCCCCCCCCCCTCCCTTGTCAACACCCAACTATCAAACCTTATGATGATGATGATGATGAGTTGGGTTTTAGGGCACTGCGACACAAAGACACAAAGTAGGTCATATAGTGCCGATGATTGATGAGAGGTGATGAGATGAAATGATTATGATTTCAGGAAGATGGTTTCAACTAATCTCATTTGTTGACCAGCAGCGCATGGGATCAAAACCACCCACCTGCCTTCCTTTTAGTTCTTGGCAGAGGGAATAATCTTGGTCTAATAAACACAAACAATTCCCTTTGACAATTAAGCCCCAAAACTGAGGCAAAGTAGGAAGATCTCTGATGTGCCTTAAGGTAACTAACATCTGCAAGGACATAGAAAATTATTCTTATAAATGCTACATGTTCATGACTGTATAAATTGGAACTAATTAAATGAATTAAATGTGCTAAGAGACACTTGTACAGGAGAAAGGGTTAAGCACTTTTTGGAGACTTTAAGAAAATATTTATATCAACTGCATTTTCAACTTCTGATTTTTGCTAGCTTTCATTTAGCACTATCTAAGGGATCTAGCCAGAAATACCTTGTGAGAATAAACCAGTCTTCTATTGTCTTTTTCTATTTCTTCGTGTATTTCTCTTAGAATTTGAGCTGTTTCTGGCCCTTCTGTATACCGCTGCGCCTTAGTACCATAGTCCAATGCAAATGACTCAGTCATACCAAGATGAAAACACAACGTCTGCAATATAAATAATACGTTTTTAAAAGTCTGCAAGAATGAAAGCATGTCTAGTATAGCCATTGCCATGACTAATGTCAGTTAGATATTAAGAATCCTTTGGGTTACCCTTTCCTTTATATAATCTATACCATAATATAGTAAAAACCTCTCTATTACGACCACTTAGTTGTGTTAATTATTGGATGTTTATGACAGGTGACTGCTTAAAGCAAGGTGACAGTAAAACAGAAAGCTCCTATAGGAGCTTTCTGTTTTACTGTCCCCTTGCTTTAAGCTGTCACCTGTCTTTTATACAGGGAAATAGCCTTAATTTTAGTGGTCGTAATAGACAGGTTGTACTGTAGTATTATAAAAGTAATATTGTGTTTAACCCATTCCCCCCTAGTGACAAGTGTATGTGTCCTTCATAAACGGTGTACATGTACCTGTATAGAGTACACTTCTCTTATGCAAACAGTATAGACCCAGATCAGAGCCCTTCTACAGGAGCCCTTTCATCAGGGTCTGCACTGTTTGTCAATTTTCAAATGTAGCACATAAATCAGGGATAAATCCGATTTAAGTGAATTATAAAATTTTATTAAGATCATAATATACTGGTACACATTGTCAAAATATGATTAGGTTAGCTAACACAGGGGGATCACAATAGCTCACCTTGACAGATGAGCTTAAATGGTTACATAAGAGACTTACAGGCTGCTTGGTGATTGGGTGGGGATATATCAGTGGGTGGATCAAGCGATCACGTCTGTCAGGTAGCATCCATAGTCTCTCCCATTTGTTCCTTGTTTCATCTGACAGACTTTCTATCAGATCTTTAAGGGGGACAAATGCTGCAGAATTAAAAGAAAATACCATTTCAAGATAGGTGTTCTTTATAGCCACAGTCAGTTAATCAGAATGTGCCAGGCAGTTTGGAACCTAATCTGAGATAAGTTCCAAACTGTTTGTCAGGCACCTGCATATTAAAGGGGACTGATCTGGATCCACATATTTGCTGTTATACTCTATGCAGGTGTTTTCAGTGTTGGAAGGGCTTATCAACAGTTCAGAACAAAAATTAGCTAAAATATTGAGCAAATGTAGAGTTATCTGTCTCAGACAAAATACGGATGATTTATAGCAAGACCATGATTAGAAACAGCTGATCTTGCAGAATGGTCTATACTGGAAAAGTCTATATTATACACACTATCTTCAATTCAAATTTAAAACTAGAATCTTAAAACAAATCATGATGCCAGTGCCAGTTTTCTGCTTTACTTGCTTTTGATTGGTCACCTGTCCTAAAAAGTTAAAAGAGCCCCATGGGGCATATTCCGCTCACCTAAAAAATAGGGTCAGTCGGGAAACCGGGAATACACATATTTATTTTTTAACCCTTTCCCACATAGCATATCTCTAGTATTGAATATAGGTGTCCACTTAAAGCAGGTTGAAAGTAAAGCAGAATGCGCTTTAAGCGCATTCTGCTTTACTTTCAGCCTGCTTTAAGCTATCATCTGCTAGAATATAGAAAATATTTTGCATTATACATATTTATGAATGTATAAATTGGAACTATTTTCTTCAGGGCAAGAATAAACTGAATGCGCTAAAAGGCGCTTCTATGGGGGAAAGGGTTAAGCCCAATGCACGATGACGGCCATCCCAATAGCTCAGGTGAGCTAAAAACAGACTGAGGTTAAACTGCCACCTGACTTGTATACCATGTGTGGTCAGCATTGTCAGTTTGTCATTAACTCATTCACACCTGAAACTTTTAATGGACAATTCCAATTTTTCAATTAAATTTAGTCGATTTTTGCTACTTAGGGTTGATTTTTACAATAAATTACAAAACGGCAAACAGTGCAGACCCTGATCAAAGGGCTCTTTACTGAGTCCTCTGATCAGAGTCTACACTGTTTGCATAGGACAAATATATTCTTCACAGGTACACTGTTTGTTAATGACAAGTATACTCATCGCTAGGGTTGAATGTGTTAACAAACAAACAAGAGCCCAGTGGCTCTAAGGCGCCTACCAGAATACAAAGTTCCAGATTTAACCCTTTCCCAAATAGAAGCGCCTTTTAGCGGCTATGATTTATTCATCCGCTGAAGAAAATAGTTCCAACTTAATCAGTAATGAATATGTATTTTAGGGAATATTTTTCTATATTATAGTACATGATAGCTTACAGCAGGCTGAAAGTAAAGCAGAATGCGCCCTAAGGCGCATTCTGCTTTACTTTCAACCTGCTTTAAGTAGTCACCTATCTTAAGTACTAGAAAGAGGCTATGGGGTAAAGGGTTAAATAGACTTATCACTAAAAGTAATTAATGCCCCCACTAGTGCCTTGTCACAAGAAGCAAAAGTGTCAGGGTTATGTTGAAGAAAGTACTCCATATGAAAAATTCAACCAGAAAATTTCTTATATTGAAAAGGGTTTTCAGATGCTTCTTGTCTTGAAATAACAAAGGGCAAGAACACCAAAAATACTGGAAACAGAGTAAAAGATCCTGTGCAATGCACTTCTGGCCAATGTGATTTGTCTGTATATGAAGTTTGAAGTCAATAGCTTCTATACTTTTGAACTTATACTCCGGAGAAGCTGAAATTGCAAAAAAATTAACAAAGGGCAATAACTCTAACAAGAGGCCCAGAGGGCCACATTTCGCTACGGTTAAAGAGAAGAAGAATTTTAAAGGTTTTCCTATAAAAGTCTTTGTAAAACTGATAAGCCCCGGGGCGGGGCCAAATTTGATCCAGGGGTCATAATTAGAACAATCTTGGTAGAGGACCATAAGGCAAAGCTACATGTCAAATATAAATGATTTGGGCCTTACAGTTTCAGAGAAGAAGATTTTTAAAAGTTTTCCTATACAAGTCTATGTAAAACTGATAAGCCCCGGGGCAGGGCCAATTTTGACCCGCAAATCATAATTTGAACAATCTTGGTAGAGGACTATAAGGCAAAGCTACATGTCAAATATCAATGATCTGGGCCTTACAGTTTCAGAGAAAAAGATTTTTAAAGGTTTTCCTAGGAAAAACTGATAAGCCCAAGGGCGGGGCCATTATTGGCCCCAGGGTCAAAATTTGAACAATCTTGGTAGAAGATCATTAGGTTATGATACATACCAAATATCAAAGGTCTGAGCCTTTTGGTTTCTGAGAAGAAGATTTTTAAAGATTTTCTTATGCATTAAAAGTTGTCTATACGGTCATGTTAGAAAATGTGGTCTCACGGCAAGGGGAATATCTCTAGCCAAAAACTTTGAACAAGATTTCATTCCCCCTTGTCACTGATGCTTCTGAAACAGTTTGGTTGAAATTGGGTCAGTGGTTTCTGAGGAGATGTTGTTTGAAACTGTGGATGGACGCCGGACGCAAGACGCCGGACAAATTGCGGTCACAATAGCTCATCCTGAGCCTTTGGCTCAGTTGAGCTAAAAATATGGATGACAGAGTTAAAATTCTTGTGCAGTGCACTTGTGGTCAATGAGATCTATTGTATATGAAGTTTTAAGTCAAAAGCTTTTATAATTTGAAAGTTATGCTCAGAACAAGCCTAACTTGGGAAAAATAAAGGGCAATAACTCCAAAAATACTGATGACAGATTTATACACTGCACTTGTGGTCAATGTGATCAATCCTTGTATGAAGTTTAACATCTAGTTTTGAAGTTATGGTCCGGACAAGCCTTACTTTGATAACCGTCCAAGAAATTAAAATGAAATTTGGGCATAAAATGTGGACTCTTATAAGGCTTTTCCTACGATTTGACATACTGACCCACTTTATATTTCATGTAATCCATATAACTACAATGCCTTAACTCTGTCAAGGTGATCATTCTGAGAAAGATTTATGAGTTTGTGCCTAAAAATATGGCTCCTAAATAGTTTTTCTAAGTTTTGACCACTGACCTACGGTACTTTTGAACCTAATGTAACCCATATACATATATAGCCTAGATTTTGTCAAGATGATCATTCTAAAGAAGTTTCAAGAAGATTGGCCTAAAAAATATGGCCCCTGAATAGGCCAAAAGCTTTTTCTGCAATTTGACCTACTTTATGACCTGACACAACCTATATTCAGGTATGACCTAACTTTCATCAAGGACATGACACAAAAAAATCTCTTAAAGATATAACCAAAATCACAACTTCTAGAAGGCTCTTTACTTTTTTATTCCATATTACCAAACACGGTAAATGGCTACATCCACTGGCTGTCATACTTTTATATGCATCAAAATTCTTTAAACAACTTTTTAAGTCTATCAATTTAGAAGCACTTTGATGAAAACCAAAATAAAAATCAGACCAGTGGTTTCAGAGAAGATTTTTCTAGATATTGTGCATGGTTGCCATGGCAACAAGAGCATAAGCCCCACCCACTTTCTTTGAACAACTTTTGAAGCTCATACCAGCAGTATGTATCTTAAGTATAGGTTAGACCATGGTTGAGCGCGAATAAACGATATAGTTTGAGGGGGCATAGCCCCCTAGAACTATGTCGTTTATTCGCGCGCAACCATGGTCTAACCTTTTTAGCACTGGCTTCGGCTCGAGGAAAATAAGAAGACCCATCGTTTCTGATTTTTGTTTTAGGCGAAAATGTCATTTCATTTGTAATATTTTACTAAAATTGAAAGGTTATTTCAATGTGAAGTTTGAGACATTAAGCATGCTTTAACACCAGTATAAATAACGCTTATTGAAGCTCTATATGTAAGCACAATTCATTAGTAATTGTCTTAAAGTCTAGGTCTCATTGTACATAATATAATGTCATCAAGCGTGTGCAGTTCATCTCTGACCGAAGCTGTTCTTTAAAGACAACCTAGACATGCATATCCCGTTTTTACATCTACAGCTGAAACAATGCATATCTAGGTCCGGAGGGACAGCGTAGATCTAGATCTATTATTGTTACTGTGAAATTTCCTTAATGCATCAGTTTAGATCCTTGATCTGGTGTTTATTCCAATTATTTATTGTTAAGCCTACAGTGCAGGCAAAAGGTTTTCGCGGTATCTCGCTCGGAGGATTGCTAGGATTGCGACGTCAAATTGCCTCGAGATGACGAAAGCGTGGATAAATGAACAGTGTGTTAGTTAGTTCGTGGTTTTGTTGAAATAAACGATATATTCAAAGGTTTTAAAAACCTTTGATCATATATCGTTTATTAAACTTTTAGAGGCATCTGATTGGCCGAGAGCTCCAAGCCATGTGCTAAGTTTGGTTACACTGGGGCTGTTGGTTTCAAAGAAGTTGTTTGCAATTGTTGACGGACGTTCTAACGAATAGTACCTTGTGTGACTTTTTCCTTTGATGATTTTTCTTCAATTTTTTTGTGGGCTATAGTCCCACAAGCAAAACATGTTTTTGGCTCTTACTTTTGAATAGAATGAACTGGAGACTAACCCTATGTCGCACAACTCGTTATTGGCCGGGTTAATGTCACAAGAAATGGCCAGGTTAATGATTTAACATTGTGGGACTCTTGTTAAAAAAAGTCACACAATGTACCATTTGTGAGTACGGACAGACAGCGGACAGAGTGGTATCAAAAAAGCTCACCTTGAACACTTTGTGCTCTCAGGTGAGCTAAAAATCCAAACAGAGCTACAGATAAGCTAATATTTGGGGTATTTACCAAATTGAATTTATGAACAAAGGCCATTGCATTGTGCACACCGAGAGACCCAGCAACAACAAACCCGTCAATGCAACGCTTATACATGCAATGCAAGAGATGTTTGTTGCGCTATATATATATATTCGCTCACTTCCCAACATTCAATGATTTGGGAAGTCTCATTTGCATCTACCAATGTTCCATGAATGGTACACCATTATGGCCTTTCAGATATTGCTCACATTACCTCAAGACAACTTTTCATTCAATTTTTGAGCTACAGCCCTCCCTCTCTTCAACGACACCCAATGGGAGACTCAAACTGTGTGCATTGTTCGGAGGGAGTCGTTATAGGGAGGGAATTTGGCTACATTTGCAAACAGCTTGAATCCAGATCAGACGCCGCGTAACGCGGTGTCTGATCTAGATTCAAATTGTTTGTCACTCGTCATTAAGTTTTTTTTCTGTCAAAATGTCTATTATGTAACTTTGACAAAAACAGCAGACGACAATTTTAAACAGAAGACATTGCAGACGTGAATAGGTTGGACACGATTGTCTTGTTTGGGGAAGAACGACAAGGGTCGTTGTATGGAGGGAATCGTTATTTGTAGGGAGGGAACACTGTATAGCAGTGCCTCACCTGTGTCGCCAGTTTTTGGAACTGATTCCATGTAATACAGGGAAAATCCAAAAGGTTTCTCCATGAAACTGCCGTCAATATGCCAGCCTGTTCTACCCACGTTGGTACAGCCTTCCCTCTCTACATTCGAAACTCGGAAGACATCTGGGTGAGGAGATTTCGGATGTTTGTAAAATGTCGACTCTAGTTCCCCAAACCATCTACTGATTTCTACATGCCTAGCACCGCTAATCTTACTTTGGTTTTTGAAAATTAGCAGTCTATACTTGTGAATATCTTCTTTGAATTGTTGTATCAGATGATCTGGTACGTTATCGGCCAAATCAACACCTTTTACTTCCACACCGAGAACACCCGGCTTAACTTCCATTGCTACCCCACCCACTTTATTAACTGGAGCAACAGGGCTGTAACTAAGCCACTTTGGGAAGTCATGCAACTGTGGCAGGCCAGTAAATTTTTGGCCTAATTTGCGAATCATCCAAGTATGAAAATAGGGAGGAAAGAAACCTTTTTCTTGGATAAATATTCGCTAAAGTACGATATTGTCAAACAAAAAGTAGAGAACGACTCAATCGGAATACCTCGTCGATTATCGTGCGTTCGGGGTTGATATAAAACATACAACCACAGTGTGGCCGCGGGCGGATAAAGTCCATCAGACCTATATCAGACGCCGATCCTTAAAGACATTAAGCCAGTCCATTCACTGATTCACCCCCATTGTATTCACTAGGTGTCAAAATACAGGTAGATCATGACAAAATTGTGGAGGTAACGGTTCAGCTATCTGAAGCTTTGAATAGAGGCCCTTACATTATAGATCTCAATAGGTTTTTCAATGGGTTTTACCACAGGTACTCGACACATACTTTATTATCTATGAAACCCCCCCCCCCCCCCCCCCCCCCTTTAAAAAAAATTTTTTTTAAAGGGGGGGGGGGGGGGGGGGGGGTGTGTGTGTGTTAATAGATAAAAAAGTATGTGTCAAGTACCTATGGGTTTTACTAACCAAGCTATCAAATATTAGGTGCGGGCCTCACATGAGACGTCTGAATGATTCCTTGCCTAGACGCTAGCCGAGTAAGCGCATGGGCTCCATGCTTTGACTTAAACTTTCTTCGATACTAGGTGTTACCATCCAAGCTTGGTCATGTAATGTCTTTAAAGACGTCTCCTGGTGACCTTTTAATCATAACGCCTTGCAAGACAATTTCTTTGCAAAAATCATGGTCTTGTGGATATGTAGGTAGCAAAGAACCATTGGAGCTTCTCATGTGAGACCCGACCTTTATATTTGATAGTTTGGTTAGAAATAACTATTGAAAATCACTAGAGCATGAGTATAATCTGGGCTTCACCAGGTAAACTGGTTGTGATGCATGCTTTGACAGTTAAATTCTCACACTATCGAGACAATGTGGGGGGAGTCCCTCAATGGACTGAGGAAAAGTCTTTAAATGGCGCTTCATCTTGTTCTTCATGGTTTTAAACTTTAACAATGTAATACAGTCCGATTCTCTCATGACACAGTGCAATAGATATAGTGTCCCTCCCTACCACGATTCCCTTCTTACAATGCACCACGTACGCTGTTGCCCAAACAAGACAATTAACTTTAAATGAACGTTCATCATATTTTCTGCGTTTGCATTGATTTAAGGCCCAAATGCATTTAACTATCACGCAATTATGTTACTCAAAGATATATTTACTTTACCCTCACAATGGCACCCCAGAGACCTTCCTACCTTGTGGTTCTGGGGCTTATAGTCATATGGAATTTGTTCTGTTTATCAGACTGAGATTACCCCCTCTGCCAAAAACTAAAAAATATCACTCACCTGGAAAAACCAACACAAGGGTCACATGACCCCTGGGATGAGATCATTTTTTACCCCAGAGACATAATTTCAAAAATCTTGCTGATGAACTTGAAATTTAAGTGTTCTGTCAAATACTTTGTACATGGATGATTTCAGACAGGAAGACTTTTCATTAAAAAAACTCTACTTTTAGCTAATGTGACCCAGATATGCAACAGACCCGAACCATTTCAGCAATATTGGTAAAAAAAACATCAAAAAGTGTCACTATGCTAAATATCAAAGCTCTGGCTGAAATAGTTTCAGAGAAGATTTCACTATATAAATCTATGTAAAACTGCAACCCCTAGGGCCTTGGCAGTTTTAACCCCAGGGACATAATTTGAACAACATTGAAAGAGGACCTAAAGATGATGCTTTTTGCCAAATATCTAAGCTCAGGGTACTGTGGTTTCAGACAAGAAGATATTTTTGAGTTTTCATTGAAAAAAAAATCAATTTTTAGCTCCTGTGACCGAGATATGCAACGGACCGGAACCATATAATCAATATTGGTTAAGGGCTTCAAGAAATTTAACCATGTCAAATATTAAAGCTCTGGCCATATTAGTTTTAGAGAAATACACGTTTGAAGATTTCACTATATAACTCTTTGTAAAATTATGACCCCGGGTGGGGTCATTTTTGACCCCAGGGACAAAATTTGAACAATCTTGATAGAGGACCTGAAGATGATGCTTTATGCCAAATATCTAAGATCAGGGTACTGTGGTTTCAGACAAGAAGATTTTTTAAGTTTTCATTGAAAAAATCTATTTTTAGCTCCTGTGACCTAGATATGCAATGAACCTGAAATGTTTGAACAAATTTGAAAGAGGACCATACAAGGATCATTCCTGCCAAGTTTGGTGAAAATCCATCCAGTAGTCTAGGAGAAGTCTGAAGAAATTGTTGACGACGAACGACGGACACAGCACGATCAAAATAGCTCACCTTGGCACTACGTGCCAGGTGAGCTAAAAAAGGCAGGTTGGTAGTTTTGATCCCATTCGCTGCTTTTCAACGAATGGGATTCGCCAAAATAATCTTCCTGAAATCATCATCTCATCTCGTCACAGTGCCGAAAAAAACCCAACTCTAACTGAACAACACAAGGTCTCTCAATGTGTGTTGTAGAGAGGGAGCACTGTATATTGTTCTAGCCACGGCCAGTTGTCTCTAATTCAATGTTCAGTACAATATTTAATCCTGGGAGACTTTTGGAAGTAGTCACTACTTTCTATGTCAGCACTCTGGTATCACATTTGTACTTATCTAACCCATTATCCCATAGCCAGTTTCTAGTTTTGAAGACAGGAGACCACTAAAGGCAGGTTGAAGGTAATGGAGAATCATGCAGTGCCTTACAGCACATTCTGCTTTACTTTTAGCAATCATAGCTTATGCTAAAATATAGAAACTATATTTATTCTGCATTTTCATGACTGTATATATTGGAATACTTTCTTGATTGGAGGAATACATTACAGGCATATCTATGGATTAAAGGGACTCGCAACCGGATGGTGTACTTGTCAAAATAAAATAAAATACTCAAATAAAAGCAAATTTGTGGCATTATTTGGCTTCTGACATTAAAATAATATGATCAGTCCAAAAAAAATATCAAGAAACAGCACCGAATCTTAGTTTTTTTAGATATTTTCCATCGTTTTTCTATAGCGTTAGCTAACTGTATAGTTGTTGTTGTTGCTTCTCTACACGGGCTCAGACATAAACCCGAGCCGAATATGTACTATTAATCGCTACCAGTGAAGTACGTTAATTCGCTTCCATTTTGGTAGAGAGCGCCAGTAGCCGCGTGGTTAAAGGTGCTTCCCTTATTTTTCATGTTTGTCTCCGCATGGAGGGTCACGGGTTCGAATCCCACCAGAGCTTTTTTTTTTCTTTTTTTTTAAATGCATTTTTTTACAGGATTTATTATCCAAAACTAAATCTTACCCATTTATATAAGCATTTGACATATATTTACAAATTACTATTTTTAATGCTAAATCCGGTTGCGAGCCTCTTTAATTGTTTAATGTCAAGAATTTCTTGTACAATTCAGTTTCAGCTACGCGAAAAATAAATAAATTTTAAGATACACAAGAATGGGTTTGCAGATGGACAGTGAGTCTTAACTTGCACCTGCCAATTTCAACATAGAGCAAACATCCACTTACATCAACTCTTTCCACTTCACAAGTGCCATAAGACGCCTTCACCCTTACTCCATAAACAGATACTTGTAATCATTAATGCTGTTTAATTGAGGCGATAGCTTAAAACAAGATGAAAGTAAAGCAGAGGGCTCATAAATGAGCTTGCTACTTTACTTTTATATTGCCTTTAGCAGTTCATTTGTATCCCGTCTCAAACACAGTTGGGACATACTGTAGGTGATTTGAACGTCTGGCTTATAATGGAGGCAAGGGTTAACATTATATTTTACCCCTAGCTTGTGGATTTTCTATCATGTAGTTTACTTTCAACCTGCTTTAAGTGATCACCTGTCTTCAAAATAAGAAACAAACTAATGGGGTAAAGGGTTAATACATGTACATTGTTACTAATGGTGACTGGATAAGAGCAAATATCATATAAATTATACATTTTATTAACTTTTCTTTGAAAAAATATTTCAATAATGAATACATGTTTGCACATTTGAAATACATGTACAGGGTACTTCTACAAGACTAATTCAATTATATCTTTTGAACTAGAGAATAGAGAGAGAGTACAAAATAAAGATATGCAGATTTAATTTTAAATTAGCTCAAATTATCCTCTGTTAAATATTGAAGTAAAAAACTATTTGATCGAAACTATTTGCAAAGGTTTTGAAAGAATTAAGAAAACAACACTTCATGATTAGTTTGGTGTTTTCCCCAAAAAACTTAATTAAGAAATATTTAAATTTGTCAAAAATTGTAAATGATTATAATTAGCACTGAAAGTTGTTTAATGTATTAAAAATGTATTTACCAGATGGACAAGAAAATAGAAAATTGTTACAGTAACCTGATCAATACAGGGAGTTATTTTCCATAAAAAATTCATAAAAAAAATAATGTTACAATAAAACAAACTTACAATTTGCAATAGGAGACTACCCAGATCTGCCACAGTATTTAACCATGTTCTCCAAAGTCATCAGTGAAAACTAGCTACCGATATACACAACTGATACAGCACACATGCAGGCCTTCAGCTGGTCTCAATGTTAAAAGTAGGAAAAGGGTAGGAGGTTTTCAAGGGAAAAGTAGGAAGATTTTCAATTAAATAGTAGGAATAGTAGGAACTGTTTGATATAAATGTGTACAAAATAACATGGAGTCATCATGCCCATAGAGATTTGATGTAAACTGCAATCTTGAATGAAAGATATTCTCTACGGTTATAATTCGGTTCACAGGCCGAAGAGGCGATCCAACAGGTGTAGGGGGATCCGGGGGCACTAGCCCAGGAAATTTTTGAAATCAAGCGCTTCATTTCCTGCATTTTGGGCCATTCTGAGGGTGCTTAAAGAATTATTAGGCAAAATGTAGGAAAAGTAGGTTTTGGAAGGAAAAAATAGGAAGGAGATCAAAAAGGAGGAAAAAGTAGAAATGGTTGCAGGCCTGCACATGGTACAAGAACTGTATATTAGGCAAGTGTCATCTAAAAACAACATAAATGTCAAACAGAAAGCTGAGTTAGCTCTAGTAACTTTCTGTTTAAACTCTTTCAACAATAGCCAAAAGTTCAAATAAGATATCCAAATATTTTTTACAATGAGTCTTTAGTTGGCTGCATTTATCAGGAGAGTATAGAAACATCTTGTAAGAGGCAGTTCTAGGGTGGAAATTGTCATATTAGTGTCTGATCAGATGCTTGCAGCAGTAATATGGCAGATCTGGATTTAAGCTGAATTATCCCAAGTTCCCTCTTCTTGCAATAGGCAATACTGGCCTCAAGGTTTTAAAGTTTTTGAATTGAGACAGATTATTCTCAAGCCTTTGATAGGTCAGATATGAGCTTTTGCTCAAATCTGACCAATCAAATGCTTGAGAACGATGCTCATATAAAAAATTGCATTTTTATTGAAATAAACAAGTATTTTTGGTATTGCAATTCTTTATGATATCAGGTTAGCTTTCAACAAATAATACACAAATATACAATTGCAGAGTAACAAAGAGGTAGTCAACATGACCTCTTTCTTTTTCTCTCTGTACATCAATTTCAATAAAAGTATGGAAACATTCATGACATTACACTGACTAAAACGATTATAGAAAATCTGAAGAAATAAAAATCTAACAATAAAGGGAACATAAGTCAGAAAGTTATTTTCTGACAGAAACTATTGTTCTAAGAGATTTTTTTCTTCTATACAGCTTTACATAAAGGAAGAAGATTTCGTTCAGTACATGCAAAATATCTCCCTTTCGAAGTGTGTAGTAAAACTTATTAGATGAGTGATTTAGTTTTTCATTTCACCAATCTCTGTAATCAAGGTATCTGTGGAAACATCCATATTCTGTTGAATCAGTCCAATATTAAGTGATAAAATTTTAACAAAAAATGCATTTGTAGCTATTAATTAATTAATTCACCCCTGAAACTTTTAACGGACAATTCCATTTTAAGAACAAGTCTAGTCCACTTTTGACTATTAAGGGTTGATTTTAATAATATATTTCAAAATTACAAACAGTATAGACCCTGATCAGAGGGCTCCTTAAGGAACCCTCTGATCAGGGTCTACATTGTTTGCATGTGACAAGTATTATCCTCTCAGGTAAACTGTTTGTAAATGACAAGAATACTCGTCGCTAGGGTTGAATGTGGAGACGTGAATGTTTGATACAGAGTAATACAGAAAGACCATGTGGCAGCTTCCTGCATGACCTTGTTCTTTATTACAGATAGAGATCCTAGTGGTTCCCAGAAAGTCCAGGTGAAAATGTTGGTCAAAACATCATGGTACTGAATCTCAAAACTGGAGTTTCCTATATGTCTTTGAACAAAAAAGTTACAATAAACTATTCTATAACATAATATAAATTTATTAAACTGCTCCTATCTAATATTTCAACCTCAGAGCACTACAGCTTTTCTTAAAATAATCATGTCCAAAAACATGTCACACTTTTGTGTGATTTCAAGGCTGAATGAATGAAACAAGGACATGGTTTTTGACACAGACAGACGGACGGACAAACATACAAGGCAAAAACTATATGCCCCGAATCACAGACTCTTGGGTCATAAAAATGTGATATGTAATTGGACGTGATTATCTTTGATAAAGATAGTAGTGGTTGAAATGTTAGGTAGGAGCAATTTTATAATATTATACTTATTCCCTTTTATGAATTTTGTTTTCTTGATTGTATTCAATTGTGTAAAATTTCAATCATATTCCTACTTGATCAAGTTAAATGTCAGTTTCTGCCAATCTTTAAACAAGCAACTGTCTTTAGAGAGCCCCTCTGTCATAAAACTGTAGCTGAGCGCATTACCCCATTGCCAGGTTCAAGTTTTGAAAACAGGTGATCACTTAAAGCAGGTTGAAAGTAAAGCAGAATGCGCCTTTAGGCACATTCTGCTTTACTTTCAACCTGCTTTAAGCTATCTTCTGCTACAATATAGAAAGTACTTCTTATGAAGCATTATTTATGACTTTAAATTGGAATTATTTACTTCAGTGAATGAGTAAATTAAAGGCGCAAAAGGTGTACTTATGGGGTAATGGGTTAACACAGGACTGTCATTGCCTGACTTTTGGTAGATCAGTTCTACACATGGACTGTGGAGCTGAATAGCTCCAGATGTGAGAGTTTAGGCCAACTCTGTGAATATATGATCCTGCCTCAATGAAGGCTGTTCCAGAAAGTTCAGATATCATGGTGTAAAAGAAATAAGTATTCCCGTGGGCACATTGGAATTTATCACAGGTGAGCCGGCCCTATCTGGTGGAGTATACAATAAACTTGGTCTCTGAAAAATGAAAAGAAATGGTAGAAGTTTTTAAAATGGTCATCCTTTACTGTCTTTTTTCTACTATTTGATACTAAGGAGCAGATACGTTAAGCTGGATCATAAACATTTAATCCTTACAATGACCATTTCCAGACGGACTCCTTCATTTTCTAAAAATTTACCATTTTACACTCAGATGAGTAGGTCTCCAAATAATTTAAATGTATGACAATTAGTGCAGACCCTGATCAGAGAGATCCTAAGGAACCTATTGATCTGGGTGTACACTGTTTGCAACGGATGTATAAACTAGATAGTATAAACACGGTCCCAATACTGTAAGGATTATTAAGCAAAATCACACAAGACAATTAAATAAATGTGACTGTAAATAATTAACAACTCCCAGCATTTGTTATTTTACTCTACTCTGTAGTCCTGAACAATATAAAGTGTACAAGAGCTGTCATTACAACAAAGTGACAGCACATTTTAAAACTTTAAATGCAGAGGCTGAGTATGGCATGGTCAAAGGGGTCCAAATTTGCACATGGATGGAAAGATCTCGTCTAAAAGCATGTGTGCTGCAAATATGAAAGCTATAAGCCAAGGAGTACTGTAGTTGAGAGCACTTTTCTTAACTTCAAGTACAAAGGCTGAGGTCAAGGTCAAAGGGGTAGAAATAATGTACATGGATGGAAAATGTCTTGTCTCAAGGTATGTGTAGTCAAAATCAGAAAGCTGTATGTCAAAGGGCATATAAGTTATGAGTACTTTCGTAGAACTGCCAACGCATGGCAACAACAATGACTGGGTGACAACATAAGCTCTCCTAGATGAGTTGGTGAGCTAAAAACTTAAAACAGTCTGGTATATCATAAAACATTGATGTTTTTGATAGTGTTATATGTGAAAGGTATTACTTACAGGTGATCTGAATGACATTGGAGCAGGAGGGGTATTTTCATCATTGTCAATGTTGTCCATACTATATATGTCTGCATCACCTAGTGATCGTCTTGTTACCCTCTTCTGCTGTGCTGAAGTTATATTGAAATTTGACATTACATTGTAGTAGGCAATTGTCAGTAATAGTAGGAAGAATTCAGAAAAATTTACATTGACAAAAATCATAAACTCCCAGCATTTGATAATTCAATTCCAATACCATCAGTTTGCATGAATTTACTAAAACATGAGAACTTTCCCTCACATACATTCCACATTTCAGGTCAGGCACATCTTTCATCTTTTATACTATTACACATCAGTTTTATTTAATTTCTTAACTACCGACTCAATTGAGTCTAATAATTTCGAAAGGAGGAGAAAAGCATACATTTGTCTTTAAAGTACTATTTCAAAATCCCGAGGTTACTCTACTAGTTGCACTTTGTAGTCCTGAAAATAAATTTTGCACAGGAAAGGCAATTAAAGGGAAATACTAATATATAAGGTGATCTGTTTGGTTAGGTTACCGTTATCTTGTGCTATTATAATACAGTATTTACCACCTTTATTGTTGGGATAAGCATTACTACAACTGTGTGTTTGACAATATACAGTTATTTGATGTGTGTTTGGGGAAGTCAAAACTATTGGCTCGAGATATCGGGGAAGATTTTGAATTGTTGCCCTCCTAGGCCAATAGCCACATTTTAAAATGGAAATACGGGTATGTTCCACTTAATTGAACTCTATGCCTCACAAAGGTACAGGAGTCCTCTGATCAGGGTCTGCAACGTTTGTAATTTTGTATAAAACGAAGCCAAAAACCCTAAGTTAAGTAACTAAAACATCCCTCAAAAGTCAAGACGGGATTAGATAGAATTAGCAACTGGAATTGTCCATTTGGAGTTTCAGGGATGCATGAGTGAAAACAAGATGAAAGTTAAGCAAACAAGATGTGTTTGTGAAACAATATGCCCCCTGATGTGACCATGGACTCTAAATAACCTTGACCTAAATTCAAGAGCTTCTTGAGTTAAGTTCACATGTCAAATGTGAAATCTTTATCACATGCAGTTTCAAAGTTATGGCAAATGTTAAATTCACCCTATTTTACATCTTAATGACCTTGACCTTTGTCTTACATGACCCAAGCTGTAGTGATCTCAAGAGCTGCTTAAGTTGAGTATACATGCCAAATATAAAGTCTCTATCACATGTTGTTCCAAAGTTATGGCCAAGGTTAAAGTTGTGTACAGACAAGCAGACAGACGGACCAAAAACAATATGCCCCCCGACTAAGTCGTGTCGGGTATAAAATAGAGAGCAAGCTTACTTATAGAATCTTTGTTGAAAGGTGTGCGTGGCATTTTCATGTGTGTGATGTCATCGTCCTTTGCTGGTGATGAGAAATGCACACTCCTACGAGACCTCCTGCGCTCTGTGGACCTGCAACCTTTCAGACTGGCTCGTCTACTTCTACCTTTAGAACCTGTCATTTTTCACAAATGTATGAGATTGAATAAATCTGTGTTTTCAAGATTGTTGAACAGAGCTCCAGATAAGAGAGAGTAAACTGAAAGAAACCAATATTTTTTCACTCTATTCAGCACCAAATCCTATAGTGTGACTACTCATTAGAATTGTCTCGAAGAGACGATTCTAACGAGTAGTCACACCATAGGGTTTAATTCAGAAATAAAGATTTTATTTTTTGAAATACAGTATAACCTCCGTTATCCGACACCCCATGGTTCCATGTTTGTAAGTCGGTTAAGAGAGGTTGTCGGTTAACGGAATTAGGCCTAAGTTCACAAGCCTTACACACCCAAAGATTGTCGCTGCGAGGCGAATTTCTCGATGCCAATTGACTTATTAAACATGCTTGCATGATTGCAGCATATCCTTGTCAGGTTTTTCCAGTTTAAAATAGGTTCTACATGGTTTTCCCATTGTTCTTTCTACAGTAGGCATAAACGTGTACAGTATACATGTAGAAATAAAGGGATCGACTAAAACACCGGCACATTCGTATTTACATTTTATATACAAGTACAGTCTTCTCTCGTTATGTTGAACTAGCGTGAAATTAACAAAAACTTCAAAACGCGGGAATGTTTTTATTTTCTCCCAATATAACTTGAGCATAGATTTTTACGCCTGCGATTATTACTATAAACTCGACCTATGCGCAAGGCGCATTAGATATATATTTTGTACTTCTAATGTTGACAACTTGACGGTGAGGACGATTGGCAGATACCTGTCCAATTTGAACACGAAATAATGGTTAGCTATATGGTTGGAAAGGATGGATGAGTTGGTCTTTTCGGCACTGTGGCCCTGAATGGGTTGCTTACAGTGTTGGGTGAAGTTATCTTATTAACCCTCACATTATAAACAATACATTTTGTCTTATACGGTCATCCGAGCAATATGTGTCATTATCACCTGCGCGTGTATAGTCTGTCAATGATCAAAGGTCAGCATACCGTCGGATAACGGGGTGTGAAAAACATCTAATTTGCCCTTTTTGGTCCGTCAAGGTATGTCGGATAACGGTTAACAGAGGATCCGATCAAGAGAGAGTTCGGTTACATAAAATATATAAGGAAATTGCCGGGACCAAACAGCAGGGTCGGATAACAGAGGTTTCCGGTCAAGAGAGGTGTCGATCGACAGAGGTTATACTGTACTACCCTTATTTGGAGCCCTGGTTGAATAATGAATTGCTGCTGACTTTCCTTTTGAGTTGTTATCAGAGATGCTGCCAGAACTCATATTCAAGGGGGTAATCCCCCATCAATTGAAAAAGTATGCGGTAGGATGTTTTCAAAACATAATGCATTTATACTACCTTATTTTAAATAGTCGCCTGTTTCTTTGATTCCATACGGCTTAAAGTGATGACAACTTTTAATTTGTGCAGCCAGAATGGTGAAAACTGAAACTAGCTTTCTCCACCAACATTTTTCACATGCCATTCTTTGTTTGACGGTTCTGAGATTTTACTTTTGATGGTTTTAGTTTCAGTATCGGTTTGTTTTGTAATTGATTACTGCATGTTCTTCCTTCATTTTTAACTTCCAAGGTCTGGTGCGGCCGCATGTCAGAAACAATCTTTCATTTTTTACAACTCAGCCAATTTTGCAGACCTTTTTTTACGGAAATCAAATAACAGAAATACCTCAACATTTTTTACGCACAAGTGCAGAGAATATCTTTCTGTGTTGGGAATTTTATCTCCATCACACAACACTGAATGCGTGTCAATAGAAACCGACAAGTGAAGTAAATGAAAAACTATAACTAAACATGTCAGTTTTTATTTTTTGAGTACACATAACAGATTAATTAGTCAGGATTGATTTATTTTAGCAGGGATTTGCCCCCATAATAATCTTCAAAATGTGGGAGAGGAGACAAGAAATGCATAAACCCCACAGGCTGGCAGCATCTTTGTCTTATTGAAATTGCTTGTTGCACCGAAAACAACCCCATAAAGTTTGCACCTATCATTAAATGTAAATGGACATGCAGACACACTAATTGCTGAAAAGCTGAACTTTCCAGGTTAAAGTTATGTAACAAGAATGTGTAAAATTTGACTTAACCTTTAGATAGGAGTGGGTAAAATCAAATTTGTAAGAAATAAGCTACCTTCTGTGACTGAGCTGTTGGCAGGTTGTAGGTATTTGAAGAAGGAGTCCTGGCTTACGTTCATTTCATCATCAGAGACAGGGTCAATAGGGCTCTGAGGCTGTTCAAGGGTCTGAAAGTCAGACTCATCCTGTACAAAGTTGACAGACTTTCTCGGTCGAAGACTTCTTCTGAAAATTTAAATAATGGTTTTGATTTAAAACACTAAATTTCATGACATAAGATTTTAACTACAGTAAAACTTGTATTAAGCGACCACCCAAGGGACGGCTCTAAAGTGGTCGCTGAATAAAATGGCCGCTGAATACAACATGATTGATTTGGGTTGTTATCTTTTTCGTCCTTAATCTGAATTGAATAACTTGACATAGTCCATACAGTTGAACTTACCCTTTTTACATTTTAATATCAATCAATTTTTTTATCCGTAATTGCATAAAATCGCCGATATATGTACGAATTTATCAATAGCACCATAAAAAACGCTGATATACGATTCGCTATTTCAATGTCAAATTAACAGATAGCATGTGCGTTAATTCGCCGAGAAATTGACATGATTCTTGAGGAATATGATCTTTATTACTATTTTAAGATTTCGGTTCCTACTGTGTTAGCAGGTATTCCGTGAAAAATTGAGAGACGGAGCATGCGCGAAAGAACACAAACTTGGGCTAACTTCTATTTTTGTTCAGTTGTTGTTTCTGCTATGGTTTATTGTCCCGCATAAGCTTTATCAGATGCGTCATCCGTTGTCTATGCCTATTGTTAAATGGACTTTTCTTTAAGTCTACGGTACCCGGTATTCCCAGGCGGTCACCCATCCAAGTACTAACCGGTGTTTTCAACGTGATATGGCTCGTTATTATTCGGTATAGCCCGGACGTAAAAGGCGGGAATACGGTTTCTTTGTTTACAAAAGACCAACCAATAAAACACGGGATTTCCGACACACCCTCTCGAGAACTTCACATGTTTTGTATACGTGACGTATGGGTGATTCTTCAAAAAAATAAAAATGGCTGTCGAACCGGCGTTGAAAGGAAGTCGCCATAAAAACAGCAGAGGGTCTACGGAATCAAATTAATAGATGTAACCTTTAGATTCCTATATGAATATTCATAGCGGCAATCGATTTCGAAACAATTTACTTAAGTTCCGTGCTTGACGGAGTTTGGCGAAGTTTCCCGTAAAAAAGAACTTTCGATTTTGCGTACGTTTTCACACCTTTCATGAAGTTGAGAAACACCGATCTTAATTGCGAATAAGTGTGAAAAGATGTCAAATGTTTGGACATAATTGATCAATTATGACCTTTAAATCCCGAGGCGGTCGTTTAATTAAACGAAAAGTGTTGTTTGGGACGAAAAAACACCAGTCGCTGGAGGCGTTAGGCAAAAGTCGTTGAATACACTCAATTTATATAGTAAAAACGATCCGGCGGGATTCAAACCGGCCGCTTAACACAAAGGCCGCTTAATACACGTGGTCGCATCAGCAAGTTTGACTGTATATATAATACAATTAAACTATCTAAGTGGTCATCCTATGAAGAAGCATTATGCTGACTATAGACAGATGACAGATTCTGTAGGACTTATGGTTTACGTCGAATCTCAATACTTCGAACTCGCGTTAATTCGAACATACCCATATTTCAAAGTTAAAACATGGTTTCACCACGTTTTAACTTTGAAATATGGGTATGTTTGACTCAATGATTTAAATTCAACTTATGACATACTGGTTATATCAATTGAAGCTAGTTTGAAGTATTGAGTTTTGACTGTATTACAGGTCAAGTTTGAAGAATTACCTTCAACTCATTGCACCCTTTATAGTAATTTTAGACTGCATGATTGTTGCTGCAGTTTTAAAAGAAAAGACATTCATTTCTTTCTTATATTTTAAAAACTATAACCTGAAAAATTCACAGTTGGGCTCTTTGTGTGATTTGATCTGGATTCAAACTAATTTTTCAAGTGAAATGAAAGCATATATATTTCCTAAATCTATTGGTGCATGGACAACTCTAGTAAGGTTTAGACTATCAGATTTTGCCATTTGATAATAGGAGCTAATAACAATTATTGGGCACTGATTCATGATAGATGTATCATTGTTGTAGCTGATAAGGATTTATGTCCATTGTATATTCAGTCTTCATTGTCATCAATATTTTTTAACTATTTCAAATTCACAAGTGATAAATTACAACACATTGTTTACTCTAAAATCTTGTTAGAAACTTCACTCCTGAAACTTTTAATGGATAATTCAAATTTTAAATACATCTAGTCCATTTTCTACTATTTAGGGTTGATTTTAACAATATATTTCAAAATGACAAACGGTGAAGACCCTGATCAGAGGGCTCCTTCAGGAGCCCTCTGATCAGGGTCTACACAGTTTGCATGGGACAAGTGTAATCCTCACAGGTACATTATTTGTAAATGACGAGTATACTCGTTGTTAGGGTTGAATGTGTTAAACAGACATAATGTATACCTGGCAGGAGTGGTCTTTAGTCTCTTGCTTGCACTTTCTCCTGTCTCACTGTTCCTACTGATACCCTGTTCATCAATTCCCTCAGACATGGGGGTCTTTTGTGTACAAGCCCTGGTTGGTCGTGGCAGGGGAGTAGTGTCCTGCAGCAAGGGGCTGGGAACAATGGGTGCATAGCTTTTCCTTGTACTCAGTCTATGGATGATGTTTTCAGCACTCCCTGGGCCACTGCTGCTCTTCACTGATTCTTCTTGACTTGTTTTAGAAGGAAGAACCGGTGTTGCTTTCTTTGGAGTGCCACCTACAATAATGTTGGTCAATAGTCAGCATGATACGCTAGTGAAACAGGTCTTAGACAACACTGTATGCTTAAATTTTAACAGTATGTCAAAGGTCAAGGTAAATCAATTTGGTATTGTCAGAAAGCGTTGATGCCTGGAGTCTGCACATACAACATTTAAAGTCTCTGTCACATGTAGTTCAACAAGAGTTGTCAGAGAGACGACAAAGCTTGCCATCGGCACATTTAGAAACTTAAAAGCACACTCAAGGTCACCGAGGTCAACCTTTTTGCCTGCATGGAAAGGTCTTGTCCATATTCTCATGAAAATCAAATACATGTATGAAGTTACACCTCAGGGGACATAGGAAAAATAAGCATTTTTTGAAACCTAAACACAGATTTTGAAACCTAAACCCGGGCCCTAAGATCAAGGTCACAGGGGTCCAAATTTGTCTGTGCATGGAAAGGTCTTGTCAATATACACACACATACCAACTATGAAAGCAACCCTCAAGGGACATAGAAGTTATAGGCATTTTTCGAAACCTAAACACAGATTTCGAAACCTAAACGCGGGCCTTAAGTTCAAGGTCAAGGTCACAGGGGTCCAAATTTTTCTGTGCATGGAAAGGTCTTGTCCATATACACACACATACCAACTATGAAAGCAATACATCAAGGGACATAGAAGTTATAGGCATTTTTTTAAACCTAAACACAGATTTCGAAACCTAAACCCGGGCCCTAAGATCAAGGTCAAGGTCAGAGGTGTCCAAATTTTTCTGTGCATGGAAAGGTCTTGTCCATATACACACACATACCAACAATGAAAGCAACACCTCAAGGGACATAGAAGTTATAGGCATTTTTCGAAACCTAAACACAGATTTCAAAACCTAAACGCAGGCCTTAAGTTCAAGGTCAAGGTCACAGGGGTCCAAATTTTTCTGTGAAAGGATTGGTCATGTCCATATACACACACATACCAACTATGAAAGCAATACCTCAAGGGACATAAAAGTTATAGGCATATTTCGAAACCTAAACACAGATTTCGAAACCTAAACGCGAGCTCTGAGTTCAAGGTCAAGGGGTCCAAATTTTTCTCTGCATGGAAAGGTCTTGTCCATATACACACACATACCAACTATGAAAGCAATACCTCAAGGGACATAGAAGTTATAGGCATTTTTCGAAACCTAAACACAGATTTCGAAACCTTAATGCGGGCTCTTAGTTCAAGGTCAAGGTCACAGGGGTCCAAATTTTTCTGTGCATGGAAAGGTCTTGTCCATATACACACACATACCAACAATGAAAGCAATACCTCAAGGGACATAGAAACTATAGGCATTTTTCGAAACCTAAACACAGATTTCAAAACCTAAACGCGGGCCTTAAGTTCAAGGTCACAGGGGTCCAAATTTTTCTGTGCATGGAAAGGTCTTGTCCATATACACACACATACCAACAATGAAAGCAATACCTCAAGGGACATAGAAGTTATAGGCATTTTTCTAAACCTAAACACAGATTTTGAAACCTAAACGCGGGCCTTAAGTTCAAGGTCAAGGTCACAGGGGTCCAAATTTTTCTGTGCAAGGATTGATCATGTCCATATACACACACATACCAACTATGAAAGCAATACCTCAAGGGACATAGAAGTTATAGGTATTTTTCGAAACCTAAACACAGATTTCGAAACCTAAACGCGGGCTCTAAGTTCAAGGTCACGGTCACAGGGGTCCAAATTTTTTGTGCATGGAAAGGTCTTGTCCATATACACACACATACCAACTATGAAAGCAATACCTCAAGGGACATAGAAGTTATAGGCATTTTTCGAAACCTAAACACAGATTTCGAAACCTAAACGCGGGCCCTAAGTTCAAGGTCAAGGTCACAGGGGTCCAAATTTTTCTGTGCATGGAAAGGTCTTGTCCATACACACACACATAACAACTATGAAAGCAATACCTCAAGGGACATAGAAGTTATAGACATTTTCTTAAAATTGTTTACGCCGTTCATGACGATGACGACGCCGACGCCAACGACAACGACGACTACACCGGGGGTATTGCAATAGCTTGTCATGTACTTCGTACAGGCGAGCTAAAAACTATGGCCAAGGTTTCAGTTTTTGACAGACTGAGACTGACAGACAGACCGACCGGCCAATAAACACACAGACAGACCTAGAATAATAATTATAATATGCCCCTGATCTCGGGGGCATACATATCAGTTAAACCTTCTCCATTAGTTTTCAGTGTATAAGAAAGGTGACTGCATAAACCAGGTTGGAAGTAATGTATACCTCTCTCTTAAAGAGATTTCTGTTTCAATGTTAGTAGCAATCTGTCAGACTATAAGGTTTCCTTTCATTGTCATAGAAATTGAACTGTTTTCATTTTAATCATGTTCATGCATTTATTTTCCCTAAAAAGTATACACTGGTCTACCTTTATATAGATATCATATGAAAGAAAGTAAGTTTTAGAGTAACATTTAAAATAAACTCCTTTTAAAAGGTTTTAATTAGTAAAACTAAAAAATATTTCTGCTTTAGAGATCTAAGACACTTATATAGAAATTTGTGACCACTGTTTTCACGAGCGAAATGTACAAAATACCTTCACAATGAGGTTTTGGGGTGCGGACTGGAGAAGCAACTCTGAAAAATCCTGGTATCTCAAACACTTTTTCCTCCTGGGTGGTCTGGGGGACTGGAGAGTCTGGTGCTGCTGTCTGTTTCTTCTTCATCTGCGCTCGGAATGCTGCAAACTTTGATTTCACCATTGGCTTTACTACTGATGGCTTATCCACTTTTTTCTGAAAAGTAAAAACACAATCTAAAATACAGCTACCTATAGTTATAAATGTGAAGATGAGCTTTGATTTGCCAATTGATCACATTTAAGAAATGATGAGTCTGCTGTTAAGTTTTGCTTTAAATTCTACCTAACTAATATGAATATATTCAGGGGTGTAAAATATTCAGAATTGTTACTCGCCCTGCTGTGTGGTAATCATATTTTGCTCATTAGTGTCTGTTATAAATTATCAGAAAATCTGCTCGTCAAAATGGTCGTTGCTCAAAAAGAATCTAAAAAGGTCATTTGAATGATGACTCAGGTGGCAATTAAAAATCTCATGCTAAGTTTTCCAATCACCTTCAGTTTCTTGACTTTCAACGGTGCATCATCTACCCAGTTGTTGGCCTGCAGTTTTTCAAGGCCCTTGAACTTGGCATCTACATCCTCAACCTGAATACAGAAATTTGGATTTACATGCTGAAATTGCATATATATTCTTGTGTGTGCAGTGATCTGCTGTCTATATCAATAATGACACTGCAGTCCAATAACTACAAGTAACAATTTATAAATAGTATCTTTCATTTGAAGTATTTAGAGAAAAGAAACCTATAAAAAAAACTTTTTTTCTTTTTTACAAATGGGAAAATATGGAAAGAAGTGTTTACCATTACTTAAACCTTTCTCCCACTGAAGTGCCTTTCAGCACATTCAATTTATTCCTCCACTGAAGAAAATAGTTCCAATTTATATAGTACCAAAAGAAAAATTCTTTATATCCTAGCAGATGGTAGCTTTAAGCAGGCTGAAAGTAAAACAGAATGCACCTTAAGGCACATTCTGCTTCACTTTCAACCAGATTTAAGTGGTCACATGTCTTCAAAACTAGAAACAGGCTATGAAGTAATGGGATATTAAAGCTACTTTGAGACAAAGCGCAGTGTTTTCTCTATATCCAATGGATGCACAAATAAATTTCCTGACAGTGAGCTTATCAAGTATACATGTAATATTAACCCTTTCCTCCCTGAAACTTCAAATAGACAATTTGACTTTCCAATTTAGTCTAGTTCAAATCAACTATTTAGGGATGTTTTTGTAAATTTATTACAACATCACAAAAAGTGTAGACCCTGAGGAGCCCTCTGATCAGGGTCTACACTTTTTGCATAGGCCAAGTATACTCCTCACAGGTACACTGTTTGCAAAGCATGCATATATGCGTGACTAGGGTTCAAAGAGTTAAGACACACCTGGAAGTATATCATGTCCCAGAATCCCTGTAGATCTGTACATGTTGTCTCCTTCTCTCCTTGTTTAAACTCACAGTTGTCCACTAAACCAATGAACTGCTTAAACCTCTGGGCAATCAGCAGCTGGGCCTGACCGACAGTGGTTCTTATCTGACCATGCACTGCAAGAAAAATAATAGTTGTCAGAGAGACAACAAAGCTCGCCTGCTGCACATTTCAATACTTTAAAGAATAGTTTGTGTGAAAGAGCACAGAATGTGAATTTTTTTTCTTGAAACTGCTAATGCAAACAGGAACACTAAAGCAAACAACTGAAAGCGCTCCTGGACATTTGTCCGGCGACCTAAAAAGTGACAAAGATTGTGTGGACAGAATATCAGTCAGCAAACATCACATTCTTAGTGTTCTCTTTCACATAAACACTAACTTATAACAAAAAAGTTGTGAATTGTATCCGATGCATTTAAAGAAAGTGCCTTTTAAGTTTACTGATATCTTAATGTTTTATCTTACCATCCTCGGAGATACTTGTGTCCAAATTTACATCATCCCAGTGCTTGGACAGGTTGTTGAGTCGACTAGTTTCACTTGCCACCATATTGCGGAAATATTTTACATCATGTTCCTCTGATGAAGTGTCTGATGAGAGAAATTACAGAAATATATCAGTTGTTGCAGCTTTATAACTGCAAAGCGTAAAATAGAGCTAATCAAAAACAAGAACAGTTGGAGAACAGCATAGCTCCTCATTTACATCTAAACCTGAACTGACAGGGGCAACTATATAAGCAACCCTGTTCTTCACATAGGTATGTTGAAAACAGTTTCTGTCACATTTAAATCCTTCTGTGCATTTTCAATAAAACAAAACAGTAAAACCTCCAATTTCATATCCAACCTAAACTTAATAAAAGTCATTTTCCAGTACTCTCTTTCCAGTCCTGCATTGGCCTGTTGATCTTTTGTGATTTTTATACCCATTCTATACAGTGTACATGTCAACAGTATACATAATTATCCTATATGTAAAAAATGTACATTCAGAACACGGGAAGCTCTCTGGTCAGGTCAGGGTCTGCCCTGTTTGTCATTTCTGCAAAATATTTCTTTACACGAAACTGAAATTGTTTATTTGAAGTGTTAGGTGATACAAAAATAACCCTTTCCCCATATAGAAGCACCTTTTAGAGCATTTAATTTATTCCTCCACTGAAGAAAATAGTTCAAATTTATAAATAGAAATGGATAAGTATCACAGGAAATATTTTCTATTCTGTAGCAGATAGTAGCTTAAAGCAGGCTGAAAGTAAAGCAGAATGTGCCCTAAGGCACATTCTGCTTTACTATCAACCTGATTTAAGTGGTCATTTATCTTAAATACTAGAAACACACTATGGGGTAAATGGTTATAGCTGCAACATACACATTTAAAGTGTATTTATAAATCTTCTTTGGAGTGACTCGTTTTGTCTTCAGTCTCAAGTCAGTTCTACAATATGTATACTCACACACATTAAAAGTGTTGCACCTGTATGTGTTTATAGTATTATGAGCCACATCGTTGATCTATCAACAGCTTGAAGTTGTGGTCCTATTTGCATTGGGATAGACTAACAACAACAACATTGTCATGAAATACAAATGTAACAAATCTCATAAACTCAAACTCACTTCAGTCAAAGTTACTCAAAAATCTTATTTTGATAACTAAAATTCTCTTTTTAAGGCAAAATACTTGGATTTCAATGTTTAAATGTGGCAGCGGTTGTCTTTAATGAGTTTGAGATATCGAGGCTGGGCTGTAATTTTGTAAAAGAGCTAAATGACCTACCGTCAGCTGATCCCTGTGTGCTGCTCACCTCACAGAATTGTACTGTCTCAGTGGCCTTGGTACTTGGTGCTGCATGGAAACAAAGCATAATCTTAACACATTCCCCCATAAATACGCCTCTATTTGATCCATCCACTGAAGGAAATAGTTCCAATTTATACAGTTGTGAATATTTAACATTAGAAATAATTTCTATATTCTAGCAGCTGGTAGCTTAAAGCAGGCTGAAAGTAAAGCAGAATGCACCTATAGGCACATTCTGCTTTACTTTCAGCCTGCTTTAAGTAGTCACCTGTCCCAAAAACTAGAAATAGTTTTTGGGTAATGAGTTAATAAACCAGACCTGACTGACCTGTATTAGAAATAAATAGACTATATCAAGGACCTTGAGTCGATTTGGTAATGTCTGTTTTGAACAAGGCTGAAATTTTGTTTAGAAATATATTAGATAATCTTCAACTTAAAAATAAAGGTAATGATAGTTATAGAAGCTCTCTGCTTTATTTCAGTCACGCAGAAAATTGCTACCTTTATATTTTATAAATGTGCAGATAAATGCAAGTCAATACATGAATGTGTACCTGATAACCAAGTATGTTTGACTGGCTTAATTTTAACAATTGTAAACAAGCAGCCACATTTTGTAAATGGTAAGGTAATGGTAAATAAATTTATTTTTTATATTGCTTCAACCCTTTGATCAATAGCCACCAGCCCAAAACAGTCAGACAGGTTAATGCTTAAAGCAGTACGAGACAAGACTGCGCGTTCAATAAACGCTTATGCCCCCGGTGGCAACCTTGACAGTATATTTTGAATTTTTTCTAAGTCCAAATTAGGTCAAGGTCAAGGTCAAAATCAAGGTTGGGTGATATTGGTGGATAGGGATTGGTCCAAGGCAACAACTGTATAAGTATCCAAGCATTGGAGTAAGCGGTGTTAATGCTAGACGAAACGGTAAAATCTAGTTAACCAAGAAATAGCCCAATCAAAATATTCTAAGTCCAAATTAGGTCAAGGTCAAGGTCAAAATCAAGGTTTGGTGATATTGATGGATAGGGAATGGTCCAAGGCAACAACTGTATAAGTATCCAAGCATTGGAGTAAGCGGTGTTGATGCCAGACGAAACGGTAAAATCTAGTTAACCAAGAAATAGCCCATTCAAAATATTCTTAGTCCAAATTAGGTCAAGGTCAAGGTCATAATCAAAGTTGGGTGATATTGGTGGATAGGGAATGGTCCTAGGCAACAACTGTATAAGTATCAAAGCATTTGGGTAAGAGGTGTTGATGCTAGACGAAACGGTAAAATCTACTTAACCTTGTTACGGACGCACACACGGACGGACGGACGGACGGACGGACAGGACGATTACTATATGCTCCCGCATCTGTCGATGCCGGGGGCATAAAAACAGACAAATCCTGCAGCTTGTTGCTTTAGTTACAATCTGCTTTTAGCTGCCACATGTCTAAAACATCTTCAGTGAATACAGGCTTTCCAAAGTACCTTACACACAGAAATATGTTAAGGTATCACAGTGTCCTCATGTTTAAAACAAGGGTTGATTGTTGCACTCGTAAACATCTTACCTTTAGCTATGGCTTTGTCAATGACAGGCTGTACAGTTCTATCAGTGTCCTCACTAGTACTCACAGCTGGTTCATCATCTGGCATGGAAGTGGTACAGGAGACGACTGTGTCCACATGATGGGTAGGTGACAAGACAGGAGTAGGAGACACTGGAGATTGTTCCATTGGTTCAGTACCGGGAGTTACATCATTGTTGGTTGTGTTAGCTTCCATAGGAACAGAGACACCTGAATCCATGGGCTGATCTAGGTCAACATCGTCGAAGTTCAGTGTAGGTATTGAAATGTTCGCTGAAATAAATACAATCAAAATTAATTTGCACATTAAAGTCAGACTTGTATTGAGCAATAACTTTCTCTTTGCCTTACTAGTGCCTGGCATCAAGCCATACTTTGCCCTTACTCTTGCATTATGCACAATTTAAGCAATGATCAATAATCAATTAGAACTCTCTAAAATGAGAATATATATTGACCAACAGAGGCAATATCAATACTTTTTATGCAGTGATTTTTTTATCTGCGAGTCCCGAGTCCTGGACTCATTAAAATCTTGTGGGACTCATTATATTCAAATCTGTGAGTCCATTTTGGTAATAAAGATATAGCTGGGACTCATAGTTTTGAATACCAGCGAGTCCTGGGGACTAATAGTTTTGAATTTGTAAAAAATCACTGTTTATGCTTTCTTCAAACACAGCCTGCACACACACCCTATATGAAAGAAGAAGGAACATAGCCATGTTTAAATTCTCTAAAAAAGATGCATGCACTGTAACAATTTAACCTGATGTAATATGACATCAATAATTCTTGCACCAAGAAATGTAGCGCCATTGCAAATTGTAGTTTAATTGAGGTGTTAGAATCATGGCCTCGTGATTTAAATACTACACATCAACTCCTACCCGTGTTCTATTGCACGATAATACACTGGTATTAATTTATCATTTCTTAAATATGTCATTAGAAGTAGTTAGTACCGTTTAAGGTGAAAGCAATCTACATGGATTTAATTCCATTCTACATATGTCCAACCATGACAACTCCACATAAAGTTTAACAGTCCTGCATATGTACAGTCGGCTGAGCGGTCATTCGGACTGAAAGTAGACTTTAACTTGGTTTATTATTATTTCAAAGTAAAACCTGGCTAAATCCTATTTTGACTTAGTTTGATTTAAGCAAATTTAAGTTAGTCAGATATAACTACCTGCTTTTGGAGTTCTTCTCGACATCTCAATCATAGGACTGTTGCAGAGGAGGTCAACCCTGACAAAAACATCAATGGTTTTAGCTACAGTGAATTTACCTAGATTTAAAGTATCCATCTTTGCTGTCAACTTAAACTATATGTATAACAATTGTCAACAATTGTCAGTTAAGAGTTGTAATCAAATGTCCCAAGACAAATTGGTAATTCATGCTTGGTTCTTCAGATATTTATAAGGTCAGATTTTAGAACAAGCCAACTGGAAAGATTATAATGGAGATAAGATGGCTCACTGAAATATAATGTGCAGATGAGTTTGATATTATCTCTCTATTTATAACACAATATTTGTATTTGGTTGCTAATTTGTGGCAATTAATAGGACCCACTGCCTGAATATTAATAATTATGCCCTTGAGTGTGTGTTTAATTAACACAGGAAACCATAATAGATTTCCAATAATTCACACCTTTTGGTGTGGAAATGGATCATATTAAGTATCATTTCCTCTTGAAAGTTTTGGTGACACTGATATTATAATTGTGGTAAACCTCTTTTATGACCACTAAATTGTGTTAATAATTAGGTGTCCTAATCCTTTTAATATGTCCTTTCTCCTAGCAGCTGTTTTACCATTGTTTTACTGCTTACAATTGTTTGTTAGTCGGTTAAAAAGCTTTGCAGCTTATGTTCATTGTTATATGTCTTGCCGACTCAAAATAAAATTTATTTGATTTGATATTTTGAGGTGCTTAATATAGGTTACTGCTTAAAGGGAGGTAACAGTAAAACAGAAAGCTCCCTTAGGAGCGTTCTGTTTTACTGTCACCTTGCTTTAAGCTGTCACTTGTATTTTATGCAATCAATAAGCCTTTTTTTCTGTGGTTGTAAATACTCATAATAGAGAGGTTTTACTGTATGTTACTGTCATACTTTTCTTACCTGGTTCTTTCTGTTGAACCTTAGTAAGTGACCATATACCTGAATATCACATACATTGTTACACCTTACAAGTGGCAGCTGAACCTTTTCTTTCAAGTGCATATCACATAACTTGCGGTCTGGGAGTGACATAAAGCCATAATATAAATATCGTAATCCACTAGTGTAATATTGGTTTTTTGGGCTCTGGCCAAATCTTCTTGCACACAAGCGCTGCATGTAACGGGATTGACATGTTTAATTAAAATTGCTATTTCCAAACCCGAGTCAAATGTCAAACTGGCCATAATTTATCAACTTAATTCATATACTAAATATTTGCAATAGTTTTTGGACTGTTTTTGCTTCACCTGATTTTAAAACCTAATTTAAAATTTGAACCATACTTACCACTCTTCTGGACTTTTTGGCATTCTTGGAAGCATACTCTTGCGGTGCATTTTCTTCGATGCTTTCTTCACATCTCCAGCACTAGTATGATACAAGTAGAAAATATTTATCACACGTGAACTGTCTTCTTTTTAACACTTTCCCCCCATAGAAGCGCCTTTTAGCACATTTAATTTAGTCATCCACAGAAGAAAATAGACTCAATAATTCAAATTTATACAATCATGAAAAGGTATTATAAGAAATATTTTCTATATTCTAGCAGACACTAGCTTTTGGAAGGCTGAAAGTAAAGCAGAATGTGCCTTAAGGCGCATTCTGCTTTACTTTCAACCTGCTTTAAGTGGTCACCTATCTTCAATACCAGAAATCCACTATGGGGTAAAGGGTTAAAAACACTGTTAACAAAATTTAGACTAGGATTGAAAAAGCAGGTAAAAGCATTGTTTTTCATTTTGAAAATAATTCTTATCCTTATAATTTCAAATGGTGCAATGGAAATTCATAGCACACAATTATGGAATTTCATTTATAAAGGAAAGGGTAACATTAAGTTTTTAAAATTAACAATTAGATTTTCTCTTGGATTTACGGGAATTGCAAAATATTGGGGGAAAATAAGTACTTTTCAGATCGGGAAATGAGACTGAATTTCCACTGAAGAAAGAAAACAGAAAATCTTCAACTTACGCTGGCATGCTCCGCCTGGCATTTCTTGCAGACTTCCTGGTTCCTGGCTCCTCCTCACTTAGCTCAGAAGACAGGGTCACATGCTTCACCTTTTTCTCAGACTTATTGTCTTTCTTCAGGGCACTTTTGGGAGTATTCACTTTTTTCAAATCCATTTCCTCACTTGTATTAGTTGAAAGAATTGATCTCCTCATGGATCTTCGAGCCAACGGCTTAGGGGTCTCTACAAACACATCATCAGACGAGGACTCTGTCGAGTTATTGTTATCTACTGCAGATTCTTCATCACATGATTTTGCTGATATTTTCTGTGATTTTCTTCCACTGTTGTCTTTCATACTTGATTCTGCCTTATTTCTTTGCTGAACCTGTTCCATTTCTGGTTCTTCTGTTTTCTCTGTACACACTGTTGATTTTCTTGATCGACTTCTGTTGCGTCTGGTTCCACTGTCACCAGATTGCTTTATTGAGGTTTTCAAATACAAACTGATATTTTCCAATGCTTGTGATTCATCCATCATAAACCCCGAGTCATTAGCACTGTTATTACTTGATCTTGTAACTCTTCTTGCTGCCTGTCTGGTACTCCGTCTTGCATTAGAATGTACTTCAATCAAAGTATCTTTCCTCTCTTGTACAGTTTTGTCCGCTGGTTTCTCCGTTGTTTTGTTCTTGTTTGCTGCAGTGGTTGAACTTCTTGACTGTCTGGTGCTACGCTTATATGTCTTTGGCTCATCAGTGCTGGCCATAGTTGTTTTCTCAAGAACTGTAGCGTCTGATTGTAAAACAAAATAACACTCACGTAAATAAGTCTATTTAAATTGTGAATGAAAGTCAACAATTAGTTTTTAATTAACTCATTCACCCCTGAAACTTTTAATGGACAATTCCAATTTCAAGGTAAGTCTAGTCTATTTTTGACTATTTATGGTTGATTTTAACAATTTATTTTAAAATGACAAACAGTGTAGACCCTGATCAGATGGCTCCTTGAGGAGCCCTCTGATCAGGGTCTACTTTATTTACATGGAACAAGTGTAATCCTCAAAGGTACACGGTTTGTAAATAACAAGTGTACTCGTGGCTAGGGTTGAATGTGTTAAGAGTTAGCTTGTGATAACCAGCCTGTAAAAAGGAGATGAATTAGCGTAAAGAGCCCTCTGATTAGAGTCTCCACTGTTTGCATAGAACAAGTGCATTAGTAAAATCATCCATCACCCCCGAGGTACATAAATATGAAGAAATCATTACAGACATTAAATGTCTGTAATGATTTCTTCATATTCATGTACCTCGGGGGTGATGGACAAATGGACAGCTGAAGAGAAAATCTGTCTTAGATTGTAGATTAACTGGCGAAAACATTTTCACTCTTTTTTCTCTGATGTACTTCTCAGAGCATAAGAGCTTCTTGAGGTGAGTACACTGTAACACATGTAAATATTAAGTCTCTGTCACATGTAATTCCAGAGTTATGGTCAATTTTAAATTCAGTCTATTTGACCTCTAAATGACATTGATCTTTTTCGGACTGGACCAAAATTGTACTGAGCTCAGGAACTGTTTGAATTGGGTAAACAAGCCAAGTATAAAGTCTATCACATGTAGTTCCTAAGCGATGGCAAATGTAAAGTTCAATCTATTTGACCTTTAAATGGCTTGTAAATGACCTTTTGTGTAGGTCAGAATTAAAGGTGTCTTGTTCAATTTCTTAACATGTCAATAATTCGGGAGTGATCTTTAGGCTTAACGAAATGTTAACTAAATTTCAGACCAGCCACTGTCAGGGACAATGTAGTCGAACATCAAGGTTCTCAAGCAGTATTACAACATGCTATAATCCTTGAGGCACATGTTGTGTGACCCAAGTTACAGTACCATATCAACAACTAGCCTAAAGGCAAATGTAACCTTGCTACGTTTAGACAAAGGTTACAATATATGTTGGGTACCATTTCATGTCAGGGAATATAAATGAATGCAACCACTTTGGTTGATACCTTTCATGTTCATGACTGTGTTGTCTAGAAGCATGGTATCACAGAACTTGTCAGTCACTTTAGCCACATCACGAGATGACCTCCGTACATTCTTATCCTTTTTGGGAGTTGAAGCTCTGTAAGTACACAATCAATGTGTATAACTGGCAATTTTTCTTTAATTAGTTGACCACTTAAAGCAAGTTGAAAGTAAAGCAGAATGTGCCTTTTGGAGCATTCTACTTTACTTTCAGACTGCTTTAAGGTACCATCCGCTAGGATATAAAAACTTTCTTATTGTACATTTTCATGATTGTAAAAAGTGTAATTATTTTCTTCAGTGAAGAGATAAATTTAAGGCGTAAAAAGGTGTATTTATGGGGTGATGGGTTAACTGGAACTTTGAATTATAAAGATAAAATTGTCAACATCAAATTAAGAGTTTTATGTTTATTAAATATAATTTTTTATCAAAAAACAAGATCACTTCTAATTGTGCAAAATGTATGGGTAGGTAAACAGCATTGAATACAGTAAAACCTCTCTATAACGGCAACTAGATAGTGTTAACAATTAGGTTTTAAGAACAGGTGCCTACTTAAAGCAATGTGAAAGTAAAACAGAAAACTCTTGTGTTTCAAATAATCAATTAGTCCTCCTTTTAATGGTTGTTATAGAGGTTTTACTGTAGTGATTCTTGGAAACTTGCTCGAGTAAACAAAAGGTGAGCCAGGATATGACAACATTTCAGACTACTTAACATGTTTGTGACCTAATACTTTCAAATCTTCATGAGTGATTTTATTTGCTTAAAACTTTTTTTGCTGGTTTAACTCTTTCCTCCCCGAAACTTTGAATGGACAATTCCAGTTTCCATTTTAGTCAAGTCCATTTCTGACTTTTAAGGGTTGTTTTTGTCAATGTTTGGCATTATGACAAACAGTGAAGACCCTGATCAGAGGATTCGGAGCCCTCTGATCTGGGCCTTCACTGTTTGCACAGGACAAGTGTACTTTTCATATGTACACTGTTTGAAAATGACGCCTATATGCGGGACTAGGGTTCAAAGTAGGACTGCAACGGTTCACCGAATTTCGGTTATTTTCGGTTCGTTTGTCTCGGTTCGAGTTTCGGGTCGGCACCGCAAATTTTCGGTTCGGTGCGCCGATGTATGGTAAATTACACTAGACCGCTAATTTACCAATCAGCGTGCAGTCTGCGTGTATATTTTTGATGGTCAGACGTTCCAAAAATGTAAGGTTAAATCACAGTTCTAACCTTTTCTTCTTGCAGTAATTTAAATAGCTCGCTTCTCGTCCGTCTCATTCTTTTCATATCGGCTATTTATAATTCCGGGAAATCCAGCACTTAACGCATGCGCACGATTGATAGCCCGGCTTCAAAGGTACCAAAGTCGAATCAGCATCAGAAAAAGGGTAACCAGTCTATTACTTAGCGACCGCAAATTGCGAATGGCGATGTAAATAATTAAACTGAAATATTAATGACTTTTTCAGTAAAATAATAATATAATTGGAGCTAGGTAGTTCTTTAAGCGCTTATAAATAGAAGGCTGATGAGGCATTTAAGGAAGACCAGCCAGAATGACAAAGCTTAGTTACGAAACTTCAATGAAAAACAGGTCGGGACGAACCAGGCCTTAAATTCGCTACAATCTGTCCTAAAATGGTAGAAAGAAATGCACATCTTTCTCGTACATATGATAAAATTATAGATGACAGTGAAAGCGTTTTCGAAAAAGTGTTTAGATCTATTGTCTGCGTAGACATGTGTCAGTAAATGAGGTTTTTTTTCTGGTTGATTTTATCAAGTTCTTATCCTAATACCCGAACCGAAATAACCGAAAACCGAAGGGGTCTACTCGAACCCGAACCGAACCGTGAAGTACCTGAACCGTTGCAGCCCTAGTTCAAAGGGTTAAGAAATTTCCACCACATATTACATAACATAAAAATTACGCTCTCACCTTTTTGGGTTTGTTTCGAGGAAAGAGGCACAAGAGTTGTCTTGTCCAGGAAATAGGAAGCCAGCAGCACTACTGGGACTAAGTGGTTTAAACACAAACGATGACACATTGAAGGAGAACTCAGCCGGAGCAAATGATTCACCTCTTCCGGTGGTTACTTTACTGATATCTCCCACATCCATGTTCTTCACATCCGTTTCTTTTTTCTTGCTGGCCGAGGAAGCAGATTTGGAGGTTTTTGTTGACACTGAGAAATACAAGTTAATTCATTACTAATTCTCTCATTAGCTCATTGAATGTTTTAATACAGGTAATTGCCAAGAACAGACTGAAAGTAAAGCCAAACGCTTTATGTCAACTTTATGTTAAGGTTGCTTTAAGCAGCAACCCAGTAGGGTAGAAGAAAAAGTGTCCTATGATTTTTAATCAGGCCAATGTAAAATCACAAAAACATTAATGATTTCTTGTAAAAAAGATTAAGGTATGATAAAGGTGTGTCTGTGAGCAAAAGGATTCATCTGTACAGTGCTCCCTCCGAACAACAGCCTCTCCAACAACAACTCCCTCCTTACAACGACTCTTGTTGAAGTTCCATAAACAGGACAATTCTGTCCAGCATAATCACGGCTGATATGTCGTCTGCTTAAAATTGTAATCTGCTGCCTTTCTTAAGAAACAAATTAGACATTGTGACAGAAAAAAACTGAATGATGAGTGACAAACAGCTTGAATCTAGATCAGCCACTTCCCCTCAATATAACGACTCCCTCCGAACAACGCACACAATTTTTATCTCCCATTGGGTGTCGTATTACCAAGTTACCTTATTTGATCTACACATGAGTTTCCAACACTGATTATTTACTCTAAAAATATAAGCATAACTAAACAGGGCTGGAACATTCTCCAAGAACATTATAAAGTAAGAGATCAGATAGTTTGGTGGACTTTTCCACTATAGGTGATCCTATGATGGGTTATTACTTTATATAAATGAATAAAGAATACATATTGCCTGGCTACCACTGCTTACTCACCTTTATTTCTAGCTGACTGCCGAGTACTGGGTACTGATGGCTGTTGTTTTGCTGACCTTGAAGGAACATTCTCCTAGAGACAAAATAAACAAATGGTAATACATCTAGCACACTAATACATCATAATACATCTAGCACACTTATACGTTATACAGCATAATACATCTAGCACACTTATATGTCATACAATATAATACATCTAGTACACTTATATGTTATACAGCATAATACATCTAGCACACTTATATGTCATACAATATAATACATCTAGTACACTTATATGTCAAACAGCAGTTTTAATTGTTGAGGATTTACTACAAACAGTACATTAACACGCCTGTCAGGGAAAATAGGTCATGGATCAAAATGTAACCTCAATATACATTTGTTTCATAGGTACTAAGGGAACAGTCAAATCATTGACCCGAGGTAGCAGGGAAGACCTTGAGAACTGTTGCCCGAGGCCAACGGCCGAGGGCAACAGTTCTCAAGGTCTTCCCTGCTACCGAGGGACAATGGTTTGACTGTTCCCGAAGTAACTATCAAACAAATGATTTATTACCTGACTCTCTATTTAAGCCAGGCTGAATGAATGACTACATCTAGATCTATCTAGATATACAAGATTTGAACAACACGTATTTATAAATTCTAAAGATGATCTTACGTGTATATTTAATATTAATTCAATTCAATACAACAACTGAATGTGAACATCACTGTTTTGTAAAAAAGATGTCTAACATATTCATATTTTCAATTAAAATTGAATTATTATTGTTTCTTATTGACTGAAATTGATTGACACTTTGTCGAAATTACGTCATGTATAATATGACGTCATTTATGTTTGTAACGTCATAATTTGTTTAAAAAAAGGAAGACGTTAGATCTGCAAGCGGTTTATGGCTTTTATTCGGAGTTACTCTTAATTTTAGGTCTAGAACTATATAGCCTTTAAAGGGATTGTTCGGGAGAGAAAAAAACGACCCGATTAACTCCGCAAAAGGCTAGATCCTTAAACAAAAATCTGTATCATAAAGACGCCTTATTTGGTCCCGCGATGCAGAAAAGTTTTGCGCACCATTTTCGCGCATGTAACAGTAAACTGTTGCCCGCTGGCCTCAGTCTTGTAAATATTTCGGAAAACAGTCAAAAATGCTTAATATTCACTTAAATAGAGAGTCAGGTAATAATAGACACTGTGACAGGTCATCAAAACCGTGTCATATATCAAATTTCAGCTAAATACAAAATCAATATATGTGGGAAACAAGAAACATTGCAATACCACCAAAAACAAATTTTTCCTACTACTACTGGCGGAAGTAGTCCAGTGGTAACACTGACTACGATGCCAGGGGTTATGAGTTCGATCCCCTGCCGGACTAGCGGTCTGACAAGGGGATTTTTTCCGAATCCCTGATGATGTACAAGAATGTTCTTGAGCAAGACATGTACCCCGAATTGCTCCTCTCCACCCAGGGGTGAAAATGGGTACCTGTGAAGGGTCTGAGCTGGTACTGCGGCTACAATATGCGCCATATGTTAGCAATGCTCAATAGTGTAGACAAGATGGCTCAATGATCAGGGGGTAAATGATTTACCCCCTGATCATTGAGCCGTCTTTTAAAATGTACAGTTGGCTGAGCGGTCATTCGTACTGAATGTAGACTTTAACTGGTACTTTACTTTTTTATTTACTTGTCTTCACTGTAAAAGTATTCCAGCTTAAAAGCAAAGAGCATTAAAGCTAAAAGAATGATGAAAGCATCCAATATATAAACATGGCATGCATATGTCACAAGTAATATATGAGCACAATTAATTACTATCTAAATCATTATCTATTGTTTTAGCTTCAAGAAGTAATAAATCCATACCAGTGTTTTATCGTGCAATGGCTTAATGCTAATAGCAATGAGAACACAACTGAGTAAAGCACTTCATAAAATATGTGACTGACATCGGACTTACATTAATTTTCTTTGCCACAGGCTGGGAACGGGTAGATGAAGTCTGTCTGGTCGCTGTAGATGTTTGTCTTGTACGAGAGGTGCTACCATCTGTTTTATTTGACCTGGTATTTGTGTTCTGTGTAGGTCTGGCTCGTGATGATAAAGCAGGCTGTGTCTTGGTAGATTGTGTACTTGCAACCGTCTTAGCTGGCACTGGTTGAAGTGGCTTTGGCTTTACAGACTGCTTAACCTGTGGTAAAAAGACATCCTTTATCAAACCTTTCTGCATTTTGGTAATATCATCCAGGAAAAATTAAGATTTTTTAAAAGAAAAAGGGAGATCAAACCATATCTGGAGATGACAGAGTTATGGTTCTTGTATACTGCACTTACTTTTGTTCTTCTGTTTTGCTAGTTGGAGTTTCTTGGGGTTATCTCAAGTCATTCAAAAGTAATGTGTCTAGACAATATTGTAGTGCAGAGAGCATACAAGTGAACTATTAAAATCAGATAATTTAATTTTGGATAAAGGTAGAGTTATGGTTCTTGTACACTGCACATCTTAAGTTCCTCCTTTATCAGTATAGAAAGGGTCAATGAGCTGTATATTAATTTTCAAAGAAAATAGGGAGCATCATAATTGTGACGGAAAAAGCATGAGACAGATTGCAGAAAAGTGATTCTTAACAAATTACCCAATAAATACACCTTTTTCTACCTGTTATTTATTCCTTCACTGAAGAAAATGGTTTCAATTTATACAGTAATGAATATGTATTGATCGAAATAAGTTCTATAATCTAGCAGATGATAGCTTAAAGGAGGCTGAAAGTAAAGCAGAATGTGCCTTAAGGCATATTCTGCTTAAATTTCAGTCTCCTTTAAGTGGTCACCTGTCTTCAAAACTAAAAACAGGCTATGGGGTAATGGGTTAAGTGTCACTTCTGCCTACAGCAAAATGGTGTTTCATGAAAGTGTTTCAAGTATTATTTCAACAGTATTTACCTGTCCAACAGTATGTCTGGTTGTAGGTTTCTTGAATAGAGTTTGGTCATCACGTGTTACAGCTTTGCTAACTCTGAAAACTGGATTATTTGCTGATTGTGCCTCAAGCTTTTTTTTAAGCTCTCTTTCTTTTTTCCACCTCATCAGCTGATCTAGTCTGTCATTTCTCTTTTGCGACTTACTGGTACATTCTAGAAATGTAGCAAGATTTGTAACAGTGAATTCAGTTTCCCCCAGTAATAATAAATGGAATTTGTTTTTTTTGAGAAAAACGCATGCCTTCCAGTTCTTGGTATACATCAAGTTAGTCCCCAACACAAATAAATAGCTGCTATGCAGTCAAAATTCCAAACCACATGAACATTGAGCAACATCACAATGTGACATATAACTTATTATTCTGTGAAAGATCTATGAAAATCCCAATAATAGTGTTACTTTATATATACTGAATATAGTGTAGGAGTACTGAGCTGCACACTATTTTTTTAAAAGAAATAAAAATTCTCTGGGACATTTTTTCACTTGTCAAAATGGATCCATGAATAGAAAACAGAATTATCGTCTGGAACCATTAATCTAAATTAAGTAACAAATTATGTGGCTTTTGACCTACTCACTCGTGACTGGTCTCAAATGCAAATTATGCAATCCTAAGCATCCCTTAAGCACAAGCAACCTATTCATTACATTATAGAGACAGACCTTTTATGCCATTTTTGGGGCTGCTATGTCAATTGTCTACAAACCAAAAATCTATGTTTGGTACCAGATCAAATGCCCTTTGACCAACGGACCTGGAATGCATTTCAAAGCATAATTCCTCATCTGAACATATAACAAGAGTTGCACTCACAAAATAAGCCCTTTAATAGGAAATTAACTGGATTCTATGATAGCCAACGTTTGTTAAACTAAAACTTACAGTGAAGTACAGCAAATCATAATAGATGTTCATACCTTTTGCTTTTACTGGAGTTTTATCCTGGTAGCTTTTGTCCACAGTATGAAGATTCCCTTCGTGAAGAGGTGAGAGATCTGCCAGTGGTCTCCTCCTGTTTTGGGCAACTTGACGCAATTCCTTTTGCTCTAATGATCTTCTGTGCACCCTGAGACACTTCCTGTCCACTGTTGAACCAGGGCCTGACAGTTTGTAGGCACTGGCATAGTCACCTCGCACTTTCCCTCTTTCCATACTAGTAACCTAGAATAAAAATTACCTACATCAGGGCCCTAGATAAGAGGGAGTAAACTGAACAAATCCAACAATATCTCACTCATTTGAGCACCAACTCCTATGGTGTTATACTCATTAGAATCGTCTCGAAGAGACAATTCTAATGAGTAGTGACACCATAGGGTTTAATCCAGAAATCAAGATTTTTAAATAACCCCCCTGAAATGGGGCCCTGCTGATTCGTAACATGTATTGTCCTTAACACAATATGAAAATTCTCCTAAACGAGGGTTGTCCCAGTTAAACTGTTAATAGTTGACTGAGCTTACTGTAGAAAAAGCACCTAACATGCTTTTTAAGTTTGAGCGTCATGCACAGAAACAACAGCTCTTATCACATATAAGTTATATTATCATATAACAGGGTTTTTTCAGGCCAATTGGGAAAGACTTCGGTTCCGAGCTAATTTGGAAAAAATTGCGTGGTTTTTAGTCAAATTGGGAAAAATTTGCGTTGTCAAATTGGGAATCTTGCATGGACCATATCAAACAGTTAACTATTTAAAATTCAAACTGAACTTGACTGCTAGCAATAAATTGTCCCATTATACCCTCTGTAAGGATATGGGCCTTCAGCTGGCATTGGCATGATTTGTTTAAAGATACTTAAAACAAACTCGGCTTGATCTAAACTCTTCGAATTGGGAAATTTATTACCACAGATTGGGGAAAAAGGCAATTGGAAATTAAACACTATGATTTATGTGTGAGAGTTGAGATGAGAAGCAAAGATGTGCTTTAGAGATTTACTGAGAATGCATGTGAGGGAGATGGGCTGGTAGTTTGCCGGGTCACTGGTGTCTCCCTTATATATTCAGTGTTAACTAGACAGAAACAGTTGTGGCAGTCTGTTCAATTGTTTTTCCTTCATGGATTTAACCCATTACTCAATAAATGCCTTTACTTTATTCCTCCACTAAAGGCGATAGTTCCACTGTATAAAGATTTAGGCATACATTAGAACTGGTCCAGTCACAAAGACATCTTGCTCATAAGAAAATCAAACAGTCTTACGAGCAATACCTGAAAGGCATCATTGATGTAGACCAAAAGGATTGTGACACCTCTGTAAACTCAAAAAAACTGTTCTCACTACTTAAACATTCCAGGCAAGACAATCAAGGAATCTCCCCACTAAAATCAGATGGAAATTTAGTAACAGAAACTAAAGACAAAGCAAACGTCTTAAATAAGCAATTTCAGTAAGTTTTCACTCCCAAATCCCCTCTCAGTCTATCTAATTCAGAGTTGTAGATAAGCAGAGTATCCGAGTATTTACCCAATTGAAATTGGTGAAATACCCAATTATTTCAAAACTAATGGGTGACAGTACCCAACAAAAGCAAAAGGAAACCCAATTATTTGAAAATGATTGGGTAAAAACCAAATTGATACTCAATTGCTTTTTAATTTCATTGGGTTATCAACTGAACTTTAACTTTAGTCGAACGTGTGTAAACAAAAGTTGCATATAGAACTATATGTAAGGTAAACACTGAAAATCATTTAAGACAGTTATCAACAATACCCTGAATGCACTGTTGAAAGGACAAGGATAAGACATCCAAGTTTAGGGGTACTGGACTCTGGATACCCAAATGAATTAGAAACCGTGGGGTTGTGGTCAATGCAATACCCAATGGTTTTTTTAAAAAACCCAATTCATTTAAAGTCCATAGAGTGATACCCAATTCCAAGACAAAGCTTATCTACAACTCTGTAATTTATGCAAAATGAAAGCTAAACATCGCCCTACAGTAACCACTCCAGACGCAGAAAAAACAGATGCATTATCTGATCTAGAGATATCAAATACAGGCATTCTTAAATTGTTAAAAAAAAACTTAAAACCTGACAAAGCAGCAGGCCCGGACAAAATTAAGCCACTCATTCTCAGGGAGCTCATGATGACTGTTGATGTAAGTAAATGTTTATTTATTGATAACTTATCGATCCCAGTCAGTCTTCCGTGTGCAGAAGGCGCATGTGTCCGTGTTTAGTCTTGGCAATTCGTGACCGCTGCGACGACGAGTTCCATTCCGAGACCAAGAAAACACCGCAAAACCGAAATATTTGAGTCCATCCCGCTTTAATATGGTGAAGGAAATATAAAAATTTGGTGTCGCTCGGTTCGTAATTAAGTGTTGATTATGTGGGTGGGTTTCATTTCCCCCAGTCTTTGCATGACTGTAAAAAAATCACGATCAACCGTGGTGGGTGACAATCCGTGTTATTTCCCTTTATTATATTAATTATCCTATATATAGAACACTTGACTATGAGCCGGTTCCCTGTGTCTCTGATTATTCACATGTTTAAAACAGAGCCTAGTTTTCGAAAGATAGCAAGGGGGCATGCTATTGTACGTCACAGGGTTGCTCAGGTCATATCACTGGGTGCCCCGACAAGTCAACAGAGGAATCTACAAACACAACAACAACAATATGGCGTGGAAATAGGTGAGCGTCAAAACTGGTGCGCGCACGATGTGATGCAGTAGCTATGCAGGCGGAACACTGTTGCAGCATCCAGATCTTTGCCCGGCTCCATATGTGAAACCAACTTTTAATCGATCATCAGTTGGTTTTACTTATCTGATGATCGATCGTGAAAATACAACCAATTTTCATCACTAACCTTGAGTCATCCTACTTTACCGTCTTCAGTGTTTACCGATTTAAGCAGCTATATTTTCAAGTATTGGCATCTAAATCAAGTGCCAACCGATTTATCAATAAACTCTATAAACCATATTTTACCTGTCTCTGTTTGGTCAAAATAAACCCGACCTCGGTAAATGGCTATCGGAAAAATAAATATCTCGAATGAAAAATAAACTTTAAATTGCGCTCCACCGTTTCAAATGCCTCTTTTCCATTGGTCGATATATCGGGCAGAACTAAAACACGGCCTGGTGTACGGGTGCTGGTGAATTCGCCTAGAGACGAACTCGCCTACAATTAGATATATAGTAACCTAAATGGTGAATTCGCCTAGAAAGCAATTATATAGTGATTGTATTTCACACCTTGTAGTACAGTATAAGAATTTACCGTTTACAGGTAGATGAAATAAAAATGTTTGTGCTTTGTAGAGGATTTTGTAACTAATTTTGTTGTTTCCTTATCCATATTTTGTTTTTTAAAAAAAACAACCGAAAGATCAGTGTAGCCCCTAATCACTTCACCCAGATTTGACATCCTGTTTGAAAGGGGGTGATGCCAACGTAGAATACACCATTTATCATATTGAAAGTAAAAATGCTGCTTGCATCTAGATCTTCATTATTAACACCTGCATGTGATGATCAGGGGCTACACATATCATCCGATCTTAGTAAACACTACCTGAAAACAAGTTTTGTTATTTTAAAGATACCTTACAATAGGTGTGAAATACAATCACTATAATTGCTTTGTAGGCGAATTCACCATTTGGGTTACTATATATCTAATTGTAGGCGAGTTCGTCTCTAAGGGAATTCACCATAAACCCTGGTGTACTGCCGGCTCACACATTAAATTACGGTGATTCACAGGTCAGCTTATTTTATGTCAAACTTCATTGATAAAATTGAAATATACCATATGGAGAGTGAAAAAATATTTAAAATAACAACGACAAAAAAATACAGCACCGTTTTCTTATAGGACGTAGACGTAGGACCTTTTTTCGAGAAAAGTTCCTTTTTTAATAAACAGGAATATCTTTTTTATAAAATAATATAGCTTATATATTAATTTCTATATATTCAAGTAAACTGTACAGAGAATATACCGTAAGATATTGTACAAATACAAATATTTCATGAAATATTTCCTGGAAATATCAATGTTTAAAAAAAGTCAAAATCTCAAAAAATCATTAAATTGCAAATTACAAAAAATCTAGCTGTTTAACATATATACTAATTTAAGACTTATTAGATAGATATTAATTCTACTAGTCGTTTATTAACAATTTAGCAAAAATCTGCATTAGACTTTATTTTTTAAACCTGATTTTCAGAAATTCAGACACTAAATTAACACAAACAGAGTTACCTCACTTGAGTACAACAGTTCGAAATGATATCATAAGCAGGCATCACGTATTAGAAAACACATGTCGTTTTATCTTTTGACAACGTATTTTTTCTTTTTTTTTTGTTGACTTGTGCGCTTAAATTTGAGTCAAAACAACGTCTGAGAAGCGTTTTCTAGCGTTTATTTAGTACAAATAACAAAAAGTTTGCTTGGTTAATATACGTGGCAAAATGTGCCCTCCTCCCCTCCCCTTCCCCCCTTCCTACGGGCCTGTCGCGTAATGCGATTGTGTATTAATTCGAGACATCATGCACTATTTCTAGCAGGTGGTAGCTTAAAGCAGGCTGAAAGTAAAGCGGAATGTGGCTTAATGAACAGAACAGATCAAATCTTTTATTACATCTCTGGCATACAAACATGCAGTACGAGGTATTGTTATACATCAAATTGTTAATGCACATTCTGCTTTACTTTCAACCTGCCTTAAGAATTAAGTCGCCTATTCTCAAAACTAGAGACATTCGCGAACTTCAGAGCGTAAATTATATTATCGCAAATAAAACCGGTTTTACAATATACGACTTCGTGACAATGGAAGGGTCAAGTGTGGATGCAGCACATTTACCATATGTGCCGTGCACCACCGAGCGCCACATGGCGGTCTTCAAGTGGGATCTTCACTGAAATCAACAGTGAATACGGGCCCTTAAAAATGTCATAAATTATACTTTTACCAGATGCACGGATTATGGCCCAAACTGTTTAACTATTCGCATGAAGTATGCGACGAGACAGGGATAAGTAAACAGTTTGATTATAGATCCGACACCGAGTATGATATAAGCGACAGTAGGCATTTTTCCACATAGATTGTCATAGGTGATAACCTCTGTCAGTAACGTATAAAGCAAATATATGTTTCTACTTATCAAATCCTTTAAGTTATTGTGAATTTTTATTTGTTTTCGTGTATTTTTTTTTCTGTAAAAGAAGCTCACATGATGGATAGAAGAAACATTCATAACCCATACCCCATAGCCTGTTTCTAGTTTTGAAGACAGGTGGCCACTTAAAGGCTTAAGCAGGTTGAAAGTAAAGCAGAATGTGCCGTAAGGCGCATTCTGCTTTACTTTCAGCCTGCTTTAAGCTTCCACCTGCTAGAATATAGAAATTATTTCATATAGTACAAATTTTTAACTGTAAAACGTGTAAGTATTTTCTTCAGTGGATGTATAAGTTCAAGGTGTTATGAGGCGTATATTTATGGGGTAATGGGTTAAACTGCAGTTAACCAATTGAACCGTAGCGACGAGTATACTCACCTTTCACAAACAGTGTACCTTTATACAAGTAAAGAAGCCCTCTGTATGATCAGCATCTTCACTGTTTGTAATTTGTTAAAATATTGTAGAAAACAATCTTAAATACGTTAAATTGGAATATACTTGATTGGTAACGGAAACTGTCAATTTCAGTTTCAGGGATGAATGAGTTAAACCTATAAGGGACACAATAATCTTTACAGTAAAAAAACACCCTCTCTCCCTCGTAGATATGGACCGTATATCAAAAAGCCCCTAACCTTTATAACGCGACTTGGCTAACATTTGCAAAAAGTTTGGATCTCGATAAGACACCGCGTAACGCGGCGTCTGATCGAGATCCAAACTGTTTGTCACTCATATTCAACATTTCTTCAAGTCAATAATCATTAAAACTAATTTTGATAGTATATCGCAGACGATATATTTGAAGCAGACGACAATTCAGCATGATACAATTTAAGGCAATAAAAGAATAAAATCTATTTAATATAAGACGGGTCACAGTTTTTTTTTAAACATAAACTCCGAGTCAACCCACATAATGAAATTGTCAACCAGTAATTGACGGGAGTCTTTGAAGACACCCATGAAACTCAAATGGACAATTATGTTTTCAACTAAGTCTAGTCTTTATTTCGTTATTTAAGAATGTTTTTACAATTTATTGTTGAATGACAAACAGTTCAGACCGTGATCAGATGGCTCCTTTTGGGACCATCTGATCTGGGTCTACACTGTTTGTATAGAACAAATATACTCTTCGCATTCACACTGTAAACACGAGTATACTCGTAGTTAGAACAAATCAAATCAAATTAATTTTATTTTGAGTCGGCTCAAAACAGTAAACATGATTAAGCTCCAAAGCATTTAAGCGACTAAAAGCCTTTTAACCGACTAAGAACTTAATGGGATAACTCAGGATATAACTAATAGGAGCTTTCAGCATTATTTTACCGTGCATTAAGCAACCGTGAGCCCGTATCTAAAACTACAAATACGTGTAGGTATTCTTTTGAGTCGTAGTAAAATACAAGATGGTCAATAATTATAATGCCCTTAGTGAAAAGTGATTGGTAACAACAGTAGAGACAGGGTTATTCTTTCCCAATAAACGCGTTTACGCTAAAGCTATTATTTCCATTGCAAACAGTTTGAAGCCAGATCAGACGCCGGATATCCCGGCGTCTGATCAGGCTCCAAACTGTTTGTCACTCATATTAAAATGAATGTTCAGAATTGTCAAAAAATTGTCATTTTACCCATTTTAATGCACTGCGTTTCGTTTGCGTTTTAACGGGAAAGAATAACGTTTTCTCCACTATACCCATGGCTTTCAGGATACCTAAATGAAACGGAGATCGATACAGCTACACACGTTATCAGACGCGTAGAGTTTGGCACTAAGAGGACTAACAGCATTTAAATGCCCTCTGTCCACATGTAAAAACGGTAAAGATTGAAACGTGGAAGTTGGCAAACACACCCTATTGTTATAGTGTAATCATCGAATGTTCACCCCAGGGTCTTTCCGCTTTAATCTCCTTGGCAGATTTATTGGAGGTGTTCACGTGTGAAGAAATATTATACAGTAAAACCTCTCTATTACGACCACTAAAAGGAAGGCAAACAGATTACATAAAATATAGGGGGCAGCTTAAAGCAAGGTGACAGTAAAAAGGACATTGCTGTATGCAGTCACATGTCGTAAACACCTAATACTTAACACAATTTAATAGTCGTAATTGGGAGTTTCGAGATGTTACACGGCATCTCATCTAGATCCAAACTTACTTCATAGAAACACCTTTATACGTACACATTTCTTCACTCTTCTACCGATGAAAATAACAAAGCATAATGAGTCTTCACCCATTTACCCATAAATGCGTTTTTTTACGTCTTTATTTTATACCGCATTCTGCTTAACTTTCAACCGGTTTTAAGTAGTCTCGTGCCTTCAAAACAAGAATTATGCTATGGAGTAAGGGGTTAAAGCGACTCGCAACCAGATGGTGCATTAAAAATAGTAATTTGTAAATATGTGTCAAACGCTTATATAAATGGTAAAGAATTAGTTTAGGATAAGAAATTCTGTTTAAAAAAAATGAATTTCAATAAAAAAAAATATTGGTCTCTGGTGGGATTCGAACCCATGGCCCGGCATTGGCGGACAGAAGGCAAAATAGGGGAAACCGCTTAGACCAATGGACCACGGAACTATCCGTTTATCTCGGATCGATTTAAACGTATTTCAATGTGTTGCGGTCGAAAGTGCATACAACTTCGTAATTCGGCTCGTGTTTATGTCTGAGCCCGTGTAGAGAAGCAACAGCAACAACTATACCGTCTACTAGTCGGTATAGAAAAACGATGGAAAATATCTAAAAATCTAAGATTCGGTGACGATTCTTGAGACTTTTTTTGGACTGATCATATTTTTTTAATGGCAGAAGCCAAATAATGCCACAAATTTGCTTTTATTTGAGTATTTTATTTTATTTTGACAAGTACACCATCCGGTTGCGAGTCGCTTTAATACGTAGAACTTAATTCAACTTGACTATGTAATCGTATGTGAAAAATAACACTAATTATGCACATTTTAGAGGATCTTGTATTTCATTTCACTCGATGATCACTCAAATCTGCCATTACAGAACCGATCTATCTATCTTTTCATAATGCCAGACACCACTTGACATGTGTAATCGGCATGGGGTAGGGTGGATGCTGTGCGCTATTAGAAAATTGTCTGCAGTGAACTAGCAAGCGATCCAGTGGCCAACAGAAAGAGATACAGAACCGAGTTGTTGCGATTGATCTACCTGAAAAATGAAATTGGCTGAATATTTTTCCGAAATTCCGCAGATCCGTAGTTGTCAAAAATCCGCAGATTCAGGAAAAATCCGCAGCCTGAAACTGCTGTTTTCAATCCATTCTTACCGTTGTGGAAATATAATCTGCGAATCAAACAGTTTGTATCTGGATGAGTTGCTGTGTTACTCATCTGGATCCAAACTGTTTGAATATTTAATCAATACACACTGTTAACATGTGAAGGTTTAACAAGTTTTTGGTTTAGATTTGAATAGTTGTTGAGCATGTTGTCTTACAACTTTAACTCATTCACCCCTGAAACTTTTGATGGACAATTCCAAATTCAACATAAGTCTAGTCCATTTTTGACTATTTAGGGTTGATTTAACAATATATTTCAAAATGACAAACAGTGTGGATCAGGGTATACACTGTTTGCATTGGACAAGTGTAATCTTTACAGGTACACTGTTTGTAAATGAGAGTACACTCGTCGCTAGAGTTGAATGTGTTACCCGAAACCATTAACCAAGGCTGACGCATAGGACAGGGCGACGACGAAAGTCAAGATAAAAAGAACTTTATAAATGATGTGCATATAATTTAATTATATGCACATCATTTATAAAGTATTATTTTATATGTTCAGTTAAGAATATTGCCATTTGTCTGTATCTCCCTAACGCATAATCATTAGTCGCACACAACAACACACAGCGCTTGTGGATGTTAAATACGTATATCACATGTATGTAGAAATTAAATGTAGGCATAAATGTATGAATTTCTGCTCCAATGATTATTTGGATACAGTAAACTCATTCACCCCTAAAACTTTTAATGGACAATTCCAATTTCAAAATAAGTCTAGTCCATTTTTGACTGTTTAGGGTTGATTTTAACAGGAACGTTATATTACACTTCCCTGATTTTAATAATATATTTCAATATGACAGTGTCTCCTTAAGGAACCCTCTGATCAGGGTCTACACTGTTTGCACAAGACAAGTGTAATCCTCACAGATATACTGTTTGCAAATGATGAGTATACTCCTCCCTAGGGTTGAATGTGTTCACCCCACTCTATACGGCCCAATGGAGAACACGCTATCATCTGCTAGAATATAAAAAATAATAATTTTTATTATACATGTTTATTTATGACTATTTGGAACTATTGTTTAAGTGGAGGAATAAAGCAAATGCGTTAAACAGCATACTTATAGGGTAACAGGTTAACACAACTCTTTACTCCAGAGATACACATACATGTACCAGTATTTACCATTTTAATTTATTCCACCACTGAAAAAATAGTCCCAATTTATAGTCATAAATATGGATCATAAATATTTTTTATATTATAGCAGATGCATGGTAGCTTAAAGCAGGCTTCAGGCACATTCTGCTTTAATTTCAACCTGCTTTAAGCGAACACCTATAATCCTATTTTCAATGCTATAAACAGTCTATGGAGTACAGGTATAACACATAATTTGAAATGAAAACTAAAACCTTTACAAAACTATAACAATTTTATTATATCAAAAGAAGATAGCTACATTTTACATTAATGAACATTCAATGTGAATGAACGCTTCAACAATATACAATTTACACTCTTCAAACATCTTAAGGTAGATTGTAATTGCTATAAATGCATAGAATATATATATAGTATATGGAAAAGCTTGTGCCTAGTATAAGTTTATAAAACAAAAGCAAAATAAATTAGTACATTGTACATAAATAAAAGTGAAAATCCTCAAAATAGAGAACAGTAAAACCTCTCTATTACAACCGTCAAATTGTGTTGATTATTAGGTGTTTATGACATGTGACTGCTTAAAGCATGGCGACAGTAAAACAGAAAGCTCCTTTAGGTCATCTAGCTTTAAGCTGTCACCTGTCTTTTATACAATCAATTAGCCTTTGTTTTTGTGGTCGTAATAGAGATTTTTCCTGCAATTCTATTTTTCGAAACCATTTTCTGCAAAGCCACAAAGACAAATCACCCTGTTCATTGGGTATGCCATCACTACCACTCAGAAGGAGCCTTTCAAGAAGGGTTGTTTATTATTTACATGTGACTGCATAACTCATTCAACCCTGAACATTTATATGGATAATTCCAGTTTTCAATAAAGTCTGGTCAAATTTTAACAATTAAGGGTTGATTTTTACAGTACATTTCAAAATAACAAACAGTGCAGACCCTGAACAAAGATGAGGGCTCATGAAGGAGCCCTCTGATCAGGGTCTACATTGTTTGCATAGGAAGAGGGTACACTACTCCTCACATATACTGTTTGGAATTGACACATTCTGCTTTACTTTAACCTGCTTTAAGTGGTCACCTGTCTTCAAATCTAGGAACAGGTTATGAGGTAAAGGGTTAATACATAAATTAACGCTATCTTCCGAAGATGTACGGTACCCATGGGTACCTCTACGTACTTAACTTTCCTCATAATGGACAACTCAATCCTTGCTTGATACATGTACTAAAAAAAGATGACTCAATGATTATATCAAATATAGATGGTAGTTTAAAGCGGGACAAAAGTAAAGCATAATGCTCAAAAAGAGCTTTCTGCTTTATTTTCATCTTGCATTCATTACGACCACTTAATTGTGTTAATTATTAGGTGTTTACGACAGGTGACTGCTTAAAGCAAGGTGACAGTAAAACAGAAAACTCCTTTAGGAGCTTTCTGTTTTACTGTCACCTTACTTTAAGCTGTCACCTGTATTTTATATAATCAATTAGCGTTTGTTTTAGTGGTCGTAATAGAGGGATTCTACTGTATAAGTACTACTGTATCAGTTGGATATAGTTGACTTGCTTTGATAGTAAATAATTTATGGAGGAAATGGCTACACCCAACTAGCCACAGTATCAGATCATTGGGTAATGCCAAATGCCATTTGATTTTTGGTATACCTCTGTAAATTTTAAACATGTTCTTTGACCTGGTCCGTCTGCAAATGGTAAGAAATAGTCTGTTGCACTTTTTTTCTATATGTAAAATATTTGCCATAGATAATCAGTCATTAACCCTTTACCCAATAATCCGTTTATAACATTAAATACATGTGATCACTTAAAGCAGGTTGAAAGTAAAGTAGAATGTGCCTTAAGGCACATTCTGCTTTACTTTCAGCCTGCTTTAAACTACCATCTACAAGGCTATATAAAAATATTTGTTATAGTTATTGTTCATAAAGGTATAAACTGGAACTATTTTCTTCGGCGGAGGAATAAATTAAATACGCTAAAAGTCGCTTCTATGGGGGAAAGGGTTAAGGTTAAGGACACCTAATGAGATCTAGCCAATGTCGGTCAATATAATAACTCTACGTACAGCGACCGGCCATTCTCGTCAACTGCAACTATACTTTAGCAGAGTACTGATTTTGTTCTGATCTCATTAGGGCTCCTCAACTTTAAATTGCTCTTCCAACTATATACATGTATATGTAAATTAGTCCATTTTGCAATACAAAGTACTTTAAAATCCCAGTATCATAATCACTCAAAATATGTCCTTGGTACTTAACCCATTACCCCCATAAAATACGTTTTTTTTACACCTTTCATTTATTCATCTAATGATGAAAATAGTTCCAACTTATACACTCATATCATAAGAAATATTTTCTATTTTCTATCAGATTGTAGCTTAAAGCAGGCTGAAAGTAAAGCAGAATGCACCTTAAGGTGCATTCTGCTTTACTTTCAATCTGATTTAAGTTGTCACCTATCTTCAATACAAGAAATAAGCAATGGGGTAATGGGTTAAGGTAGATGGTTGCTTAAAGCAAGGTGAAAGAGGCAGAGAGCTTTACTTTTATCCTGCTGTGACATCAACCAGAAATGGTGTCAAAGTCACCTGATGCTCACCTGTTGAAACGTTAAGTCTAAAAACAAGTTTTACAGAAAACAAAATACAGTCTAAATTCAGTGTTTAGAAAGATTTTTAAATGCATGGTGAGTTTTAATCTAGTGTTTCGGGACAAAATAACAATTAAAACAAGATTTGTTTGTGAAAAACTATGCACCCTTATATGACCATGACTTCTAAATGATCTTGACCTTTGTCTGACATGACTTAATTAATGGAGTACACATGCCAAATATGAAGTAAATACCACAAGGTTAAGTTCATCTTATATTTTAGCATCCTAGCACAAATACCGTAATAAACTTTGAAACATTCTGTCCAAAGAACTTGGTGATTTTAAACAAAAATTATCAAGTCCAAAATATGTCAAAAGTTTCAAGTGAATAATATCATGTTTGACCTCAAATGAACCTCCATACTTTCAGCACTCTAGCACATATATTAACCCATTACCCCATAGCCTGTTTCTAGTTTTGAAGATATGTGACCACTTTAAGCAGGTTGAAAGTAAAGCAGAATGTGCCTTAAGGCACATTCTGCTTTACTTTCAGCCTGCTTTAAGCTTTTATCTGCTAAAATATAGAAAATATTTCTTATCATTTCAATTTGTAACCGTATAAATTGGAACTATTTTCTTCAGTAGAGAAATTAATTAAAGGCGTAAAAAGGCATATTTATGAGGTAATGGGTTAAGCTTTAAAACAACCCTTCCAAACAACTGAAATCTTGGATCGTGCTCTCACTCACTACCACACTCATACCAGGGGTATATCAAAAGCTCTTGTGTTCTAAAAACAGAGGAGCTAAAATTAAGTGTTGTTTTGAGCAGTGATAGTAGTTGGGTATTTGCGGCAGGGCCATTATCAGTTGTTTGTGTCTATCGGGCAGTCTGTGGTATATGCTGTGGGGATGGGCTTCCTCCTGACATGTCCATTTCCACAACAGGCAGCGACACAGTAATACCACGATTGGCTGGAGCTAACATACTAGAATCCTGAAGACAAAAATAAAATACATTCATTAGTCTGTTGTTCAGGGGCAACTAAATAAACCTGGTGATCTCCATGACAGATTACTGCATTGGGCTGGCACTCTCCTATAGCAAGACTTCAAGTAAATCTACCTTAGAGTGGCCTTTGTACAAACATTTTTGTAATAGTATTCTGTAGTATTTAAGGGAGGTAGATATTTTGTTATTCTTAGTATTTTAAAGGACAATTTAACCCATTACCCCATAGCATGTTTCTAGTTTTGAAGACGTGACCACTTAAAGCAGGTTGAAAATAAAGCAGAATGCGCCTTAAGGTGCATTCTGCTTTACTTTCAGCCTACTTTAAGCTTCCATCTGCTAAACCATTGAAAACATTTCATATGGCTCTTATTCCTGACTGTATAAAGTTTATGTATTTTCTTCAGTGGAGGAATAAATTAAAGGAGTAAAAAGGTGTATCTATGGGGTAATGGGTTGAAAGCAAAGGCACAGTTAACAGCAATATGAGAGGCTAAAATCAGCTGTATGACACAAAGAATGTCTTTTCTGATGGCTTTAATTACAGTACATGTACAGTATAACCTCTCTATAGCGGCCACTATTTTTTGTTGATTATTGGGTGTTTATGGCAGGTGACTGCTTAAAGCAAGGTGACAGGGAAACAGAAAGCTCCTTTAGGAGCTTTCTGTTTCACTGTCACCTTGCTTTAAGCTATCACCTGTCTTTTATACTATGAATTATCCTTCGTTTTAGTGGCCGTTATAGAGAGGTTTTACTGTACGTGTAAAGTGTTAATTTCAGGAAAGCAAAACAGTCTGTCAGAAGGTATAGAATGTAAAAACTGCCAAATCATCTTCTTTTGAATCAATGACTCATTACTTCATAACTAAGTCTTTTCACACCTCTAATTCATTCCTCCTCTGAAAAATAGTTCTGATTTATAGTCATGAATATGCATCATAAGAAGTAGTATTTTATATCTTAGCAGATGGTAGCTTAAAGCAGAATGCGCCTGAGGCACATTCTGCTTTACTTTGTGCTTCAACCTGCTTTAATTGGTCATCTGTTTTTAAAACTAGATGCTGTTCTTCCATGCCAGTATGACCACAACTTCAAGCAGTTTAACCCTTTCCTCCCTGAAACTTTAAATGGACAATTCCAGTTTCCAATTTAGTCTAGTCCATTTCTGACTTTTAAGGATTGTTTTTGTCAATGTTTGGCTTAATGACAAACAGTGAAGACCCTGATCCTTTCGGAGCCCTCTGATCTGGGTCTTCACTGTTTGCACAGGACAAGTGTACTATTCACATGTACACTGTTTGAAAAGGACGCCTATATGCGGGACTAGGGTTCAAAGGGTTAATGTTCAGCTATGTGTGCGTAGGTGGCTTATGAGGCAAACAGGTTAACCCATTACCCCATAAATATGCCTTTCAACACTTTTAACTTATTCCTCCACTGAAGAAAATATTTCAACTTTATACAATCATGAATATGTGCTATGAGAAATAACTTCTATATTCTAGCGGAGGATAGCTTAAAGCAGGCTGAAAGTAAAGGGTGCATTCTGCTTTACTTTCAACCTGCTTTAAGTGGTAACCTGTCTTCGGAATTATAAACTATGTGATAATGGAGGTGAACACTCCTGGTTCATAAAATCAAACATACCGGTAACAACATTGAAAAGCTTAATATATATGCATCAGCATGTTCTGTAGAAATACTAAAAGGTCTCCATCTATAGAAGATGGACAATTCTGATACATTATATATGTTTTATAACAGATCTAATGTAACTGCTTCTTTAGCACTCATGTACCATGCTAGCAGTGGATATGCGCCACAGTGATTACCTTTGCAAACAGTTTGCATCCTGATGAGATGCCGGATAACACGGCGTCTCATCAGGACCCAAACTGTTTGACACTCTGGCTCTGTTTTAAAAAGAAATGTTGAAATTCTATTTTTAGAACAATAGCAAACGATAATTGTTGTAGACAAAACAATTACCCAGCATGCAAGGAGTTAAATGCTCACCTGTGACTCCACAGACTGGTACATAGCCCTGTAAGTCTCTGGTCTCTGTGATATTGGTGAAATGTTGGGAGAAATCTGATGTCCAGGCAAACCAGTCTAAAACATAGGATTTGGAGCATGTACTATTTACATGGAACTGCTATCAGACATACTGTACAGTTGTTTATTTTGAAAGCATTTAAAAATCTGCAAAATATTACGTATCAGGTTAGATCTAGTATAAAATAATTCTGCACAATAAATTGCCCATTCTGTTTCATGAAAGAGATACCTCCAGGTATAAACATTGATAGCTCAACAGACTTCACATTTTGATCTGCAATAAAATCATCTATAGTATCACAGCCATGTTTGAAGAAGAGGCTTAAAATTATTTTTTACATTCTGCTTAACCCTATAACTGATTTAAGTGGAAAACATTTTTGGGCGAAAATTTGGAATACAAGTATGAAGTTAGCTGAAAATATGATAGACAAAATTTTGCTGTTAATTCTTAGTCTTAGAAACTTCTGTGGAAAACTTAAAGTATACTCATTTTTCTCAGAATCACAGAATTTAAGTTTATAAAGTACATGTATAAAGCAAATTGAAAAAGTAAACTTGGAATACTAAAATGATACTACATGTATATCATCTTGAACTGTACAACTAAATTAACTCTTTCATCCCTGAAACTTAAAATGGATAATTCCAGTTTCCAAACAAGTCTAGTCCATTTTTAAATACATTTATAACATAACAGACGGCGTGGGCGTTGAATAACAGTTAACACTCATTGTTTATTTGTCATATATAACTAGTTGAATAACTATGCAAATGAGGTACACCAAGACTTCGGTTACTTGTGACATCATTAAAATGTGTTCTATGCGTTCAATATCCAACGTTGTCATTCCTTCATGTAGATTCAATTTTATAGATTTTTGGTGTAATTAATCAATATTTGATCTACATGAAAGTCTTTATCAATACATACACATTACCAGTTAACAGTGCGATACAGAGTAATGTATTTAGCTCGAGACGTTTTTGGTGGAAATAGCCGACCTGACGAGCGCCTTGGTGCGAGTCTGATCGGTTGTTTCCGCCAAAAACCTCGAGAGCTAAGTGCAACACTCTGTAGAGCACTGCCAACTGGTGATGTGTTTATTATATGCCTTGAATACACCCCAGAAACAACTACATAGTTGTTTAAATAATTTCATATCCAACATTTATTAGTTATTTGAAGCAGGAAAAGATTTTTTGCATGCCACAAAGAATAACGCGGCACTTTTACATGTACGTAAATGACGTCACGCTAAATCGAAAGTGACGTCAGAGTAAAATACAAAGTGGCTGATACAAGGTGGCTGATACAGATTCTTGTATTTTACTCTGCAAATACACACTGAAACACTCGATATCATACGAAGGCATATAAAATATAATAACAGTCACAACATTAACATTATGCTAGTGAACGGGGTTAATTTGGAACAACTTTTTTCCTGTATAGATCTACTTATTTCGCGCTTAGCATTCACTTGACCTCAAAGGCTGCAACAAATAATTTTTCTAGGTTGTGTTATAAAAAGAATATAACATTCGTGTTAATAATTTAAGCAAAGCCTCATTTTTATCGTTTTCTAAAAGACTCGTTTAATCAATCCAATAAATTATTTACACTCATGTAATATCCTATATGTATATAGAGGTGGGTTTTTTTAACAATATTTTGCATAATGGCAAACAGTGTAGACCCTGATTAGAGCTATCTGATTAGGGTCTAAACTGTTTGCATAGAACATGTTAACTCTTCATAGGTACACTGTTTGTAAATGACGAGTATATTCATGGTTAAGGTTTAAGTTCAATTATTTCAAATATGGTTACCTGTTATTAGTATGTACAGCTCTCCCTCTCTACAACGACACCCAATGGGAGACAACAATTGTGTATGTTGCTCAGAGGGAGTCATTATAGGGAAGGAAATTGGCTTACATTTGCAAACAGCTTGAATCAAGATCAAACGCCGCAATAGGCGGCGTCCGATCTTGATTCAAGCTGTTTGTCACTCGTCATAACTTTTTTTTCTGTCAAAATGCCAAATATGTAATTTTGAGAAAAACAGCAGACGACAATTTTAAGCAGATGACATCGCAGCAGTAAATAGGTTGGACATAATTGTCTTGTTTGGGGGAAGAGCGACAAGCGTCTTTGTAAGGAGAGAATTGTTGTTAGGAGGGCTGTTGTAGGGAGAGAGCACTGTACTTCTCTGTTACAAACACTAAGGCAATCTCACCTGTTTTATTTGTGGTCTGTAACCAGGGAACTCAGCAGATTCTCTGACCACTGTGTCACCACCTCCAGTGTTGTGAGATGTTATTGGCCTGGGTAGGTGACTTTGTGTCAGCTGCTGACCTTGATCTTGCAATATCTGTTGACCTCGATTTTGCAACATTTGTTGCCGATTACTGTTTGACATATACTGACTTTGACCTTGAGATATTGGTTGACCTTGGGACATTGGTTGACCTTGAGACATCGGTTGACCTCGAGACATTGGTTGACCTTGACCTTGTTGTTGCCTCTGTATCATCTGTTGTTGCTGTATTTTCTGTTGTTGCAGCATAACCATGTCTATAAGCTTTTGCTGCTGTTCATGTTGCAGCTGCTGCTGTTGCAGTCGACCTTGGTTCTCAATGACTTCTTGCCGTTCTTTTTCAGTAAGCTGTTGTTGTTGGCGGGCAATTTCCTCATTAGACATCTGTCTTTGAGATTCTGGGTTGTTCTGACGATTCATCAGTCCCTGTAGGCGCATTTGAGCTTCTGCATGTTGCTTATTCAGTTCAGCAATCTGAAAGGCAAGAAATTCCCTATCAGGAGCTGTAAGTCCTTGGTCACTCTGAGCTGCAGTCCCGGGGTTGCCAGGGTCCTGTAAGGTTTTTGGTTTGTCCCGGGCAACTAGTGATATTGGTAAATGTTTCTCAGCAAAAGACTGCGGCAACTGATCTGCAGATTTGCTTTGTCTGACGTGCTCTGTTTGACCTGGAAGCTGTACATTGGTTTGGACTAGAGGTGCTGGTCTGGGCACGCTGACTGAATTAAGGGGAACTGGCCCCTGGGGGTTTCTCTGAGTTATACTAAAGTTTGATGACTGTTTCGGCAATGATTGCTGTGTAGATACTGCATTGGTGGACTGTATAGTTTCTGCGTATGACCCTATGATTCCTCCTTGACTTGTTGTATATGTATTTGGTAAAGTAGCAAATTCGTCTTGTATGCTCAAACTACTACCATCAGCACTAGAGGGAATATCCGGGAAATTCAATAAAGAACCTTGCCGTTCTGGAAATAAAGAAACAGGGCTGCCATAACTCCTTATATTTCCAAATGTTTTATTTTTCAAGCGTGATTAGTGATTACTTAAAGAGGCTCGCAACCGGATTTAGCATTAAAAATAGTAATTTGTAAATATATGTCAAATGCTTATATAAATGGGTAAGATTTAGTTTAGGATAATAAATTCTGTTAAAAAATCCATTTAAAAAACAAAACAAAGAAGAAGCCCTGGTGGGATTCGAACCCGTGACCCTCCATGCGGAGAGAAACGTGAAAAAATGACTTCACTAGTAGCAATCGATAGTACTTTTACTACTTTATTCGTCTCGGGTTTATGTCTGAGCCCGTGTAAAGAAGCAACAACAACAACTATACCGTTAGCTAACGCTATAGAAAAACGATGGAAAATATCTTAAAAAACTAAGATTCGGTGCCGATTCTTGAGACTTTTTTTGGACTGATCATATTTTTTTAATGTCAGAAGCCAAATAATGCCACAAATTAGCTTTTATTTGAGTATTTTATTTTATTTTGACAAGTACACCATCCGGTTGCGAGTCCCTTTAAAGCAGGTTGAAAGTAAAGCAGAATGTGCCTTAAGCCGAATTCTACTTTACTTTTAATCTGCTTTAAGCTATCATCTACTAGGTAAGGTTAAAAATCCAAAGATTTCGGAAAAATCTGGAGAAATGGAGCCCTGAAGAAACCCACATTATGGTCATTTGTATAAACTTTAGCACTCTATTGCAATTTTTGTTTCCACAAGTTAATATCTACAGTTCTCACAGTTCATTTAACTATCCCCTGCTCTTAGAATTATCATACAAGTATCAAAAATAAAATCTGGTTCACTTCGTAAGGACAGATTCATGTACCATGGTTCATACATACTTTTGGTGAACTTATTCAAGGATTTTTAAGGGTTATTCAGAATATTTTGTTACATCAGTAGATGGTGAGGCATATCAAGAATCATTAACCCTTATCCTGCGGTGATGTCGTCTGCTTCGAAATTGTCGTCTGCAAAGTTTGTTAAATTTAGATTTATACATTTTTTAAGTAAAGAAACCTAGAGAAGAGTGTCAAACAGTTTCGATCCAGATCAGACACCGCGTTACGCGGTGTCTGATCTGGATCGAAACTGTTTGCAAAAATCAATAAGTCGCGACCAGCAGGCAAAGGGTTAAACTAAAGTCAGGCTATGGGGTACAGTAAAACTTTTTTATAACGAACTCTGATACAGCGAATTTCGGCTTATAGCGAATTTATTTTCGTTCCCCGGCCGAGCTCAGCATTAATTCTATGATGACTATCATGTTTAGTACGAATTCGGTTATAGCGAATTCTCGTTTATGGCGAACTGATTTTTAAGTACCTTTATTCACAAAACAGTGTAAAATACCTTCGTTAAAGCGAAGTCTCATCTTGCTTCAGTCTTCAGTCACCTATGTAATTCTCGCGATAAACACCGTGACGCATAGGTGTTAAAACACACAATAAGATCTGGATGACTTGTGAATTGATCCGTAATTACGATACGGTATAATTACCGTATAATCGTAATGCTTTGTTAACTCCATTAGTCCTGGAAGCATAATGTGCGCCTCACTGTACGTGTTGTAACTATGCATATATTCTTTCAGTTCTCGTGTAAACGTTTATTTTTATCCGTGTCAAATTATAGATATGCGTAAGTAACTGGCCCCATATCTTGTCCATTTCCTACGTGTAGACGAAAAAGATGAAGTAATCTTATTGTCGTGTCATTTACATAACCGGGTCTGATTATTTCGACTTGTTTGATTGGATGTTTAAAAGAATAAATAAAAACATGATAACTCTCAACCGGTGAAGCAGAAGATTTAAGTAAACGAAATCTCAATGATTTAAAAATTTGAGGTCGGTAATATTATCACGGAATATTAAATCCTTGATATTTATAACAACTCAAGTGAAATGAGCATATGACGGCTCGCGTGTTAATCAAACTGTACACACTAGTGTATTTACGTGTTTGGTATCATGGAAGTTTAAGAGAATACACGGCATATGCGCTAACAAATAGCGTTATCGCTACATATTTTTCTTTTCCATTTTTTCGCTTGAAGATGTGACATAGATCGTGAATTGCATTCCAAGATTAAATGGTAGTCAAGGTAAATAATAACCAGTGTATGAATGAAGAATGTGACCGCGTACATGTATAATGGCGACGTATTTCAATATGGCAATGGATATAAAGTTCAGTCGCAAACCAGGATGATAACTTATAACGAATTTCGTACTATCAATATAGCGAATAATGTTTAGAGCGAAGTAAATCCTCAGGTCCCTTGGAATTCGTTATAACCGAGTTTTACTGTAAAGGGTTAAACAATATTAAGAGCCCAGGCACGGAGAAAGTGCCATTTTTCAACCTTTGGCCTATGAATTTGGCCATGACCATTTAGCTACAGACCTAGGTCTGACATCTGACACAAGTCTTATCTCGGAGTGTATTTGTTCTAAATTATTTCATACTACATTCATGCATGATCAGTTAGAGCCCAGACATGATAAAATGTTCTCCTTTTTTATTTTGACTCCTAACTGTGACCTTGATCTTTGAGCTATAGACCTCGGTCTTGTGCACAACATAATTTATTGTCTGTGATAGATTAACATTCATGCCAAATTATATCATCATCATTATCGACAAATAGACTCACTTGAGGTGAATATTTCTCCTAAGTTACTTTTAAATCCATTTATGCATGTAGGAGTTACAGAGCGGACACGGTGTGGGACAGATAGATGCTGGACTGTGTGATTACTATATACTTCTCAAATTGGGCCAGAAATATAAGAGACTCTACTGAGAAATCATATTATAATTTTTCTTACTTGCATCCTGGCTTTCTTGCTCCTGATCAGTTACTCTTGACCTACGGACAGGGGGAGATAACATAACAGCAGCATCAACTGGCTTTAGATGATCCCCAAATGGTACAGGCTGTGGCATTTCTGAAACTTTACATTTACAATGTTTGTGTTCATATTAATACAAACAAGATGGCATTGATGACCGTAAAACGCTCAATGGTTAGCCCATGGTTACTTTATATTTAGCTTTCACAGAAGCAATAGTGACGAAAGCATTACCCACCAACTGGCAACCATGTTTTTCAAGCTAGGATAACGATTTCTTTTAAAATCCGGCAGAGGATCACTCATGGATCATTTGTGTAAGATCATTTTTATATCCACACAGTTGTTTCAGACAAGATGATTCTTTTTAAGTTTTCATTATAACTATCATATCCTAGGTAAACCTGTCCCATGCATTTGTCTTAACACTTAGCCCGCCAAATAAATTGTCGTCTGCTATATTTCTCGTCTGCTTCAAGTTTCAAAGTGCTTCAAAGTTGCTCAAAATTGCTGAAAATGTTGTCCGAGTGTCAAACAGCTTGGATCCGGATGAGACGCCGAGTTACTCGGCGTCTCATCCGGATCCAAGCTGTTTGCATATGGAGCTATAGTCGTGAGTGGCAGGCTAAGGGTTAAAGTCAGTGAGACTTTTTTTGAATATCACTAAAGAGAAGGTTTGCTGTACATGTCTTCAGTTCACTGTCAACTGGTTTAAACATAGAAAAGAACAACTTGTGGACAATTCTGATAATTCTTGTTTATCTTGGTGGCAAACAGTTTGGAGCCTGATCAGACGCCGGGTTACCCGGCGTCTGATCTGGCTCCAAACTGTTTGCACTGCAAATAATAGTTTTAGCGTAAAAGCGTTTATTGGGAAAGAATAACAGATTCTGCACTGTATGATTCTTGACAAAGTACAGCCTCATGTTTTGTTTCTTTTTTATAATAAACGAATCGATAAACATGGGCTACTGTTTCGATGTCTTGCTATTAAAAAATCACTTGTGATTTTTCTTAACAATGCATTTTCATAAATGTTGTCTCTCTTTATTTTTTAACATATTCCCATCTGTTAAAATGAAACAATAAACTCATTATCAAACTTCAAAGATTGTAAAAGCAATTCATTTCAATGATTATGTATTCTTCCTGTAATGTCTATAATTTGATATGTGTTTTACCTGTGCTGGGCATCTGTAGGGATGATTTAGGTGGTGTTAGAGTTGGGGCTGGTTCAGCTGGATTAGATATAAAAGCAGGCTGTGGCTCAGCTGAGATTTCAACACATCCTCCCTGACAAAAAATACATGTGTAAGGTATGTAGTTTCAATTCTTGATTTAGATGTGTCCTTTGGGTTACAAATAATGCTGCTGCTTTTTATACGCCCACCTCTAAAGGTGGTAGTATATTGGCGTGGCCCTGTCCATCCGGACGTACGTCAGAGCTACAGATAAGCATTTGCGTTAATTGGGTAATTACCCCTGGACTTGGCATACAATTGGGTGCCAAAGAAACTTAATAGGGTGAAAAATGTTGATTTGCAAAGGTCTTACTTAAGCTAAACTTTAGAACAATTTAACATTGAATACTTACATTCTGTTCTTCATGTTTACAAGCATTTTTGTGTTTTGTCAATGATTTATATTAACAGGGTCGCTGCTTTGGGGCTCTAATTATAATGCTCAATTAATCTGATTACTAGATGCACCCTCATCCGCTCAGACACTTGTCAGTTTACACTTTTTTCATTGATCTACATACCTAACATCGTAGTTTCGTCTAAAGTTTACGGTCTTCTATTATGACGGGCCACGGAAATGTTTTTTCCCAGTCATGTTTTTTTGTTTCTAATGTCAATCGATCTACGGAATGTTTTTCTTTCATTTTCACGCAGTCCAGTGACTGGCATAACTCAGTCACAAGATCAATGAGTATAGCAAAACATTGGTTGAAGACCTTGATCAAATCATCTAATATAATAACTACTAGAAATTACCACAGCTTTTAAAACTGGCTCTGATAAACAGCCAAATATTTGTGCTTTTGCACAACAGTAAACAGTTGTTTTCAGTCTGCATAGTGCAGAACGGAAGTTTATGATTTTATCTCAGACTGGTTTACAGTGTCAATTATCCCTTTACTATACTCACTTTTCCGCTGTAAAATTCCACTGTTGTATGACCAGTCTAAAGTTTTGTGAGTATGGTTCCTAGTTAATTAAGGTGAATATAATGTAATAAGGCAGATACTGAAAGTACGTGCTGGGAAACAGCTTTCAATAGATTTATTTGGCTATTGCCGACAGAAGTATAAGGTCCGAAATATTAAGAACTTTGCAAAGCGATACGCTCGAGAATAAAAATAATTGGGTAATGAGATTTTGATTTGCTTTTCTATTACGCAAGGATTTGATTTTAATTGGGTAAAAGGATCAAAATAATTGGGTAAATACGCAGATACGCTGCTTAGCTGTAGCTCTGGTACGTTCATTCATTCGTCCGTCCGTCAACATTTTGTTCATCCGTAGTTTTCCGGAAAACTTTCTAAACAGTAAAGGATATTAATTAAACTTCACACAAATGTTATATGCATTAAGATCTGAAGCTGAGTCAAGTTTGAGGTTCATTCGATATTTCGTTACAGAGTTATCTGCCCTTGATGTATGTACTCAGATATACTAAAACGAAAGGCGTATAATGTACCGTTTGCGGTGCACTCGTTCTTTTTAGCTCACCTAGCACAAAGTGCCCTGATGAGCTATTAAGTTCACTGGATGTCTTTCGGTAAAATTAGGTCACTAGGTCAAATCATAGAAAAAACCTTATAACACTCTTGAGGCTACAAATCTCCTTTGATCATAATGAATTTTTGTCAAAATATTTGCCTCAATAAATTTAGGTCTAGTACGAATGTGGGTCATGTCTGGTCAAAAACTAGGTCACTAGGTCAAGTTTAAATGGTGTACCCAGGTGAGTGCTCTAGGGCCATCTTGGCCATATTGTTTAAAAATTCCTTCCCTGATTGCCAATTTTTCAAAGACAATAGTCAAGTAATTGTTTAAGCAGGGAGCCGTTTTATCAATAGGTCTTATCTTTGCTACGACCTAAGAATAAGAGTTATGATCCTGTTCTGAAGACTATTTATCAACACAGTCTAAGTTAAGGGTCGCAGCTGAGACTTTCAAATGTCATAAGTCCTTCAGCACAGTGAAGCAGTCTCAAATTTCAGACTTCCAGTTGATAAACAACCTACTGTTGGTACACTTTTTGTTCTTACATTTTTAAATCAAGAACACATACATATAGTGTTCCTGTTCTAACTTAGGATAGGGAGGGGAGGGGAGGTTATGTTTCATATCGGACTCATTCTTAGTTTACAAATTAACCCATCACCCCATAAATACGCCTTTTTACACCTTTAATTTATTGCTCCACTAAAGAAAATAGTTGCAATTTGTACAATCATAAATATGTATGATAGAATTTTTTTTTTTATAGTTTAGCAGACTTTAGCTTAAAGCAGGTTGAAAGTGAAGCAGAATGTGCCTTAAGGCACATTCTGCTTCACTTTCAACCTGCTTTAAATGGTCACCTATCTTCAATACTAGAAATAGGCTATTAGGTAAAGGGTTAAAAATTAACTTATTGAAGTTATATACATTAGACAGTTACCTTGAGTCTTTGTATTTCCTGCCTTGTCTCGGTCCTGTAACGCTGAAACTCTGAGGCCATGTCATGAAACTCCTCTTGGGTTATTATTATATCCTGAAATCACAAATACCATCAACAAATATCTGTTTGCTTAGAAAACGAGAAGTGATACATAAATTAACATTTTCTCTCATTCCCTGTTTCAAGTGTTCAAACCATTTAATACCCCCCAAAAACGCCTTTTTACACTTTTTATTTATTTCCCCCACTGAAGAAAATAGTTCCACTTTATACCATCATGGATATGTACTGTCAGAAATATTTCAATATCCTAACAGATGGTAGCATAAAGCAGGTTTTTAAGTGGTCACCTGTCTTCAAAACTAACAAGAGCCGTATACGGCCCTAAATCGCTCACCTGGGACCGTTGATGTAAATGTAACATATCTTGGAAAGCTGAGAAATTATGACAATATGATTGTGCCAATTTCTGATTGGATGATGCTGAGTGCAAAATATCTAAGCTTAGGGTACTGTAGTTTAAGAGAAGATTGTTTGAGTTGGTTTTTTTTAAAATCTATTTTTAGCTCCTGTGACCTAGATATGCAACGGACCAGAACCATTTGAACAATATTTGTAAAGTATACCTCAAGAAGTTACACCATGCCAAATGTCATAGCTCTAGCTATATTAGTTTCAGAGAAGAAGAGGTTTGAAGATTTCACTATATAACTCTATGTAAATTTGTGACCCCGAGGGCGGGGTCATTTTTGACCCCAGGGACATAATTTGAACAATCTTGATAGAGGAACTAAAGATGATGCTTTGTGCAAAATATCTAAGCTCAGGGTACTGTGGTTTCAGAAAAGAAGATTTTTTAAGTTTTTATTGAAAAAATCTATTTTTAGCTCCTGTGACCTAGATATGCAACGGACCGGAACCATTTGAACAAAATAAGTAAAGTACCTCTAGAAGTTAAACCATGCCAAATAGCAAAGCTCTAGCTATATAAATTTCAAAGAAGAAGAGGTTTGAAGATTTCACTATATAACTCTTATGTAAATGTGTGACCCCCGGGGCGGGTTATTTTTTACCCCAGGGACATGATTTGAACAATCTTGATAGAGGACCTGAAGATGATGCTTTGTGCAAAATATCCCAAGCTCAGGGTACTGTGGTTTCAGAGAAGAAGATTTTTTAAGATTTTATTGAAAAAATCTATTTTTAGCTCCTGTGACCTAGATATGAAACAGATCGGAACCATTTGAACACTATTGGTAAAGTACCTCTAGAAGTTAAACCATGCCAAATATCAAAACTCTAGCTATATTAATATCAGAGAAGAAGAGGTTTGAAGATTTCACTATATAACTCTATGTAAATTTGTGACCCCCGGGGCGGGGCCATTTTTGACCCCAGGGACATAATTTGAACAATCTTGATAGAGGACCTGTAGATGATGCTATGTGCAAAATATCTAAGCTCAGGGTACTGTGGATTTCAGAGAAGAAGATTTTTTAAGTTTTTATTGAAACGATCTATTTTTAGCTCCTGTGACCTAGATATTCAACGGATCTGAAATATTTGAAGAACTTTCAAAGAGGTCTATATAAGGATCAATCCTGCCAAGTTTGGTTAAAATCCATCCAGTAGTTTAGGAGGAGATGTCGTTTTAAAGAAATTGTTGACAACGGATGACGGATGATCAAAATAGCTCACCTTGGCACTTTGTGCCAGGTGAGCTAAAAACAGGCTATGGGATAAAGTGTTACCCAAGACATGTGATGCTGACTTCACTACAACTCTACATGCCAAATTTCGTTGTTGAAGGTTTTCTTCTTTGACTTTAACTAAAACAAACCAAACATTTTTCTGAGTCACTGGACCATATTAGTATCTAGGCCACAGTGACCTAGTTACCCATGGGATGTAATGTTGACCTCACTACAACTCCACATCCCAAATTTAGTTGCTGTAGGACAGCTACCCTGGCTAAACCTAACACAAACCAGGGGTGTGATTAGGGTCACAGCTGAAGGGCTGAAATTAATTTGGCCGGGGGTTTCGGGCCACCAAGGCCCAGAATGGGATCCAAGGGCAATGCCCTGTTGGGGGTTACAGGGGGCAAAGCCCCTTAGAAATTTGGTATTTGCAGTATTTGTTAAGGTATTTTCTGGGCTCTCCTGTGATTCATTTAAGAGCTCTAAAGGATGCAAAAGTGAAGATTAAACAGCAAAATAACAACTTAAAGTCAAACGAAAAGGTATACCAAGAAATTCTTAAGTCACTGAACCTCAATATCTAGGTAACAGTGACCTAATTACCACTAGTATTTAATGTTGACCTCACAAGGCCACATCTCAAATAAGGTGAAGGTTAAATCAAAGTTGGGTGATATGAGTGGATTGAGAATGGTCCAAGGCAACAACTGTATAAGTATTCAAGAGTTGCAGTAAGTGGTGTTGACTGTAAATGGTAAAATCTGGTTAACTCTTTCCTCCCTGAAACTTTAAATGGACAATTCCAGTTTCCAATTTAGTCTAGTCAATTTCTGATATTTAAGGGTTGTTTTTGTCAATGTTTAGCATTATGACAAACAGTGAAGACCCTGATTAGAGGGCTCCTGCAGGAGCCCTCTGATCAGGGACCTCACTGTTTGCATAGGACAAGTGTACTATTTATATGTACACTGTTTGAAGAGGACGCCTATATGCGGGACTAGGGTTCAAAGGGTTTTAACCTCTGACGGACAAGTCAACCACTATATGCCGACCACGTCAGTAGATGCAGGGGGCATAAAAAACCTATTTGGTTCAGCATAAGAAAGATTTACTCTTTGAACCCTAGTCACGCATATAAGCATCCTTTAAAAACAGTGTACCTGTGAGGAATACACTTGTTCTATGCAAACAGTGAAGTCCCAGATCAGAGGGCTCCTGCAGGAGCCCTCTGATCAGGGTCTTCACTCTTCGTCATTTTGTAAAATATTATGAAAAACAACCCTAAATAGTCTAAAATGGACCTGTCTTTATTGCAAACTGGAATTGTCCATTGTTAGTTTCAGGAGGTAATGAGTTAACAGTTAACTCTTCCTGCAAATTTCACAAAGTTGCTTACTGAGGTTAGAGCATCAATGAGAGCTTTGCACTGTACAACATCCTGCGTCAGCTGTTCTCTAACTGTCATTTCTGCCTGCAGTCTTATATCACATTCCTTTAGGTATCTTGTCAGTTTGGTCACAGAGTCCACCAGGGCCAGGGTATAGCCAGAGAAGGATTCCTGTCTCTGTCTTTCTGCTGGTGCTCGCCGGCCTGTCTGCCTCTCATAGTCACATATTTCATCTTCAAGTCCTTCCAGTACCTGCATTAGTAACAAGAGGGTCATGATCGCCCTGAATTGCTCACCTGGTAGCCCAGGGTTAGTTTGTATTTAGCTTTCACTGAAGTCATTACTCACTGGCGGCCATGTTTTTCAAGCTAGTAAATATTATTTTTTCAATAAAAAAAGAATTTTCAGACAAGTGCTCTCAGACAAGAAGATTTTTTTTTTTAAATTTCATTATAGCTACCATAGGTAAACTTGTCCCTATAGCACTAGATGCCATTCTTTTTAAGCTATGAAAACTAGTTTATGAAATCTAGTAGAGGGTCACCCTAGGTATGTGTAAAATTATTTTCAATTCAAACCAGCAGTTACAGACAAGAAGACTTTTAAAGTTTTCACCATAAGCCATTATAGCTAAAATTAACCCATTCAGTATATATGACTAACTATAGTTTATTAGTTTCATACTTTAAATCAGCCAAAACAGTTGAGCTTCTGTAGTTATATTCATTTTTATGAAACAGTTTCATACAGTAAAAACTGTTTTCAATGGCCACTTAATGAATTAGCGCAAAGAACAGATAACTATTAAATGCTCCAATGCTCCTATAGAAGATGTCTGCTTTTCTTTTATCCTGCATTAAGTAGCTGTTTTTAAGATATGATCACTTCTTTTGCAAAGCCACCAAACAAACTGACCTTCCTGAGATCCTGAAGGCTGAAGTTTGCAGACCTCTCCTCCGGTTCAGGTTTTGGGATCCGTCTTTTTGTTTTGTTTACTTTGTCTGTGTTGTTAATGGCTGACTTTGGAGGTCGTAATATCTCTATTGACTCATTAGGATCATTCTTGGTTGGTGTAAAGGTGCCATCTGAATACCATATAATATATATAATTCTAAATATAATAAGAATTCATGAATTAATACATATCACCTATAAGGTAATGCCAAGTTTGGTTTCTATGAGGCAAGTCATTGATGTTACCCCAGAGTTATGGACAGATATATAAACTAACAAACACAAAGGGGACTAATAGATTGCCAGTTCTTATGCCAGGCTCAGTGTTTAAAAAGCGTTTGAGTTGGAGTCTGAATTCGTTCTCAAGCATTTGTTTGGTCAGATTTGAGCCTAGGCTCAAATCTGACCAATCAAATGCTTGAGAATGATTTTAGACTCAACTCAAACGCTTTATAAGCATGGACCCAGTTCTTATGCAGTTTTTCATTTTTTGTTTCTCCATTGGTCACAAATGCTGCATGTATAAATAAAATTTATAAAGTACAGACACAATCATACTAACTTGAACGGAATCAACTATAAAAATCATCATATATACTTAACCCATTACCCCATAAATGCACCTTTTTACAACTTTTGTTTACCCATTGAAGAAAAGACTCAGGAATACAGTCATGAGTACATACTATGTGAAATATTTTCTATGTTCCAGCAGATGGAAGCTTACAGCAGACTGAAAGTTAATGCACATTCTGCTTTACTTTCAATCTGCTTTAAGTGGTCACCTTCATAATTAGAAACAAGCTATGAGGTAATGGGTTAAAAGTAAGCAAATTAAGGCTGTGGACTCCTAAGAGATCCGATCAAAATCTCTACTCTACATACAACAATACGGTTTTCATCAACTGATGGCCATTCCAAACCATGCTTTCTGTTTTACTGTCACCTTGCTTGAAGCAGTCACCAATCTTAAGCACCTAGTAATTAACACAATTTAGTGGATGTAATAGAGAGGTTTTACTGTAATTTGACAGAAAGTTTACCTTGTGAAGCAAATTTTGAGAGGTTTGTCTGATCAGGCAGCTGAGAACTGTGAACATTTCCAGCTAGTCGACTAGTCAGTCCCTGACCTAGGTGACTGAGGCCAGCCTGACCACTGATGGTACTCAGTGTATTATTCTTCTCCTCAGCCTCAACAAACTGCTGGAACCTCTGCATGTTCATCTTTGGTTGATATCGCAACGGTTGCTGCGGGGAGTCCTCTTCTGAAAATTACAACACAGATATTTAGCTGCACATACAGTCAAAACTCGATACTACGAACTCGCTTAAATCGATCTTACCAGTATTTCGTAAGTTCAATTTTGATGTTGATCTCATTCAAGTCGAATATACCCATATTTCAAAGTTAAAACATGGCTCAGCCACGTTTTAACTTTGAAATATGGGTATGTTCGAAGTAAAGCGAGTTCGTAGAATCGAGTTTTTACTGTATATAGGATTTTTAAATAGAATACTTGGCCAGACAAATGGGTTTTATTGGGGTACTCTAGCTTTCTCCAACAGAAATGACCACATCGCTAAAATTTGAGCCATTGTAAAAGATGAACTATCCTGTTTATTTACCCAAAATACAACACAACACCAGTTTTTAGTTTTATCATTTTATATAAACTAATTATTATTAATTTGCCTTTAGGGTTCATGCAGCAGACATAAGTTGGCATAATATAAGTATAAAACGTTTGCTGTCTAAATCCCAACACTGAACCCTGATTCCCGTGCTAAGACGAATGTAAGAACGAAATCACTCTGTATGTGCAGGCTGAGAGGCAAGTAATGCTTGCCCATATGAGTCATGTCAGATTTTACCTGAGCACATCGCAGAGTAACTGTAAAGTCTTAACTAAGTGTGAAGTGCATCCTGACGTTCCTAATCGGGGCAAGAAATGTTTGCCTAGGAGAGGATGGGTCATTTGAATCATAGCACGTGCACCCCAGAACACTGCCGGGCCAATAGACAGCAACTGTCCCATGCTTGGGAGAGAATGAAATGGTAGAAATACCATGATAAAATGCCAAATTATGCAGATGTATACAGCTGCATAAACCCCAAGAATGGTTAATAACAAATATAAATTCTAACACCTCGTGCATACTCTACATAAACAAAGAAGGAACGGAACTATGTTTTAATTCTCTATAAAACATGCACACCCTGTAACAACTTAAAAGACATAATATGGCTTCAATAATTTGTGCACCATGAAATGTAGCACAGTTGTGTCGGTGCAAATTGTAGTTTAAGAATTGAAATAATAAATTCATACCAGTGTATTATCGTGCAATAGAACACGGGTAGTCGTTGAGATGTTGGCAATTAAATCACTCGGCCTACAGCCTTGTGATTGAATTACTACTCATCTCAACTCTTACTTGTGTTCTATTGCACAATAATGAATTTATTATTTCTAAAATAAACTAGAGCTATCACTAAAGGTGATTGATACCCCCACTCCAAACTGACCTGTCACAAACAGCACAATGACATGTAGAAAGAATAATACATGCATTTAAGGAACTAAATTTCAAGTTGAAAAGGGGCATAATTCTGTCAAATTTTATGCAAGAGTTGTCACACTTGAAGAAAAGTGTCACAGTACAACACTAATAATGTGTACCAAGTTTGAAGACAATGTCATGAATAGTTTTCAAGAAAATGGCATGTTCAAAGAAAAAATTCTCAATTAATAGACAAAAAAATCAAGATAAGGATGTCGGCCTGTCTTTTTGAGCATTATGAAATTTCCGAATAATTTTACGAACTCGTTTTCAAAAAAATGGTAAGAACTCATTTTTGGTGAATGCATACAGTAATAAAACACTATTTTCCCGGGAAAAAATTGGATTTTCGTTCCGGAAAGGACTTTTTAAGTTTTATGTCCTATTTGTAGTTAACAGCATACACTGTTTTCATAGGTAGGTTGTATTTTGTTACATCCGATTTCATTTCAATTTCTCAGAATATAAGCATGAAATTTTCATGGTAGTACAGTTTTAGTATAAATTATAGATAACTCAATAGATAAAATGAAAATTTTTGGAAAAAAATTATTTTTGGTAAAAGTACACAAAAAATTGAAAAAATGAGAAAAATGGATTTTTTAGATAAAATGATCTATATCTTTTTTAAAAGGTACGGGACCCTGTGTTTTTATTTGCTATTTCACTAAAAAAAATTGTTTGCAAGGATAAAAACAACAAATAAAAAATTTGGTATTTAGTTTGCTACATTTTCACAGTGCCTTATTCTCCCATTATAAAAAAGTGGGTGGGGTAAATTTTACTCCTTTCTGGTGAAATCAAATATTTTTATTTTGGATCTTGAAAAAACATTATTTTCAGGGTTTATTCTTACTATGGTAATATAAATTAGGATACTTTTGGTACAAATAGATTGTTTAAATAAAGATTGAAAAACCGTAGTACAAAAAAGTAGGAGTTTTTATGAAGCTTCAATTTTAGGGGGGTAGCCTTGAAAAATCTCAAATTGTGAAAAAGAAAGGTCCGGTACCCCCACTTTTTTCACCAGTTTTGTCATAGAAACTAATTTTACTATCAGTATGCAAAGTTTGAAGAATTTGGTATTTACTTTACCAAGGTGCACCTACCCCCTTAAAAAGGGGCATAATTCTGTCAAATTTGGTGCAAGAGTTATGAAACATGTTAATGAGTGTCCCCAAATAACATTGATAATGTATACCAAGTTTGAAGATTGTATCATAAACAGTTTTCAAGAAAAAGGCAAATGTCCCGGAAAAACGCGACGGACGGACGGACAAGGCATTTCCTATATAGCCCCCACCACTAGTGGTGGGGGTATAATAAAGGTTTCTTTTTTAAAAACATGTCTATTTATTGATTTATGACAGTAAGCAGCTGACTTTAATACATCTTCATTTTAGCACATAAATTTCATACATAGTACACATTTTCTGGAAAAAGGAGAAACAGTAGTTTATGTTAGAATACAAACACATTTCAATTCAATTTTCCAAAGGTTTGGATTGGATTGTTTTTTAACATCTGTTTCTGCCATCTATTGGCTATTTGGACGCCCAAGAATGAGGGAGCAGTGGATATAGAGAATCCTTGGGCCAGGATACCCGTAAGTATGCCCTACACTTATTATGTAAAGCAGTGATACATTGGACCTCCGTTTCATAAAAAAAGCGAGAGGAAATAAAGCAGTAGTTTTATGTTCTTATAAACAAACATTATATTCAGCCTGCTTTAACCCATTACCCCATAAATACGCCTTTTGACGCCATTAATTTATTCCTCTACTGAAGAAAATAGTTCCCATGTATACTGTTACAAATAAGAATCACAAGAAATATTTTCTATATTCTAGCAGATAATAGCTTAAAGCAGGCTGAAAGTAAAGCAGAATGCGCCTTAAGGCGCATTATGCTTTACTTTCAACGTGCTTTAAGTGGTCACCTGGTTTTCAAACTAAGAACAGGCTATGGGGTTATGGGTTAAGGAAGGAAGCATGCCAGGTTCCTTTTCATTATGGTAGAGACATGAAAACGCTCTGAGGAATAAGCAAACGTTTGTATTGGGGAAAGGTTTAACGCTATGCATGCTGGGTATTTTTTTTCATCTACAACAATTGTCTTCTGCTACTGTTCTACAAACACGATTTTCTAAATTTCTTTTCAAAACATAGAGTATCAAACAGTTTGGATCCTGATGAGATGTCATTCTATGAGATGTCCGCATCAGGAAACAAACTGTTTGCAAAGGTTATCATAGTTTTGCCTCTAGCATGCAAAGAGTTAACACATTTAACCCTAGCGACGAGTATAGTCCTCATTTACAAACAGTGTACCTGTGATGATTACACTTGTCCTATGCAAACAGTGTAGATCCTGATCAGAGGGCTCCTCAAGGAGCCCTCTGATCAGGGTCTACACTGTTTGCCATTTTGAAATATATTGTTAAAATCATCCCTAAATAGTCAAAAATGAAACATACTTATTAAGAACTTGGAATTGTCGATTAAATGTTTCAGGGGTGAATGGGTTAATGAGAATGTCACCTGATTCTGTTTCCTGAAGATCATTCAGAGCTGACCCATCCATCATGGAGTCACTGAGAAGTTCAGACCTTGTCTTCTTGTCTGGTGGCAGCCTTATCAAGGACGAAGCTACATCAGCTTTCTCTACATTTGGAGCTGCTGTCACAGAGGGAAAACCAGCAAATCGCTGAAGATATATGAAATAACAATGGTTAGGATTACATATCACAAATCAGCTTTACTTTTGCACAAGCTGATAGGAAAAAGTATGTTATCAATACTTTTAGGGGACAAAAGTCATGTAGGTGAATAGGTTTGGGGACAAATTAATTGATGAAATTAAAATCAAATGTAAGCTAGTCTGGCAAACACATTTTCGGCCATTTCAAGTTTTTGTACTTAATAAGCAAGCAGCATTTAAAATCCGTTTTTTTCTTACATTGTTGTGGGGCATCAAAATAAAAGGCAGAAACATTTGAGTCGAAATTATATGCAGAGATATCTTTGTTTGAAAACTTGTACAGTTCATAAAGAATATAACGAAGCAATTCTTAAATAATGCATTGTTTAACCCATTATCCCATGAAACTTCCAATGGACAATTCCTGTTTGCCATAAAGGCTGACCCATTTTAGACTATTTATAGTTATTTTTATAATGTTTTGAAAAATAAGAAACAGTGAAGTCCCTGATCAGAGTCCTGTAGGAGCCCTCTGATCAGGGACTTCACTGTTTGCATAGGACAAGACTTTAGTGTACTCTTAACATGTACTTTTTTGAAAGGATGCATATATGCATCACTAGGGCACAATGGGTTAATAAATGTGTAGCATTAATATGAATATACATATCCACTGTAATCAATCATTATCTTAGAATGTTAATATATCATTAAATTGTTAAACTCTTTAATTACCAATCATTATCTTAGAATGTTAATATATCATAAAAGTCTTTAATTACCCGAGGGTCATCACCAAACAGATCCTTGACCACTGCCATCATAGTATCAGATTTTTCAAGAACATCCTGAAACTGTACAATCAAGTGAATGGTCAGCACTATCAAATCCACATACCTCTCTGGATCAACATATCAGTTAGACAGAAAGTTTGGCTTCTATCTGCTGCAAAACAATAATGCAGTATGTTCCTTACTAAGGTTTCTATATCACTGAAGCAAGACTACAGAATTGCAATGACAAATACAAAGTGTAATAAAATTCCCATTTAACCTATATCACGTAAACATTTTATATGCCTATAATAAAAAAATAATCACTATTTTGTTAATTTAAGACATAGTTCTGCAGAACCTCAGTCATACATAGTTTCTGTCAAAACTTGACATTGTTTATGGTATTGTCATCACAAATGTCATTATCAGGAGTCCAGCTTCAGTCAGCACTTTCAACAGAGCTGGGCCTGAGCTAAAATATCTATATACTAGTGTACTACTGAAAATTATGCATGGCTTTAATACACTGGGTTTTAACCCAGTACCCCATAATTACCAGTTTTACGCCTTTAATTAATTCCTCTTCTGAAGAAAATAGTTCCAATTTATACTGCCACAAATAAAAATCATAAGAAATATTTTCTATATTCTAGCAGATAATAGCTTAAAGTAGGCTGAAAGTAAAGCAGAATGCGCCTTAAGGCACATTCTGCTTTACTTTCAACCTGCTTTAAATGGTCACATATAGTCAAAACTAGAAACAGGCTATGGGGTAATGGGTTAAGTGATAAATGCATATACCTGTCTCTGGTCATACAGCACTTCTTTCATAATGGCAAGCTTTCTGGCTTGTGCACTTGTCTTCAATGGACTGGACCTTTTTCCTAAAATAAAACTAGAAATGTGAATGTAAGACATGGATGCCCCATGGCATGCTTGATCATTAATTCAAACACTTTATTAGTCCATAGCTGACCAACAAGGTCAAGAACTCAAGGTCATCAACTTTACCTATGATGCAACATGTACTCATTGAGACACATGATCATGTGTAGGTGTATGACCCTAGCTTAAGTACTCAGTTCATAACATGAATTTAACTCAGAAACATACTCATTTGGACGTATGTATTGACTCAATGAACTGACAAACAGACAAGAGTAACATTATGTGCCCTGCACCACTTCATGTCAGCAGGGATCCAAATAAGGAGAGTATTTCGAAAACTAAAATCTTTATTTCTGCTTTAAACCCTATGGTGTTACATCTCATTAGAATCGTCTCGAAGAGATTTAGTGCTGAAATGGGTAAGAAAACTTTGGATTTGTTCAGTTCACTCCCTCTTATCTGAAGCCCTGCGTTGGGCATAAAAATACTTTCATATCATATGCTTTAATTTATACTTTCCAATTCTTTTAGTAAGGCTGCCAAAAATACAGCAGCATTATTCTTTTTTTCACATGTTAGGGAACATGGAAATAGGGACTTTTAAGAAGGGGAGACAATCACATGAACATGTAATAGACGGGTATCTTAGTGATTTAGAATTGTATAGAAAAGATAATGAACTGTACAGCCAAATACATGTATACTTCCAAAGATATGGAGAAATAAAAGAACAAAATAAAAACTTATGTTTGAAGTGCAAATATTTTTCATTATGATACAGTGGAGAAAACGTTATTCTTTCCCAATTAACGCATTTACGCTAAAACAATTATTTCCATTGCAAACAGTTTGGTGCCAGATCAGACGCCGGGTAACCCGGCGTCTGATCCGGCACCAAACTGTTTGCCACTCAGTTTAAAATGAGTCTTCAAAATTGTCAAAAAAGTGTCATTTTACTCATTTTAATGCCCTGCGTTTGCGTTTCGTTTGCGTTTAAACGGGAAAGAATAACGTTTTCTTCACTGTAATGAGATAAAAGAAACTGATACCCTTGTGAGATGAGGCTGGTCCTTTGTTGATGTGTGTGCTGATGGCATGTTTAGACTTATGACTTGACTTACGGTAAGCCTGAAAAAAAAGTAAACATGGGCTCTTAATCCTTTACCCCATACCCTGTTCCTAGTTTTGATGACAGGTAATCACTTAAAGCCAGTTGAAAGTAAAGCAGAATGCAACTTAATGCATATTTTGCATTACCTTCAGCCTGCTTTAAAGGGACTCTCAACCAAATGGTGTATTTACAAAATTAAAAGAAAATACTCAAATAAAAGCAAATTTGTAGCATTATTGTGCATCTAGCATTAAACAAATATGATCAGTCTAAAAACATCCTCAAGAAAAGTCATCAATTCTTAGGGTTTTTTTTAGCTATTTTCTATTGCTTTTTCAACTCCTTCGAAAGACGGAGTGAATCCATTTTGACTCAATTGAAACCGTTTGTGCATGAAGTAGTTTATATTGATCGCAGTATATTGAATAGTTCGCTTAGGTCAACGGGTTAAGCGTGTGTCTTTTACACCCTCGCATGCTGGGTCGCCGGTTCAAATCCCACCAGAGCCAAATTTGTTTTTTCATTGAAATGCATTTTTTTAAACAGAATTTGTTATCCTTCAACTAATATTTACTTATTTATAAAAGCGTATGACATACATTTAGAAAATTACTACTTTTTTTGCTAAATCTGGTTGCCAGTCTCTTTAAGCTACAAACTGCTAGGATATTCTTATTGTAAATATCCATGCCTGTAAAAAACTATTGATGATAAATACTATAAATGATTTGCACTGATGATCTTTTTCCATAGAACATGTGTACTGTTCTTTTGTAGAGGACTTGTATATGTTCTGCTAGTGCTAGGGTTTAATGGGTTAATATACAGTCAGATCATTCTATATAGATTAACAATATACATGTACAGTCGAAACTCGATACTTCGAACTCACGTCGAAAATACCCATATTTCAAAGTTAAAAGCCACGTTATAACTTTGAAATATAGGTATGTTCCACTTAAGCGAGATCGAAGTATCGAAAGTCAACTTATGAAATACTGATACGATCATTTAAAGCGAGTTCAAAGTATCGAGTTTTGACTGTAATGGAATATTCAGCATCCAGCATAAAACATTGGGGAAAAACTAGTAACCAGTGTACAATATAACTGTTGTCTATATTCTAGTCACTATAAGGGTAGTTTTTCAAAAACTAAAATCTTTATTTCTGAATTAAACCCCATGGTGTCACTACTAATGAGTAGTAACAGTAACACCATAGGATTTGGTGCTGAAATGAGTGAGAAAATGTTTGATTTGTTGAAATAACTCCCTCTTATCTGGAGCCCTGATTACACATTTAATTAATTCATCCACTGAAGGAAACAGTTTAATTAACAGTAATGAATGTGTAACATAAATATTTACTATTTATCCTGGTAGATGTGAGATGGTAGCTTAAAGAAGGCTGAAAGTAAAGCAGAGTGCATGATAAGGTGCATTCTGCTTTACATTCAACCTGTTTTAAGTGGCCACCTATATTCAAAACGAAGAAACAGGCTATTAGGGTAAAACTGTACAAAGTAAAAGTGATGTGATTTTGGACATAATCACAAAATGTTTTGACATCAGAAATACAGCTATGCACTATGCAGTATTAATTCCTCTCTATTACGATTATATATCCAAAAATCTACATATTCCAGGGCTCCAGATAAGGGGGGTATTTCAAAAACTAAAATCTTTATTTCTCAATTAAACCCTATGGTGTCACTACTCATTAGAATCGTCTCTTGGAGACGATTCTAATGAGTAGTAATACCATAGGATTTGGTGGTAAAATGAGTGAAAAAGTGTTGGATTTGTTCAATTTACCCCCTCTTATCTGGAGCCCTGATATTCGTATAAATACCTTTTTTCGTATGGGCAACATGTATACTGGTACCTTGTATTAACTGCATTTTGTACATGTATATGAAAGTATATTTTGACTGATTTTGTACATGTATATGAAAGTATATTAAGACTGATTTTGTAACGAGATTATAAATAATGTTACTCTTGTAAAAGAGTAAAATGTTCAGTTATTAGTGCCATAAAGCCATTTGATTCAATAAACAAGATGTGTTTGTTAAAGAAATAAGTGTAAGTTTGACTTGATCAGGTTTATGTTATTAGGGTTGGTCTGTATATCTTATAGTAAAATCTCTATGAACTTTTCAATACTACATTGTACTTACAATTTCATCTGGTGTAGCCTTGTATGCTGTTAGATCATTAAGTGTGTCCTGCAAATGAAAAATTGTACTGTACAACAGAGCTCCAGATAAGGGGAGTATTTCAAGAACTAAAATCTTTAGTTCTGCATTACCTGTAAACCCTATGGTGTCACTATTCATTAGAATTGTCTCTTGGAGACGATTCTAATGAATAGTGACACCGTAGGATTTGGTGCTAAAATGAGTGAGAAAATGTAAAATTTGTTCAGTTTGCTGTACAACCTCTCTTCAGCAACCATCCAGTTAAGAAGAACTGGGATATTTACTCTTTGCATGCTGGGTAATTTTTTCATTTAAAACAATTTCCGTCTGCTATTGTTCTAAAAATAAAACTTCCTAAATTTCTTTTTTAAACAGGGTCAGAATGTCGAAAAGTGGATCCTGATGAGACACACTGGGTAACGCAGCTTCTCATCAGGATCCAAACTGTTTACAAATGTAACCATTGTGGGACATATCTACCACTAACAGCCTTGGCTGCTTAATGCAGGATGAAGTACTGCAAGAATCTCTTATAGGAGCATTTTGCACTACTTCATCCAACAATAACTCGAATAAGCTGCCAAATCATTTTATAAAAAGAAAGGTTGCAATGCCACAAAACCAGGTTTTTAAGGTATTACTAACTAGTCCCAAGCTAAGTCTTAATGTTAAGCGTGTTAAATACAAAGTTGGCTATAATTGGTCTCTTCATTTTGAAGTTATTTACCAGAATTTTTTTTTCAATTTTAAGTAACAGTGACCATAACATTCAAGTTAAAATAAAATATTTGTCATAATTGCCAAACATTTTATTTTCTATTTTAAGTAACAGTGACCTTGACCATAACCCGTTGACTCCCAAATACAATCTCAAGCTTAGTCTTTAAGTAAGCTAGCTACATACCAATTTTGGTCAAAATATATTTATCTAAAGTTATTGATGCAACCCCTCTGTTTGAGGTTGTCCACCCACCAATCAGCCTGTCCTCTCATCTGCCCAAAGAAGTACCCCAATCTAATTACAGTGCTCCCTCTCTACAAAAACACCCAATGGGAACAAAAATTGTATGAGTTGTTCGGAAGGAGTTATTATAGGGAGGGAAATTGGTTCACCTTTGCAAACAGCTTGAATCCGGATCAAGCGCTGCATAATGTGGCGTCTGATCTTGATTCAAGCTGTTTGTCACTCATAATTAAGTTTTTTTTCTGTCAAAATGTCCAATATGTTACTTTGACAAAAACAGCAGACAACTTCTTTAAGCAGACGATAATACAGCAGTAAAAGCGTTAGACACAATTGTCCTGTTTAGGGAACTACGACAAGAGTCGTTGTAAGGAGTGAGTTGTTGTTAGGAGGGCCGTTGTAGGGAGGGAGTACTGTTTCAGGTTTTATTACTATGATAACCCTTGAAAACAGTCTGGATAGAGATGAGATCATGATCCAAACCGTTTGACACGCTTACCCTATTAGAAAGATTTTTTTAGACATTTCAAATGATAGAACTTAACGAGATGACAATTGTTGCAGAAGAAGAATTTACTTAATATTCCAAAGTTAACCTCCCACTTACATCCCATGCTTTCTTCTTTGGGATTCTTTTCCTCTGTGGATGACAACTTTTCCGTTTTATATTCACAAAAGACATCTGAAATGACAATAACATCAGCTTAAAATGTGTGTTCTACAACCTAGCCTACACTTTGAATTGCACCAGTATTGTCTTGGAAAGAAGTTTAAAATAAACAGTAATAACAAATTCTAGTTTTCATACTATTATTTATGATTAGATGCGAATCTTGTGTGTCTGTTTTATGATAAAGCCTCACGCTTGACAGAAATTAATTAAATCTACAGTTTTTCTCCTTTCTTTCTACAACACTGAGCTAAAACATTTATTTACACGGTAAACACAACTGTGCTTCAAAAACAAAAGCAATAAAGATTCCAGAGAGCGGTAAAATTTTAAATTAACTGAAAATCTGCCCCATTGACAAGGGTTTGCACAGCCTATGGTTTCCTCTTCTAAAAGTCATGTATTCACAATGAAGGTAGTGCCGGGCTCAAGTCATTTGTTTACACAGACATATGTGATGTTATACTGTATACATCGCTGTCCAATTAAATGGCTTCTTACATATCAACACCTCATCGTTTGAACTTGAAGCATGTCGGCTTCCTAAAAAAGATCGTCGGAACATAAAATACCAGATTTCAGACGTGTTACTTAGTTTTGAAGATAAAAAATATTGGTCAGTAATAAGTTAGAGTTAAGTGTCACAGTTACATGCTTGCGGTGTTAATGTTACTGTTATGTTTTTTGGCTACAATGGCCAGTTTAGTCTTGAGAGTTGACTGTGCACCCCCTTGTCAGTGGGGCAGATTTTCAACGAATTTAAAAGTTAACGACTCTGTGGCATCTAGACTGCCTTTGTTGTTGACCAACAGTTGTGTTTATGTAGCCGGGTAGAGATTATAGTGAAATGGTTGAATGGCTTTGCTGGGTGACTCTAGATCTGTAACTCAGTGGATAGAGCATTGGCATGGTAAGGCAGAGGTCCTGGGTTCGAGTCCGAGTTTAGTCACAACTTTTTCACCAGGTTACATTTACCTTGTAGATAAATGTTTTAGGTCTCTGTTGCAGAAAGAATCGGGAGAAAAAACTGTAAATTTAGAAAAGATACAGAGCTTTCTTAAAGGGTGTGAGTGACGGGCAATACAGAAATAAAATCCCTTGTTTAAAAAATTCGTGATAGGAGTGTCAGAAGTCAAATTTAGGGCCCCTATGGGCTAAACGAGTCTTTAGCGACACTTGTCTGTTCTTGTTTTCAGGCCTGTTCCTAGATTAAATAATCAAGTACACAAAAGTATGAATACAACGCTCATTTTATAGTTAAGTATTAATTCGGACAATTAATAAATGCACGTGTCAAAGGGTATTCGTTTACCCTTTGGATACTGAAATCGATTTATTCAATATTATGGTGATTTTGTCGTTGAAATTTCCTACGATGCCGCCATTTGTAAATACCGAGCTTTCTGGATTTTGATTGGACAATCGGAAAGGCGAGATCACTCTAGTTAAGTTCGTAAACTGTCGGATAGATCTATAGTTTGTTTCATAATGGGCGATCTAGGGTACTAGGTAAAAGACAGGCGCTTAGGAGGCACAAAGCAATAAAGAACAACTAGACAGGCGGAAGGCAGGCGTCGGTAAGATTATATAGTGGCCAACGGGCCGTGACTTACCTGGATGATACCGGTCTATATGGGTGATGTATATATGGGTGTGGTGTGTTACTCAGGGTTTGCAGAATTTAATCTGGTAATCACTGTTGATTATATAGAGGATAATTGGTTTTTTTCAGTATAAGATAGAAATTTAATCCATTGAGTGAACATCAGACGTTATATTTTCACGAGTGGCTTTTAAGCCACTTTTAAAAGACAATTGTTAAAGCGAAAGTACATGATTTACCCCGTGTTGAGCCCCAAGTTTATATCAAACACATTTTCGAAACAGTTTCCCGTATGATGACGTCACTAATGTATTGATTTGACGTCATCCGAATTACATCATTGCTCCCGATTTTGGATTCGTGTTCTTCCGTTGAGTGGTTCGCGACAAATCGGACTGCCGGAATTTAACGATAAGACACGATTGACCACGATTCTTGGGGAGCCCTACGGGGAACATTCATAATAAAGCGATTGGTGATAATCCACTGCATTGGATTAGTACCGATTACCAAGTGATAATCCACTGCTATTTCGTGGTAATCCACCGAAAAGCATAAATAAATATAATTATCACATAAAGCTGACTCTGGGAGTGTTATAAAGCCATCCAATAAACTATAGTGAAATATCAATATTTGGGCTCCGGCCCTACTAGTTCGTCCACGAGCGCTGCATGGCGCGGGGCGCCAACTGACGTCATTTGCCATGGCGTTACTGTAAACAATGTCAAGTTTTGGCGGAAAATATATATGTTTATGTGATAAATAGGATCTAACATTCGTGCTCATTATTTATCATTCTTAATAAACTCGTTGACTAAAATAAATATAACGCTCGCCAAGGCTCGCGTCATATGGTTTTAGTCAACTCGTTTATTAAAAATGATAATTAATGAGCACTAGTGTAAGATCCTTTATTTACGAAAGAATAATTATTTTATTTTTTTTGATAATGAACAATTGAAATCATGATTTTTTTGTATTTGTATTTAAAAAATAACCCAAGAATTAAAATATGATTTATCAGGAAATGTGTTAAAATCAATTTCGAACCTTTCCTATAGAAATATTTAAGTAACAGGTGAGATAGGCAGGCGAGCAATAAACTAAGAACAACTTGATTTACCTTTGATTTACCTTTGACGTCTGGTCGAGAATAAGCCTTTGGCTTGTAAAGACCCTCTTATATCCATGGTTTTCTCTACTGTTCCGGTTATGAATATATACATATTTTAAAACTCGTATCTGAATTTATTTGATTTGTCCTTCCAGGCAACGTTCAGATTAGATTTAAAATTATTTACACTGTTGCTGTTCACTGTAACACTGGGTAATGAGTTCCAAGGATTTGCACACCTAGCACTGAACGAGTTCATTGAGCTTTTATAGTTATAGTGGCGTTTGATTATCTTTTTATTGTGACCTCTTGTTATCTGGTCTTCATTTGTACATATAGATTGCAGATTTACATTATCATATTTTTCCATAATCTTGAATAGCTGAATCATATCTTGCCTTTCCCTTCTGTATATCAATGTTGGAAGACCTAATTGTTTGAGCCTTTCCTCATAGGATAGATGAGAAATGACTTTAACTAGTTTAGTTGCTCGTCGTTGAACTTGCTCTATAGATATTATGTCCTTTTTCAACCAAGGTGACCATATTACAGTTGCATATTCTAATGTAGGTCTAATTCAGGATTCATACAGGATCAAAAACATTTCTCTGTCCATATATTCAAAACTTCTTCTTATTAACCCCAATCTTTGATTAGCTTTCTTCACAATATTTGAAATATGTGTGTTGAATTTCATTTGGTTATCAAATGTTACACCAAGATCTTTTTCCTCTGTTGTTTGCATGATAGCTATTTCCTCATTTTCAGAGTTCATTGTATAAACATGATTTGGGTTTTTACGTCCAATATGCATAGCTTTGCATTTTCCAGCATTAAATTTGAGTTGCCATCTGTCCGACCATTGTGCTAAACTGTTAAGGTCTATCTGCAAAAGTTCTGTATCTTCTTCCTTGTCAACTTTAGAATATATCTTTGTGTCGTCAGCAAATAATTTAACTGTTGAATTTACTACATCTGGTAGGTCGTTTATGAATATCAAAAAAAGAATAGGTCCCAAAATAGATCCTTGAGGGATTCCACTGATCACATCTGATTTCACTGATCTAACATTTCCTATTCTGACTGATTGGCTTCTATTCATCAAGAAATTTTCAACCCAAGAGAGGACTTGACCCCGAATACCATAACTCTGCAACTTTTTCAATAATCTTTGGTGAGGGACAGTGTCAAAAGCTTTGCTAAAGTCTAAATAAATGCAGTCCAAGTTCTCTCCACTATCTAATATCTCTATCCAGTCTTCCATTACTTCTAATAGTTGCGTCACACAAGATCGTTTATTTCTAAATCCGTGTTGATGGACAGTGAAAAGGTCATTAGTGTTCATGTGATGTAAAATATTATCTCTAACGATGGATTCTAACACTTTGCAAACTATACTTGTAAGACTCACAGGTCTGAAATTTTCTGTCTTCTTCCTACTTCCTTTTTTGTGCAAGGGTACAACAACTGCATTTTTCCAATCTGAGGGTAAATAACCTTCATCTATTGTCTTTGTGAAAAGTTTTGCCAAAAAATCGCTGAGTACATCTGCATTTTCTTTAAGTATCATGGGATGCATCTGATCGTCCCCTGGTGATTTCGACGAGTTCAAGTTGAGCAACTTTTTCTCCACTATTTCTTTGGTCACAACTATATTCGTAAGCTCGTTACTGAACACATGGTCATCAACTTGGGGGATATACTCCAAATTTTCTTTTGTAAAAACACTTGTGAAGAACTCATTGAAAAGTCTGGCTTTCTCTGTAACATCATTGGTCATACAACCATCGCCCGTTTCTAATTCTCCAATTGTTGATTTTGTTTTACTTTTACTTCTGATATACTTCCAGAAGGATTTGGAATCTTCCTTGATGTTATCACACAGTTTTTTCTCAAAGTTTCTTTTTGCTTCTCTGCATTTATTATTAGCCGAGTTGCGTTTTTCTTGGTAGATAGTGTAATTATTTGAGTTTTTGCAGTTAACATATTTTTTCCATGCTTTACCTTTGGAATTTATTGCACTCATTGTATCTTTGGTGACCCATAACTTTTTCGTGCGGTTACTGGATTTTTTCTTTGGTATGCAACTTTCAGCAGCTTCTTCAACACACTGTTTAAAATAACACCACATGCTGTCTATATCCTCATCTTCGTGCCCCTGCCAGTTCTGTTTATTTAATAATTGTCTCATTTTATCGTAATCACCTTTGTAGTAAACATATCTCTTCGATGTTTCTTCCTGAATTTCAGTATAACAATTAAACTGGAAAGTCATTGAAATGTGGTCACTTTTACCTAGCGGTGGTAAATATTCAATGTGTTCAATCATCTGTTCCTCGTTGGTGAATATTAAGTCAAGAATGCTGGGAATATTACCTTCTCTGTACCTAGTAGGGTCACGAACATGTTGATAAAGATAACTGTCGTTAACACTTTCTAAAAAGGCATCTACCTCTTGGTTATTTGAAATATTATCCATCACCCCCCAATCGACTTCTTTATAATTAAAGTCACCCGCTATTAATATATGCGTGTCCCTTTGCTCTGATGCTTTGATTAACAGTTTGTTTAGGTTGATATTATTGTTCTGATCTGATGATGGACTTCGGTATATTGCACCTATTAAAAGAGTGTCTGTATTTGCCAACTTGATCCTGCACCACACAGATTCATTGTATTCACTGTTTGTCAATGTTTCTTCAAGATCAGCTTTTAAACTTACTTTTGTGTATATTGCTACTCCTCTTCCCTTATCCAAACTGGGAATGAATGAATTATAGCCGTCGAATGAAAACTCGCTTTCTTGGAGTTGAGATTTGTTTTTCGGGAAGATTTCAGTAAGCATTATCACGTCGAAAGATTGCTTTTCCATTAAATGAATCAACTCAGAACGTTTATTTAAAAGAGAGTCAACATTTGCATAAAAAAATCTTCAATCCGTTATATTTCCAGTTGTTAAAAAGGTTAAAACTATTGTCTGTGTTTTTAAAATCACATGTGAGAGGGGGAGTGCTCCCTTGCTACTCCCTCCGTGCGAGCCACCCTGGGAACGATTTTGCCGTTTCTTATTGTGTAATAAGTCATGCATTGATTTGGATGAATCAATGAAAAAAATTATCGTCTCAAGAGACCTATCCATCAAACAAAGGGAGGAGAACAAAAAATTAAGGGAAGACCTGTTAGAAGCCAACAGCGAGGGGAAGGCTTACACAATACGCAACGGAAAAATAGTCCCATTGATTAGGCAAGGATCTGCAATGCCTAATATGGCTATCAGTCATCGATAAAACTCTTTGCCGACGACACAAAGTTATATTCTTTAATTGAAAAAGAGGAAGATTGCCAGGCTTTACAAAAGGACCTAGACAGTCTCTCTTGTTGGTCTGATAGGTGGTTATTGAAGTTTAATGCAAAGAAGTGTAAGTCCATGCACATAGGAAGGAATAACCCTAAACACCAATACCATATGAAAGCAGAGGAGGAAGCTATTCTGTTAGAACAAACTCTACATGAGAAAGACATAGGGGTTACTTTCGATGAGAGAATGAAATTTGATGTACACATCACAAATATTGTTAATAAAGCAAATCAGCAATTGGGGCTTATAAGGAGAACTTTTGACTACATTGATAGAGTAATGTTTTTGACTTTATATAAATCGCTTGTGAGACCGCATTTAGAGTATGCTACAGTTATTTGGTCGCCTTGGTTAAGGAAAGATATTATTGCAATTGAGCAAGTTCAGCGCAGAGCAACTAGACTCGTTCGGGATATTCAACATCTATCTTATGAACAAAGACTAAAGGAACTAGGACTTCCAACTCTACTATACCGTCGTCAAAGACAAGACATGATTCAACTCTTTAAAATCCTCAACAAATATGATGAAATACACATGCCCAGTATCATTATCAACAATTCCAGTGTTACTCGGGGCCACGACCTCAGACTAGTGAAAAGTCATCATAAGTATAAAAGTACCATGAACTCATTTGTCCCAAGGAGTGTGAATAATTGGAACAACTTACCAGAACATTGCATTCATAGTAAAACAGTGAATAGTTTCAAGTCAGAACTAAATAATGCCTGGAAACAGAAAGATAACAAGTTTTTTATAACTTTTAAACTGGCGCACAACTGAGTGAATTTATGAAGGATATAAACGGGTCAACATAAGCATTGATGCTTCTACAAGACCTCTCATCAAAGGTAAATCAAAGGTAAATCAATTGTTCCCCTCTTTGTTCTTTTCTAGCAGTTCCAATCGCAGATTTTTGTTTTCTTCTCTTTCTCTACTGGACATGTCTCTTGTTATGACGATCTTCCTAAGATTTCCTAAGGACATACAATCTTTAATTTTCCTTGCACAATTTAGCATTGCTCTTAGTTCATGTTTGTTTGAGAAGGTAACTTTCATTACTGGAGTTTTATTTTGACTACCATCATTCACAAACTTTTGCTTTAGTCTATATACATTTTTCACTTGTGGCGAGCTATGTTACTTTTTAAGTTATTTTATTGGGTAAATTAGAAATAACAGGTAAGATTTAGTCTTTATAAAGCTTTATTCTGTGATTTGCACAAAGAAACTTGACATCAGTTAGCAGCTGACATTTATTAACGCCAAACTTTAAAACAAACTATAACTACACCGAGACTCCATACATGCGCCAAATTCATGCGCAGTAAACCATGCAATTGTGTACTGGAATTAACTGTTGGTAATCAGTGTATTATCGATAAATTTGCAGGTGTGTATAAGCTCCACATTGTAACACCTTGGTACATTACCTTTAGTACACTGTTAAGGAAGCTATAAATATACTTTATCAACGTAAAAAGCCCCCATTCGTAAATTTCTTCATCTATTTCTTATCGATTTTCACCGATATTCCCCTTTGTTCATGCTTACATCGTTCGATGCCGGTTATTGTTATGGTATGGTCCCACTTTCATTTTGGTACTCTCTATCTCGCAGGAGAGCACACTAATTTAACGTTCGTCTATAGGTAAGATTGATAGCATCAACAGAAACGCATTTTCTTATTCTTGTTTTGATCATGTCAAACTGTTTTGAAACATGGCTGCCAGTGTCATAGCCATATACACCATAAGAACTTCTTATTGGACGCTGACTTTGTGTCATCCAAATAGCTCATTTTATCCAAAAGCTATCTGTCTGTGGAACATGTCGCCCCACTGCCCATGAAGCAGGCACAGTTGACAATTCCAAAACAATTTTCAATTTGTCACTGTGCCAGATGTCATGTCTCTTCAGTATTGTAATTTGTATAAACAACAACAGCAACCAGTTTTAATCCTTGTGTAGCAGGAGTTACTTGGGTGTGTACAGGTAGCTGGTGGATGAGTCCTGGTCGGGCCACGATTTTTTCACTCATCCTGTTACATGTAGTTTGATGCCGTGACCACCTGTTGCATTGCATACCATGATGCCATTCAGGGCGAATCTCAGGAAAAAAGGGGGAGTAATGTAGCGGAGTTACTTGGGTGTACAGGTAACTGGTGGATAATCAACAAGTCCTAAACCGGGTGGCTCTGTAGCTCAAGTGGTTAGAGTGCTGGCTCGGTAAGCAAGAGACCCTGGGTTCAAGTCCCGGTCTGGCCACGATTTTTTCACTCAGTCCTGTTACACTTGGTTCCTGTTATTCAGAAGCTCCCATGATTCCGGAAGCATCACAAAAATGTTTGATATGGCGCAAATGCTATCTACTTACGTCATTGCAAAAAGCGGTTACAGTTTGGTATTGTAATGATCATGCAAACCGAGAGACCCAGCAACAAAAAACCCTGTTGATGCAAAGCATAAGCTCACACCAAGAGATGTTTGATGCGCTATATAATTGACTCACTTCCCAACATACAAGGATTTGGGAAGCCTCAGTTGCAAATACCAATGTACCACATACATGTACGTTACATAACTCTCCCCTCCGAGAAGTCTCAGACTCATCCCAAGACTTGGACCCTGGGAGAACCGCGAAAGTTACCTGTGAGGAGTACACTTGTCCTATGCAAACAGTGTTGACCCTGATCAGAGGGATCCTTAAGGAGCCCTCTGATCAGACAGGATATGCTATCTAGTTACAAAATGCCATTTTGAGGACAAACAAGTTGGCACTATATAGGACTGGTGCTATAGATTTAATACCAGGTAGATTCTGTTAATGCTGAGCTCTATTGATGTTACATAGCATCAGTCTTTATTTTGATACTTGAGTCATTTTCATTTATTGCAGCATCTACCAGCGGGGTCATTGACTTGGGGATAGTTCTGAATGAGGGCTAGATATGGCATCAGGTGATGGCAGTCCTATGACAACACCCCCTCCAGCTCCAGCTTATACACAGGACAACATACAAAGAATACAGCAGGTAGGATGGTTTTCTATAATGGCTTAAATCTTTGAGCCCTGGATGCAAGGCTCCAGATAAGGGGAGTATTTCAAAAATTTAAATCTTTATTTGTGCATTAAACCCTATGGCGTCAGTACTCATTAGAATTGTCTCTTTGAGACAATTCTTAAGAGTAGTAACACCATAGGATTTTGTGCTGAAATGAGTGAGAAAATGTTGGATTTGTTTAGCTTACTCCCTCTTATCTGGAGTCCTGCCTGAATGAATATTGGCCCATTCAAAATTGTCATTTTGCTCAAAATCTAAAATTCAACACTTAGTGGCAAACTGGGGCTCTGTGTGTCCTATTTGTTATAGTCACTGTGAGTGTCACTGACGTAGCTCCTCACCACTGAGCTTCAAACCCAGTCTGAGCACTTCAATTTTTATGCTGGCTTGCTGGAGATCGATGGTTCTAAAAATTTGCTGATGTGTGCCACAAACAGTGTATAAAGAGCATCAGGAGGTTCTTCCACCACCTGTAATTTGCTGGATGTGGGGATATGACTGAAAAACTGAACATTAAAACAACATAACTTACTATAACAAATAACATCAATCATGTGGCAATATTAAAATAGTCACTTCATAGACTTGGGTAGTGACAGAAAAAATGTTGTAAAAGTTTTAGTTTGCTCCAATCTTCAATTTCTTTTTTCCCCATTATCAAGGCAACCAAACTTAGTATTTGACATGAACGTTTGAACGCAGACGAAAAAAGCACTTCTTAAGTTTTGCTTTTCATTTCTACTTCACAAAAAACATCTTATTCTGCATAATTCTTGCCTATTGTTTTCAAAACAACATTTATACTGATATACCTTGAATCTTTCTTGTAAGAACATTGTTTTATCTTTTGTTATGCTTATTGCAGAATATTAAGATGGATGACAAAGGCATGCCAAATAACCCGCAGCAGCAGTATAGTCATATGCAGAGACCAGGTGGAATGCATCAGCAGGGTATTCCTCAGGGTATGCCTCAAGGTATGCCAGGAGGCCCTCAGGGGATGGCAATGGGACCACAAGGCATGCAAGGTGGACCTCAGGGCATGCAGACAGGACCTCAGGGCATGCAAGGTGGGTCTCAGGGCATGCAGGGTGGACCCCAAGGCATGCAAGGTGGACCTCAAGGCATGCAGGGTGCACCCCAAGGCATGCAAGGAGGACCCCAAGGAATGCAAGGAGGTCCACAGACCATGAGTGGTATGCATCCTCAAGGAATGCAGGGAGGTAGTATGGGTCCCGTCCCAAATATGAGTAACCCAGCTATGGGAGGACCAAATACAACAGCCCCAGTCAGTGGTCCTGGCATGAGCAGGCCAGGAATGCAGGGCCCAGGAATGTCAGGTTACATAAATAACCCAAACATGATGGCAGGAAATCAAAACTCAAATATGCCTAGCTCAAGTGGGAACCAGAGCACTCCAGTACCTAACATGCAGCAAGGTCATATGGGGCAAGGCATGAACCAGAATATGTCAGGAGCGCATATGGGAAGCTCTGGACCAAATATGGCCAGTCAAGGACCAAGTCCGGGCGCTAACATGGGTAGACCAACTAGTGGTGGACCTGATGGACACAGTGTCAACCAAGGTCAAAGTGGTTCAAGCCAAAGTATGGATGCTCCACCATATAATCAAGGTATGTAGTACTTTCTCCAACTGCAACACAGTAAAACCTCTCTATTACGACCACTAAAACAAAGGCTAAATGAATATATAAAAGACAGGTAACAGTTTAAAGCAAGGTGACAGAAGGAGATTTCTGTTTTACTGTCACCTTGCTTTAAGCAGTCACCTGCCATAAACACTCGAAAACTGTTTAGCATAAATGCATGCATTATGTATATACATATGTTTGACTCTTTTTGTCAAGTTGTGAGTTCGACATTGCTGCCAAAATGTCCTCCGCATTAGTCCGGGCTCTAACTCGGAACTCCATGGATAGATTATGAAATGACCAGGCATAAATGTTTGTCAAGCAGATACGGCATGTCACACGCAAAAACCAGGTCAGAAACTGAAAGGTCAAGGACATATTTTTGGGTCAAGTGTCAAAACATGGTTTTTTTTGGCTCGCCTGGGTTCTAACTAGAAACTACTGATGGATTGTGAATTGATAAGGCATAAATGTTAGTCTAGAAGGTACGGCAAGTCAGACGAAAAAAAATCAGGTCAGTAGCTGAAAGGTCATGGTCATATTTCGATGTCAAAAACATATTTTTTGGCTTGTCTGGGTTCTCACTTGTAAACTTGTAACTCCATGGATAGATTGTGAAATAAATTGGTACAAATGTTTGTATAAAAGGTATAGTGTGCCACATGCAAATACCAGGTCAGCAGCTGAAAGGTGAAGATCATACTTACAGGTCAAATATCAAAACATACATTTTTTTCCATGCCTTTACATACTGTTGCAGGGTCTTCCCCAGAAAAATTGGAAGGCGCTGGGGGAGGGGGTGTTACCCCCTTCCGTATGTCGAAAAAGTTTGAAGTTTTAATGTAAAAATGGTGTTCCCTGAGCCACTTTAAGCATTATTTCAATGGTGTCTTAAAGATAAACAGCCTACTAAAACCTTTGTTTTTATTAATCAATTTAAATTTCTTTATGACAAGAACTTGCTAGAATCTATATCATAACGGTAGATACAAGGAGTACAGAATTACTGATATGTTATTTTGTTTACAAAAAACTATACATCTTAATTCTTATAGATGAAATTTAGGGTTTGACAGAAAAATATAGAAAGACACATTACCTACATTGGTTTACTTGCTTTGTGATGTTATAATCTAAGACTATAAATGAGCATTAGATTATAATTTTTAAGCAAAAAATATTAGTTTTAAAAAATATGTGTGTTTGCTTTATATGTTGTCAACTTGCCACGTAATTATGTTAGCATTATGATTTTATGATAATTTGAAGAAGAAAATTGCAAACATCGCAGTACTAGATCAGAGGGCTTTTAAATTATAAATAAGAGTTCTCAAATCTTGGTCTTCACTGTTTTCCTATATGTAGATACTTTTTGAAGTTTTTGTACAGTAATCCTGAATGTCATTTGTATTTCCTGTTAATTTTTTTGACTTTATATCTTCATTTCTATCTGCTAGATTAAGTTCTATCACAATTTAGAAAAAACTGTGCTTTGCTTAATCACGGGTGTACAACATGACTAAAATGCTTAAACAAACCACCTTTTATCATAAAATCGGATTATCTATGTTATTTCTTATGCTATATTTTCTATCTTATTGGTTGGGGATACATAACTTTAAGTGGAATATTATTTCTGTTGAAAAATGCTGCTATCGTTAATTTGCGAAAACCGATGACAAAATGTACGTGCACGATTGAAGGAAAACAGATGACAAGCTAACAAAATCATTCATGCTAACTTTGAAGTTACCAACACAGCGATATTTCGGGAAAATATATAAATATATAACTATCCTATTTCAAACAAATAGATCTACGTGATAATTGAATAAATAGGCTTGATCGATTTTGATTACATTTGATTTCATAAGGCACAGAAACCATTTGTCTCGATTGTGGGCGTGGCATTTTCATCACTTCAAACTGCTATGAGCTAAAAAATAAACCAACCCAGCGATATTTCGTGGGGGGGGGGGGGGGGGGGGGGGGGCAATCCTAGAACATTTCAATGAAATAAAAAAGCTCTAAAATCTAGATTTAATCGATTTTGATTTGAACTTAAATAGGGCATACATGTACTTGCATCTTGTTTTCATTTTGCATCGAAATATGTGGGCGGGACGTTTCTTCTGCAGTGAATGCTCGCAAGTTGACTACGGAAATTCACGATGCTCTATTGGAAACGTTGTTTGATAACTGATCGTAACTAACCGCCGAATTCCGACTCTCCGAGCATAAATTATAAAGACGAAAAGTCACGAGTATGTGTCTGCACGAATGAATAACGACGGTCGTTATTCGTGGTGTCTGCGAATCGAAATAGTGCATTATAGGTTCTCCATAATGATGATAGCTTGCTTGCTTTATTTGTTTTAACATCTCATCCGAGTTATCGTTATCTGTTCAGACTAAACTAATGCGGGGGAGCGGTTTTTTTGTTGTTGTTTTTTAGCTCACCTGAGCTAGCTCAGGGTGCGCTTTTGCAATCCTTGAATGTCCGTCGTGCGGTGTCAACAATTTTAGTGTTTACACTCTAGAGGCCACAATATTTATCCAATCTTTCTCTTACTTGCTCAGATGGTATATTGCCATAAGAGTTCGGATGAGTTCGATTATGGCTGAAATCTGACAATTAGGTCATGAGTTATCAACCTTTGAATTGCTGAAAATGCCATATTTAACAGTGTTTACACTCAAGAGGCCACAATATTCACTCAATCTTTCTAAAACTTGCCCAGATTGTATATCACCATAAGAGTTCGGATGAGTTCGATTTTGGTTGAAATTGGAAAAATAGATCAAGAGTTATCTACCTTTGAACTGCTGAAAATGCCATATTTAATGGTATTTACATTCTAGAGTTCACAATTTTTAGCCAATCTATCTCAAACTTGCTCAGATTGTTTATGACTATAAGAGTTCAGATGAATTTGATTATGGTTGAAATCAAACTTATAGATCGAGAGTTATCTACCTTTGAATTGCTGAAAATTACATATTTAAGGGTTTTTCACACTCTAGAGGCCACAAATTTTATCCAATCTTTCTCAAACTTACTACCATAAGACTTCCAATGTGTTCAATTATGGTTGTAATCTGATCAATAGGTCAAGAGTTATCTACCTTTGAATTGCTGAAAAGGACATATTTAACAGTGTTTACGCTCTAGAGGCCACAATATTTATCCAAGCTCTCTCAAACTTGCCCAGATTGTATATGACCATAAGGGTTTGAAAAAGGGTAATTATGGTTGTAATCGGACAAATAGATAAAGAGTTATCTACCTTTGAATTGCTGAAAATTCCATATTTTACAGTGTTTACACTCTTGCAACTACAGTTTTCAATGGATTTTCATTATACTTGTGCACAAAGTATATAGCTATTCGTTCTCTAAGGAGTGCAATTATTGTTGAAATCTAATCATTGTGGCAATAGTTATCTTGAATTGCTAGAAAAGGCTTCATTTCAGTATTGTTTAGGCTGTAGTTATCTGCCTTTGATGTACTCTACTATACTAGAGTAGGTCGACAAACTTGAATGGATTTAGAAAAAAAAGAGTGAAATTCAAAGGTAAAGCTATCAGGCTTCATTACAAATGGTGAGCGATATCAGGGCCTTCAGGCCCTCTTGTTAAAAAGTCTACGGCACCCGCGGTCACCCATCCAAGTATTAACCGGGCTCGACGTTGCTTAACTTCAGTGATAGGACGAGAACCGGTGTTTTCAACGTGATATGGCCGTAGACAAAACGACGATATGCGAGATATTCATATTATATATATATTATGTTTTTAATCATGCACAGTAAAACAATTTAAGCATGATTTTCTCGTCGTGTGAAGTTGAAAGATTGACAGCTATTTTAGAACGGTCACGTGAGAGTCACACGTGACACCATTGCAAAGGGATTATAACTGCCCCGGGCGGAACGCGATCAGAGGTATGCATAATTGTCTCCTGCTGAGAGGCCCCATCTACCCCTAGCTTTAATTAACATACTGATAAGAATAGTTTTACGACCTTTTAGCAAGTTTGATAATAGCACTGTTTCGCAAGTGGGGATTTTTAAGGCACTGGGGTCTCGGATTTTAAGCGCTGGCGAGAATTTAAGGCGCTGGGGCAATTGAGGTTCAGAAATTAAGGCGCTGGGGTACCCCAGCGCTTAAATGGCCTGGGGAAAACCCTGCTGTTGCAAAGTAGACCCAGATCAGGTATTTCTATAGGTGCTTCCTGATAAGGATCTGATGGGTCTAACTGTTGCGTGTACCATTGCTGAATGGCCAATGGCCTGCTATGAAGTGATGTGCGTCACACAGTTTAACCCATTACCTCTTAGCCTATTTCTTGCTTCGAAAACAGGTGACCACTTAAAGCAGGTTGAAAGTAAAGCAGAATGTGCCTTGAGGCACATTCTGCTTTACTTTCAGCCTGCTTTAAGCTACCATCTTCTAGGATATGGAAAATATTTCTTTTGGTACATATTCTTTGCTGTATAAACTGGAACTTTTTTCTTCAGTGGAGGAATAAGTAAGAGGCGTAAAAAGGCGTTTTTAAGGGGTAATGGGTTAACTCCTGGCTTTACATCCATACTTAATTACGAATCAGGGGCCCCCGTTTCATAAAACTTAGTACGACAAAAACAGTCGTAAGTCAAAACTTTAAAATATATTTAATTTCTGATATTTCTATCTAATCCTGTCTTGTGACATCTCTTTGGAATCGTCTTTTCAAGACGATTCAAGAGATGTCACAAGACAGGATTAGATGGAGAAATAAATAATAATTAAGACTTTTATAATCTGACTTACGAGCCCCTGTCCAGCTTGGGCAAGGTTTTACATTAGAATATGCTCATGTGCCTTGTTGAGTACAACTTGTTGCACAACTGTTAAGTAACCTCTGTAAGCTTTTTGAATTTTTTGGTGTAGGTTAAATATGGACTCAAGTGTTAGCAGTTATAATGGAGCACGACGCAGCGCACCCATGTTGTACAAACACATTGCTAGTTTTTGAATAATGACTTACATGAATACATGGTGTACATGTCTGTATGCTTCTGAACATTTTCCAGTTTATTCTTTTAACCCATTGTATGCTGGGTAATATTTGGTGGCCATTTTAAAATGTCGTCTGCAGCGGATATAACTCAAATATTTGCAAACGATTTAAGCAGTTTCTGATAGAATATTGACTTTGTGGGACCTGATCTGAGATCAAAACTGTTTGCCTAGAGGTACACTTAAAAGTGTATCCCGCATAAAATGGGTTAATGGTGAGTTTGTGACTGACATTAATTTATTTTAAGGAATGCCAAGTAGAAACATGGGTCCTGGTCAAATGGGCGGGCAGATGATGGGTAATCAGATGGGCGGACCAATGGGAGCAAACATGCCAAATGGGCCGATGGCTGGCCAGCAAATGAGAAACCAGTACTTTGCCCCACAGCAAGTGCACCAGCTTCGGGCCCAGATCATGGCTTACAAGCTCCTGGCAAGGAATCAACCCATTCCAGAACAGCTGAAGACTAGTGTTGAAGGCAAGAAGATGTTCCAGCCACAGATGAATAGACCATCAGGTAGTTATAGTCAATTTATTCAGTCAAACTTGTTGTTTGGCCAGGGGCTATAGTTTTAGCCCAATCTTCTTGAAACATGCTTAGAATGATCTTCTTAACCAATAGCTAGGCAATGTATGTATATGGGTTACATAGGTTAAAATAGTAGGTCAGTAGGTCATAACATAGAAAAAGCTTCTAAACACTCTAGGAGCCATTTTTAGCTCACCTGAGCACAAAGTGCTCAAGGTGAGCTTTTGTGGTCGGTCTTTGTCCGGCGTCCGTCGTGCGTCAACAATTTCTTCAAACATCTTCTTCTTCAAAACCGCTTGCCTGATTGCAACCAAACTTCACAGGAATGTTCCTTGGGTCAAGCTTTTTCAAAGTTGTTCAAAGAATTTGAAACAATGCAGAACTCTGGTTGCCATGGCAACCAAAGTGAAAAAATAAGGAAATCTTAAAAAATCTTCTTGTCAAAAACCACAAAGGCTAGAGCTTAGATATTTGGCACATAGTATCATCTATAGGTCCTCTATCAAGATTGTTCAAAGTTTGACCCTGGGGTCAAAATTGGCCCCGCCCCTGGGGTCACCGTTTTACATAGAGTTATATAGTGAAATGTTCAAACATCTTCTTCTTCAAAACCACCTGCCTGATTGCAACCAAACTTCACAGGAATGTTCCGTGGGTCAAGCTCTTTCAAAGTTGTTCAAAGAATTTGAAACAATGCAGAACTCTGGTTGCCATGGCAACCAAAGTGAAAAAATAAGGAAATCTTAAAAAATCTTCTTGTCAAAAACCATAAAGGCTAGAGCTTAGATATTTGGCAAATAGTATCATCTATAGGTCCTCTATCAAGATTGTTCAAAGTTTGACCCTGGGGTCAAAATTGGCCCCGCCCCAGGGGTAACTGTTTTACATAGATATATAGTGAAATGTTCAAACATCTTCTTGTTCAAAACCACATGCCTGATTGCAACCAAACTTCACAGGAATGTTCCTTGGGTCAAGCTCTTTCAAAGTTGTTCAAAGAATTTGAAACAATGCAGAAGTCTGGTTGCCATGGCAACCAAAGTGAAAAAATAAGGAAATCTTAAAAAATCTTCTTGTCAAAAACCACAAGGACCAGAGCTTAGATATTTGGCACATGGCATCATCTATAGGTCCTCTATCAAGATTGTTCAAAGTTTGACCCTGGGGTCAAAATTGGCCCCACCCCGGGGTCACCATTTTACATAGAGTTATATAGTGAAATGTTCAAACATTTTTTCTCTGAAACCATTATGGCCAGAGCTTTAATATTTGGCAATGTGTAATGTCTAAAGGTCCTTCACATATGTTGACGAATTGGTTCCGGTCTGTTGAATATCTGGGTCACTGGAGCTAAAAATAGATTTTTTCAATGATAAACTTTAAAAAATCTTCTTGTCTGAAACCAAAATACACTGAGCTTAGATATTTTGCACATAGCATTGTCTACAGGTTCTCTATTAAAGTAGTTCAAATTTTGTTCCTGGGACCAAAATTGGCCCCGCCCCGGGGGTCGCTGTTTTACGTAGAGTTATAGTGAAATGTTCAAACACATTTTTCTCTGAAACCATTTTGTCCAGAGCTTTGATATTTGGCATGGTGTAACGTCTAGAATGAATGAATGAATGGTGTTTTACGGCCCATCGACACAAAAAGGTCATTTAGAGCCGAAGTAACGTCTAGAGGTTCTTCACATATATTGTCGAATTGGTTCCGGTGTGTTGAATATCTGGGTCACTGGAGCTAAAAATAGATTTTTTAAAAAAACTTTAAAAATCTTTTCTGAAACCAAAATACACTTAGCTTAGATATTTTGCACATAGCATCGTCTACAGGTCCTCTATCAAATTTGTTCAAATTTTGCCACTGGGGTCAAATTTGGCCCATGCCCAGGTGTCGCCATTTTACATGGAGTTATATAGTTAAATTTTCAAACACATTTTTCTTTGAAATCAATATGGCTATAGAGCTTAGATATTTTGCATGATGTAATGTCTAGAGGTCTTTCACATATGTTGATGAATTGGTTCCGGTCTGTTGCATATCTGGGTCACCAGAGCTAAACATAGATTTTTTTCAATGAAAACTAATAATCTTCTTGTCTGAAATCATAGTACACTGAGCTTAGATTTTTTGGCACATAGCATCGTCTACAGGTCCTGTATCAAGAGCATTCATATTATGTCCCAGGGGTCAAAAGTGACCCCGCCCGTGGGTAAAAGTTTCACAAATCTTCTTTTCTGAAATCACTGACCCATCACCATGTACAGGTGAGCGATTAAGGGCCATTCTGGCCCTCTTGTTAGGTGTAATTTCATGAAACTAGCTCAAAATGATGACCTTTACAAAGCCTAGCAGTGTAGTAAAATATATTACATGAAGTCAAAACAAAAAGTGGGTCAGTAGGTCAAATCATAGGAAAAGCTTCAGAGTATGGAACTATAGGACTCACAATTTGTACCCTAATTTCATGAAACTAGCTCAGAATGATCACCTTGACAAAATCTAGGTCATTAAAGAATATGGATTATGTTTGACTAACAAGTAGATCAGTAGGTCAAATCATAGAAAAGGATTCTGAACACTGCAGGGGCCAAATTTTTTAGTCCCGAATTCATGAAACTTCTTCAAAATAATTACCTAGGCTAGACAATGTCTAGGTAAAGTATGAATAATGAGTTATGTCAGTTCAAAAAGTAGGTCAGTAGGCACTCTCAGGGCTCCAGATAAGGGAAGTATTTAAAAAAAAAATCTTTATTTCTGCATTTAACCCCTATGGTGTCAATAATTAGAATCGTCTCTTAGAGACAATTCTAATGAGTAGTGACCCCATAGGATTTTATGCAGAAATGAGCTTGAAAGTGTCAGATTTGTTCTGTTTACCCCCTATTATCTGGAGCCCTGACTCTAGAGGTCACATTTATAACCCAAACTTCATGAATCCTACTCAGTATGATCACCTTGACAATATGGCGTTCTTATGTCGGGTCATAAAGCAGGTCACTTGGTCAAATGGTAGGAAAAGCATCTGGAGCAAACATGCATACAGTTATATACTATTTCTCTGATGAGAGCTTTGAACAGGGCCCCATGATCCTCTTGTTAGTGATTGGTTTGCTTAACTCAATGACCCTTAGTGAGCAGTGACACATATAATTATGCGTCCTTTACCAAAAGTGTACCTGTAAAGGGTACATTTGTCTACTATGCAAACAGTAAAGTCCCTGATTAGAGGGCTCACTGTTTGTCATTTTCACTATATTATTAAAAAAACACTCTAAATATTCTTAAATGGACAAGCCTTTGTTGTAAACTGGATTTGTCCATTGGGAGTTTCAGGGGATAATGAGTTAATACATGTACAAGTATGACTGTATTTTCTAACAGGTGACCCTCAAGGATTACAGCCTATGAGAATGCCTCACCAGTCCCCAGCACACCCCCAGCAGTCCACCCAGTCTCAACAGCCACAGCCTATATCTCAACCCCACACCCAAGCCCACTCCCCCATGGCTCATTCCCCAACCCCAAGCTCCCAGTCTCAGCCAGGAATAATGACAAGCACCACCCCGCCCCAACACAAGGTTGGTCCAATGACACCTGGAACGCCTAATGCCTCGGTGCAGGCTTTGATGACAATGCAGCAGAAACAGAACAGGATAGCACCAGTGACAAAACCAGTTGGGCTGGACCCGATAGAACTTCTAAATGAAAGAGAAAACAGGTATTCACTTTGAAAGCTTACGATGCTGAATGATCAAATGGACTCATCCATTTTCTGATAAATGATCTGGGTCCATGCTTATAAAGCGTTTGAGTTAAGTCGGAAATTGGTCCCAAGCATTTGATTGGTCAGATTTGAGCCGAGGCTCAAATCTGACCAATCAAATGCTTGAGAGCGCACTCAGACTCAATTCAAACACTGTATAAGTGCTGGACCAGATAAGGTATATAATCTGAGCTCTTTCAACACTAAGTAACTCTTGTGGGTTATTATGTTCACTTGTGGATCATTTTAGTAACCAAAACATGCACCAGTCTACTTGGAATTCTGGGTAGTTAAATAAATACTGCTCTAAATTAGCAAATATAGGAGCCCTCTGTTCAGCGTCTAAGCTGTTTGTAAATGTAATAATATATTTTAAACAGGTCCATGGTGTTTGAAAGAGTTAAGCCCCTTAGGACACCTTTACCATTCCTCTGTATAAGCACCTTAGAAGGCTTCTAACCTGCCCTGAACAATGTACATGTACTTGAAGCTCATGTTAAATATAGTTGGTAGCATGAATATACAAGCTTTCTGCCTTACTTTCAACGTGCTTTGAGCAACCACTTGCCTTTATACACAGAACTGCTATATAATGCTAAATTAGTTGGATATAAAATCATTTACTGAAGGCTTTAGAAATAATAAGAAACAGTAATAGTATTAAAACATTCAACCCTAGTGACCAGTATACTTGTCATTTACAAACAGTGTTCCTGTAAAGAGTACACTTGTCCTATGCAAACAGTGTAAACCCTGATCAGAGGACTCCTTAAGGAGCCCTCTGATCAGGGTCTACACTGTTTGTCATTTTGAAATATATTGTTAAAATCACCCCTAAATAGTAAAAAATGGACTAGACTTACCGTATTTTGAAATTGGAATTGTCCATTAAACATTCTAGGGGTGAATGAGTTAAAACGAGTAATCAGGATTGTACATTTGGTTTAACATTACAGGATTGCTGCTCGAGTGTCAGCTAGAATCAAAGAGTTACAGAATCTACCAGCCACCTTGTCAGATGACATGAAGACAAAGGCCACTGTAGAACTTAGGGCATTGAGGCTGCTTAATTTTCAAAGACAGGTATAAATGTATTGGTATAGACTTTTTAGCTTGCCCGAGTTTGCTCAGGGTGAGCTTTCGTAATCCTTGAATGTCCTTGAACTTATCATTTGTCGTCAACAATTTTAGTGTTTACACTCTAAACACCACAATTTTACCCGATCTTTCTCAAACTTGCTTGGATTGTATATGAGAATAAGAGTTTGGATAAGTTTGACTGGTTGAAATCGAACCAATGGGTCAAAATTTATCTGCCCTTGAATTGTTGAAAATGACATATCTAACAGTGTTTACAGTCTAGCAACTACAGTTTTGAATGGGTTTTGATTAAACTGGCATACAAAGTGTATTTGTATGAGATCTTGAATGAGTGCAATTATTGAAGAAATGTGGTAATTGTGTTTTACATTCCCTTGAAAAAATACTAGAAATGGCTTAATTTCAGTATTGTTTACACTCTTGCGTCTACAAGTTTGAATGGATTTAGATAAAACTTTCTTAAACTATATATAGGTGTAAGTTCTCCAATGAGTTCAATTATGATTAAAATCAGGCAAATGGTCCAGTTATCTGCACTTGATGTGTTGAAAATGCCTTATCTAACAGTGTTTACACGCTAGCAATGATTGTTGAAATCCCCGGATATGCTAGAAATTGCTTTATTTTAGCATTGTTTATACTCCAGAGTCAGCAAACTTGAATGGTTATGATTGAAATCAGGCTATTTATTAAAGAGTTATCTGCCCTTGATGGCTGAAAATGTCATATTTTACAGTGTTTACACTATAAAACAACTACAGTTTTCAAAGAATTTTGATTGTACTTGCACACAATGTGTTCATGTTATTGAAGAATTATAATTATCATTTAAATCAGATCATTGTGTCAAAGTACAGTGACTGTTTAATGTAGGATAAAATGAAAAGAAAGCTTCTATTCGAGAGATATAAAAGACTGTATACATATTCTTTTAACATTGAAGAAATGTCTCAGGACAGGAAACATTGTTTAACCAGGACAGTGGTGGAACAATTGATTATTTTTAGGGGTTGGGTAAAATGAATCCTGTTAAAAATATGTGTATAAATTGTTTTCAACCTTTGTAATTTAGCTGAGAGGTGAAGTAGTGGCCTGCATGAGAAGGGACACAACTCTTGAAACAGCACTTAACTTCAAGGCATACAAGAGAGGCAAACGACAGACATTGAGAGAGGCAAGGTCCACTGAGATCTTGGAAAAGAAACAGAAAATAGAACAAGAGAGAAAGAGGAGACAGAAACACCAGGTAGGGGTTTATTATGTGGATATTTAATACTCATTATAAACCTACAAGGATCTGGGGCTTGTTTCATAAAAGATTTATTTTGCCATAAGACTCTTTATAAAACACATTTTTAAACTACTTTGAAGAAAAATTATTGACATTACTAAGCACAGGTTGAAGCTTAACCAATTATCCCATAACTTGTTTCCAGTTTTGAAGACAGGTGACCTCTTAAAGCAGGTTGAAAGTAAAGCAGAATGTGCCTTAAGGCACATTCTGCATTACTGTCAACCTGCTTTTAACTATCATCTGCTAGGATTTAGGAAATATTTCTTATGATACATATTGATGACCGTATAAAATTTAACTGTTTCCTTCTGCGGAGGAATACTAAAAAGGCGTATTTATGGGGTAATTGGTTGAAGCAGGGTTATTGGAATTTAGGGTGTTTTCCGGACAATACTGAAAATGAATTAGACAGTGTAAACCCCGACTCCTTCAGGAGCTATCTCACCAGAAAGAATCTTAGCTGTTTGCATAGAGAATAGTGAACTGGTTTCCTGCACAGTAAAGTGTTTAATCAAATATCAATATGCACATTCTATGAACTATTTTTACCGCCACTAGGTAGTGGGAGCAATAATGGAATCACTTAATACATTGTTTGGCCCGTTGGTCAGAATGTCCCAAAATTGTTGGAAAACAACTCCTATACTATGCCATTTAAGATTACTTTACCAGGTGTGTGGGATTGCCAAGTGTAATGTATCATTTTCAGGTCAATTTGACCTTGACCTCTGACCTTGATTATTGAAAAACCTTTCCGGAGCATAACTCATATACTATAACATCTAGGATTAATTAAACATGACATGTGGATACATTATGGGTTGCAGTGTCACATACCACTTTCAAGTCAATTTGACCTTAACCTCTGACCTTGATAATTGGAAAATCCTTGTTCGTAGCATAACCTCTATACCATATCATCTATGATAACCAAATCTGGTGTGTGCATACATCTTGAGTTTGAGGAACTAGACCTAGACCCTTTGACCTTAAGGCCTTTCGCATACGGAAGTCGGTCTAGCGGGCGAGCGGATATGCGTCTTGACGACATAGACTTTTTTGTACGTGCTTATACTAGAAAATTTATATAAAGTAAATGTTGGTACGATTCAGTATAATCCTTCATAGCGCAGTCAGTAGAGAGGTTGACTAGCAATTAAAAGGTCATAGGTTCGAGACCCATACGATCCAAATATTTTTTTTTAAGTGTCCGATTTGTTGACTTGTCAATCCATAACGCAGTGATCAATGGACATGTTATGTTTAGTCTTCGTTGATTAGATTTAGTGATGCTATATACGGTCCAATTATATGTCCACTTACATGTACATGTACGTTTCAGTTTAATGACTAACAAGTCAATAAAATCGGTATACATGTATACGATTTGATCGAACTATAAAGCCACATAATGAAGCTTATCAATACGTCAACCTTTTCAAGATCGATATTGCCCATTAGTATTATGTTTAAACAATATAATTAACTTTGTATGCAAGTCCATGAATAAATAATAATGCATTTTTATGACAAAGTTTTAATTTTAAGGTAGGTAACTGTATCTAAACTTCAAATTCCCACATTTTGATAAGAAAATCTGTTATTACAACAAATCCTGACAGTAATATTTTCTAATTTTTTCAGACTAACTATTTCATCAACCATATATTTGAATAAAATGAAAAAAAATATACATTGAATGGGTCAGTTTTTTGTAATTCAATTTTTTAGCATTTTGCAAAATTTAAATAGCTGATAACATCTTTCTGAACACCTTTATTCAAAATGATTTTTAGCTTTTCTTGTAATGAATGGTTTGGACTACTTATTGGGCGAGATTTACAGCCATTAGCTTTATTTATTTTTGAGAAAAATAGAATCATCAAAATTCCAGGTTTTTGTCAGAAAAAGAGACCTTAAAGACAAACCACACGATAAATGTTGCCTATATTTTCACACATTGTTTCTTAGGCTATTATCATTCTTCACGAAAAGTTTCATAACAATTGTATGGAAACTACGCGCACATGCGAAGTACCTTAATTACTGAAAAACCTTGTCTATAGCGTGTGACAGGGTGCTGTAATGGGGGTATAAACCACCTTTAGTGATAGTTCTAGTTTTTAAACTGTTTAAGTTATAGATAGAACATATTAAGTGAAATCTTAATGGTTAAGAAGGTCAAAGCGAGCGTCCAGCTTGCGTGACCCTTCTTAGCCATTAAGATTTCACTTAATATGTTCTAACTAACTTAGAATATAACCTATATTTTCATTGGCCTATTCATAAGCTTCTAGTAAACATTCTGGTTGTGAGATCGCCAAATATGGCAGTGTTTACAATTGGTTGCTACAGTGGAGAAAACGTTATTCTTTCCCAATAAACGCGTTTACGCTAAAACTATTATTTCTATTGCAAACAGCTTGGAGCCAGATCAGACGCCGGGTTACGTCTGATCAGGCTCCAAACTGTTTGCCACCAAGATAAAGATGAATTATCAGAATTGTCAAAAAGTTGTACTTTTGTACATTTTAGTATTATGCGTTTGCGTATGTTTGCGTTTAAACTGGAAAGAATAACAGATTCTCCACTGTACGAGCCGGAGCTATCTTATAGCGTGGGCAGACACCACGCGACGTCGAAAAACAACAATAAACGCGTTTACGCTAAAACTATTATTTCTATTGCAAACAGCTTGGAGCCAGATCAGACGCCGGGTAACCCGGCGTCTGATCAGGCTCCAAACTGTTTGCCACCAAGATAAAGATGAATTATCAGAATTGTCAAAAAGTTGTACTTTTGTACGTTTTAGTATTTTGCGTTTGCGTATGTTTGCGTTTAAACTGGAAAGAATAACAGATTCTCCACTGTACGAGCCGGAGCTATCTTATAGCGTGCGCAGACACCACGCGACGTCGAAAAACAACAAAATTCTTTATGATTAAGTGCCTTACTTTATGGGTGGCAAAAGGCAGTTTGATTGGTTTAAAATGTAAGTTATATTCTTATGCTCATGTTATATTATAAAATTCAGCATGTATATTTTGTTTATGTAGGAGTACCTAAATGCAGTACTTCAACATGGTAAAGACTTCAAGGATTTCCATCGCTCAATCACATCGAGGGTATCCAAGTTGAACAAAGCTGTTCTCATGCATCACATGAACACTGAGAGAGAACAGAAGAAGGAGCAGGAACGACTGGAGAAAGAGCGTCTACGCAGGCTTATGGTGGGCATTAGTTTACTTTATTGTTATATCCTTTCACCACTGATAAACCCAGAGCTCCAGATAAGGGGAGTATTTCAAAATCTAAATTTTTTATTTCTGCATTAAACCGTATGGTGTCACTACTCATTAGAATCGTCTCAAAGAGACGATTCGAATGAGTAGTAACACCATAGGAGTTGGTGCTGAAATGAGTGAGAAAAATGTTGGATTTTGTCAGTTTACTCCCTCTTATCTGGAGCCCTGTAAACCTGTAATGAATCATCATCATCATCCAGTTTAGTTTAACCAGGTCATTGATTAATACTTCTAATAAGGATGGGGCCTGGCTGTACATTCGGGAGTGATGTCTCCCTCTCCATGCTTACAGACTCTGTGGTTTTTTTACATCTCGAGAGCCCGCGGTTGGGAACATTAATCTTTTTGCAAACAGTTTGGATCCATATCAAGCCAGCTTTATGTGGAACCTTATAAGGACCCAGACTTATTCAGATCCCATTTCTGTAAATATAAGGAAGATCGGTCAAGCTAAGAATGTTAGCAGATGATAGTTTCAGCAGGTGACAGTTACTCAGTGGTTTGATTTAAGAAATAATAAATTACTTCTTGTGTTTTATCGTGCAATCAAACACAGGTAGGAGCTATGATGCGTAGTAATTTTAATTACAAGCATCTCAACGACTACCCGTGTTCTATTGTACGATAAAACACTGATATTAATTTATTATTTGGATTCTAACTTCAATTTAACCGCAATTTGCACCCACACAACAGCGCTTTATTTCTTGGCGTATGCATTTTCGAAGCCATATTACGTCAGTAACTTCATATTTTAGCCGTTATAGCATGTGTGTGTTTTATTGAGAATTCAAACACAGTTGCATGCTTCTTTGTTTATATAGGAGTTTGTGCGAGTTGTGTTAGAATATGATTATAAAATCTGGAGCTGTTTCTTATATTGCCTGTAGGCTGAGGATGAAGAGGGTTACAGGAAACTGATTGACCAGAAGAAAGACAAGCGTCTGATGTACCTGCTTGAACAGACAGATGAGTACATAGCCAGTCTTGTTAAACTCGTCACAGAACACAAGGTAGAACAGAAAAAGAAGATGAAGAGAAAGAAGAAGAAAAAGAAGGACGAGGAAGGGGTAATTATCAGTTAATTAGTTTCTTTTTACTTATTCCCCTAATTGCCATGACATCTTCTGCTTTAACTCATTCACCCCTGACACGTTTAATGGACAATACCAATTTCAAAATAAGTCCATTTTTGACTTTTTATGGTTGATTTTAACAATATATTTCAAAATGACAAACAGTGTAAACCCTGATCAGAGGGCTCCTTAAGGAGCCCTCTGATCAGGGTCTACACTGTTTGCATAGGACAAGTGCAATCATCACATGTACATTTTTTGTAAATGAAGAGTACAGTATAAACTCGGAAAACCAGAGTCCCAGAAATCCGGAATCCTCAGAATACCGAACTTTCTGTCCGGTCCCGATTTGTTTCCTTCTTATTTTAACCAAAAGTAAGTCTCAGAAAACCGGAACCTCAGAATTCCGAAAACCGAACGAATTTCTCGGCCCAAAATGTTCAGATACACATTAAATTACCTCGGAAAACCGAACATCCACTGTATTTATCACCTCGCGTCTCAAATTTCACCATTGCGATCATGGAAAATTCATTCAACCGAGTCGACCGTCAAACACATCTTGGACACTTCGCGTGTGTGTTAAGATTGCGTAATGGGTGGGGTGTTTATTGGAGATGACACGGGTATTTCACGGTTGTGACACTTGATTGCTTATTAAAATAAGGCTCCGATCTGACAATGCTACAGCGACAAAAATGCGTTTCATTGTTCGTAGTTTGTTTTGAAGCCGTCGGTAAACTTTACTGTTTAGAATTCAAATTTATAAAAAGTTCAGTAAGGCATTTTGAAGACAGAAAGAAAGGAAATAACTCAGTTATATTTCATAATTATTGTTTGCAATTGCGTACTGAAGGAGTGTGTTGTTAAAGCAAAGTCTTACTGTATAAACAACTGCTCAATTAGGTCATCTAAACGAAAACACCGACACTCGATTTGCACGACAAAATTTCCTTTAGCGACATATTCGCAAATTCGGAAACATTCTTTATTATATTGAATCTACGAACTTCCATAGAATAATGTGCTGCTCGAATTGCAAATTAAGTAAGCCCATCAAAAGTTAAAACTATGGCGGTTGTTTCGTTTTATAATGGTTGCGACAATCTAAAAGTTGAAGTGTTTATGCAAAACCCAGATGCTTCTTACCTATGGGAATAAGTTTTATCCTGTGATTCAACCCTAAAAATACAGAGTATACACGAGTGCACATTATACGCGGCAATAGACGGTAAATAATTATTGAGCTATTGTTAAAAATGCTCTGCCGTAATTAAAGTTATTCTCATTCTTGATCATTCTATCAAACAGTTTTGATCTAGATGAGAATTCACTGTTACGTTCATGTTATTAAGTGATAAGTCTGGTCTGTGAAGATGCCTCAGCCTGAATGATAGCACTGATTCATGAAAAACTCAGAAAACCGAACACCTCAGAAAACCGAACTTTTTACCTGGTCCGGAGGGTGTTCGGTTTTCCGAGGTTTTACTGTATACTCATCGCTAGGGTTGAATGTGGTAAATAATTGATGATTTAACCAGTTATTAATGGTCCCTGATTTGTCTCCCTTTGAAGTACCTGCAGTTACCTACCTTACAGGAAATAATGATGTAGACATCATGGCAACAATGTCATGGCATCATAGTATATTAGATTTGCGCCTGATGATCTGGTAAAATGCAACACACATTGTATTGTAGTGAATAAAATAGTTTTAAAGCCTGATTTCATCATCTAATCTTTTTAAATCATATATTTATGTTACAAGAATAACGTGTAATCAGGGAATACGTGAAATAACTGAAAAATCAGAGATTTCACAAAAACCCTAAATCTCCCAAGGAAAAGGCGTAATTTTATACGGAATAATACTGTTTTACCCCTTGTCTTTTCGTCCGTCTGTTAGTTGGTCCGTTGGTCCATACCACCTACAGTACATGCTTTGTCTGGCTAACTCCTCCTACAGTTTTCAAGCTATAACTTTGCCGACGGGGGCATCATATTTGTCTTGTAGACAAAGCCATTGCTCTACTAACTCGTTGCATTAATTCCTCCACTAAAGAAAATAGTTCCAACATATAAAGTCATGAATATGTATGATCTGTCAGACTGTATCATTAGAAATATTTTCTTTCTTTATTCTAGCAGATGGTAGCTTAAAGCAGGTTGAAAGTAAAGCAGAATGCACCACAAGGTACATTCTTCTTTACTTTCAACCTGCTTTAAGTGCTTTACTATCTTCAAAACTAGAAACAGGCTATGGGGTAATGGGTTAACTGTGATAGCATGTGTGTTGTAGGCTGAGGGAGGGAAAGGTGACAGAGTGGCAGTGATTGAGAAGGAAACTGGCAAGATACTGCGAGGGGAGGAGGCTCCACTATCTAGTCAGCTCAAGGAGTGGCTCAGTGAGCATCCCGGGTATGTAACTTCTGTTTAACAGCTTAACAACTATCAAGTGTCAATATCTCCATTCTGTTCAGGGATCATTCTGTTAAGTTGAACTGACCTATTTTTATGCTCTGCAACAATTAGTTGGTTGTACTCCTGTACATTCTTCCATTTGTTTGTTCATTCATTTATTCGTCCACATATACGGTACATACTTTTATCTGCTAACTCCAACATTTTCTCACTCATTTCAGCACCAATTTCTCTGGTGTAACTACTCATTAGAATCGTCTCTAATAGTATTTACTATAAGGTTTAACTCTCTGAACCCTAGTCACAAATATATGCTTCATTTGAAAACAGCGTACTTGTTAGGAGTACATTTGTCCTATGCAAACAGTGTAGACCCTGATCAGAGGGCTCCTTCAGGAGCCCTCTGATCAGGGTCTACACTGTTTGTAATTTTGATATATATTGTAAAAATCAACCCTAAAAAGTAAAAAATTGACAAGACTAAATTGAAAACTAGAAGTGTCCATTTGAGGTTTCAGGGAGGAAAGGGTTAATGCAGAAATAATGATTTTGGTGAGCACTGTATTGAGTACGTTGTTGTTGTACTGCAGATATGAGATTGCCACAATAGACAAGGAGGATGAGGAGGAGTCAGAGTTTGAAGATGATGAAGACAGCCAGGCAGTAGAAGATGACAATGATGAAGAGAAGAATGATGGCAAACCTAAAGAAGAGGTCGTCGCAGGGTAAATAAACAACTCAAACCTTTATACTATCACATTTTTCTGACATGGCCAAGTTATTTTTAGAACAGAATAGTTTATAATGGTTAATAGATAACAGAGTACGAGACCGCTGCGTTAATTTTATTGATATGTTAAAACTATTATTTCCATTGCAAACATGTTGGAACCAAATCAGACGCCTGTTAACCCGGCATCTGATCAGGCTCTAACCTGTTTGCCACTCACATTAAAAAGATAGTTTAGTGCATAGCGTTTCAGAGCACCAGATAAGGGTAGTTTTTCAAAACCTAAAATCTTTATTTCAGAATTAAACCCTATGGTGTCACTACTCATTAGAATCGTCTCGAAGAGACGATTCTAATGAGCAGTAACACCATAGGATTTGGTGCTGAATAAGTGAGAAAATGTTTGATTTGTTGAAATAACTACCTCTTATCTGGAGCCCTGGCGTTTATGCAAACGGGAAAGAATAATGTCTTCTCTACTGTATTACATGCACATAAAATACAGCTATCCGTATCTCTAGCTGGTTGCACGGAATACATCGAGTATGATGATAATTTAAAATGATCCTTTTAAAATTATAGAATATTCCAATCTTAAAATAACTCGGCCAAGTCAGAAGAAAACACTAAAACCTCACCGTGGCTTCTTATTGTACTAGGTGTACTATTTTTGGCTAGCCTGTTTCTAAGATCAGAAGAGTTTATGCTTTACCCTGGTGTAAATGTTATCAATTATTAAACCTTTGCCTGCTGATCGCGACTTTATTGATTTTTGCAAACAGTTTGGATCCAGATCAGACGCCGCGTTACGCGGCGTCTGATCTGGATTCAAACTGATTGACACTTATCTTTAGGTTTCTTTACTTAAAAAATGTATCAATCTAAATTTAACAAATTTTGCAGACAACAATTTCGAAGCAGACGATATCACCGCAGGATAAGGGTTAATAGTCAAAAACATTGGAATTGTCCACTAAAAGTTCCAGGGGTGAATGCCATGATAATTTCCTGTGATTAGACCGTATTATGGACATTTGACTGTAGTTTCTCTTGTTATTGGTTTGTTTCAGTGTTCATGATGATGAGTACCAGAGTAAGCAGAACTACTATGGTCAGGCTCACGAGATCAGAGAGACTGTCACTGAACAGGCATCCATCATGGTCAATGGACAAATGAAGGAATACCAGGTGAGCGTGAAGTAACACAAATTTCAACCCATTACCCAATAAATAGATTCTTCTATACCGTTTTAACTCTTCGTGGTGTAATTCGGCCTATATCCGTCATAATTGACTAACCCTTTAAAGTCCAACCCTGCTCAGATGTGTGGTTATTGATATCAATAGCTAGATGAACCATGCTGTCGCAGATATGAGTTATGACAAATTGCTCTTGTCCATTTTCTCCACAGAAGCACCTTTTAACCCATTATCCCATAGCATATTTCTAGTTTCGAAGAAAAGTGACAACCTAAAGCAGTTTGAAAGTAAAGCAGAATGCGCCATAAAAAAGCTATAATCTGAAAGGATATTGAAAATATTTCTGATGGTATATATTCATGATTGTATAAACTGAAACTATTTATTATTACTTCATTTAATGAATTAATTTAAGGTGTAAAAAGTCATTTTATGGGGTAATGGGTAAAGAATGGAAGGAGCTGGTTGCCAGGTCGTCTGTAGTGCCCCAACGGTCCTCCAGACTACGGGGTAGGTGAGATGAGGTGAAGGGTTAAGCTCTTTTACCTACACCTCAGTATAAGGATATCAAAGCTTAGTATAAGGATATCAAAGCTCAGTATAAGGATATCAAAGCTCAGTATAAGGATATCAAAGCTTAGTATAAGGATTTCAAAGAGGTTTGATTGTAGTTGACTTTAAAATTTGTTCTATATTTTACAGATTGCAGGTCTAGAGTGGATGGTGTCGTTATTTAACAATAACCTGAATGGGATCCTGGCCGATGAGATGGGCCTTGGTAAGACTATACAGACAATAGGGCTGATCACATACCTGATGGAGAGGAAGAAAGTCAATGGACCTTTTCTTATAATTGTCCCACTCTCGTAAGTTGGCTTCTTGTTATTAAACGGGCTTTGCTGATAGACTTTTTGTCTCACAATAAATATGCTATGACCACTCATTAGAACCATCTCTTTGGTTTTGACGGACGGCAGCTCAGCAGCATCAAACTAGTAGATTTAGTTTCAAGGCTCCAGATAAGGGGAGTATTTCAAAAACTAAAACCTTTATAGCTGCATTAAACCATATGGTGTCACTACTCATTAGAATCGTCTCGAAGAGACCATATTATTTGGTGTTGACATAAGAGAGAAAATGTTGGATTATTTCAATTTACTCCGTCTTATCTGGAGCCCTGAAGTTTTTATGCCGCCAAACAGGAGGCATATAGTAATCACACTCTGCGGCTGTCTGTCTGTCTGTCCCACATCCTGTCCACTCTGTAACTCCTACATAAATACACCTTTTTATGCCCCCAGCATCGACAGATGCGGGAGCATATAGTAATCGTCCTGTCCGTCCGTCCTTCCGTCCGTCCGTAACCAGGTTAAGTAGTTTTACCGTTTCGTCTAGCAGCAACACCGCTTATTCAAATGCTTGGATACTTATACAGTTGTTGCCTTGGACCATTCCCTAGCCACCAATAATACCTAACCTTGACTTTGACCTTGACCTAATTTGGACTTAGAATATTTTGAATGGGCTATTTCTTGGTTAACTAGATTTTACCGTTTCGTCTAGCATCAACACTACTTACTACAATGCTTCTATACTTATACAGTTATTGCCTTGGACCATTACCAACTCACCAGTAATACCCAAGCTCAGTTTGACTTTGACCTTGACCTAATTTGGACTTAGAAAAGATTCAGAATATATTGTCAAGGATGCCACCGGGGGCATAAGCGTTTATTGAACGCAGTCTTGTTATGTCCTTCATTTATTCCTCCACTGAAGAAAATAGTCTCGCTTTGAAAATCATGAATACTGTAAAATCCGGAATATAGGCGTATACGCTTATTTTGTAAATTAGTGACGCCTCTATGCGCTTATTTGAGCGTATGTGCTTGTAAAAAAGGACAGACGGCGCTTACTTTCGAAGTCAAAATGAACTTACCGTGTTGTTGATTTGATCGTGTTTTAACCGGAAGTGAGTCTATAGTGAAAGTAGACTGGGTCATTGTTTTCCTACCGCTCATTTCCCAGACTGCACCTACCCACTTAGTGATTAAAATACGTCTGCCCGAAAGATAAATCGAGCCGGTACTGATTTAGGTTCTCGTGCATATGTTTATTTTGTAAAACCTCAAGTTTTTTTTCATAACATCAAAAAATGCTAGAATATGACTTTCTCGCTAATTTTCCTGGCGACTGGACCATTCAATAACTAATACCACTCAGCGTAAAGTTTACACCTGTTCACCTGATGTTATTAAGCATAAACGAATTTTAGTGAGAAGTTGTCATGTTATCAAGTTTTCTTCTAGTTTTCACACATTTACCCATATCATATACCTACCTATTGTTGCATCGGTAAAGCGTGAAAACACCGTTATTATCGACAGGTAAGGCGCCGCATATCTTTCGGCTCATGAGTTAGACCGTACACAACTTCCGCCAGACATTTTGTAAGCAAATTATGTATACGCTTATTTTATAGGGAAAGAAATCGTGAAGGGTCAACTGCGCCTATTTTAGCTATGCGCTTAAATTTAACTATGCGCCTACTTACCGGATTTTACAGTATGTATAATACTAAATATTTTCTATATCTTAGTAGAAGAAAGGTTAAAGCAGGCTGGAAGTAAAGGAGAATGTGCCTTAAGGCACATTCTGCTTTACTTTCAACCTGCTTTAACAGTTTACCTGTCTTCAAACCTAGAAAAAGGATATGGGGTAAAGTGTTAAAGGAGGTGTTGACAGTTGTGTATTGTGTGTTAAGTTTTATAACAGCCTAAACTGTTTCTTATCCTGATTTACACTTTGTTTTGATATGAACTTTAACCTGTCTTTCATATGCCATATTTACGTTTGTACATGTTTGATAGCTTAGAGTGGACAATGTATGCTTACTGCTTATAAAGAATCAGGGCTCCAGATAAAGGGGGTATTTCAAAAACTAAAATCTTTATTTCTGGATTAAACCTTAGGATGTCACTACTCATTAGAATTGTATCGAAGAGGCGATTCTAATGAGTAGTAACGCCATAGGATTTGATGCTGAAATGAGTGAAAAAATGTTGCTTTTGTTCGGTTTACTCCCTCTTATCTTGAGCCCTGAAGAATTGAGTTTAATGTGCAGTGTGTGAATTGTTTACAGGACACTCTCTAATTGGATGTTAGAGTTTGAGAAGTGGGCCCCGTCTGTGTTGAAGGTGCAGTATAAGGGAGCTCCTCAGGTACGAAAGGGTCTAGGCCAGCAGTTGAAGGGAGGCAAGTTCAATGTACTCCTAACCACATATGAGTATGTCATCAAAGACAAATCTTTACTAGCAAAGGTGAGTTGAAGAAGAAACTAGATATATCGATAAAACACTCTCTCCTATGGACACACCTTTTGATACCATCATCAATTTCTCCTAGATATGTAATACACATGTATCTTACTTCTAGTTGTATCCAGTTCTATTGAAAAAATGTCCTCCATCCTCAAAGATAGGTGCTGAAAGCAGTCTGAAAGTAAAGCAGAAAGCTCCTTTAGGAGCTTTCTGCTTTCCTTTCAGCCTGCTTTAAGTAAGCAATCTTCTTAAACTTTGAAAACAAGCTGAGGTTAGGGTGTATATCATCAACCTTAAGCAAGCTGTGTGGTTTTCTTCTGCAAAATGTTTTGTCTGCAGCAATTCCTAGGGCTGATTTATCTGTCTTGCGGTATCCAGATGATATGCTAAGTTACTCAGGGTCTTGTAGATATTTAACCCTTTACTCCATAGAAACGCCTTTTTAGCACATTTAATTTATTCCTACTCTGAAGAAAATATTTCCACTTTATACAATCATGGATATGTATCATAAGAAATAATTTCTTTAATCTAGCAGGTGGTAGCTTAAAGCAGGCTGAAAGTAAAGCAGAATGCGCCTTAAGGTGCGGTGCATTCTGCTTTACTTTCAACCTACTTTAAGTAGTCACTTACAATGTTTTTATGCCCCCGGCATCGACAGATGCGGGAGCATATAGTAATCGTCCTGTCCTTCCGTCCGTCCTTCCGCACAACCGAAATGGGTTAGAGGGCCTTTTCTGGCCAGATAACGGTAAACATAACAAAAGAAGACAATAGAGTTCATTCCGCCACGGCCCCTTATTCAAACAAAAGAAAATAACAAAAGAAAAGGCCCTCTAACCCATTTCGGTGGCACGTCCGTCCGTCCGTCCGTAACCAGGTTAAGTAGATTTTACCGTTTCGTCTAGCATCAACACCGCTTACTCCAATGCTTGGATACTTATACAGTTGTTGCCTTGGACCATTCCCTATCCACCAATATCACCCAACCTTGATTTTGACCTTGACCTTGACCTAATTTGGACTTAGAATATTTTCAATGGGCTATTTCTTGGTTAACTAGATTTTACCGTTTCGTCTAGCATCAACACTACTTACTACAATGCTTCTATACTTATACAGTTATTGCCTTGGACCATTACCAACCCACCAGTAATACCCAAGTTTAATTTGACCTTGACCGTGACCTAATTTGGACTTAGAAAAGATTCAGAATATATTGTCAAGGATGCCACCGGGGGCATAAGCGTTTATTGAACGCGCAGTCTTGTTTCAAAACTAGAAACAGGCTATGGGGTAAAGTGTTAAACTGTTTTGTTATTGTTATTACAAATTACCCAACACTGCTTAAGTTTATATATTGGGGATACTTACATTTGGGGCTTTATTATGGGCCAAATTGAGTTGATGCATTCAAATTTAGGTGTTGCCATGACATCCAAAGTGAAAAAAAAATCTTGGTTTCATTACTATTTTTGCCTAGAGTCTAGGTATTAGGTGTTTGGTATTTACAAGCAATCCTTTAAAAATCAAATACCTACGATGCAATTTTACAGACCCTTGGGCTCACTTGATTTCCATAAAATATATTATAGTTTCAATGCCTTCTTGTTCAGTGAATCAAAGCACTGAGCTTGAATATTTGATATGTAGCATTGTCTAATAGTCCCTTGCGAAGTGTGGAATTAATATTTTCTGACTTTTGAATTTTGTGACTTTCAAACCTGGTCTGATTTCAGATTCGCTGGAAGTATATGATTATAGATGAGGGTCATCGTATGAAGAACCACCACTGTAAACTGACTCAAATTCTCAACACTCATTATGAAGCCCCATACAGACTTCTTCTGACAGGAACTCCACTACAGGTATGGGCAGAGCTTTTGCTTGTTATTTTTTCAAGCTTTGTTACTGACTTAAGGCTTGGGTATTTTTCATGGAAGTTATCAAGTTTTCAGCCTATGAAAAAGGAAATTAAATTTGACAACCAAACTTGTCGAGACTGAACACAATGTTCAGGGAAGGTTAGCAGCAATTGTACAAAACTTGAATTGGCTTGGTAGCTTGGTTGTCTTCTGACAACTCTTGTTGATTTTTGCTTTCATTCATTGATTGTGTGTTTAAATAATATGTCTTGTCTTTCAGAACAAACTGCCGGAGCTGTGGGCTTTGCTGAACTTCTTGCTTCCAAGCATATTTAAGTGTGTTACAACTTTTGAGCAGTGGTTTAATGCTCCGTTTGCCATGACTTGTGAAAAGGTAAGAGCTGCTGATACAGTCAACATTGTCTTAAGCAGCCACTGTTTAATAAAGCATGTGACTCAAGAGACAGTTGATTGCTTAATGCAGGATAAAAGTAATGCAAAAAGCTCCTTTAGGAGCTTTTTGCATTACTTTTTATCCTGCATTAAGCTGCAACCTATTTTGAAAGGTTTCCATTGAACCATAGCGACAAGTATATGCATCCTTTAAAAGCAATGCACCTATGAAGAGTACATTTGTCCTATGCAAACAGTGCAGACACTGATCTGAGAGCTCCTGTAGGGGTGAATGAATGAGCTTCTCCAGTAAGTGTTTTACTTTGTGTAACATTAGTTAAAAGAGATGATCAAAGTGCTAAATATCAAAGGTTGGCTAGAATCTTGTGTCAAGGTTATGACTACTGAAACAGACAAAAATCCACATATTATTGTATCAACTTGTGTTTCCATTGTGTATCACTCTGAGGAAGGCCTTTGTAAGGCTGAATCCTTGGTAAAATAGCACTGCCATATTTTTAGACCTTTCTATAGTAAAATGTCATAGGATAAAACAGAAAACAATTTTATTAACCCCAATTTGTAGGGAACATATACAGTCGAGCACCAGTATCTCGAACGTCAGAATCTCGATTGCAATGCCTATCTCGACGATCGTCTCAAGTCCCGGAAATATTTGTTCTTATTCTTATGTAATCTTACCTGCCCTATTTCGACTATGGCTAGTCTCGATTACCCTCGGTATTTCGACTATAAATTTTGGCCATATTCATTTAATTGTTCTCAATTAACACCCAGTATCTCGACGACTGTAGGTTTTCATGCATCGATACGCTCGCCGACTTTGATCGCGAGTATCGGACTGTGGAAATCACAGGTAAAATCATTAACCGGAACTATCGGTAGTATGACACGTTGGCTGAATGGGTGTTAGGTGATAATTGTCAATCAACAGTAAATTATCGCTTAAAGTTTGGTCGCCGCATCCTTAAAATCAGTCTCCTAATAACGGTCTTTATCGGTGTTGATTCAATTCATCAAGAGTAGCGCCCCTTGATAAAACGGATGTTGAGGAAAATAGTACCGCGGACGGCAGGAAGGAAAATACGAATAATACACGAAATTCCGCGATAATTAAAACAGAGTGATAATAAAAAGCTATACATAGCGTATGTTATATTGTTATGAACTGTCCGACAAATAAATAATGAGCCGAATCAACCGAGATGAGTTGCGGAATCCAGGTCAATGTCTCATGAATATTCAATGAGGTCAAATGCATGAAATGTACACAATTGACCCATGTGTCTTAAATACTAAATATAAGGATTCTTTACGAATTATGCTTATCGCAATTACTTTTTCTTAACCTAGGGTGATTTTTCACCAGCTCCAGTGAATTTCACTGTGATTTCCTAAGTAAAACGAGGTTTTCGTGAGTATTTGACAGCTGGAAGTAAACTGGTTTGTTGATGCGCAGCTTTACCGGACGCGCAGACTTACCGGACTCGACTGTAACATGTATGTTTCCATGTTCGGTGATTGCAAAATAAATATATTGCTGTTCAAGTACTAAATAAAATGTGAGTTATTGATTGTCTTTATCGTCCGTGTTTTGTGCACAAAAAATACAGTAAACGTGTAACATCGAAATCGGCATATAACGTGTTAAAACGTTACGGCATTTCACAAACACGCGAGAGTGCATACGTACAGCGGTTTTATTGTTCACAGGCTTACTTTCTGTAAGTTTTGAACTTTTTACCAGTTTGGCTATCTTGAGCCCATGCTTATCTTGATGCTATTTCGATCGTCCCGAGACCGTCGAGATACTGAAGTTCGACTGTATAGGGAAAAAGTTTGGTTGCAATTGATATCACTTTGTAGTAAATATTATTTTTGTACATTTTAATGTGAAACATATCTATTATTTTACAGGTTGAATTGAACAATGAAGAATCTCTACTTATTATTCGTCGTTTACATAAAGTACTTCGACCATTTTTGCTGCGTAGATTAAAGAAAGAAGTGGAGTCCCAGTTACCAGAAAAGGCAAGTAACTTAATGCAGTTCTACTGTACCTGGTTGCGTTTCAGGGCTCCAGAAAATGATAGTTTTTCAAAACTAAAATTTTTATTTCTTCATTAAACCCTATCATAGGATTGGTGCTGAAATGAGAGAGAAAATATTGAATTTGTTCAATTAACTTCCTCTTATCTAGAGCCCTGGCTTCAAGGTTATAAAGCGTTTTAGTTGAATCTGAGTGTGTTCTCAAGCATTTGATTGGTCAGACTTGAGCCTAGGCTCAAATCTGACCAACCAAATGCTTAGGAACGAGTTTAGACTCAAGTCAAAAGCTTTATAACCTCGGAGCCTGGTGTTTTTCTTAAGGTTTCCCCCAGGTTTTCAGTTGATTACTTGCAGGTAATTGTTTAATACAAGATGAATGTAAAACAGGATTGAAGAGAATTCTGTTTTACTATAATCATTCTATAAAGTGTGACCTGTGTTTAACACTATCAAACGTTTTGTTCATTAACAAAGTTGTCAACAACAATAATACATCTAGCAGGGTTATATGTCTAATGATATACTGGGATGATACAACTTGACACTTCAAACTCGGCTAACCTTTCCAGGGCTGCCATTTCTCCGGGTTTCTAGGATATCTTCGGATTTTTATCCAAGATGATGATAGCTTAAAGCAGGCTGAAAGTAAAGCAGAATGCGCCAAAAGGCGCATTCTGTTTTACTTTCAACCTGCTTTAAGTAATCAGGTTTGAAAAACAGAAAATTTGGAAATCTTGGGAGTTTTCAAGATCAAGTTATGGCAGCCCTGCCTTTCCCTTGTTGAAACACCTTTTAAGTGTTAACCTTACATGTTTTCTATTTCTCATAGAAATTATATGTCATGCTTCTAATCTACTCTGTCCTATTAAAGAGCTGTAGGAATCTATTTTTACGTCCGTACAGGTGACTGCTAAAGTAAAAAGATCAGAGAATTTCACACACACAAAACACAGTTACAGATCCAACATCTGAAACAGAATGCACATAACACAACACAAGACAGAACAATGGGAAATGACAGCAAACATGATTAATTAAAACAGTACATGGTCTTTAACCCATTACCTTATAAATGCACCTTTTTAGGCTTTTAATTTATTCCTCCACTTAAAAAATGTGTTCCTTTTTATTCAGTTATGAACATGTACCATAAGTACTATTTTCTAGATCCTAGCTGATGATAGCTTAAAGCATATTTGTTACGCATTTGTATATGGACTAAACATATTCATGCACCCAAAAAATTTGACCCCAGTGACCTTGACCTTGACCTTAGATTTAAAGCCTTGTTATATTAATATTCTGTTTTCTTTTTATCATAGGTGGAGTATGTGATTAAGTGTGACATGTCGTCTATTCAGCGCATTATCTACAGGCACATGCAGAACAAGGGTGTTCTTCTGACTGATGGCTCAGAGAAAGAAAAGAAGGTATGTCATGTATTAACTCAACGAGCCCTAGTGAGGCATATATGCATCCTTTACCAAATGTGTACCTGTGAAGAGTACACTTGTCCTATGCAAATAGTGAAGTCCATGATCAGAGGGCTCCTGCAGGAGCCCTCTGATCAGGGACTTCACTGTTTATCATTTTGCAATTTTTACAAAAAACAACCCTAAATAGTCTAAAATGGACCAGCCTTTATTGCAAACTGGAATTGTCCATTGGAAGTTTCAGGGGATAAAGAGTTCACTACTTTATTAATAAAAAGCAACAAGACGGTATTGCTTGGTGAATGAATCAGTATCTACCAAATAGAACAGTGTAGAATTTTTCTTTTGTCCTCTTTACTCATTCACCCTTCAAACTTTTAATGAGTAATACAAGTTTCCAGTAAAGTATAGTGGAGTTTGTACTATTTAGGGTTGTTCTTTACAGTTTAAGAAAAACACGAAACAGTCCAGACTTACTCTGTTTGCATAAGGCAAGTGTACTTTCTTCAGGTACACTGTTTGTAAATTACAAGTATACTTGCAGCTAGGTTGAATTTGATAAATGTCACTGTTGAATTGTCAATATGAAATAAATAATCTCAATCATTTTCTAGATGGTAAAATGAAACTTGTGTAAGAAATTACAGAAAAGTTTATTTGTCCTTGGTTACCAAACTGGCCGGATTTTTCGCAGGCATACAACAGGAGTTGTACAGCAATGGGGCACCATACATGTCTCAAAGACACAGTGACTAGTTTTTAGCTCACCTGAGCTAGCTCAGGGTGAGCTTTTGCAATCCTTGAATGTCCAGCGTGCGGCGTCAACAATTTTAGTGTTTACACTCTAGAGGCCACAATATTTATCCAATCTTTCTCAAACTTGCTCAGATGATATATTGCCATAAGAGTTCGGATGAGTTCATTTATGGTTGAAGTCGGACAAATAGGTCATGAGTTATCTACCTTTGAATTGCTGAAAATGCCATATTTAACAGTGTTTACACTCTAGAGGCCACAATATTTATCCAATCTTTCTAAAACTTACTCAGATTGTATATGACCATAAGAGTTCAGATGAGTTCGATTTTGGTTGAAATCGGAAAAATAGATCAAGAGTTATCTACCTTTGAACTGCTGAAAATGCCATATTTAACGGTGTTTACATTCTAGAGTTCTCAATTTTTATCCAATCTATCTCAAACTTACTCAGATTGTATATGACTATAAGAGTTCAGTAGAGTTTGATTGTGGTTGAAATCAGTTTAATAGGTCGAGAGTTATCTACCTTTGAACTGCTGAAAATGCCATATTTAAGGGTGTTTACACTCTAGAGGTCACAAATTTTATCCAATCTTTCTCAAACTTACCCAGATTGGATATTACCATAAGACTTTGGATGAGTTTAATTATGGTTGTAATCTGATCAATAGGTCAAGAGTTATCTACCTTTGAATCGCTGAAAATGATATATTTAACAGTGTTTACGGTCTAGAGGCCACAATATTTATCGAAGCTCTCTCAAACTTGCCATGATTGTATATGACCATATGAGTTCGAAAAAGTGTGATTATGGTTGAAATCGGACAAATAGATCAAGAGTTATATACCTTTGAATTGCTGAAAATGCCATATTTTACAGTGTTTACACTCTTGCAACTACAGTTTTCAATGGATTTTGATTATACTTGTACACAAAGTATATAGCTATATGTTCTCTAAGCAGTGCAATTATTGTTGAAATCTAATCACTGTGGCAATAGTTACCTGCCCATGATATACTTTGAAATGCTAGAAAAAGGCTTCATTTCAGTATTGTTTAGGCTCTAGTTTTCTGCTTTTGATGTACTCGAGTAGACTAGAGTAGAGTAGAGACTAGAGTAGGTCGACAAACTTGAATGGATTTAGAATAAAACGGGTGAAATTCAAAGGTAAAGCTATCAGGCTTCATTACAAATGGTGAGCGATATCAGGGCCTTCATGCCCTCTTGTTAATATTTTTAACATTCCTCACGTGTGTTTATTTCCAGGGTAAGGGTGGAGCCAAGATTCTGATGAACACTATCATGCAGCTGAGGAAGATCTGTAATCACCCATTTATGTTCCAACACATTGAAGAAGCTGTAGCTGAGGGATCTCCAGTCAATACAGTCACTGGGTAAACACACCTCTTCTACTTCTTATAATTTTTGTTCCAATTGTCCAGTATAATCCATATGCATTCAGATGTTATATCCTGATAGAAAATCAGTGTTTGAATTTGCAAAAATTGTCTATACCTCAATACTTGTAACAACTAGAAAAAAGTTTATGATCTGATAAGAGCTGTCTGCATTACTTTGTTTTTCTTTATTAAGTCATCTCCTTAAGGCACATTCTACTTTACTTTCAGCCTGCTTTAAGCTACAATCTGCAATAATATAGAATATATTTCTTTCAATACATATTCCTAACTGCATAAGTTAAAACTATTTTCTTAAGTGGAGGAATAAATTAAAGGCGTAAAAAGGCGAATCCAGCATTCTAATGGTTAAATATTGTAGTTCTGTCTGTACTGTTAGATCGTTGCAGTTAAAAATCAATATTATTACATTGCATATTCTCTTTCTTTGCTTACAGACCCGACTTGTACAGAGTCTCAGGCAAGTTTGAACTCCTAGACCGAGTTTTGCCTAAACTCAAGTCCCAGAAACACAAGGTGCTCTTGTTCAGTCAGATGACCTCGCTACTCAGCATTCTTGAAGACTACCTCCTGTTCCGTGGCTACCGATACCTTAGACTGGATGGCACAACAAAGGCCGAGGACAGAGGAGAGCTACTTACCATGTTCAACAAGGAGGACGCCCCATACTTTATATTTATCCTCAGTACCAGGGCAGGTGGTCTAGGATTGAATCTGCAGACTGCTGACACCGTCGTTATCTTTGATTCCGACTGGAACCCTCATCAGGTATGACCGGATTTTCTTTTCAAAAGTTCAATTAACTCTTTAAACACCATAGATCTGTTTCAAATATACTCATTACATTTGGAAACATTGTATACCCAGATCAGAGGGTTTGTATCGGATCCCTCTGATCAGGGTCTACACTGTTTGCTAATTTAGATCAGTATTTATTACACTACCCAGAATTCCAAGTAGATTGGTTCATGTTTTTGTAACTAAAAAGATCCACAAGGGAACATGATAACCCACAAGAGTTTCTTAGTGTTGAAAGAGTTTTCAGTGGGAATGCTGTAACTAATGTTGTTAGAAATTGTGGCCCAACACCCTTATAATAATACAATAAAATGCCCTTTTGCTCTTATATTTGTATTTGGTTAAACTTTGAAATATTTTAACTATGCTATATGATAAACATTTCCAAAGTAGTTGTAATTTTTTAACAATATTTTATAGAGATTTCATATTTGTACCCCATTCAAGCAGCAGTTGAGCTCTGTACAAAGGTTATGCCTAAGGTCAAGGTCATTTAGAGGTCAAATAGGCTGAATGAATATATTTCAGTGACAAAACACTTGGAGGGCATTTGTCAGGTACTGTGACACAGTTCTTGTTTTAGCGGTCGTAATGGAGAGATATGTACTATAGTTGTCATCATGTTTTATTTCTCTACTGCTCATTTGGAAATACCCATTTCATGATTGAATAAGATTTATTCCATGAAATTTTGTTGCCAACATTTTCACAAATATCATAGTTTTAGAAACCAAATAAGTCTGACAATCAATTTTATTGTTGTTAGATTCCAGGATTAAATGAGGATTTCAACCATGAACTTTTTGAAACTACAGTAAAACCTCGCTATTACGACCACTATAACAAAGGATAATTGATTGTATAAAAGGCAGGTGACAGCTTAAAGCAAGGTGACAGTCAAACAGAAAGCTCCTACAGGAGCTTTCTGTTTTACTGTCACCTTGCTTTAAGCGGTCACCTATCGTAAACACCTTAATAATTAACAAAATAGTGGTCGTAATAGCGAGGTCTTAGTGTAGTTATATCTGTTACGATGAGCACAATCAAGTTTTTAAAATAGATTTATAATTGTGATAATAAAAAATTGAAAGTGAATTACAGTAAAACCTCTCTAATACGACCACTAAATTTTGTTACTTATTGGGAGTTTAAGTCAGGTGACTGCTTAAAGCAAGGTGACAGTGAAACAGAAAACCCCTTTAGGAGCTTTCTGTTTTACTGTCACCTTGCTTAAAGCTGTCACATGTCTTTTATTCAATCAATTAGCCTTCGTTTTAGTGGGCGTAATAAAGAGGTTTAATTGAACATTCATTTATCTTGTAGGACTTGCAAGCCCAAGATCGTGCCCATCGTATTGGTCAGACCAATGAAGTGAGAGTGTTACGTCTGTGTACCGTGAAGAGTGTCGAGGAGCGTATCCTTGCTGCAGCCAGATTCAAACTGAATGTTGATGAGAAGGTTATCCAGGCTGGTATGTTTGATCAGAAGTCGACAGGTTCAGAGCGACAAATGTTCCTGAGAAATCTACTGCAGCAGGATGCAGAGTGTGACGAGGTGGGTGCTTTCAGTGAAATTAAGGCTTGTTCTATCTTAAAGATACAGCCAAACTTGGATATATCTCTATTTATCTTAACCCATTACTCAATTTCTATGCCCCGCATGACTTAGTTTAACCTTTTACTCAATAGCCTGTTTTTAATTTTGAAAATAGGTGACTACTTAAAGCAGGTTGAAAGTAAAGCAGAATGTGCCACTCGTCATTTACAAACAGTGTGCCTGTGAGGATTACACTTGTCCTATGCAAACAGTGTAGACCCTGAAGGAGCCCTCTGATCAGGGTTTACACTGTTTGTCATTTTGATAAATATTGTTAAAATCAACCCTTAATAGTAAAAAATTGACTAGACTTTATTAGGGCCCCACCGAGTGGTGGGTGCCCTATAGTCAGTCGGTCTGTCTGTCTGTCTGTCAGTCAGTCAGTCAGTCAGGTCACACTTTTTCTTGTCCGCTCTCTAACTCGAGTAATTTTAATCCAATCTTCACCTTACTTGCTGAAAATGTGTATTGGTATAAAATCTAGGCCAAGTTCGATAATTACCCAAATCGCATAACACGTGAAGGAGTAATTGCCCTTGATTTATTAAAAATTGACTGTTTCAGCCCTGTCCGCTCTCTAACTCCATTAGTTTTTACCCAATCTTCACCAAACTTTATGAAAATGTGTATTAGTATAAACTCTAGTCCAAGTTCGATAATTACCCAAATCGCATAATGCATGTTATTGCCCTTGAATTAATAAAAAATGGCTGTTTCAGCCTTGTCCGCTCTCTAACTCGAGTAGTTTTTATCACATCTTCACCAAACTTTATGAAAATGTTAATTGGTATAAACTCAAGGCCTGGTTTGATAAATACTCAAATCTCATAAGGCATGTTGGAGTTATTGCCCTTGAATTATTAAAAAATGGTTGTTTCAGGCTTGTCCGCTCTCTAACTCGAGTAGTTTTTATCCAATCTTCACCAAACTTTATGAAAATGTGTATTAGTATAAAATCTAGGCCAAGTTCGATAATTACCCAAATTGCATAAGGCATGTTGGAGTTATTGCCCTTGAATTATTAAAAAATGGCTGTTCCAGTTCTCTCAATTATTGTATTTCATTCATTTATCTGCTAGGAGAATGGGTTGTGTTATCTGGTTAAAAAACTCGTCCTGCGGACTCGTTTTTAACCAGATAACAACCCATTCTTGTGATATATTTTTCATATCAATCCAAAGGAATTGATTATCCTCTATTTAGTGGTTGTAACAGAGAGCTTCTATAGGGGGAAGGGTTAACCCTTAGCCCGCCAAATAAATTGTCGTCTGCTATATTTCTCGTCTGCTTCAAGTTTCAAAGTGCTTCAAAGTTGCTCAAAATTGCTGAAAATGTTGTCCAAGTGTCAAACAGCTTGGATCCGGATGAGACGCTGAGTTACTCGGCGTCTCATCCGGATCCAAGCTGTTTGCATATGGAGCTATAGTTGTGAGTGGCAGGCTAAGGGTTAAAGAAGATGATTGTAGAACGACTGTACTGTATGATTATTTTATTGTGGCAGGAGGAGGATGAAGTTCCTGATGACGAGACCATCAACCAGATGTTGGCAAGATCAGAGGAGGAGTTCAACATCTACCAGGTTAACACATCCAGATAACAGCGCGTAAACTGAACAAATCTAACATTTTCTCATTCATTTTTGCACCAAATCCTATGGTGTTGCTACTCATTAGAATTGTTGTGAAACATCATAGGGACATCATAGAGTTTAAGGCAGATATAATTTTTATGCCCCGGGTTACCTGGCATCTGATCTGGCTAAAAACTGTTTGCAATAGAAATAATAGTTTTAGTGTTAACGCGTTTATTGGGAAAGAATAAAGTTTTCTCCATTGTATGTACTTCCAAACAGTTCCTGGAGGAACCCTCTGACCAGGGGCTGCACTGGTTGTCATATGTTTTGGAAAACATTTCTCTAGAGTCCAAGTAAACTTGTCATTTATTTGTAATTTGGAGAGTTCATTTGTAAACTCAGCTGTGTAAGGATTAACTCTTTCCACATTAAGTAACACTTTTGGGTTATTAGGTTCCCTTGTGGATCATTTTAGTTACCAAAACATGAACCAGTCTACGTGGAATTCTGGGTAGTTTAATAAATGCTGGTCTGAATTAACAAACAGTGTAGACCGAGATCAGAAGGCTCCTATAGGAGTCCTCTGATGTGGGTCTACACTGTTTGCTAATGTAATGAGTATATTTTAAACAGGTCCATGGTGTTGAAAGACATTTCATTCATAGTTTTTACACTGTTGTTGACAGTGTTTTATCAACTCATTATCCCCTGAAACTTCCAGTGGACAATTCCAATTTGCAATAAAGGCTGGTCCATTTTAGACTTTTTAAATTGCAAAATGCCAAACAGTGAAGTTCCTGATCAGAGGGCTCCTGTTTGCATAGGACAAGTGTACTCTACACAGGTATACAATTGGTAAAGCAGCAACCTGAATAGACACGGGTAGGGCCAGAAAATGGGTCATTGTTAGGCAAAAGATGAAGCCAGGTTCTGATGTATGTTTCAGTAGCCGATATCTGGTCCTGTACTATCACTTGTTAGTTTTCATTGAAATAAGCTTTTTAGTATGTCATTACTCGATGATGGTATTTAACCCTTTCCCCAATAGAAGCGACTTTTAGCGAATTTGATTTATTCCTCCGCTGAAGAAAATAGTTCCAAATTATACAGTCATGAATATAATTCATAAGAATCATTATCAGTTTCCTTGCAGATTATAGCTTAAAGCAGGCTGAAAGTAAAGCAGAATGTGCCTTAAAGCACATTCTGCTTTACTTTCAACCTGCTTTAAGTAGCCACATATCTTCAAAACTAGAAACAGGCTATGGGGTAAAGGGTTAAGACAGGTTGTTGATCAGAGTTTGTTGAAAGTAAGCAAGGACTTTCTGCTTTACATTCATCCTGCTTTAAGCAGTCACTTACTTGAAATATTTGCTGCAGAGGAAAAAAATTTTTTAAAAAAATTGACAGGTAATCACATAGATAAAGAATTAACATTTTTTAGCTATTATGAGCAGAAATGCGGTCTTTAAACAGTTATCTGTTTAATGAAAAGTGTAATGCAGAAAGTTCCTGTAAGAGGTTTCTGCAATACTTTTCTTCTGCATTGAACAGCTAGATGTATTTAGTGGTTGTAATATTTCTTCATAAAGTGAAGTTCAACAATGAATTGCAGGTAGCTAAGGTAAATAACCATAGTCATATTGATTTTAGAAAATGGATATGGAGAGACGACGTGAAGAAGCCAAGCAAGTGCCCCGTAAACCAAGGCTGATGGAAGAATCAGAACTGCCACCATGGATCATTAAAAATGAAGCAGAGGTGAGAAGTGTGCAACATACTGTACTATCAAACATGCCATCAACTAGTTTTATAACCCACTACTCCATAAATACACAGTTCTACGCCTTTAATTTATTCCTCTATATCCAAGCAGATGAAAGCCTAAAGAAGACCAAAAGTAAAGCAGAATGGGCATTCTGCTTTACTTTAAACCTTCTTTAAGTGGACACCTTTCTTCAAAACTAGAAACAGGCTTTTGAGTGAAGAGAAAGGTAACACTATACTGACAAATTACATATAACTAATAATGATAATAATGATAATGATTATAATTTGTGTTGAAATGCAATATTGAGGTACAGGAGTTGTTTTTTTCTGGTGTTACAACAAGGCTCCAGATAAGGGGGAGTAATCTGAATAAATCGAACATTTTCTCACTCATAAAGCACCAAATGCTATAGTGTTACTACTCATTAGAATCGTCTCTTTGAGACGATTCTAATGAGTAGTGACACCATATGGTTTAAAGCAGAAATAAAGATTTTAGTTTTTGAAATACTCTCCTTATCTGGAGCCCTGGGTGTATTTATGTTATTCCATCATTCCTAATTAGTTATTGGATCTGGGTTTAGAATTAATGCTTTTTATGGTTTCAGTAATTTCTATATAACTTTACTGTTGATACCTTTTGCAAACAGTTTTGTGGGGCCTAATTTGTGGGGCCTAATTTGGAACCTAACTGTTGGCTACTTAGATTCAATTTCTGCAAAGTTGATATTGACAATAATGTGTTTACTTCAACGTCAGAACTGACAAAAACCAGCTAAGCATGCAAAGAGTTAAAATATTGCTGTCTTGTGAATTCCTGTCATTAGGTGTGTTGTCCGTTAGTTGTATGGTGTTTGTCAGTTTTATTGTCATTTTTATTTTAGCATTTCTATGGATGCATTCATAACAGAATTAACCCATTTCCCTAGTTCTTGTTTTCAGTATGGAAGGAATATGTTTGCTTAAAGCAGGCTGAGAGTAAAGCAGAATGCCCCTTATGGAACATTCTGCTTGACTTTCAACCTGCTTTGAGCTACTATCTTCTAGGATATAAGAACTAATTTTAATATTGAATATTCATATGACTTCATCAGAGCTCCAGACAAGGGGAGTATTTCGCAAACTAAAATCTTTTTTTGTGCTTTAAACCCTATGGTGTTACTACAATTCTAATGAGTAGTTACGCCATAGGTTTTGATGCTGACAAAAGTGAGACAATTTTGGATTTGTTTAGTTTACTCCCTCTTATCTGTAGCTCTGCGTCATTTTAGGTGGAAAAACTTACAGTAGAAGAGGAAGAGGAGAAGATGTTTGGACGAGGATCAAGACAGAGGAAAGAGGTGGACTACTCCGATTCCCTTACAGAGAAACAGTGGCTGAGGGTGAGTAATAACTCTTCACATCTACCTGTAGCATACCTGAGTAAACAATCAGGGGCCCGTTTCAAAACACTTCGTATAACAAATTTCAAGACGATTTCAAAGAGATGTCACAAGACAGGATTAGATAGAGAAATCAGAAATTAAATGTATGTTAAAGTTTTGACTTAAGAACGTTTTTGTCGTACATTGTTTTATGAAACGGGCCCCAAAATTTGTATAAATGGGCACTTTTCAAAAAAGCATAGGGCCTTATTTTATTTATCTGGTTTAACCTTGTAGTCCATAGCCTGTTTCTAGTTTTGAAGACACTTAAAGCAGGTTAAAAGTAAAGCAGAATGCACCTTAAGGGGCATTCTGCTTTACTTTCAGCCTGTTTTAAGCTACCTTCTGCTAGAATTTAAAAATTAATTCTTATGAAACATATTTATGACTATAAATTGGAACTACTTGTTTTAGTGGAGGAATAGCTTAAATGCGCTTAAATGTGATTCTATGGTGGAAAGGGTTAAGCTGCCCCATCTTTAAATTATTTACCCCTAAACTTTTAATGGACAATTCCAATTGCAAAATAAGTCTAGTTCATTTTTGACTATTTAGGGTTGATTGTAACAATATATTTCAAAAAGACAAACAATGTAGACCCTGATCAGAGGCATCCTTAAGGAGCCCTTTGATCAGGGTCTACACTGTTTGCATAGGACAAGTGTAATCCTCACAGATACATTGTTTGTAAATGACGAGTAAACTTGTCGCTAGGGTTGAATGTGTAAGACAAGTTTGACTTTATAGCTTACAGTGAGCTATTGCAATTGATTGATGTTGGCTGCCTGCCAATAGTTGGATTTTAGTAAAAACCTTCCACACCCTTAATATTCGTTCTCATGATTCTAATCTGTACTGAAGAATGCCATAGACAAAACAGATCACTTCTTTATGTGAGCTGAAAATTCTGTCGTACTTTCAGACTGCTTAAATACCACCTGTCTTAACCCATTACCCCATAAGATCACATGTCTTAAGACTTAAACAATGGAAAATCTATGTAGGAAAGTTCTGGATCACTAGACCAATTTTTACCAAATTAGTGGGAATGTGTATTAGGTGTCTCTTCATTAGCTATTGCAGGAATTTTATTTTATAAAAAAAATTATGCTTTCTATGGCCACTATTACAAAAACTTTTCCGCAATATTCTCTACAATCTTACATATTTAATTTGTAGCATTATCAAGTTTCTGCACGAAATTAGTCCAAAACATACCATTAAATTTCAGGTACTATTTAATCACTAATCTCTTGGCATTATTAAGATTTTAATAATACTAAATGATTGAATAACAGGGCTGAAGATAAGAGGAGTAAAACTGAACAAATCAAACTTTTTCTCACTCATATCAGCACCAACTCCTATGGTGTTACTACTCATTAGAATCGTTTCAAAGAGACGATTCTATTGAGTAGTGACACCATAGGATTTAATGCAGAAATAAAGATTTAATTTTTGAAACACTCTCCTTATCTGAAGCCCTGAAATTAAACTTTACAGGCTATTGAAGATGGCAATCTTGATGAAATAGAAGAAGAGCTAAAAGAAGAACGAGAAGAGAAGAAAAAACCATCCAAAAAGCGAAAGAAGGTTCCAGGGAACACGCCACCGCCAAAGAACTCTGATCCACCAATTAAGAAGCGCAGGGGTAGACCACCAGCAGAGAAACTAAAGCCAAACTCTCCAAAGGTAGCAGCTCAGCTGAAGAAGCTTTTAGATATAGTCATCAACTACAAAGACAGGTAAACAAATTACATACCCTTTTACCCCATAGCCTGTTTTTAGTTTTGAAGACAGGGAACCACTTAAAGTAGGTTGAAAGTAAAACAGAATGCGCCTTAATTTTAGAAGGCTTTATTTTTAGTCTTTTTAGGCCTGCGGCGATCAGAAGGGGGGGGGGATACTGTTTTACCCCTGTCTGTTCGTTCGTTTGTCCGTTGTCCCACATACAGTGCATACTTTGTTCGGATCCGGCTAACTCCTCCTACAGTTTTCAAGCTACAACCTTATAACTTGACAGAGTGTTTGCACATATACCCTAGATGTGCATGTGAACAGGATTTTGATCTGCTACAGCGCTCCCTCTCTACAACGACATCCAATGGGAAACAAAAAATGTGTGCGTTGTTCGGAGGGAGTCGTTATAGAGAGGGAAGTTGGCTTACATTTGCAAACAGCTTGAATCCAGTTCAGACGCCGCATAACGCGGCGTCTGATCTGGATTCAAGCTGTTTGTCACTCGTCGCTAAGGTTTGTTATGTCAAAATGCCCAATATGTAATTTTGAGAAAAACAGCAGACGACAACTTTAGCAGAAGATATTGCAGACGTAAAAAGGTTGGACATCATTTCTTGTTTCAGGATCAGCGGCAAGCGTCGTTGTGAGGAGGGAATCGTTGTTGGGAGGGCCGTTGTAGAGAGGGAGCGCTGTATAATTTTTCACAAAATTATAAATAATAGTTTTAGTTCGACATATTGTAACCTAATTTCGTATAAAATTTAGCCTTCTGATTGTACAGGTAAAACTACTTTTGGTTCTGGTCTGATGATGTTTATCATTGACTTTGCCATTAACCCATTACCCCATAAATACACATTTTGATGCCTTTAATTAATTCCTCCATTACTTTAGAGACTATAGGCCCATTTTATACGGTAGTTAAAGTGCTATATAAGAATTTTTTTTGTATATTGTAGTGATGATAGCTTAAAGCTGGCTGTAAGTAAAGCAGAATGCGCCTTAAGGCACTTTGTAATGTGGTCGCCGTTTTGGGGACTGTCTCTTATATGTTTATTCATGTTTTATTTCAGATCTAATTGTAGTTATTTTGTCTTTTCTCGATTTGTAGTTACATTTATGTTATTTAATGTAAAGCGCTTTTGAACGCACAGCCCCTGTGTGAAAAGAGCACTTTATAAATCTGATATAATAATAATTAAGGTGCATTCTGCTTTATTTACAACCTGCTTTAAGTCGTCACCTATCTACAAAACTACAAACAGTCTATGGAGTAATGGGTTAAGGGTGTATGTTGCACCAGAGTGCTCTTGTTGTTATTACATGTATATCTTGAACAGAGTCTTTAACAGTTGTTAGAATGTACCTTGTAAATGCTTAAGTGTTTTAACTTGCTATTCTGTGTTCCCACAGTGACGGAAGGCTTCTTAGTGGAGCGTTTGAGAAGTTGCCCTCAAAGAAGGAGCTGCCAGAGTACTATGAAATCATTACAAATCCACTGGACTTCAAGAAAATCAGGGTAATATGTTTTAAAAATCTATTTGAGAATAGTAGAACAGAATGGAACATTTATAAGACTGTTGTTTAACCCCATCTTCCTAGCTTGCTCTTTGCACCCTAGTCATGCATATAAACGTCCTTTGCAAAAAGTGTACCTGTGGAGTACACTTGTCCTATGCAAACAGTGTAGACTCTGATCAGAAGGCTCCTTAAGACAAAACCTTATAGGGAGGGACAATTAAGACTTGGCTTACATTTGCAACAGCTTGAATCCAGATCAGACGCCCCGTAACGCGGCGTCTGATATGGATTCAAGCTCTTTGTCACTTATCATTATATTTATTCTATCAAAATCTCCTCTTATATGTTACTTTGAGAGAAGACTGTATAATATTCACTGTTGTTGTTGTTAACAGAAGCGCATCAAAGATCACAAGTATCGCTGTCTGGAGGACTTGGAGGATGATATCTACACACTGTGTCAGAATGCACAGCTGTATAACGTGGAGGGATCACAGGTTAGTTGGCATTACACTCACACTCTTTCAAGAAGCTTTGAATTCTCTTACCCTTTACTCCATAGCCTGTTTCTAAATTTGATGACAGGTGACCACTTAAAGTAGGTTAATAGGTTGAAAGTAAAGTAAAATGCGCCTTAAGGGTATATGTTCATGACTGTATGAATTGGAACTATTTTCTTCAGTGGTGGAATAAATTAAATGTGTAAAATGCATATTTATGGGATAATGGGTTAGACAGACAACTTCTTACTGCAGGACAAAAGTAAAGCATAAATGTCAGATAGGAACTTTCTGATTTATATGTTTCCTGTATTAGGCTGCCAATTACACTTTAAGACTATTCATCAGTTTTTGAGTGACCACTTTACCCATATGACCTAGCTTAGGTCATCATAGTCAAATAAACAATTGTTGTATAGTATTACATTAATATTAAAGTTGTAATTTTGGGAACAATCAAATGAAGACTGTTTCCCCTTCACTGTCCTAGCCAGAGTATACTTGCAAAGATCTTCGAAACAGTTTGTATCCAGATTACACTCAAAGTACCGCAGCTTTGAGCAGGATCCATAGTGTGATTTTATAGCCATACCTTTGGAAATTTCAGGAATAGGGTGACTTAACTGTTAACTCTTTCAACACCATGGACCTGTTTAAAATGTACTTTATTACATTTGCAAACAGTGAAGACCCAGATAAGAGGGCTCATGGGAGCCCTCTGATCAGGGTCTACACTGTTTGCTTATTTAAAGTAGTATTTATTAAACTGCCCAGAATTCCATGTAGACTGGTTCATGATTTGGTTTCTAAAAAGATCCACAAGGGAACCTAATAACTTACAAGAGTTACTTAGTGTTGAAAGAGTTAATCAACAGACATGATTAGAAAAGACTACACAGAAGATAACGGGGTTAGATTAGTACATAGATCAGCTTGTTTCTGATGTGTCGAGTTATTGTTATTGTAGATTTATGAGGACTCGATAGTGTTACAGTCCGTGTTGACCAATGCCAAGGAGAGAATGTTGAAGGATAGTGATGACTCGAGTGATGACTCGTCTGATGATGATAGCGATAGTGACAGTGATGATAGTAGCGAGGAGGATACAGACAGTAAGTTATAGTCCTGTAACATGGCTGCAAATGTCAAAGTACACTTAACCCACCACCCAATAAATATACATTCATCAGGGCTCCAGATAAAGGGGAGTGAACTGAACAAATCCAGCATTTTCTCTTTTATTTCAGCACCAAATCCTATGGTGTTACTACTCATTAGAATCGTCTCTTCGAGACGATTCTAATGAGTAGTGACACCATAGGGTTTAAAGCAGAAATAAAGATTTTAATTTTTGAAATACTCCCCTTATCTGGAACCCTGAGTTATAGTCATGTAACATGGCTGCAAAATGTCAAAGTACACTGAACCCTCCACCCAATAAATATACATTCATAAAGGGGAGTGAACTGAACAAATTCAACATTGTCTCACTTATTTCAGCACTTAATCCTATGGTGTTACTACTCATTAGAATCGTCTCTAAAGATTTTAGTTTTTTAAATACTCCCTTTATCTGGAGCCCTGTTCATTATATACAGGTAAAATGAGTGTCAAACAATTTTGATACTGGAGAAACACTGATGTACTCGGCATACCTGGATCCAAATTAATTCCAAAAGATATCTTCGATTCACCATTTGAGCCAAAATAGTTCAACAGGAGCTTTCTGTGTTACTGTTGCCCTGCTTTAAGCAATGATTTGTCAGTTTAACACCTGTGGGTTATAAGTTGGCTGAATGTATATTGTGAAAATGAAAATCACCAGAAATGAAATGTTGATAGATTAGATTATTTACAAAAAAGAAACAGTAATATGTTTGTATCACTGTCAGTAACTGTTGTCAAATGCCTGACAAAACTTTGAATAGGAGAACAACGCTGTAGGAAAAACAACTTGTAGGAAAATACGCCTGTCTGTTTTTATATATCCATGAAATTATGGTAACTGTTATCCAAGTTACGACATACTTTTGATATCAATGGCTGTGATGTTAAAGTAGTTACTTCCCTTAGTTTTGAATTTGCCTTTTGCTTATTTATTGGCAAGATACAACCAAACATGATAAAACAAGCAAACTTTAATATGATTCATGCAAAAAATAGATTTTCAATTAGTTTACACTAAAAATTAATTAATTTGCATCTCGCGTTAAAAAACACACTTTTACAGTACTTAATTAAAAAGATTAAGCATACTGTTGAAGTTGCAACAAATGGTAAATTCAAAGGAAATAAAAATTAGAAGTCTTTGCTCTTTAATACAGGTTGCATATACAGTAAAAGCTCTCTATTACGACCACTAAATTAAGTTAGATATTAGGGTGTTTACGATAGGTGACCGCTTAAAGCAAGGTTACAGTGAAACAGAAAGCTCCTAAGGAGCTTTCTGTTTCACTGTTACCTTGCTTTAAGCTGTCACCCCTCTATTATCCAATCAATTAGCCTTCGATTTAGTGGTCATAATAGCGAGGTTTTACTGTAAATACGAAGCAAAAATAAAGCTTCTATAGGAACTTTTGTTCTGCATTTAGCAGTCACATTTCACCATGATTCATTTTTGACACTAAATATTATGTGAATTTCTGTGTTGTAGCTCAGTCAGTTTCAACCAACAAGTCGAGGACAAGGGATAAAAGCAAAGAGAAAGGAAAGGTATGAACATCATTATGCTGTTGTTGCTTAACCCTTTCCCCCATAGAAGAGCCTTTTAGCACATTTAATTTATACCTCCACTAAAGAAAATAGTTCCAATTTAATCAGTCAGGATAATGTTGAAGGTCTAGAAGGACTGAAACCGGTAGATAAAGTTTCGTAAAAACCGATCGGACTTGTTATTATTCACACTGCCGACTTAGTCCTGAGGATTATGTTTTATAAGAAATAGTTTCCATACGAGGGGTGTTTCATAATTAATGCAACTCCATTAATTACTTCGATATAATAATTGTAATATGCATGTGTGATATATCGTTGGAAAGGGCGATTTCTCACCTACACGATGGTATAATGCACTATTAGATCACACTACTGGATAAATCACAATACTTATCTAAATAACCCCTCCTCAAGGGCACTAGAAAATAGCACTTTTCAGACTTTACTTATTGACCTAATAACTTTTTTAAAAGTAAAAATTGTATACTTTGTTTTTGAAATATATCAGTTTATGTCTGAATTTTAATATAAATAAGATTTCATTACAATTAAAAGGCCCAGCTGTATTAAATCTCATTTCTAAAAAAATGAAATTTCTCATTTTGCTAATGAAAAAAGTTGACATGAATTTTCGAATGCTATGAATTTTTTTTAAATTCGTATATCTGTAATTTGATTTTAAAACATGAACATCTGCTACAATTTCTTCAATTATAGCATGGTTTGATATAACAAAATGTGTTCTAGATTTCAACAAAACCTCTTGAACATAACACTAGTGTCATTTTTTATGATTTTTTCAGTAAGAGTTAAATATTACCTATATTTTTGTCATTTTGTGAAATGATATAATTCTAAATCGCGTCATTTGTGTATAATTGTCTAAATTAATCTGATTGAAAGTTTCATAAAATTGTTTCAAATAATAAAACCGTCATGGTAATTACAGTATCAAAATTTGTTCGAAACATTACCTCAAAAATACACAAAAACGGTCCAGTGCCCTTGACTTGGGGTCATTTAGGCTCATGGTGTGACTTGTTTAGTCATGTGATCTTACTGTGCATTATACCATTCTGTATGCGAAGAATGACTCTTTCGAATGATATATTACACAACTATTTTGCACTTGTATTAATAAAGTTATTGATCTAGTTGCATTAATTATGAAACACCCCTCGTATTCTAGCAGATGGAAGCTTTAAGCAGGCTGAAAGTAAAGCAGAATGTACCTTAAGGCACATTCTGCTTTACTTTCAACCTGCTTTAAGTGGTCACCTGTCTTTAAAACTAGAAACAGGCATTGGGGTAAAGTGTTATTAGCTGTTAGATACAAATTAACTATGAAATTGGGTTTTTCTCAAACCTAGAGCTTGCTGTTTGTGAAATGACTGAAATTAGCAATTGTCAGGCTGTCCTAGACAACTAAAACTTGGACAACTATTATTAGCCAGTATCGTTATCCAATGGACTATCAGGCAAACATGGTGAAGTTTTTCTACATCCAGACTGATGGTGGCTTAAAGTAGACTGAAAGTAAAGCATGAAGATCCTTAACCCATTATCCCATCGCCTGTTTCTAGTTTCGAAGATATGTGACCATTTAAAGCAGGTTGAAAGTAAAGCAGAATGTGTCTTAAGGCACATTCTGCTTTACTTTCAGCCTGCTTTAAGTTACCACCTACTAGAATATAGAAAATATTTCTTATGATACATATTCATGAATATATAAATTTGAATTATTTTGTTCAGTGTAGGAATAAATGAAAGGTGTAAAAAGGCGTATATATAGGGAAATGGGTTAAATGGAGCATTTGAGCTTGTAGGACAAATGTTCAGGAGAGCTTACGTTGTCATCCACTGGTTGGCCGTCCCATTTCTTTTCGTTTTCGCAATTTCAAGAAAGTATTCACAACCTCTATACAATTTGAGCTTTTGTTGGATTATTTCATGTAGAATCTTGGAGATTCTTTAAATCAGATACTAGTAGCTGCTTAATGCTGGACAAAAAATTGTAATGCTGAAAGATCCAGAAGAGCTTTTAATTCTGCTTAAGCAGCTTTAAGCTGGCAGCTGCCTTAAGGACTGCACATGCTTTTATTTTCACTAAGGCAAAACCACAAATATCATATATGATTCAAAATCTTCAAGATGTTTGTTATAACTTGATTCAAAAGAAGACTTCGGCTCTAAATGACCTTTTGTGTCGATGGGCCGTAAAACACTATTCATTAGTTCATTCAAAAGAAGGGATTTTTACACAATTTCTGAACAATAAAAGTGGCCATAGCATCAGCAAGCCTAACCTCCATAATCACCAGTGCAAATTGCCTGTTTCAACTGATACAGATATGAAAGGAAGGATTGATTAAACCATTACCCCATAAATGTGCCTTTTTACGCCTCTGATTTATTCCTCCATTGAGAAAAATAGTTCAAATTTATACAATAATAAATATGCATCATTAGAAATATTTTCTATATTCTTGCAGGTGGTAGCTTAAAGCAGACTTAAAGTAAAGCAGAATGTGCCTTAAGGCGCATTCTGCTTTACTTTCAGCCTGCATTAAGCTTCCATCTGTTAGGATATAGAAAATCATACTTTATGGTACATATTCATGATTGTACAAAATGAAACTATTTTCTTCCATTGAGGAATAAATTACAGGCGTAAAGAGGCATATTTATGGGGTAATGGGTAAAGTGGCTGCTACAAACAGAATGAAAGTGAAGAAAAAAGCTCCTGCATTGGATGTGATTGAGACTTCATATTTGGCATGTGTACTTTCAAGGTCATTTAGTGGTCATGGTCACATCAGGGGGTATAGTATTTCATAAACACATCTTGTTTGCTTTATTTTCATCGTGTTTCAATACGTCATCTGTCTTATATCAGTATTTTTCAGGTATTAACCCTGCCAAATTTTCCAATTTAACTTTAAACTTGGTAGCATCTGCTAAAATTTGTTATTTGCAATTTTATGTCAGACTTGAAGTTTTGGTTGAAGAACTATGAGGCAGTTGCCAAATAGTTTGTATCTTGATCAGACACTGCTTTGTGTGGCATCTGACCTGGATACAAAATGTTTGCAAAGTCCATTTAAGTCACTAATAGAGGTGAAAGGTTTAACACATTCAACCGTAGCGAGGAGTATAATCGTCATTTACAAACAGTATACCTGTGAGGATTACACTTGTCCTATGCAAACAGTGTAGACCCTGATCAGAGGGCTCCTAAAGGAGCCCTCTGATCAGGGTCTACACTGATTGTCATTTTGAAATATATTGTTAAAATAAACTCTAAATAGTCAAAAATGGACTATGTAGACTTATTAAAGGACTAGGTGAAGATGTCCTAGTTACTGTGGAGGAGGGGGTTAATTGTCTCACCGTTATTGGTCTTGCCACACTTTGCACCTAGTAGTTTTGTTCACTTCAGGGAAAAGGAGGCAGTACGCCAAAGCCATCTCAAAGTAAACGGAGCACACCATTACGAGGCAGATCTCGGCCGGTGATGAGTGATGATGATGACGAAGATGATGAAGATTAGATGGGCTGATAGCACTTTACATTGGCCATCATAGAAACATAGGGCCTTGCAAACTACACAACTTTCTACTTGTTTCCAGAGAAATATATATATACAATCAAACTTGTACTCAGCCACCAGTCAAAACACCATGCATGGAGTCGTATAGCAGCTTTCTTTAACCCATTTCCTCATAAGTACGCCTTCTCATCACATAATTTGCAGTCTGGGAGTGGCATAAAACCATTCTGTAAATATCAGGGCTCCAGATAAGGGGAGTATTTCAAAAACTAAAATCTTTAGTTCTTAAACCCTATGGTGTCATTACTCATTAGAATTGTCTCAAAGAGACAATTCTAATGAGTAGTAACACCATAGGATTTTGTGCTGAAATGGTTGGGAAAATGTTGGATTTGATCTGACAGCTAACTACCTCTTATCTGGAGCCCTGAAATGTCATATTTCACTAGTGAAATTTTGACTTTTGGTCTCCAGTCAACCTGTTAGTCTACAAGCGTGAAGCAGAACATCAAATGACTTCATGTTACAATAAACTGTGTCATGTTTTGGCAGAAGATATATATGGCGGTGGGACTACAACAGTACAACCTACAGCTTAAATTAACTCGATTGGTTTTGTAAACGTTTATGTGATAAATAGAATCTCACATTCATGCTCATTTCTTATCATTTATAATAAACTCATTGACTAAAAAACATATGACACTCGCCAAGTCTCGCATCATATTTAGCCAACTGGTTTATTAAAATTGATAAGTAATGAGCACTCATGTAAGATTCTTTATTTATACTTTTAATTTGTGAAAAATAAAGGTCCGGTACCCCAATTTTTTTCACCAGATTTTGTCATAGAAACTAATTTTACTGTCTGTATGTAAAGTTTGAAGAATTTGGTAATTACTTTCCAAAGGTGCACCTACCCCCTTAAAGCAGGCTGAAAATAAAGGGGAATTGTTCTGAAGGCACATTCTGCTTTGCTTTCAATTTTCTTTATGTGGGCACTCATCTTCAAAAGTACTAATGGGGATAATGGGTTAAAATGTTTGTACTGCATTAACTGCCATCATGTCATCTGCTTCAAACAAGCGTCTTCTCTTGAATTGACTAAAGAAATATTGTCATGAGTGTAAAACAGTGTGGCTCCTGATCAGATGATGTGTAATGCAGTGTCTGATCAGCACCCCAACTGTTTGCAAATAATCGTTGTACTTGGGGTAAGGCAGTGAAGGGGTTAATCAGAAACCTATCTTTTGAACGATCCATGCTTCTTTACTGACTGGCTGCTTAACATAGGGTTGTCTTTAATCCATTGGGATGTACAGAAGATTTGCATTTTACAGCTGCGGTACTAAAGTAAAACCTCTCTGTTATGGCCAATAAAATGACAGATACAGGGCTCTAGATAAGAGGGAGTAAACTGAATAACATTTTCTCATAGATTTCAGTACCAAATCCTATGATGCTACTACTCATTAGAATCGTCTCTTCGAGACGATTCTAATGAGTAATAACACCATAGGGTTTAATGCAGAAATAAAGATTTTAGTTTTTGAAAAACTCCTTATCTGGAGATCGGACTGATAATAGATTGTATGAAAGACAGGTGACTGTGGCTTAAAGGAAGGTTATTGTCACCTTGCTTTAAGAAGTCACCTGTAGTTAACACCTAATAATTAACACAATTAATGTAGTTATGATAATAGAGAGGTTTTACTGTATATTGGACCATAGTGTTCGTCATGTAACACTGTTTTGAGTATTTTGTTGTTTTACACTTGAGTGATGGACAATTATAGTAAATCGTACTATTGCTTGCTTTTGAAAAGTAAATCATTAATGTTGTGTTCAATGAATTGGTATATTTTCATATTTCTCTTTACTGACTAAGCCGAACAGTAAAATTAAAAAGAACTGTCTGTTAATCCATTACCCCATAGTCCGATTCTAGTTTTAAAAATAGGTGACCTATTAAAGCAGGTTGAAAGTAAAGCAGAATGCGCCTTAAGGCGCATTCTGCTTTACTTTCAGCCTGCTTTAAGCTATCATCTGCTTGAATATAGAAAATAGTTCTTATAATACATATTCATAACTGTATAAATTGGAACCATTGTCATCAGTGGAGGAATAAATGAATGGCGTGAAAAGGCGTAGTAATGGGGTAATTGGTTAAGCAACCAATGAATAAACAAAATTGTGATCTGTAAAGACATGCAACTGCTTGATGCTATATAAAAGTAATGCAGAAAGCCCCTATAATGACTGTGCATTAATTTTGTCCAGCATTAAGCTGTCACCTGTCCTAAAGACTTTCAGTTCATCTTGTTTTATGGTTGATTAATAGAATATTGACTTTATTTTGATCTGTTGTTTGTCATTGTAAATGGTGCTCATTAATTCATTAAAGTTCTGCATTGTCAAATCACAGATTTTGACAGACATCAGTTCGTCTATTACAAATGATCATTTTCATTTCTGCATTATCAAATCACAGATTTTGACAGACATCAGTTCGTCTATTACAAATGGTCATTTTCATGGAATCATTTTTTATTCAGAATTGGAATCAATTGTTCCCAATCACTCTTCAGCACATGAACAATTCGAGGGGTGAATTCGAAAGGGATTCTTAATGCATTTAAACTTAACACATTCAACCCTAGAAACGAGTATACTCGTCATGAACAAACAGTGTACATGTAAGGAGTACACTTGTCCTATGCAAACAGTGCAGACCCTGATCAGAGGGCTCCTACAGGAGCCCTCTGATCAGGGTCTGCACTGTTTGTCATTTTGCAAGATACTGTTAAAATTAAACCTAAATATTAAAAAATGGACTAGACTTAATTGAACAATGGAATTTTCCATGGGTGAATGTGTTAATGTCACTATGAATGTGTTCACCCCTCTAATTATTGAAGCTCACTCCAGTATCCATTCTCTCTTTCATCAAGGTGTACTTGGAAATAATGTCATCTTTTTTGTCTCGCTGCAACAAAGGAGCAAAAAAGATACTTAATTGCTTTTTCTGACGTCAAACTTTTCTTTCTTTTTTTTTATTTAATTAGAAGGTATTTGTTTTACACTGTATCTCATTGCAATACCTAACTTTGGTTTCCTCATCACAGAAAGATATTTCATTCTTCAGAATTGTCCTAGTTTAATGCCATGTAATGCGGAACAAAAATAATAAAGAATCTGTGCTTGTGCTTTGAATTAACTCATTGAGCCCTAGTGACGCATATATGCGTCATTTACTAAAAATGTACCTGTGAAGAGTACACTTGTCCTATGCAAACAATGAAGTCCCTGATCAGAGGGCTCCTACAGGAGCCCTCTGATCGGGGTCTTCACTGTTTGTCATTTTGCAATTTGTTTCCAAAAAAACACTAAATAGTCTAAAATGGACCAGTCTTTATTGCAAACTGGAAGTGTCCATTGGAAGATTCAGGGGATAATGAGTTAACTCATTCAACCCTAGTGATGAGTATACACATCCTTTACAGTGTACATGTGATGAGTACACTTGTCCCATACAAGTAGTGTAGACCCAGATCAGACGGCTTCTATAAGAGCCCCTCTGATCAGGGTCTACACTGTCAATTTACAACAGTAAAGCCTCTATAACGACTACCAAATTTAAGATGATTATTATTTTGTGTGTAAGTTAAGTGGTTGCTTAAAGCAAGATAAAAGTAAAACAGAAAGGTCCTTTTGGAGCTGTTTCACTGTCACCTTGCTTTAAGCTGCCACCTGTCCTTTATAAAATCAATTAGCTTTCTATTTAGTGAGCATACCGTAATAGGGTTTACAACAATCCAAAATTATCAAAAATTAAGGAAACTGGAATTTGAGGGGTTGATGATTGCTAGACACAATTGACTATCAGTAACAACATTGCCTTAACACATTCACCCCTGTAACTTTAAATGGACAATCCAGCTTACAATTAAATCTAGTCCATTTTTGAATAATTAGGGTAGATTTTAACAATATTTTACAAAATGACAGTGTAGACCCGGATCAGAGGGCTCCTTAAGGAGCCCTCTGATCAGGGTCTACACTGTTTGCATAGGACAAGTGTACTCTTGAACGGTATATGGTTTGTTAATGACGAGTATACTCATTGCTAGGGTTCAATGTGTTAAGAACAAGTTGATGATGGTACATTATTACCACTTATGAATCAAATGTGATGGCTTGTGGTTTTTTTTGACAATCTGCGAATTGTAAACAACAACACTTCAGAATATTACTTTTGTAAAGTGTCATGTCCTTATGTGATTATAAAAATTGAATACTAGTCTGTGTTTGTTATTTCTTTCTACCAGATTATTTTGTTATTTGTATATTATTTGGGAAAGATCTGCTTGTATCTTGTAAAAAAATAAAATTGACTACAGTAAAACTTCTACTATAAAGTGAAAGGATCAATATTTGCTTGACTATTTAAAGAATGAGGAGAGCTATTGTAATCGCCAGTGTCTCGCATGAGTTCACTTTCAACGGACTACATACAGTGACAAGTCCCATAACTCAGTATTTTTGATATTTCAAGCGTACCTCTTTTTAGCTAACCTGAGCTAGCTCAGGGTGAGCTTTTGCAATCCTTGAATGTCCGTCGTGGGTCAACAATTGTGGTGTTTACATAATATTTATCCAATCTTTCTCAAACTTGCCCAAATTGTATATTACCATAACAGCTCGAACGAGTACAATTATGGTCGAAATCAGACCAACAGATCAAGAGTTATCTACCTTCGAATTGCCAAAAATGCCATATTTAACTGTTTATACTCTAGAGGCCACAATTTTATCCAATCTTTGCTCAGATTGTATATGACTATAAGAGTTGGGATGAGTTCGATTATGGTTGAAATCAGACTAATAGGTTATCTACCTTTGAATTGCTGAAAATGCCATATTTAAGGGTGTTTACATGCTAGAGGCCACAATTTTTATTTAATCTTTCTCAAACTTGCTCAGATTGTATATATGACAAGAGTTCAGATGAGTTTGATTATAGTTGAAATCGGACGAACAGGTTGAGAGTTATCTACCTTTGAATTGCTGAAAATGCCATACATGTATTTAAAGGTGTTTACACTCTACTGAGGCCACATTTTCTATCCAGTCTTTTTCAAACTTGCTCAGATTGTATATGACCATAAGAGTTCAGATGAGTTTGATTATGGTTGAAATCGGACGAACAGGTCGAGAGTTATCTACCTTTGAATTGCTGAAAATGCCATATTTAAAGGTGTTTACACTCTACTGAGGCCACATTTTTAGCTCACCTGAGCTAGCTCAGGGTGAGCTTTTGCAATCCTTGAATGTCCGGCGTTCGTCGTACGTTGTCAACAATTTTGGTGTTTACACTCTAGAGGCCACAATTTTTATCCAATCTTTCTGTAACTTACTCAGATTGTATAATACCATAAGAGTTCGGATGAGTTTGATTATGGTTGATATTGGACATACACGTATAGGTCAAGAGTTATCCACCTTTGAATTGCTGAAAATGCAATATTTAACAGTGTTTACACTCTAGAAGCCACAATTTTAATTCAATCTTTCCCAATCTTGCTCAGATTGTATATAACCGCAAGAGTTCGGATAAGTTCAATTATGGTTAGAATTGGATTGATAGGTCAAGAGTTATCTACCTTTAAATTGCTGAAAATGCCATATTTAAGGTTGTTTACACTCTAGAGGCCACAATTTTAATCCAATCTTTCTCAAACTTCATCAGATGGTATATGACTATAAGAGTTCAGATGAGTTTGATTAGGGTTGCAATCGGACCTGTAGGTCAAGAGTTATTTACCTTTGAATTGCTGAAAATGCCATATTTAAGGGTGTTTACACTCTAGAGGCCACAATTTTAATCCAATCTTTCTCAAACTTCATCAGATGGTATAAGAGTTCAGATGAGTTTGATTAGGGTTACAAGAGGACCTGTAGGTCAAGAGTTATTTACCTTTGAATTGCTGAAAATGCCATATTTAAGGGTGTTTACACTTTAGAGGCCACAATTTTAATCCAATCTTTCTTAAACTTGCTCAGATTGTATATAACCATAAGAATTCGGATGAGTTAGGTTATGGTTGGAATCGGATTTATAAGTCAAGAGTTGTCTACCTTTGAATTGCTGAAAATGCCATATTTAACCCATTAAGCCATACTGACTCATTTTGACTCATTTCGCAATAGCCTCATACTAACTCATTTTGACACACTTTAATCAACTACCCTGTATTGAGATAAGGGTTGATAATTATTTATCGCTTATGAGTTAATGGGTTAACCGTGTTTGCACTCTAGAGGCCACAATTTTCAATGGATTTTAATTATAATTGCACACAATGTATATAGCTATAAGTTCTTCAGGAAGTGCAATTATTGTTGAAATCTGATCATTGTGGCAAGAGTTATCTGCCCTTGATTTACTTTGAAATGCTAGAAAAGGCTTCATTTCAGTACTATTTAGGCTCTAGTTATCTGCCTTTGATGTACTCTACTATACATACTAGAATGGGTCATATTGCAATGTTGTGTACATGCTATACTACACATTTGAATGGATTTAGAATAAAACAGGTGAAATTCAAAGGTAAAGCTATCAGGCTTCATTATAAAAGGTGAGCGATATCAGGGCCTTCAGGCCCTCTTGTTTATCCAGTCTTTTTCAAACTTGCTCAGATTGTATATGACCATAAGAGTTCGAATAAGTGTGATTATGGCTGAAATATGACCAATAGATCAAGAGCTATCTGCCTTTGAATTGCTGAAAATGGCATACCTAACAACGTTTACACTCTTGCAACTAGTTTTCAATGGATTTTGATTATACTTGTACACAAAGTATATAGGTATAAGTTCTCGAAGGAGTGCAATTATTGTTGAAATCTGATCATAATGGCTATAGTTATCTTTACTTAATCTACCCTTGATATACTAAATATACTTTGAAATGCTAGAAAAGGCTTCATTTCAGTTTTCTAGTTCTAGTTATTTGCCCTTGATGTACTCTACTATACTGTTTACATGCTATACTACAAATTTGAATGGATTTAGATTAAAACGGGTGAAACAGAAAAGTAAAGCTATCAGGCTTCAGTACAACTGGTGAGCGATGCAGGGCCTTCAGGCCCTCTTGTTAATACTTGTGCTTTTTAGCTCGCCTGTCCAAAGTACAGGAAGAGCTATTGCTATACCCCAGTGTAGTCGTCGTGAATGGCTTTAAATAATTTTTAGAAAGCGTTTTATAACTTCTATGTCCCTTGAGGTATTGCTTTCATATTTGGTATGTAAATGGACAAGACTTTTCCATGCACAGAAAAAGTTTGACACCTTGAACTTAGAGCCCGCGTTTAGGTTTGTAATCTGTGTTTACGGTTGTCGTTATAAACAAGAATATCGTTCCCAACGATGGATGCTCCCCACAAAGAAAAAGCCCAAGTTATAGCATGTTTAGTAGGTGATCACAGTATCAAGTTTCATCAACTTACGATGTAACATTCAGGAGATATGCTTCGGACAAAAATAATTTATTATGAAAAAGGGAGGCAATTCAATATTTGGAGATGACAGAGTTATAATTCTTGTGTACTACACTTCTTTTTGTCATCCTCTAACACAGTATCAAGGTTAAAGTTACAGTGCGGCAGAAAATTTGATTTTTTTAAAAAATTATGTAGAAAAAGGAAGATAATTCAATATTGGGAGATGGCAGAGTTATGGTTCTTGAGTACAGTACTCCCTCTGTCATCTCGTATCACTGTATCAAGTTTCATCAACTTACAATGCAATGCTCAGGAGATATGCTCCAGACAAAATTTGATTCTTTTTAAATAGAAAAGGGGAGATAATTAAATATTGGGAGATGACAGAGTCATGGTTCTTGTGTACTGCACCTCCTTATGTCATCACCTATCACTGTATAAATTCCATTAACTTACGGTGTAGCAGTCCAGAGATATACTCCGGACAAAATTGTTTTGTATTTTTAGAAAAAGGGAGATAATTCAATATTGGGAGATGACAGAGTTACCGTTCTTGTGTACTGTCTGCACTTCCTTTAGTCATCCTCTATCACTGTTACAAGTTTCATCAACTTTCAGTGTAACGGTCTAGAGATATGCTCCGGACAAAATTGATTTTTTTATGAGAAAAGGGGAGATAATTCAAAATTGGGAGATGAGAGAGTTACGGTTCTTTTGTACTGCACCTCCTCCTGTCATTCTCTATCACTGTATCAAGTTTCATCAACCTACAGTGTACCGTTCAAGAGATATGCTCCGGACAAAAAAGCGTGACGGACGAACAAAGCGGCGACTATATGCTCCCCCCCTAAAGGGGAGCATAAAAACTGTTGAGGATGGACAACAGACACAGGACGATCAAAATAGCTGATGTAGATTCCTCTACATCATCAGGGATTCGGAAAAAAATCCCTATTTTGAGTACCATCATCGTAAGATATGCATATGCATTGCCACTTCAAAGGGGTGATAATTGAACTTTAATGTTTCATGCTTTGGTAAAAAACAACAACAAAAAACTGACTAGTCCATAACAAGTTCTTTATTTGATTCCCATAAAATACCTTTTCTTCACAGTAACATACTTCACTATCCTATTACCCCATAAATACGCCTTTTTACGCCATAATTTTATTCTTTCATTGAAGACATTGTCACAATAATTCCATTGTATACAGTCATGAATATGTATCATACAAACTATTTTCTATATGATGATAGCTTAAAGCAGGCTGAAAGTAAAGCAGAATGTGCTTTAAGTAGTCATCTGTCTTTGAAAACTAGTAAACAGGCTATGGGGTAATGGGCTATGACAGTAATGGTTAGATTAACCCTTTATGCTGGAAACTAGTATACAAATAGTTTGCAAACAGTGTACACCTTCAAGGAGCCCTCTTAGCAAGGTCTGTATTGTTTGTTAAATACTTGTATTTCCTAAAATAAAATGGGTGTCATGGTATTCTTTGTTAGCAAACCATTTTAGCTGAATACACAGTAAGTTGAAGCGAAATCAGAATGCCAAGTAAGATGGTATCTGATTAAGTTCCAAACTGTGTAACACATTCAACCCTAGCGATGAGTATACTGATCATTTACAAACAGTGTACCTATAAAGATTACACTTGTCCCATTCAAACAGTGTAGACGCAGATTAGAGGGCTCATTAAGGAGCCAGCTGATCAGGGTCTTCACTGTTTGTCATTTTGAAATATATTTTTAAAATCAACCTTAAATAGCCAAAAATGGACTAGACTTATTTTGAAACTGGACTTTTCCATTAACCCTTAGCCTGCCACTCACGACTATAGCTCCATATGCAAACAGCTTGGATCCGGATGAGACGCCGAGTAACTCGGCGTCTCATCCGGATCCAAGCTGTTTGACACTCGGACAACATTTTCAGCAATTTTGAGCAACTTTGAAGCACTTTGAAACTTGAAGCAGACGAGAAATATAGCAGACGACAATTTATTTGGCGGGCTAAGGGTTAATAGTTTCAGGCGTGAATGAGTAACCTTTGTCATTTGTTTTAAAATCTTTTATTGCATTTGACCTATCATGTGTATAGGAAATATTAACAATTTCACCACTATACAGGTGTAAAGGAAATATTTTCACCACTACACATGTATATAGGAAATATTTACATTTTCACAAATCATGTCCTCTAAAGTCCATTATGCTGGCTGTCAACCATTAGCAGTGACATCCTCAGGTTGTATGGTTACAAACACATCGTCTGTGACATCTGTTGGATACAGCTGGTCAGGTCTTCTCTGTTCTAAAGAGTTTCTTGCGTTGACCCTGTTCAGGTACTTGTTGGCTACGGCTTTCTTCATCATTCTTCGATGCTGCAAAATAAGCTATCTAGGTTTACCACATATACAATCTGAAGTTAATTAGTACCTAGAAGACAACAAAGCTCACCGGTGGCACATTTAGCAACTTAAAAGCAGAGGTCAAAGTCACAGGGGTAAAAAAATTCTCATTAATGGAAAGGTATATGTACTGCAAGTAAATCAAAGAGCATCGCTGTTGTGAGCACTTTTCAAACCTTAAACAAAAATTTTGAAACTTAAAAGGTCAAGATCACAGGGGTCGAAAGGTGTTGTCTCAAAGTATGTGTGTTGCAAGTCACAAACCAATCATGAAGTCGGGAGGAGAAGAGCAGCAGATTGAATCTCAACCATGATCCAGCATGGTTGAAATACAGTAAAACCTCTCTATCACGACCACTTAATTGTAGTAATTATTAGGGTGTTTACGATAGGTGACTGCTTAAAGTAAGGTAACAGTGAAACAGAAAGCTCCTATAGGAGCTTTCTGTTTCACTGTCACCATGCTTTAAGCTGTCACCTGTCTATTATACAATCAATTAGCCTTGGTTTTAGTGGTCGTAATAGCGAGGTTTTACTGTATCGTCATTACACATTGAGAAATTCAAGGGCCCATAATCCTGACATGCCTTATGTGATTTACCTGGTTATCAGACTGGGCTAGGATTATACATCTACAAATATTTTAAGAAATAAAGGTAAAGATCAGACAAAAACTGTGCAAGTTAGACAGCAGATAAGGCTAGAAAAGCCAATTTTGAGAACTTCAAGGGACATAATCCTAACATGCCTTATGTTATTTCAGTAGTTATCAAACTTGACCACGACTTAACATCCATACACATTTTCAGCAATTTTTTGTCTAAATGATACAAGTATCTTACCTCATTAGGTGAAACGTAGTGTGGATTGGCATACAATACTGATCCCACAAAACTACCCTCAAATATTCTGATGGGGTTTAATACAAATCTGGGTCCTGAAATTGAGATACGGAAATGGGGATAAATATGCATCTCGTAGCAGCCTTGAGATATGCCAGTCTCCATGGTATGATACTGAATGACAAACACTATACTATTCCTTTCCTTCACATATATAGATATCCTTCTGATAACATTTATGATTTCTATTAATTTTTTAATGCTGTATTTTATTACTGAATGTTGTACAGAGTAGCTCCTGTCTATGAATAAATGGTTTTGCACTAGAGTTTGTATAACATATTGGCATTTTATTCCTTTGCTTTAAACAGGGCTGCCATAACTTGATCATGAAAAAATACTGAGATTTCCAAATTTTCTATTTTTCAAGTGCAATTACTTTCAGCCTGCTTTAAGCTACTATCTGCAAGGATAAAATTCCAAAGATTTCGAAAAAAACCCGGAGAAATGACAGCCCTGTTTAAATTTCATTAGCGAAAATACTCATTCAAATCTCAGTTTACTCACACAGAAAAATATTGATGAGTAAAAACCCAAGTGACCGAAAAAAAATTCATTGGTTGTGTATTTACCTATCTCAGCCAGGGAACCGTCCTCCTCGAGAATCTGATAGTTTCTAAACCATATTCTGTTGTCTGTGATGGAGAATGTGAAGACGTGGTCAAAGAATGGCTGACTCTTGGGATGATGGTTAGGGCACCCGAAAGTCTGAGAACAAATATAACTACAATCAGCAAGTTTGAAAACTAAGATTACAATAATAAAATAAAACCCCTGGCAATCCTCTACCTCATAGCATGCTTCAGTGATCAGGACAATTAACAATATGCGGACTCCATTTTCTTCCAGTCGAATAGGCATACAGTTTCTGTATGCCTAGTCGTAAGAGCTTTGAAATACAAGTGTAATTTACCATGTCAATTTCATATTTTGCGACTAAGAATAGAGATACTGTATGCCTTATCGACTGGAAGAAAGTGAAGTTCGCATACTGTGCAATTGGCTGCATAAATCAGGCTTAAAGTACAGCAGAAAGTTTTATTCTTAAGCAGCTGTAAGAATGTTAGAAATAGGACTATGGTTCTATGCTTTAACCCTTTCCTCCATCACTGGGGGCCAACTAGGTATTACAATGAAATGTTTTGCTACGACAACTTATAAGGGTATTATAACAGATTTGTATTCCTACGAAGGCAACTTTGTTTTCGCAGCAAAACATTGCTCACCATATACACTGACTTTGTAGGAATACAAATCTCTTATAATACCCATATATAGGTTGTCGTAGCAATACATTTTGATGATTATGCGTAGTTTTGCTACGACAACTTATAAGGGTATTATAACAGATTTGTATTCCTACGAAGGCAATTTTGTTTTCGTAGCAAAACATTTCTCACTTTATACACTGACTTCGTAGGAATACAAATCTCTTATAATACCCATATATAGGTTGTCGTAGCAATATATTTTGATAAAACGTAGTTGGCCCCATGTCCATAGCTTGATTTCAGCCTCTAAACAGGTACTTGTAGTTGCTTAAAGCAGGCTATAAGTAAAACAGAAAGTTTGTTAAGGATATTTCTGCTTTATTGTCAGCCTGCTTTAGGCATCTAACTGTTGGTATGCAGATAACATTTCATTTAGCACTTAATCTGGACAAGGTAGAAGCAAGAAAATACAATTTAGGAGCCATCTGATCAGGGTCAACACTGTTTGTTATTTTGAAATATATTGTTAAGTTAAAATCAATCCTAAATAGTCAACAAGAGGGCCATGGCCCTAAATTCGCTCACCTGAGGACATTGAAGTTTGTACCTAAGTTGACTGGGCAAGACAACATTTTAATATAGCTATAAATGGAGTTATCTTCCGGACAAGAAAACATGACAAAAGTGAATTTTGTTGCCAAGCTTATGACCCTTATCCATGACACATCCTCTTATCAAGCTATTTCCATTTCCGGTAAATGATAATTATTTCACTAGCGTCAGCAGAACTGGAGTTATTTTACTGACAATAAAATATGACAAAGGGGAAAACAAAATATTGCTGCCCTTATGCACTAGGCATTTTCTCTCATCAGTTTCTTTCCATACATAAAATTTCATTACAATAGCATCAGTAGACCTGGAGTTGTCTTCTTGACAAGAAAATATGACAAAGGGAAATAACTAAAAAAAACAATGATGTCAGAGTTATGGCCTTTGCAAATGGCACTTCCTCTCATTAGGCTCTTTCCAAATAGGCAATTTCATTTTACCCATTACCCCATAGCCTGCTTCTAGTTTTGAAAATAGGTGGCCACCTAAAGCAGGTTGAAAGTAAAGCAGAATGGGTCTTAATGCACACTTTGCTTTACTTTCAAACTGCTTTAAGCTACCATCTACTAGGATATAGAAACTTATTTCACATCTTACATTTTCATGACTGTTTAACCCTTTCCCCCATAGAAGCGCCTTTTAGCACATTCAGTTTATTCTTGCTCTAAAGAAAATAGTTCCAATTTATACATTCATAAATATGTATAATACAAAATATTTTCTATATTCTAGTAGATGATAGCTTAAAGCAGGCTGAAAGTAAAGCAGAATGCGCTTAAAGCGCATTCTGCTTTACTTTCAACCTGTTTTAAGTGGACACCTACATTCAATACTAGAGATATGCTATGGGGGAAAGGGTTAAAGGGGAATTATTTTCTTAAGTGGAGGAATAAATCAAAGGCCTAAAAATGCACATTTATGGGGTAATGGGTTAACAAATGTCTGAACAAACGACTGAACCATTTCTAAACTTTAGCAGACAACATGTTCAGTTCTGTTGGCCTGATCACTGAGGTCAAATATTATGTAAGAGAACTGTAGCAGCAGCAGTCTGGGAGCTTACCCTTACCAGACTGAAATGATGTCTGCTAAATACCTTCTGTGTGTAAAAAATGTACATTTTTATTTTTTAGAAAATGTTAAGTTGGTAAATGAGTGGCAAATAGTTTGGATCCAGATTAGATGCAGCATTATGTTGCATCTGATCTGGATCCAAACTGTTTGCAAATATTGGTTATTTGCCCATAGTATATTAAGGGTAACTCAGGTAAATACAGTTCTGCCTAAATCAAAAATACTGTAAAACCTGCCTAGAGCAGCACTTAAACTGTGCAGGGTGGTGTCAAATGTGACCCTAGGGATTTCATTTTAACAAACTATAGAGAGATCCACCAGGAGATTCTACTGTACAAATATCAAAGCTTAGGGCCTAGTAGTTTTGGGCAAGAAGATTTTTTAAAGATTTTTGCTTTTTTGCTTTTTCAAGCAGAGTTTGTGCTTTTTTTCATTTTTTTTGAACAACTTCTGTAGAGAAGCATCCAAGGAACATCATGAGCAGTTTGAACTCTCCCTACAATCGGCGGGTTTCAGAGGAGATGTCGTTTGAAGTAAAAGTGAACGGACAGACGGACAGACGTACTACGGACGGTGAGCGGTCACAATAGCTCACCTTGAGCCTTTGGCTCAGGTGAGCTAAAAATGGCCTAGACTTATTTTGAAATTTAATTGTCCATTAAAAGTTTCAGGGGTGAATGAGTTAAATGTCTAGATTCACCTGTAACCTCACATGTATAATGTCTGACCTCACTTACATGTCTTACCTGTGTAAAAAGTTCTTTCAGAAGCCTATTGTGAGGTGTGGTATCGAATTTCTGTAAAGATAAAATCCCACATAAATTTAAACTGCTTAATTTGATAAAACGCCTATTTTTAGCTACCCTGAGCTTGGCTCAGGGTGAGCTTTTGTAATACTTCTATGTCTAGCACCCGTCATCAACAATTTAAAAGTTTACACTCTAGAGGCCATAATTTTTCTCCAATCTTTTACGAAATGACTGAAAATTTCAGGTACTTTGTGAAATGACTAAGTGAAACGGTCATTTCACGAAATGACTAAAATTTTCAGTCATTTCACAAAATGACTGATTACACAGATTGACTGTAACATATACATGACAGGCAATACCTGCAACTCCTTTTTTACTGTAGAAACATAGCAAACAACTGTGGACAAGATAAACCACAATATGACAGATAGTGTTCTCTCACCTCGTCAAAGGACAGCAGTGGTCGTGATCCTTTCAGACAGTTCCCAGTCATCTTCAGCTCTGACATAGTGTGAACTGTAACAGCACATATACATCTAAGTACTACATACATATCATATGGACATATGGACAGCATACATAGATAGGAGAATTAACCCTATCACCCCAGGGAATTAAAATCGTCTTTGCTAACAGACACCACACCCATTACCCCATAGCCTTATTCTAGTTTTTAAAATAGGTGACCACTTAAAGCAGGTTGAAAGTAAAGCAGAATGCGCCCTAAGGCACATTCTGCTTTACTTTCAGCCTGCTTTAAGCTACCATCTGATAGAATAAACAAATTATTTCTAATGATACATAGTCATGACTGTATGAATTGGAACTATTTTCCTCAGTGGAGAAATAAATTAAAGGCCTAAAAAACACGTCTTCATGGGGTAATCTCATTAGGATCCAAACTGTTTGACACTAGTTTCAATATTTCTTCACTCAAATCTTTAAAAATTTGAATTTAGCATAAAATTATGTACAACAAACTTTATGATTATCAGATGAGATTTTGTCAGCAAAAGTGTTAAACCAGAATGCTACATTTTGCAGTGAAAGGGTTCAATGTCTATGCAAGAACATATAACTGCGACGTGTTTCTATCGAATCAGCTGATAAAAGTTAAATTCTGGACTAATTAATATTTCAATTTTTAAATTCAGAAAGTTAAACTTAATCCCTACCCATTCATGTAGCTGATTTTTGAAAACATTTGAAACAATTTAGCTTAAAAAAATACCAGTATTTATGAAAAGTGTCCTTCAGTCTTTTATCAACACAAAGCAGAGGCATGAAATGATATATGTATGAGGAATAGGTATAGGCGTGAAAACCTGTTAGTATAAAGGAGAGGACCAGTATTAATGGATCCCCCTCAAAGGGCTCTCATATAATGACTCCTATATACCCTATCTCAGACTTTTGGGTGGTATTATTACTCACCATTCTCAATCAAGAATTTGGCAGAAGGTCCCCTAGGACAGTTTGATACCCTGAAAACAGAATACATAGACAATAGGGGTATGTAGTGTTATTGGCAGAGAATTGTGTATTTGAAATACCTTATCTAGAACCCTAAAACATAGTATTGAAATACCGTAGGACTGTAGTTTTACCAGCAATGTCAGAAAGAAGATTTCCCTGTTAAACAGAGTTAAACAGGACAGCTTAATGGAAATCTTACTGCATTTGTCCTGTCCATCATTCAACAGGAATATGCCTGAATGGTTCAGCCTTCAGGACTGCCATTTCTCCGGATTTTTCCGAAATCTTTGGTTTTTATTCTAGTAGATGATAGCTTAAAGCCGGCTGAAAGTAAAGCAGAATGCGCCTGAAGGCGCATTCTGCTTTACTTTCAATCTGCTTTAAGTAATCACATTTGAAATATAGAAAATCTAGAAATCTTAGGATTTTTCATAATCAACTTATGGCAGCTCTGATGTTTGCTCAATACTGTCTGACTGTACCGGTTCTATAACTCTGTAAACCTGTTTCTAGTTTGAAGACAGGAGACCACTTAAAGTCTTTAACAAAGCAGGTTGAAAGTAAAGCAGAATGCACCATAAAGCACATTCTGCTTTACTTTCAAACTGCTTAAAGCTACCATCAGCTAGGATATAAAAATATTTCTTACCATACATATTCATGACTGTATAAATTGTAACTATTTTCTTCACCGGAGGAATAACTTAAATGCTCTAAAAGGGGTACCTATAGGGGAAAGAAATAATCAACATATTTCAGGGCTGCCATCAGTTATCATGAAAAATCCTAAGATTTTCAAATGCGCAATTACTTTTAAAAAGCAGGTAGAAAGTAAAGCAAAATATGCCTTAAGATGCATTATTTTTACTTTCAGCCTGCTTTAAGCTATCATTTGCTAGGATAAAAATCTGAATTTCGGAAAAATCTGGATAAATGGCAGCCCTGATATTTCTAATAACACTTATCCTGTCATTATGTCCTCTGCTTTCAAATTTCTCTCTGCAAAAATTGTCAATTGTGGATGTATGCATATTTAAACAAAAGAAACCTAAAGATGTATGTCAAACAATTTTAGTCCTAAATCAGACGCCATGTTACAGAGAGTCTGATCTGGATCCAAAGTGTTTGCAAATTTCAATAAAGTTCTAATCAGCTAGAAAAGAGTAAAGATGAATGTATCTTATTGAATGCTTACCACATAAAGAGGTCTGTTTTTCTTTTAGCTTCAAAGAATATACATTTGTTGCAGTTTTTCATTTCAGCAATCTGAAACAGAAGTGATATTTGAGTAACTTTCATCACAGACACAAATATAACACTGGACTCCTGTAAGACTCTAAACCCTTTATCCAATACATGCAGTCTGTTTCTAGTTTTGAAGACAGAGGTGACCACTCAATGAAGGTATAAAGTAAAGCAGTATGTGCATTTTGCTTTACTTTCAACCTTCTTTAAACAACCATTAACTAGAATATAGAAATATTTTTTGTGGTACATATTCATGACTGTATAAAGTAGACCTATTTTCTTCAATGTATGAAAAAATTTAAAGGCGTAAAAATGTGTATTTATGGAGTAATGGGTTAAAGTGAAAACATTTATTGGTTGTGAACACATATTCTACTAAGTCTTGTCTTCCAGTATTTCTAAGACAAGGTTACAGTTTAAAGTGCTCATAGAACAAGTGGCTGCTATATGAATGACATCAATTACATAATGCAGAATAACCCTTAACCCATTGCCCCATAGCCTGTTTTTAGTATTGAAACTGGATGACCACTTAAAGCAGGTTGAAAGTAAAGCAGAATGTGCCTTAAGGCAACAAACTGGGCATTTATACTATCATCATATGCAGCGTCTCATCAGGGTCTGCATTGTTTGCCATTTCATATGAAAATTCTGCTGTATGGAAAACACTGCAGTGTCTTTAGATCAACCTTGTATATCTACAATGAAATCTTCCAGCAAGCACACATGGAGTGTTCATTGCAATTTCAGGGCTGCCATTTCTCCAGATTTTTCCGAAATATTAGGATTTTTATTACAACAGATCGGAAGTTTAAAACAGGCTGAAAGTAAAGCAGAATGCGCCATAAGGCGCATTCTGCTTTACTTCCAGCCTGCTTTAAGTAGTCATGTGTCAACAAAACTAGAAACAGGCTATGGTGTAAAGGTACGATTCGTAAATTCGCAATTGAAGAATGCAAATTTCGAAATCTTAGGATTTTTCATGTCAACTTATGGCAGCCCTGCAATTTCCAGGCATAAATGAATCAAGGCAGAATATGTCAAATATGGAAGAGCGTCTATTTGACAATACTAACTGCTTCACTGCCTTACCTAGAGTACAGCGGTATTGAAAACAGTTTTTATCCTGATCACACTGACACACCAAAAAGAAACTTAAGAGTCTGGACAGGATCAAAACTGTTTGACACTCATATTGTTGTACAATGCTCCCTCTTTACAAAGACCCTTGCAGCAGTTCCCTAAACAGGATAATTATGTCTAACGCTTTTTCTGCTGCAATATTGTCTGCTTAAAAGTGACTGCCGTCTGCTGTTTTTTTCAAAGTTACAAATAAGTGGATATTTTGATGAATGAATATAATGATGAGTGACTAACAGCTTGAATACAGATCAGATGCCGCGTTACGCGGCGTCTGATCTGGATTCAAGCTGTTTGCAAATGTAAGTCAAGTCTTTTAAAATTGTCCCTCCCTATAACGACTCCCTCCGAACAACACACACAGAGGGAGCACTGTATAAAGATACTTCAATAGAACTGCCTAAAATGGAAACTTGAGATAAAGAAGCAGACATTATCCTGACAGTGACAGTGTTAACTCATTCACCCCTGAAACTTTAAATGGACAATTCCAGTTTACAATTAACCCTTTACCTGATAGCATTGTTTCTAGTATTGAAGATATGTGACTACTTAAAGCAGGTTGAAAGTAAAGCAGAATGCGCCCTAAGGCGCATTCTGCTTTCTTTCAGCCTGCTTTAAGCTATTAACTGCTAGAATAAGGAAATTATTAAATATGACACATATTCATTACGGTATAATTTGGAACTATTTTCTTCAGCGGATGAATAAAATGAATGTGCTAAAAGTCGCTTCTATAAGGGAAAGGGTTAAAATGAGTCCATTTTTGAATAATAAGGGAGGTTTTTAACAATATTTTACAAAATGACAAACAGTGTAGACCCTGATCCGAGGGCTCCTTACACTGTTTGCATAGGACAAGTGCACTCTTGATAAGTATACCATTTTTTCATGACGAGTAAACTCGTAGCTAGGGTTCAATGGGTCAATCATGTTAGGTGACTATCTTTCTTTAAAACTAATAACAGGCTATGGGGTATTGGGTTAATCATGTTACCATGACATACCTCATTGATTACAAACAGCTTGTCTTTTCTGTCCATCTTTGATTCTGAAAAATACATTCAACAACACATTGATACATTTATAAATAGAAATGGTGTCAGAGCCATCTGATGCTCGCCTGTTTAAAAGTTAAGTCTTAAAACATATTGTATTGACGAAGCAAAATATCAATTTAGAACGATTACTAAATAATTAATAATTTGTGGCTAAAAAGCTATTAAAACAAGATGTATTTGCCCTCTGTTTTCATTTAGGTGCATGAACATGTTTAAATAAAATAAATTGCATTACGGTCTCTACCTGACTTAAACACAAACCAAGGGGATATACTGACAAGGTTAACACTATATATCCCACCAATTTGTGGTGGGGCATGACAATTTAAGGAAATTCAGCTGCTCAAACAACATAAAAGGTGAAATAAAATTTAAGAGCAACTGTTTTCATTTTCAAAGCGAAGGAATTTTAAAATGAAGAGTTTATTCTTCAAAATTTTAAATAAGCAGTGATATTGAACTTCCTTAAAAACTGACAAATAAGCAGTGATATTGAACTTCCTTAAAAACTGACAAATAAGCAGTGATATTGAACTTCCTTAAAACTGACAAATAAAAACAGACAAATAAGAAGTGATATTGAACTTCCTTAAAACTGACAAATAAAAACAGACAAATAAGCAGTGATATTGAACTTCCTTATTAACTGACTAAAACAGTGTACAGTAAAGCCTAAGTGCAGTATTTAATTTAAAGTTTGAAGTAAACTGTAAGATACAATTATAGTAGCTTAGTGCAAGACAACAAAAATACAGGAAGCTCCTTAACCCATTGCCAAAGATACTCTTTTTTACGCCTCTAATATATTCCTCCACTTAATCAAGTATTTCCACTTTATACAGTCATGAATAAATATGATAAGAAATATTTTCCTTACTTACCCTAGCAGACAGTAGCTTAAAACAGACTGAAAGTAAAGCAGAATGTGCCTTAAGGCGCATTCTGCTTTACTTTCAACCTGTTTCAAGTACTCACCTGTCTTCAAAACTAGAAACCATGGGATAAAGGGTTAAGAGTGAGGAACTGTTTCCTTACATGAGTGGATGTTATACTGAAACTTACCCGCCTTTGAGTGAGGCATCATTGTGCGCAAATCTATCATAAGATGTCTTGCTCTGTGAGACACCCCTCGTGATGAAAAAACCAACACTCTCTCTTTGTTTGTCCATCTTGCCTAGAGATAAAAGGAAATATCCAGGTCAAAGCGTACCTAATCAAAGGGTAACTACATGTACTTTTGAAGTTTTGATCGATGTATACCACATACATAAAAGTAACATATAGGATATATAGGGTACATTTTCAATACTGTATTAAGTGATAATTGATTGTTTTTCACACTTTAAATACCCTTAATTCAATTATTTCCCATTGGGCTCAATAAGTGTAATAGTTAGCAATATTTTTTAATATACTGCCGAGTTCCCTTCTATTTTCATATCAGAGAGGGTGTTTTAAATCGATGGAAAAGTTGACACAAAATTATTAAATGTTTTTATTTGTGTTTTTAAATTGATGTCCTGTTGTAAATATTGGCAACGGATTTTCATTGACACTTCTGACGAATAATAACCATCTATCCAAACGTATCGCTAAATTTCGGTTACTAGAATAACCGGAATACACCTAAATATACCTATTATGGTTCATAGAACAGTTTCAGATGATGTATATACACCTTTTATGTACTAATTTATTAAATATGCAAAGGAAATATGCAATTTGTGGGTTAAACATGGTTTTTCTGTTGAAATCGTAACCGAAATCTACTTTTTACGGTATCATGTGCGAATTACACATACATGTGAATTACACATTATAATCTGAAACTGTTTTATGAACCATTATATGTATATTTAGGTATATTCCGGTGTATTCCGGTTATTCTAGTAACCCCTAAATTCTGGTTAACATTCCCCATTGAAAATGCATTGGAATGAGATTTCTGAAAACTTGTTAAAGTGACCAGCCGGGTACAGTCCCAATGGTGCACCTAAAAAGTGCTCCTTCTCATAATCATCAGAATTGATGGCGTAGAAGTAGATAAATAGAAAAAAGAAAAAAAACTGAAAAAGAATTTGTTTATATTTGTATTTATTATTTGTAATGATGCAATTCAAATAAAAGATCAGAGATGACACTCAGACCACTAAAACAGATGTCTGACAGTACGATTACTATATGCCTCCCAAATTTGGGGCATAAAAGATAATAAGAAAATAGAATAACACTTTTTTAACAGGTGCTTTAACGTATAATGTCATCAGTTTTCGCGACTATGATTTTTTAATACAGTAAAGAGCAACACGATACCGCTTTTGCAGGAGGAGCATCGGATGATATAATTGGTTCTAAAACAACACTGTCGCTTTCAGTTTTGTCCTTTCGTTCTTCATTTTTATCATTTTGAACACGTTTTCTCTTCCCCATGTTGTTGAACTATGATTTACTGCGGTACAGTTGTTATTTTTTCTTAACTCGAAATTCAAAAGGAAACAAAATAAAATCATTTAATTAAAGTCAACAAAAATATATATTTTATAAAAAATATAATTAATCTTAATCTCTGTAAATATTTCTTAAATTGCATTACAACATGCTCCAAATTTTTCGTAGAATATCACATGATGTTTTATCGCCATCGTATCTGTTTTCTCTCGCTCCCCGATACGTTAAGGTGGTTCGCAGGTCTGCTTTCCTCGTGTCAAACTTCATTGAAATGTTGGTTAAATTGAAGTAAAAATTGTTAAAATGAACAAAAAAAATATAGCACCGTATTTTTCTCTTACATGACATTTTTTCGATAAACGTTCCATTTTAAATAAACAGGATTTTTTTTTTAAATAATAGATCTAATATAACATAACTCAATAATTTCTATATATTCAAGTAAACTGTACAGACAATATAAGATATTGTCCAAATAAAAATATTTCATGAAATATTTACTGGAAATATCAATGTTTTAAAAAAAAAAAAAATCGGAAAAAGTCACTAAATTGCAAATTACAAAAAAAATCTAGCTGTTTAACATACACTAATTGTAGACATATAGATATTACTTAATTCTTCTAGTGACAACATATTAGTAAAAATCTACAGTAGCCTTTACTTTTTATACATAAGTTCCAGAAATTCAGGCAATAAATTAACACAAACAGAGTAACCTCCTTTGGGTACAACTTTAAAATGCTTTCAGCTCGAAATAATACCATAAGCATTGACTATGGTAGCCTGTATATCTTTAAAGACAGCTGCCCGCTTAATGCACGAGAAACGTAAAGAATGAAAACTCCTTCAGGGTCTTTGTTTTGTGCATTAATTTACTTTTGCAATTTGTTAAGCTGCCATCTGTCATATAGGCTATAAATCAATATAATGCTGTGTGTCAGTCATTAACCAAAATATTATTGGACGTTATTTGACATGCTTTATAGTGAATATTGATTCTAACAAACGAAGACTAAACATAATATGTCCCTTATCTGCGTTATGGACTGACAAGTCAATCGAATCGGCATTTTAAAGAAAAGATATGGAACGAATGGACCTCGAACCCAGGACCTTTGGATTGCTAGTCAATCACTGTACCAACTGAGCTATCAAGGAAGACACTGAAACTTATAAAAGAGTTCTTTATGTTATTGTTTAGTATAAGCACTTGTAGAAAAATAATAATGTGAAAATCATGAGCATTTCCTGAACTCGAGATGCGGACCCCCGCTTGCGATCCACCTTAAAGTAAACCCACTGTTTGGTATTTCGAAAACACACGTCTTGCAAGGAGCAACTTCACATGGAACTATATTCCGGTCTATAGTCCGTCGAAGGTGAGGCCGGTGCATGCGCATTAAGGTCCACAGAAGAACACCGTTTGTCGAACCAATGAAAACTTAAAATGGACCGTCTGCTGGTCGAACCATCGGTGTTCTGTTGGAGCTATAGTCACTATAGACGACTATAGACTGGAATATAGTTCCGCGTGATTTTGCTCAAGATTAAAATTCTGTAGGTAAACTACACAAGTTTGCAAGTTAAAAAAATTAAATTTAATTTAATCAGGAACGTATATTAGATTTCCATATACGTTCCTGGTTTAATGCTATTTTAATTTTCTACTTGGAATATTGTTATCTTTATTGTTAAAACAATAATTCAATTCAATTTTATTTGTGAATTCAAAATACAGTTAGATCTATATAATGAAAACACGTATAAAACTTAGAAAATAATCTAATGTTCTTCTGTTGTTTAACGGTATTGGAGCAACGGTTGGTCATTGTGACGCGCAGGAATTGGTGCGTTTTGATGAGCAGGAAATGACCGCACTCAGGTTTAATTAATTCGGATTTCGTCGTGAAATCAGTTCTTCCCATCACAACTCCCAGCCGTTGTCTAATACCATATAGCAACGGTATGGTGTAGATTATTTCTAATCTAACACGAGCAGCTGTCAGCGACCACAATCAATAACTCACCTTAAAGACATCTCCTGACGACCTTTCGGTCATAACGCCTTGCCAGACAATTTCCTTGCAAAAAAACATGGGTATTGTGGTCATGTCGGTAGCATATAAACATTGAAGCGTCTCATGTGAGACCCGACCTTTTTATTTGATAGTTTGGTTAGAAATAACCATTGAAAAGCACTAGAGCATGAGTATAATCTGGGCCTCACCAGGTAAACTGAGATTGGTATACCCCGAACAATGGGGGACTCCATCAATGGACTGAGGAAATATCGATCTTTAATTGGCACTTCGTGCCAGGTGAGCTGAAAAGATATTTAGGGCTACGGTTTACAATTGGTCCGCCACCAAAAATTAGGGTTAGGATAAACTTTAGAATCTGTTCTCAGGTCCTTTTTTGGTATTTTCGTAGAAATTCACTGGCCATCTCTTGTGACATTAACCTGGCAATTTATTGTGACATAATCTGGCCATTTCTTGTGCCATTAACGTGGCCAAAAAAATGACATATTTGGTGGCGGACCAATTGTAAAAGTGCTCCATATTTAGATTTGATGGTGGATGGAGTCTATCATACATACAAATGATGTAGAGGTAACATAAAACGCACAATCAAGGACATTAAACATAATTATAAAGCACTATATGTAAATAGAGTAAAATTAAGCGAGCATTCTTGTAGGTCGCCATTCCAGCCATTCAACAGTCTCCGAAACTGTGTAAAAGACATATCCGGACAGGTAGTTTCACACTTTGTGTTACAGCGTTCCCTTCCAACAACGATTCCCTCCTTACAACGACCATTGCCGACGTTCACAAAACAAGACATTAATTTCCAACAATTCCATGGTTGCAATACCGTCTGCTTAAATTTGTCGTCTGCTTTTTTTTCAAAGTTACATAATAAATATAGAATAGATAGAATAAATTTAATGACGAGAGACAAACAGCTTGAATCCAGATCAGACGCCGCGTTACGCGGCGTCTGATCTGGATTCAAACTTTTTGCAAATGTAAGCCAAGTATCCCTCTCTATAACGACTCCCTCTGAACGACACACACAATATGTGTCTCCCATTGAGTGTCGTTGTAGAGTGTACTTAGTGTTGTTTTTCAGCCCAGGTTCCTCAGGATCCTCTACGCTGCACTCTTCTGTTTGTATACTTACTACCTAATTAGTACTTTTGCTTTAGTTCCGGTTCTAATATTGACCTTATAGTTGTACTTAATTTCTTGATTTTTACATTAGGTATCTAGTCTAGTTTTGAAAGAGTTGAGTGTTTTGGCATTTGAGACCTCTCCTGTACATGTTACATGCAAATAAAGATTGTTAGGAAGTTCTTGACATGTGACTATGATTTGTGTTTACATTACTGAATAAAGAAATCTTGAATCTTTTGAATACTGGTATGTTAAGCTATTCCAAATAGTTGCTGTTATTATGTCAAAAACTATATTTTCTTATGTTTAACCTTGCCCTCTGGGAGTATATAACTTTTTAGGATTTCCCCCTTATTGAAGTTCTTATTGTTTGATCTTCTCTTTGTTTGAGAAAGTTTCCTACTTTATTATCATAGTTCCCACTTGTCAATTTATATACTTCAATAATGTCTCTATGCACGTGCCCTTCTGTAAGACAAAGTGGGAAGACAGAGCTTTTTCAGACACTAACTCAACCAGTCGCCAGGATTGAATGTTTTAATAGAGAAAAACTGTGTAAAGCTTTAACTTTTCAAATAGTATGTTTTATGTCTTCTGTAGTATTTGTTTTGTCCAAAAAAATAAAAGATAAAAAATAATTTTAAAAAAAATCTTGTTAATACGTTTGAGATTGGGTAGGTATGGAATTTTAAAACGAAACATTATGGCTAATCTGAGTGTTTCTGATAAAAGTAGAAATAAAGAGTCAGACACTTCATCAGAACAATTAAAATAAGCGGGGTTTTTTTTCAAGACGACGAGGGTAAGATAGAACAATACACATAAAAATGGCCCTACAGTATAGATTCAACTCGTATGGGCAGGATCTCGGTAGTATGCCAGTAGTGTGCCAGTCGTATGGGGGTATTTCCATGGACCGAGACGACGATAATAGAAAATCATATTTTTTTCGTGTTATATCAAAACTTTACTTGATAAAGTAGTATCGAAGTGAATAATTCATCTGTCCACCGGATGAAAATACGCGAAGTTAAACAAAAAAATTAACGAACAAGTCTACAGCACATCGATTCACCATTAGTTAAATTATTTTTCAGAGATCTCATTATGTCGTCTAATTGTGCAGGAAGTGGAGAACCTGGCCATCACAATGGTGTCAACGGTAAAGCAATATGGTAGACCCGTGTGTCCATTTGAGTGTTGTCATTTTTTTCTCAGACACTACGGATGGATAGCTTTATATAGTGAATTACTACTCTCCTTTTTTTATAAGAAACTCGAAACTCCCCTCTGCAAATTGGATATATGCATGGGTAAATACCAGTAGAGTTTTCATTATTTGACACTGTTCTACACGTTATGTCAAAAATCAGTTCAACACATGTTTAACCATGTGTTGAGCATTCATCAAAGTTAGGATAGGAATGATTGTGTAGAATGCTCTAAGTGAATTCAATTATTGATTGATTGTTAATAAAATCAAACTAATTTGCACAGAATAAGTCAGTATTAGGATTTTGTGGTATTTCTTGGATTTGTGAAATGCGAACAATAATCATAAATTTATTGACAGTCATTTTTCGGGTGACAGACTAAGCATGCCACTGTGCAGGTGTACCATCTCTTGACTAAGCGTGCCACCTATGAAATTATAAAGGATATGGGGTGGTCAATAATGATGTGTTAAATTGTTGATTGCGCTTAATGTAGGGATTATTTAATAGGCAGTGGCTAGGAGTACGGACCCGTACCCCTAGACTCGGAGGCTAGGAGTACGGATCCGTACTCCTAGTCTCCGATGATGGGTTTATGCTAGGAGTATGGCACTACGGAAAAAGTATTAGAATACTTACATTATCAAACTATTAACCTGAAATGTAAACTTTCTTCAATGTGAGCGATTATTTAAAGTTTTTGCTTTCCGTAGCGAGGATCTATCGGCTTTTTTTGCGAAGGATATGACTAAGTCAGAAAGAATAAGAGAGCTGGTGTTTATCATTGTCGGCCACTAGCTAATCGAGGTCGGAACCTAGATAATAATGGTAAATTGGTAATGATAAGTTTTAGGCAAAAGGAGCGGAAAAGCAAATAACAAATGCACGTAAACAAAAGTAAAACAATTATGACATGCAGATATACAACTATATACAACTAGGCGTTCAGTTACAGTATGAATTAACAAATGTCATAATTCATGCAGGCCACACCACGGGCAGGCGCCTAGTTAACGTGGCCCAAAGTTATTTATTTCTATTCTAGACATACAGAAGGACAGGCAGACAGACAGATAGAAGAGTGAATATGTGGAAGACACGCATCAGAAAGAATAATAAAATTATCATGTGACAAGTGAATGCTTAATGCATGGTGAAATAATATAGAAAGTTTTTAATTGCTTTTCTTACCTTGCAACCGCCAGTAGATTCTAATCTACAATTTTTTTTTTTAAATTTAAACATTCAATTTCCTTCTCTATTTCTCGTAATAGGGAGATCAAATTTTTACTGTTGCCATACATGCATTTGTTATATGGCAAGCTTAATTATATAGTCGAATATATAACGATATACCGGTAGTGTGGCTACACTAGTGGCCGACAACGATAAACACCAGCTCTCTTATTCTTTCTGACTTAGTCATATCCTTCGCAAAAAAAGCCGATAGATCCTCGCTACGGAAAGCAAAAACTTTAAATAACCCCTCACAAGGAAGAAAGTTTACATTTCAGGTTAATAGTTTGATAATGTAAGTATTCTAATATTTTTTCGGAGTGCCGTACTCCTAGCCTAAACCCATCATCTGAGGCTAGGAGTACGGATCCGTACTCCTAGCCTCCGAGTCTAGGGGTACGGGTCCGTACTCCTAGCCACTGCCTATTTAATAATACTTAGCTAGCATGATTGTAACAGATTCATCAAGTTTGGCTCCCGATGCCATTGAAGTTGAACACATATGTAGATGTGAAATTAATAAATTATTAAATAAATGGTAAACTATTTTTTATATTTCATTTTATGTGCTGTATTAAACAGATTATAACGAAGCTTTTTTTGTGGGTTGAATGAATCTATCTGTATGATCTGTGAGACGAAAAGAAAATGTAATTTTTTTATAACTAACTCTTATCATGACGATCAATTATTTAAAGCGTTTAAACATTTATGTACAAAAACTCTTTTATCAGGTGGATCAACAGAAGGCAGTCCGAAGAAGAAATACACATTGTCTGCAAATGCTCCAGTGTTCGTGCCAAAGTTTACCATGCCACCACAGCAGCAGCAGCAGCCACAGCAACCACAACTAAATTATCCAGTATGTACTAGTTATGTATTTCCATAGCCATTGTCTTAACCTATTAGTCCATTACCCAATAAACTGTTTCAAGTTTTGATCAAAGGTGATCATTTAAAGCAGGTCGAAACTAAAGCAGAATGCGCCATAAGGCTCATTCTGCTTTACTTCCAGTCTGCTTTAAGATACTATCTATTAGAATATAGAAAGTATTTCATATAGTACATATTCATGAATGTACAAAGCAGAACTGTTTTCTTCAGTAGAGGTATAAATTAAAGGCGTAAAAAGGCATATTTATGGGGTATTGGGTTAAAAAAAAAAGAATGCTACTTGTTCTTGGAGTCAAAGCAGTGCCACTCTGTTGAAATAGATAAACAGTTTTGGTTGCAACAATGTTCTTGTGTGATTTGTCAATATAATAGTTGTATGGTTCCAGGTTAATCTTTCTGCCTCTGAATATTCATATACTATAAAACTCTTTTATCTCAAGTATAACATTGGCTAATAGAATCAAGAAAAAATTTCCCTAGGAAAGAGTACTTGTGTCTGATAAATGCTATAAGAAAACATTGCAGATCCTGATCAGACAGCTCTTTCAGTCCTGGACAAGTGCCCTTTTGCCTTGTATGATGTGCCTATTCAAAGAATATTGGTGTTTATGTAGACACAATGACGATGCTGCTGTATAAGTGTTGTGCACTATTTGCAGTATGGGAGCAATGCTGTTTCCCAACAGGGCCAGTTAATCTGTGCCATACTGAATGGTCAAATGAATTGATCCATTCTTATGAACCAGCACAACTTAATGGCCCTGGGGCATATTGTTTTTGTCCAGTCCTGTCTGGTTGTCTGTCATACATGTGATATCTCCCGATCTGGTCGGGAGCTCCCGAAATTTGACCTCTACTCACGATCTCCCGGTCGGGAGACGAAATCTCCCGATATTTCATTTAACCAGGTTCATTTTTTTTAATGTGAACTTTTTTAACGGTTACCTCGTTTGCCGACTCTAAAAATCTTTAAATTGTCTTCAGAGTTCTCTGGCTAATCCCTACACACGCTTATCACCAAACGCTACTGATGCGTGTAAACACGTTACGCAATCGATTGTGTACCACTATTATGGCAGGCTGCGTCGTAACAATGTTTGGTTAAAGTTTGACCACACCCGCCGAGTAGATATAATTGGTTATCAAAAAAGTGATTGACAGGTTCGCCCCGAATCGACAATTTTAAGAAGCGGTGATGCAAAGGATATTTCTATGTCCCCGATACTGAACGGATTAAAATCAGATAATTCTCCGAAACACAATTATTTGAGGAAAGCTAATCAGAATTTAACATTTATGAATTGATTTCCACGTCAAAATACTTTGAATATTCACGTAACAGAAAATACTTCGAAAATTATACCGTTACAAAATGACGGGGCACCTTAATATTGGCTACGAGAACTACGTAGATTTTGTTAGTCTAAAAAGTATTCCCCAGCGTCGTTTTCTAACAATCAATTAAAATTAAACGTTGGGCCTAAATTCTTCTGTTTGTTACATACGATTTGTGTGAATGTTTAATTACTAAGTTAGATTTTACAACAAATTACGCTCGTAAAATTGATTTGCAATCAGTTTTCCCGGTAGAAAATTTAGACACGTTATTTCGTTGTTAAACCTACGCACAGTTTATGGCGCTAGTAAATGTCGTCTGCAACAATTATCTGAGTTAGTGTCGTCTGCATTAATCTGAGTTAATTTTTGTGCATTTTATTTCAGAAAATATCGATCAGTGTTAAACAGTTTGTATCTAGATGAGATGATACGGCGTCTCATCTGGATCCATACTGTGTGCAAAATCAATAACAGATTGTTAAGTTGCTAACTCTTTCGTGATCAACTCCATAGAAACAGGAACGTAGATTATATATATCTATAATATACGTTCCTGATAGAAAGAAATCTAGACCATTCGAACTATTTCATTCATTCTCTCAAGAAAATAGATATAGTTCCACTTTATTTTTACTAGTCATGAAAAATATAAGAACCATAAGAAATATTTCATATATCCTAGCAGATGGTAGTTCTAGCTTAAAGCAGGCTTAAACTTTTAATATTTACATTCAACCTGTAAAGTCTCTATGTAATCGTATTAAAAATATGCAGGTCAATTCTCGATGAACCTACGAATCGAATCCGGTTCCAGCCAGTTAGAAAGAGGGCGGAGTCTCCGCCGCGAAGAAAATCTTCCATACGGCAGAGAGATACCGACCAAGTTAGGATCTACTTTTAGATTATCCGTTTGGGTACTTGAAACCCCTATTTAAAGTCGCAGACAGTTCAATTAAAATCGAATTGCGATAAAAAAAAATTAAATGCTATTTTTAAGGGAGGTTATCATATTACGCTCCGTCATTAAAGCTGTACGCGTTCTCTCCCTTCTCCGAGTGTTCTATTTATAGATTAGACAAGTTGTCTTCCAATTACGGTTTGAAATTGACATGTTCAAACAATTTGTTCACCAGAATTACATAGGAAAGTCGCTCAAACATAAAGCAAAATAATGCATTCACACTTGCTAAATTGGTAACGTAATGTTCCGTTATGACATATCTTGAAACTAGCCTATGTGTATTGGATATGCCACGGATAGCCGCGGGTGTGTGTACACGCTGAATGTGTAGTCGCATTTCAGCGTTGCTATTCGCGTTGCTATGTGTAAAGCGTGTATAAAAACTTGCGCCACCTAATTGTTTAAAATATGCTTTGATAATGGATATTCAGATTGAAATTTTTGTTTTAGTTTCTTACGAGCGTTCTTAAAGCACAGCGAGAAAGTTTACTGCGTAAAACCCTGAAATTATCATGCAAATACAGTACATGTAGTAAGGACTACTTTTGACACCATATTTAGAAACTGCAATGGCTATTACATCGATATTACATCTATCAAACCCATTTGGCCGGTATATGATATATTCATATACATGAAAACAAATCTGGTCAAACTACACATTAAATGGATGACAGAAAATAAAAATATAAATATAAGGAATAAACAACAACTTTTTGCCGCTCATGACGGTATGACTACATTAGCTTCGGGGGGTAAGTTTATTGAAAACGCCCTTCGGGCGTTCACAAAACTCACCCCCTGCGAAGCTAATGTAGTCATACCGTCATGAACGTCAAAAAGATGTTGTTTATTCCTATAATGAAGCAGAATGATCATGAAGAGTGTTCTGTTTTACTTTCAGTCTGCTTTACACAACCATCCTTCTGCAGTACTAAAATACTAGGCCCATGTCAGTTACTGTATTATAAGAACTATATCTCTGGGTGAAAATTGTCTCTGTCTTAGTGGTCTATAGACTTTAAAAAAAAGAGAAGCAATTAGCCTAGTGATTAACTAATGAAAATACATAAATGTATTGGATTTTCATCGCCTGCGCCTAGTTTTGTCGCGAAAAAGGTGTCGCGAAAAAAGCTCCCTATTTGGCAACCCAATCTCCCTATTAAAATTTCCAAATCTCCCTTTTTGGGTCCAAGAAAATATCACATGTATGTTGTCTGTCTGTACACAACTTTAACCTTGACCATAATTTAAAGCTACATGTAAAACAGACTTAATATTTTGCATGTGTACTCAACTCAAGAAGTTCAGGACAAGTTTGGTCATGTCTGACAAAGGTCAAGGTCACTAAGAGGTCATTTAATGGTCAAATAGATTGAATTTTACTCACGACAAATTTCATGAAAAGCTGGTTGCCCACAGGGCAACCAAAATTATTTTCTGGTTGCCCTGAATTTATCACACAAAAGATGTCCCAAATTAACCCGTTTAATTCAAACCCTTCATAGATGTACCAGATTAACCTTTTTAATTAAAACCCTTAATTCACAGCTTTTAGAATACTCAAAAGGAAATATGCAACACCTCTCCCTGGATCTCATCAGGCAGGTGAAATTATTAGCATTGGATAATACATAGACATAGATAATACAGATCATCATCTCCTGATACTGATAGGCTGTCACATTTTTTTTGGTTTATATTATTCATGTTTTTCATTCTTAAATTTGAAATTTAGTTACTATTTCTTAACATCTCTATATATCTCTCACACCTTCTTTCAACAGCTGTAGCAGTAGCATTGTAATTTTAAAAATCTATCTTCAGTCTCACCCTTCAAATTTATTAATTGACAGTATCAGGGGATTTCATAGGAGAACTAAGATGCAAGTTTTCTGCGTTTTTACATCCCGCACGGGTGCAGGGGCTCATGGTTTATTCATATCCACATTTTCTGGAAGTGGCTTTCAGTTTGACTGAAGTAACTACACTTAAAAACAAAATAAAAGTTCACGTTTTTCTGCCTATATTATTACACTCTCGAGTGATCGGATCCGTTTTTTTATCATTATTATTTGCTTTCCGAAAATTCACCAAACAAGTTTTTTACTTTAAAAACTTCGAGGAAGACAACCCAAGTCCAACATTTCATTTGCGAACAAAACTAGATCTATGTTAAAGTCCATAATTACTGCACCTACCTTTGAAAGTTATTATTAAGACTTGAACATCGCTGGTAAAACATATTTATTGCCAGCACAATGTTTAATCTTATTTAACAGTGTTTCATTGTACTTTCATTTTTATAGGAAATCCTATATTCATCTTTCATATCATTCGGAGCTCCCCAGGTGTTATCGCTGAATTTAATGACTGGTTCACAAAAAGTTAACTAAGTGTACCAGTCTGTGTTTATAAAATTCTTCTGCGATAAATTTAGAAGTATGCCGAATGTATCCACAAGATTGTTTACACAAAATGACAAGCTCAGCATGGTGTTTGATCAAGCGTGAACTGCTAATTGGGGTGTGTTATCGCTAATCCACAAGAATCCTTTGTAACTGTTCTACCCTACAGACAAAGATAAGTGTCCACAGGGGTCTTAATTAATCGGCAAATTTGTTGCACACTTTCAATATTTATGGCTTTAGTCTGATACTTCAGTCCATGTAGATGCAGTACCGCTAGACAGTAGTAGACACAATGTCTTACTGTTACGAAATGCAACTAGTAGATGACTCGCACGGCATTATTCTGACATATTGAAATTTTCCAAAAGTGAAATAATCCGGGCATCTTAAAATGGAATTAAAGGGTTGCCCGCCGGGCAGCAGTTTGAAAAATATGGTTGCCCAAGCTAAACATTTGGTTGCCCGCCGGGCTCCGGGCACAGGATTTGTCGTGCTGATGACTTTAGAACTATATTTGATAGAAACTGTAAAATTGGCATGTGTACTCAACTCAGGGAGCTCTTGAGCTCAGTACAAATTTGGTCATGTCCGACAAAGGTCATGCTCATAAAGAGGTTAAAAAGGCTGATTTTAACATTGGCATTAAACCTTTGGAACTACATGTGAAAGAAATTCATATTTCGCATGTGTACTCAACTTGAGTTGGTTAACCCATTACCCCATAGCCTGTTTCTAGTTTTGAAAACTGGTGACCACTTAAAGCATGTTGAAAGTAAAGCAGAATGTGCCTTAATTAAGGCACATTCTGCTTTACTTTCAGCCTGCTTTAAGCTTACATCTAGGATATAGAAAATACTTCTTATTATACATAATCATGACTGATTAAAGGGGAACTATTTACTTCCATAGAGGAATAAATTAGAGGTGTAAAAAGGCAAAGTTATCAGGTAATGGGTTAATGCCAGACAGAGGTCATGGTCATGACCATCGGGGGGGCATAGTGTTTCACAACCAGTGATAATTTTACCTGTGCATCCCGAGTCCTATACTCATTAAATTTGCCAGGGACTCATTATTTAAAAAGTTGTGAGTCCCATGGACCCATGGCTTTTCTGGCCTTTATTAACCTATTACTCATAAGTAAATAGTAGCTTAAAGCAGGTTGAAAGTAAAGCAGAATGTGCCTTAAGGCACATTCTGCTTTACTTTCAACCTGCTTTAAGTGGTCACCTGTCTTCAAAACTAGAAATGAGTTATGGGATATTAGGTTAATTTTTCACCTCGAGGACTCAATGTTTGTCTCAAGGACTCATTGTTTTACAGAATGTGCATCCCGAGGACTCATTCATCTGATTTCTAAAATTATCACTGCACAACCTTAATTTTTTTTTATTATTATGAATGAGCAGATTACATTGACTCCAGAGGGGTTGGTAGTTTCACTTATCTCTACCCAAAATATGTAAAAGTGTCACAAACAATGCAGATCATGATCAGAGGGCTCCTACCCATTACCCCATAGCCTGTTTCTAGTATTGAATATAGGTGACCACTTAAAGCAGGTTGAAAGTAAAGCAGAATGCGCCTGTCAAGTCTGCTTTAAGCTATCATCTGCTAGGTTTAAGAAAATATTTCTTACTCTACAGAATCATAACTGTATTAATGGGAACTATTTTCTTCAGTGGAAGAATAAAATATAGGCATAAAAAGGCGGGGTAATGGGTTAATCTCAGCATGTCTGTCTTTCAAAAGTGGTTTTTGCTCAGCAAGTAACATTTATTTCTCTACATATAAAACAGTTGGACATTAATGGCTTCCAAGTAACAATGAAACTTTGATAAGAACTGACAGGGTTACCGTACTACGGTAGTTTGGTTACTTGGTTATACTTGGAAGTTTTACATTGACAAGTACACAGGTTACAAAATGGCACATGTTTTATTAAAAGAGCAAGGTTTTAGTAGATGTCTGTATGTATTTTAGCAACCACCTCCTACATTGTTTGTGGACTGTGATGTGCCCTCACAGGTATGTGACTGTCAATCATAGCTCAAGATACGCAGAGTCTGAGAGTCATCTGAACCCTTATCGTGCTGAGCGTGACTTGGCTAACATTTGCAAACAGTTTGCAGCCAGATCAGACGCTGCTTAACGCAGCGTCTGATCTGGATCCAAGCTGTTTGGCACTCATATCAAGCATTTCTATAGTTTTAAAAAAAATTCAAAAAATCTTGAATATTTTTACAAATGAAATATTTGAAGCAGATCACAATTCAGCATGATAAGGATTCATTGCTAAAATCAAAGTGTTTTAAAACAAACCTATGTTGTGACTACTCGTTAGAATTGTTTCTTTTAGATCATCTAAACGAGTGAAGTCACAACATAAGGTTTTTGTCAAAAAATAAATGAATAAAGTTTGCATAATTTTGTTAATTAATTCTCTCTTATCTGGAGCCCTGGTCAATCTCCGTATACATGAAACCCACAATATTCTGGTTAAACACTCTGCATTGTTACGCTGAGAACATCCAATACATTAAAAAGATGGTTGCTTACTGCAGGCTGAAAGGTAAGGCAGAAAGATACTATTCTGTCTTGCATAACCCTTCCCCCCCCCCCCCCCCCCAGAAGTGCCTTTTATTGCATTTAATTTATTCCTCCACTGAAGAAAAGAGTTCCAATTTATACAGTATTGAAAATGTATTATTATAGATATTTTCTATATTTTAGCAGATGGTAGCTTAAAGCAGGCTGAAAAATTAGCAGAATTTGCCTTAAGGCACATTCTGCTTTACTTTCAGCCTGCTTTAAGTGGTTACTTGTGACTGTCTTCAAAACTAGAAACAGGCCATAGGGTAAAGGGATAAATTAGCAGTTGTCCTTAGGGATCTCCATGCTTTATATACAAGTGTTGCTGAAATCGCTCACCTATGAAATGGTCAATTCTAGTCTCCAATTAAGTCCATTTTCGGCTGTTAAGGGTGGTTTTTGCAATATATTGCAATAATGACAAATGCAGACCCTGATCAAAGCACTCCTTTATCCCTCTGGTCTTGTGATACACTGTTCCATAGGACAAGTGTACTCTTTGCATGTACACTGTTTGTTAAGGATGGGTATATTTGTTGCAAGTGTGTTGCAACTGCCGTGTCGAACTGATTAGGGAGTGGACTGTTTAAGAGTGGTTTAGTGCAGACATATGAGTAATCTGATTACCTCCCTTTAATATACAATTATGCCAAAACCCATTGACAATGCAGAGTGTTGTTGCAGTTGATATTGTGACAGGGCTGCCATAAGCTGATCTTGAAAAATCCTAAGATTTCAAAATTTTCTATTTTTCAAGGGCGAATGCTTAAAGCAGGTTAAAAGTAAAGCAGAATGCGCCTTGAGGCGCATTCTGCTTTACTTTCAGCCTGCTTTAAGCTACCATCTGCTCGGATAAAAATACAACAAATTCGGATAAATCTGGAGAAATGGCAGCCCTGTTGTTGGGTTGATTTCAGTGAGATTGGTGACTGTGTATGGTGTTTATTATTTCCCTTCAGTTGCAAAACAGTTTAACTTTGTATTCTGTTTAACCTAGATTTGGTTTCACAGTGTTCACCTTTAGTGGTAGCTGACCTCTCTTGTTTCAGTTAGTCTTTCTAGACATTGAAGGAAACAGTATAACACATGAGAAGAGTAAATACTGATTTAGCCATTACCTCATAGCCTGTTTCTAGTTTTCAAGACAGGTGGCCACTTAAAGCAGGTTGAAAGTAAAGCAGACTGCCCTTAAGGCTCTTTCTGTTATCCTTTCAGCTAGCACTTACTAGGATATAGACAGATGACTACTTAAAGCAGGTTGAAAGTAAAGCAGAAATATGCATTCTGCTTTACATTTAATTTTAGCCTGCTTAAAGCTACCATCTGCTAGGATATAAATATTTATTTGGTGCATATTCAGAACTTGCATGAAGAGTGTGAAAAAACATTTTTGAGCTTGTGAACCATGAATGAAAATGTATATTTTAGCATTTCTCCTGCTCAGCAAAGTCGTCTTTTTCAAAAATGCTGGTTTAATTGGCATTTTCTTGCCTGTCCGGCTGAAGTACAGTTTAAGTAGTACACATATTTTTGCAGCTGAGAAATTTTTGTGGAGAAAGATGGTTGAGGTTGTAAAATGTTAATCTCAACAGATAGACAGCAGTTTGTAAAGAGAAGAAACAATTAAACAACATAGAAATTAAATCATTGACTTGTACCGATAAATACTGAAATCCTTTTATTGGCCAATCAATGTTTAGTTTAGGGGCTTGCTTCAGATATTGTTGTCTTTTACTTTTAAAAATTAAAGAATTTATATTTCTTCTTTTTTTCTCTCACAAATTTGCATTCATTTAGTTTGTTTGTTTTGCATGTGTTGTGTTACACTGCTATGGTTAGTTCTTACAGTGTGGAAAAACACTTTTACACTTTTCAAACGGTATAGACCCTGATCAGAGGGCTACTTCGGGAGTCTTATGATTAGGTTCTGCATGGTTTATTTTTATATTACACATTTTCTTGAATCACCTTAAACTTCAATTTAAAATGGCCATTTTTTTCAAAAGTGTAATAGTTGATTTGAAAACTTCAGCACTATAATGGTTAACCCTTTGAGCCCTAGTCCCGCATATAGGCGTCCTTTTCAAACAGTGTACATGTGAATAGTATACTTGTCCTGTGCAAACAGTGAAGACCCAGATCAGAGGGCTCCGAAAGGAGCCCTCTGATCAGGGTCTTCACTGTTTGTCATAATGCCAAACATTGACAAAAACAACCCTTAAAAGTCAGAAATGGACTAGACTAAATTGGAAACTGGAATTGTCCATTTAAAGTTTCAGGGAGGAAAGAGTTAAACAACAATGCTTTGCAAAAATTCTTGATGAATGAGTATATTTTATTACAAAGAGTAATTCCATGTATTGGGGTTTTGAGTTGTATTGACCTGGCTAATGCAGACAGGCTTTCTTATGTTCAGGAATTCTCATGGTTCCCGTCATATCTTTATTTGTGCACCATCCCTATATTGTTACTATTCATGTGAATGGCATCTAAGAAACAAATGATTTAAGTTTTTACCCTGCCCAGGGCCCTGGACAGATAAATCAAAGTAAACTGAACAAATCAAACATTTTCTAACTCACTTCAGCACCAAATCCTGTCAGTAGAATGATTCTAATGACTAGTGACAACATAGGGTTTAACTCTTTGAACTCTAGTCACGCCTTTATGCGTCATTTGGATACAGCATACCTGTGAAGAGTACACTTGTCCTATGCAAACAGTGTAGAGCCAGATCAGAGGGCTCCTTAAGGAGCCCTCTGATCAGGCTCTACACTGTTTGTCATTTTGACAGATTGTAAAAATCAACCTTAAAGAGTAAAAAATGGACTAGATTAAATTGAAAACTAGAACTGTCCATTTGAGGTTTCAGGGAGGAAATGGTTAATGCAGAAATAAAGATTTTAGTTTTTGAAATACTCCCCTTATCTTGAGGCACATTCTGCTTTTCTTGCAGGTTTCAGCCTGCTTTAATTTACCACCTGCTAGAATAAAGAAAATATTTTTTATGATGCATATTCATGACTGTATAACGTGGAACTATTTTCTTCAATGGATAAATAAATTAAGGACATTAAAAGGTATGTTTATGGGGTACTGGGATATACATGCAATTACATGTATCAATAAAATTCAGATCAGAGAATTCCTGGCAATATGAAGGCCTGTGTGTAGACATATGTAGCAGAACTTTTGTTGATGGGTTTTGTAAGCATCCTGGAATACCCAGTAATAGTTGATTTACTAACGTTTTACATAATCCAAAGTACATGACATTGTACCTTATGTGTATTACATTGTATCTCACATTTATTGAGGTTACAAATAGATGTTTAAATATATTTATAAGAAGAATAAAAAAAATATCAACATGAAGATCAGAAAAAGTAAATTTCTTAAAAACAAAAATTTGACAGTACATTTAAATACATGTACAGTTGAACTTTGATATCTCGAACTCGGTAAGATCGAACATAAAAAAAAAAGGTCGAACATACCCATATTTCAAAGTTAAAGCGTGGCCACGTTTTAACTTTGAAATACAGGTATGTTCGACATAACCAAGCACGAAATAATGCAATTTATGTGTTGACAAATCGGATAGTTTGAATTAAGCGAGTTCGAGATATAGATGTTCGACTGTATGTGTTAATTTTTTTCTCCATATTCATCTGTGCAAATCATCTCTATCCATCTGATATACTATAGGATATGTGTGATAAAGTGTCCTTGATACTGTTTGTCTGCCTAACAGATAATAAAAGTCAAGTAGAAGGCTATCACCTTAAAAAGGCTTTATTTAACATCAACAGTGATACTTAGTTGAGGGAAGAAAAGATGATTTAAGGTGCTTCTGTAAACAGAAAGCTGGAGGGACTTAATTACTTCAACACTGAGTAACACCTCTGCTGAAAATGATATCTGTGAAAATCTTAAATAAGTTCCTGCTTTACAGCCTTATAGAACTAAGATCAGAATGGCAAAAGAGCTTGATCTTAAATGCACAATTCAAACTGTTTGCAAATATTTTTGAAAAAGGTTTATAGTGTTGAAAGGATTAACCCTTTCCCCAATAGAAGCGCCTTTTAGCGGATATAATTTATTCATCCGCTGAAGAAAGTAGTTCCAATTTAATCAATAATGAATAAGTATTATGGGGAATTTTTTCTATATTATAGCACACGATAGCTTAAAGCAGGCTGAAAGTAAAGCAGAATGCGCCTTAGGGCGCATTCTGCTTTACTTTCAACCTGCTTTAAGTAGTCACCTATCTTAAGTACTAGAAATAGGATATCAGGTAAAGGGTTAATAAATTAGGGTAAGACATCAGATATGCAGACTGATGTAAATGGGAGCTTTCCGCATTATTATAATCCAGCATTAAGCTGCCACATTTCCATTAAGTCAGAGTGTAATGTGTTTGTCAACTAGAATCAAATTCAATTTAGTCAATTTAAATTTATTGGTAGTGTGTTATGAATTTAGTTTTTGTGACTCTTCTTTGCATCTTCTCCCACTGTTTAAGAGCTTTCATCAGAGTTGTAGATACCGGTAAGCTTTGTCTTGGAATTGGGTATCAATACACCGATTTTAAAGGAATAGAGTTTTTTTTGAAAATTCATTGAGTATTGCCTTGACCACAACCCCATGGTTTCTAATTCATTTGGGTATCCACAGTCCAGAACCCCATGCTTTGTAATATAATTGGATATCAGTAGGAAAATCAAATTGAATTTCCTTTCCTTGTCCTTTCAACAGTGCATTCAGGGTATTGTTGTTAACTGTCTAAAAATGATTTTCCGTGTTTACCTTACATAGTTCTATATGCAACTTTTGTTTACACACGCTCGACTAAAGAAACCGTTCAGTTGATACCCCAATGAAATTAAAAAGCAATTGAGTATTCGTTTGTTTTTTACCCAATCACTTTCAAATAATTGGGTTTCCTTTTGCTTGTGTGGGTACAGTCACCCATTAGTTTAGAAATAATTGGGTATTTCACCAGTTTCAATTGGGTAAGTACTCGGATACTCTGCTTATCTACAACTCTGTTTCATACTCTAAATATTTGTCTTCTATAAGTTTTAATCAAGTTATTAATATTACTGTTATCTACTTCTACAGTTACTACATTGTTTGATTTAATAATGTTATGACTGCTGAGAGGATTTTCAGGAAGTAGTAATAAGGAAATACGGAAATTTAATTTGTGTCTTTGTCTACTTTCAAACAGAATGAGTTGGAGGCATTTGAACGTATGTTAACCATTCAGCAGAGCGGTGGGCCGATGATGAACTCAGACAGTTCTGACAACCCTGTACAGATGTTCCGTGAAGCTGTTGTTACACTCACCACAAAGGGCAATGTGGAGGAATACATGAAGCCCATCCTTAGCAGATTGAAGAGTGGGCTTACAGACATGTCAATTATCAACGAGATGATCAACACACTGTATGATCATGTAAGTAACACCAAACAAAGCAGGACCAGAATATACCGATAGTCTTTGGTAGCAACATTCCGCAGCATCTGATCTGGGTTCAAATTGTTTGCAAATGTAAGCCAAGTCATGGTGCACTCTAAGGGTCTTAATATTCCCTCCCTATAACAACTTGCTTAGAACAATATACATAGTCTTTGTCTCCCATTGGGTGTCGTACTAAAGCGGGAGCACTGTACTACAAAAATCAATTTTTTAAAGCAAAAACATTAATTATTCATAGGAAGAGTTAATGATGTAGAAAGGTTTATGCTGTGGACATACAGTTACAAGGACATGGAAATGAATGTTTGTGTTATCTCTATTTCAGAGTGTTCGGGAGTCAAACTTTGGCTACACTGGTGCTCAGATCTGCAAGTTCTTGTCTATTGAACTGCGGACACACAGCACGTTCAGCAACTTCAGAGAAATGTTCCTGGCTAAGTAAGCACAAATGTTTCCTACAGAGCTCCAGATAAGGGGGGGGGGGGTGTTCAAAAACTAAAATCTTTATTTCTGCTTTAAACCCTATGGTGTCACTTATCATTAGAATCGTCTCAAAGAGACGATTCTAATGAGTAGTAACACCAGAGGATTTGATGCTAAAATAAGTGAGAAAATGTTGGATTTGTGAAGTTTTATCCCTCTTATCTGGAGCCCTGTTTGTAGATCAGATAATAAGTTTACCCATTTTGTCAAGCAGCAACACTGCCTACGAGAATGTTTGGATACTGAATGATATACATATTTTGCCTTAGAACATTCTTATATCACCCAACCTCCATTTTGCCTTGATCAAATTTAGACTTAAGATTGAATCTATTGTTAACCATGTTACCAGGTGCATCTGCAGTTACTGTGTATATACTCATATAGCACAGAGCTCCAGATAATTTTGTAACCTAATGCTGATTGACCCCCTATTTTTTTTCTAATGCTGAAATCTGAAATTACAATGCTTGTTTTCACCCTCACTCCAAAATACATACAGGGGTAGGAGTTTGCTGTTTGGGTTAATATTAGACCATAATTATTTTCCGCCTTCCAATTCTCAATCTTCGATCTTTTTTACTTACGATTACTTGAAACCACAAAATTGTTCTTTCCAAAGCTGAACAGTTTCATAAGAAAATCTATCCCCTGCGTGTTTCTTCGAAGATATTTCCACCTTGCTGACACTGTCAGTAATTATTTCGACCAATATCACACGCACGACTGATTCAGCTGTTGTTTTCTCATCGTGTTTAAAGAATTTTAATACGCCTGTGGTGTCTGTATCGCTTGATTTTCGTTTACACCTCCCTGGTTTGCTTCTGTTCGCCATTTTTCCACAAGTCGCGGAACGCTTGCAATGCATCTAGACGATTAGCATGGTACCCTTATTCCTAGAACATTCTCGGATAAAACTAAAAACAGAAACGGGAACCAGTCGAGGGGTATGCTTGATTTGCGTGAATAAATTTCGAAATAACGGGAATACAGTTCTAAGATTCTAACCGAGTAAAACGCACTCATATGAATTGTAATGCTGAACGGACATTTGAAATGCGTTTTTTCACCCTTGGATTTTATTAGCTCACCTGAGCCAAAGGCTCAAGGTGAGCTATTGTGACCGCTCACCGTCCGTAGTACGTCTGTCCGTCTGTCCGTTCACATTTACTTCAAACGACAGCTCCTCTGAACCCGCCCGATTGTAGGGAGAGTTCAAACTGCTCATGATGTTCCTTGGATGCTTCTCTACAGAAGTTGTTCAAATGAAAGGAAAAAAAGCACAAACTCTGCTTGAAAAAGCAAAAAAGCAAAAATCTTTAAAAAATCTTCTTGCCCAAAACTACTAGGCCCTAAGCTTTGATATTTGTACAGTAGAATCTCCTGGTGGATCCCTCTATAGTTTGTTAAAATGAAATCCCATGGGTCACATTTGACACCACTCTGCACAGTTTAAGTGCTGCTCTAGGCAGGTTTCACAGTATTTTTGATTTAAGCAGAACTGTATTTACCTGAGTTACCCTTAATATACTATGGGCAAATAGCCAATATTTGCAAACAGTTTGGATCCAGATCGGATGCAACATAATGCTGCATCTAATCTGGATCCAAACTATTTGCCACTCATTTACCAACATTTTCTAAAAAAAAAAATTGTACATTTTTCACATACAGTAGGTATTTAGCAGACATCATTTCAGTCTGGTAAGGGTAAGCCCCCAGCAGCTGCAAATGCTACGGTACTCTTGCATAATATTTGACCTCAGTGATCAGGCCAACAGAACTGAACATGTTGTCTGCTAAAGTTTAGAAATGGTTCAGTCTGCTTCATACTTAGAGAAACAGGATCTGGAAGTGATCCACTGACAGTTATGTAATTATGTCTTATGCCATATTTATACATATGTTTAATATTGGTTTTGTCACAGTTATCTGTATGTTTTGTCATTTTTTCTTGTCCAGGATTCAACCCTTTCCCCCAATAAATACTGACCTTTGTTAACCCATTACCCCATAAATGTGCATTTTTAGGCCTTTGATTTATTCCTCCACTTAAGAAAATAATTCCCCTTTAAACAGTCATGAAAATGTAAGATGCGAAATAAGTTTCTATATCCTAGTAGATGGTAGCTTAAAGCAGTTTGAAAGTAAAGCAAAGTGTGCATTAAGACCCATTCTGCTTTACTTTCAACCTGCCATAGGTGGCCACCTGTTTTCAAAGCTAGAAACAGGCTATGGGGTAATGGGTAAAATGAAATTGCCTATTTGGAAAGAGCCTAATGAGAGGAAGTGCCATTTGCAAAGGCCATAACTCTGACATCATTGTTTTTTTAGTTATTTCCCTTTGTGATATTTTCTTGTCAAGAAGACAACTCCAGTTCTACTGATGCTATTGTAATGAAATTTTATGTATGGAAAGAAACTGATGAGAGAAAATGCCATGCACAAGGGCAGCAATATTTTGTTTTTCCCCTTTGTCATATTTTATTGTCAGGAAAATAACTCCAGTTCTGCTGACGTTAGTGAAATAATTATCATTTACCGGAAATGGAAATAGCTTGATAAGAGGATGTGTCATGGATAAGGGTCATAAGCTTGGCAACAAAATTCACTTTTGACTTGTCATGTTTTCTTGTCCAGAAGATAACTCCATTTATAGCTACATGTATATTAAAATGTTGTCTTGCCCAGTCAACTTAGGTACAAACTTCAATGTCCTCAGGTGAGCGAATTTAGGGCCATGGCCCTCTTGTTTCCAATGCGTTTTCAGTGAAATTTAATGCTGAAAAACGACAAAACGCACCTTATCTGGAGCTCTGATAGCAGCTTTCTGCTTTATTTTCAACCCGCATTTAAGCAACCTTCTTAATCCATTATTCCATAGCTTGTTTCTAGTTTTGAAGAGAAGTGACTACTTAAAGCAGGTTGAAAGTAAAGCAGAATGTGCCTTAAGGCACATTCTGCTTTTCTTTCAGTCTGCTTTAAGCTACCATGTGCTGGAATATAGAAAATATTTCTTATGATATGTACATGTATTCATGATTGTATAGATTGGAAATATTTTCTTGAGTGGAGGAAAAAATTAGAGGCGTAAAAAGGTTTTTTTATGGGGTAATGGGTTAAACAATAAAAGGCTATGAAGGAAAGATTCTTGCAGAGTTGTGAAATTTCCTGGTTTGACTTTTAGGTGTAAAGGTGCCTACGACAACCGCGAGACATGGGTGTCGGACCCGGTAACGTTTACACAGTTGACAAATCTCTCCATGCTTATTGGTCATCTCTTCCTGGTGCTTGAGGTAAGAAAAATGGATTCAATCAGGGATCCAGATAAGGGGAGTATTTCAAAAATTAAAATCATTATTTCTGCATTTAACCATATGGTGTTACTACTCATCAGAATCGTCTCTTTGAGACGATTCTAATGAGTAGTGACACCATAGGATTTGGTTCAGTATTAGTGAGATAAGTTTGGATTTGATCAGATTACTCCCCCTTATCTGGAACCCTGTTCAACCCTTTGCTGCCATGGTATCAAGTGCTGAAAAATTGATGGATTTTTTTATTAGAATTTACACAGTTTGACTACAGAATTTTTTCAATTTTAATTATTTCTAAGGTATCTTTATTATTTCCTGCAATGATGATTTAGCCCTGTCCATGACATGTCCACATAAAAGTACATACTTTGTTTATAGTCCTTCTACAGTTTTTCAACCACAACCTTATAATTGTACTGGATGTTTGCACATATGGTGCCAGAGATGTGCATGAGGTCAGGATTTGATATGCTGTAATATTTCAAAAGAATTATGATAGGGTGAACTTGGTTATTTTTGGCATATATAGTTCATGCAGCACTGATGTTTCTCACAGACACTGTCACACATGTAGTTATTTCTTGCTGTGTTCAACTGATTTCAAAAATGTGTTTTATTGAAATATATTTTTCTCACATAAATACCCCTGTTTTCAATAGCGAAACACGATCGCGAATATCCTAGTCTCCAACATGTGTGAGATCACTTTGATGACGTCACTCTAACATCACTGTTTATAAAGGCGTTATTACGTCACTGGGATTCTAAAAAAAGCCTATTGCTTTAAAAGTACATTAAATAGTTGGTTATGTGAGAAAAAGAATCTTGTCACTCGTCTAATCTGCCAGGTCTCGCTTAATATTATTATTATTATTATTATACCAGATTTTATATAGCGCTCATTTCACACGGGGGTAGTGCGTTCAAAAGCGCTTCTCATGAAATTACACAAATGTACCTACAAAGCAAGAAAAGACAAAATAACTACAATAAGATCTAAAATAAACATGAATAAACATGAATAAACATATAAAAGACAGCCCCCAAAATGGCGATCACATTACTCCCATCAATCAGCAATGAAGCGACCGGCTTATGATTGTCGACCGATAGAAACAATAGTAGAGCGCCGAAATGCAGGCCGCAAGTAAAAGACAAATAACTACAATTAGATATAAAATAAACATGAATAAACATACAAAAGACAGCCCCCAAAATGGCGATCACGTTACCCCATCAGTCAATTAGCAATGAAGGAAATGGCTTCTTTAATAACATTTCATTCTAGACTCAGTTTAGATCAGCTTGTCTTATACATCGACTCATGACAGATCCTATATATATACCTTTTCTGAAAAACATTTTCAAGTATGTATTCATAGAATTGAAATTGGAGACTTTTAAGTCATTTAGGAATAGCGACCAATAGGGTCCTTCATCACAGAAATGAGAGTTCTGATTTGACTTTGTTTACCAATTATTGTTTGATTATATAGGTTGAGGTGAATGGACAGTTAGAGAAGCTAGGTTTCCTCCGACAGGCCATCAGCAGTCTGCTCCTCACCTTCCTTGCTCAGCCAGATGATGATAGAATCAAAAGTGCTGCTCAGTTACTTAAGGTGGGTAGTAGAATCAAAAGTGCTGCTCAGTTACTTAAGGTGGGTAGTAGAATCAAAATGTTACTGAGTAACTTAAGGTGGGTAGTAGAATCAAAACTGCTGCTCAGTTACTTAAGGGGGGTAGTAGAATCAAAAACTGCTGCTCAGTTACTTAAAGGGGGGGGGGGGGGGTTGAGTAGAATAAAAACTGCTGCTCAGTTACTTAAGGTGGGTAGTAGAATCAAAAGTGCTGCTCAGTTACTTAAGGTGGGTAGTAAAATCAAATGTGCTGCTCAGTTACTTAAGGTGGGTAGTAGAATCAAAAGTGCTGCTCAGTTACTTAAGGTGGGTAGTATAATCAAATGTGCTGCTCAGTTACTTAAGGTGGGTAGTAGAATCAAATGTGCTGCTCAGTTACTTAAGGTGTCAATTACTTAATCCATTCTGCTTTACTTTCAACCTGCTTTAAGTTACCATCTGATAGGATATAGAAAATATTTCTTTTGGCACGTGTTCATGACTATCAATTAGAAGGTTTCCTTCAGTGGGAGAATAAATCGAAGTGATCACTTAAAGCAGATTGAAAGTAAAGCAGAATGCGCCTTAAGGCACATTCTGCTTTACTTTCAGCCTGCTTTTAAGCTACCATCTGCTAGGATATAGAAGATATTTCTTTTGGCACATGTTCATTATTTTATCAATTGGAAGGTTTCCTTCAGTGGAAGAATAAATCATATGTGCTAAAATGTGCTTCTATGGGGGAAAGGGTTAACCCTTTACCCAATAACCTGTTTATAACATTAAATACAGGTGATCACGTAAAGCAGGTTGAAAGTAAAGCAGAATGTGCCTTAAGGCACATTCTGCTTTACTTTCAGCCTGCTTGAAACTACCATCTACTAGGCTATATAAAAATATTTGTTATGGTAAGTGATCATGAGGGTATAAACTTGAACTACTTTCTTCAGCGGATGAATAAAATGCATGTGCTAAAAGTCGCTTCTATAAGGGAAAGGATTAAAGAGTGGCTGTTGAACATAAGTTTGACCATGTATGCCATTTACTGTACAAACTAGAAATGACTATTTTACAAATTGTATTGTCTTATACTTGCAGCTGACTGGGTACGAAATAACGAAGAACTCACATTTACCTGGCGACTTTGAGGAAATATATAACATTATACGGAGCCTAGAAAAACATCCAGCCCTGAATAGGTGTGTAAATTAACTTCATGTTATTAAAGTAAAAAGCACAATCTTTGATAACAGTTATCACTAGAAATTTCTGGAAATTCTAGAAATTAGATGTTGCAAACTTTTAAGTGAAATTTCGAGGTAAATTACTTCATTTCATCTATTCATTGACTTTGTATCATTAGACTCCCTCATACATCTACTGAATTAACTTTCATATCAGCGAGTATACTGTTTGTTTTTATTTTTTCAGAACTAGTCATTGTCTTATCAACTCTGTGTTGAGTAGAGTGGAATATAACTGGGGCGTCGAACAGGCTTCCTGACCAGCTCACAAAGCCTGTGCCAAAAAATGCACCCACCATAGGTATACCATCTTTTGTATTGTAAAAGTTACATGTCATTGTCATAATTATATCTGTATTCAGAATGAATACATCTCCTTTGTAAGTAAATGTTACACAAGTTTGAAGATACAGTAAAACCTCTCTATTTGGACCACTTAAACAAAGGTTAATTGATTGTATAAAAGACAGGTGACAGATTAATGCAAGATGACCGTTTTACTTGTCACCTTGCTTAAATCAGTCACCTGTCGAAAACACCTTATACTTATACTTAACACAATTAAGTGGTTGTGATAGTTTAAGCCTCTCTATATCAAAATACCTGTTCATGAACAATAAAAATCTTTCTTGAAGTCCCAACACATGACAGTGTAAATACTGAAAACAACTAAGGAGAGAAAGGGTGAAGCTGTCTGCATTGTGTCTGGATCATCTTCATTGTTTCTAATTTATCTGTCCTATTCCTTGTCACTTTTGCCATGAGCAATACTACACTTTGACATTTTTTCTCCACTGCCAAAAATGCAAATTGCCTTTAACCAACCATATTATGCAGGTTTCTACTTAAAGCAGGATGAAAGTAAAGTAGAAAGCTCAATTCTGTTTTACTATTATTTTGCTTTAAGCTGCCACCTGTATTCAAGAGCACCAGAAAACATTTATTAGTGGTTCCTATTTGGAACTGTAAAGTTAGAGTTGCTCTCAGGAACTTCTGTGGAGGAAAGGGTTACTTTAGAGTTGCTCTCAGGAGCTTATGTAGAGGAAAGGGTTATTTTAGAGCTCTCAGGAGCTTATGTAGAGGAAAGGGTTATTTTAGAGCTCTCAGGAGCTTCTGTAGAGGAAAGGGTTATTTTAGAGTTGCTCTAAGGAGCTTCTGTGGAGGAAAGGGTTATCAGAAAAAGGGTTGGGAACAGTACCAACTAGAGATCTTATCATCTTTATATGTGGAGCAAGCATTTGTATTTCATGATGGAATTAACCTACTGTCTGTTTGTATTTCAGAAGTCAGTGAATGGTGGATTACCGTGTGGATATTGGCAATCGAGGAGAAATGTGATTTGAAACAGTTTCTATTTTTGTGCATAAATAACCTGCAAAAAACATTTGATATGAACTGAATACTTGGACAAGAGTGTGCATTTTAGGGCATAGATTTCCAGCCAAAATGTTGATCAGTTTGCCTTCAACCTTCAGCAGCTTTGGAGACCCTTTAGTATAACTAAAGACTTTATCAGTTATAGTGGAGCACATCATGAGAAAAACAGGGCTTTGGACGTGGCAAAGATTGTAGATCCAGATCAGCTGTTGCATTTCCAATGTTGCTTGGGTCTACACTGTTTTTGCTACAGCAGTGTAAAGTTACCCCTTCCTTCATGAACCGCAGTGCATACGACCTGTACCGAACTGATACAGCTTGTTAAGTGCTTCTTTAATAAAGAAACGTGGCTGCTAAAAACAAGAAGGTAAAGCTGAAAGCTCCTGTAAGAGTTTTCTGCTTTACCTCTTGTTTTTAGCAGGTCACTTATTTATGCCATCTGTGAATCTTCCAGTACATGAGTGAGAACAGAGTAGATGATTTCTAAGGCTTGTGTATAGGTGAAGATGTACTGAGGAGGAAGAAAGGGTTAACCCATTATCCCATAGCCTGTTTCTAGATTTGAAGACAGGTTATCACTTAAAGCAGGTTGGAAGTAAAGCAGGATGTGCCTTAAGGCACATTCTGCTTTACTTCCAGCCTGCTTTAAGCTAGCATCTAAGGACGGTTTAATCTAGACAATATTGCTTGTCATACATTTTCCTCAGTGTATAAATTGGCACTATTTTTTTCAGTTGAATAATTAAAAGTGTAAAAAGGGTGTATTTATGGGATAATGGGTTAAACTTCACTGATTTGCTACAGCAGTGGACAATATACTGTGTACAATGTCTATATCCCAGTCATAGCTCAGTTGATATCAACAGTGCAATTTCTCATTTTCTCATTTGATGGGAGCTGGATTGATTTTTTTAAGAAAATAACTTATGTCATATTGAAAGTAATTTCATCCGCTTTTCTTAAATGATTTTTTTGTGCTATTATTAATTCTTATGTCTGTTGGTTTGTCTTTCTATTCACAATTTTAACCTTGGTCATGACTTTTAAATAACATGTGATAGACACTTCATATTTGGCATGTATACTCCACTCAAGAAGTCATCAGGCTCGGTACATCCTTTAAAGATATCAGACAAAGGTCAATTTCATTTAGAGTTTAAATAGGACCATAAAGGGGACATGGTGTTTCACAAAAACAGTTTTTTTTTCTGTTACCTTTGAATACCACTGTTTATCCATGAAATCTACAAACGTAAAAACATGATCTGTTACAACGACTGAATACCTCTGCTTTTTAACTCTTTCCTCCCTGAAACTTTAAATGGACAATTCCAGTTTCGATTTTAGTCTAGTCCATTTCTGGCTTTTAAGAGTTGTTTTTGTCAATTTTGGCATTACTGACAAACAGTGAAGACCCTGATCAGAGGGCTCCTTTCGGAGCCCTCTGATCTGGGCCTTCACTGTTTGCACATGACAAGATTACTATTCACATGTACACTGTTTGAAAAGACGCCTATATGCGGGACTAGGGTTCAAAGGGTTAACCAGGTTTATAATAAAGATAGCTCCTATAGGATCTTTCTACGTTTATTATATCCTGTATTAATGATTGACAAATATTTGGAAAGTTTATTACGGAATTATATCTGTCAGGCATTATGCTGTTGCCTGTTTAAACACTGCCAATATATCTAATTTAATTGAGTATTTAACAATGCTTTTGAAAGAGTTAATTAATGATGAAAAGTTCATCTTGCTGTCATCTTGCTTAAAGCAGTCACCTGTCTTATTCACTTAATACTGAACACAATTAAGTGGTCGTAATAGAGAAGTTTTACTGCCCAATTCAATATTTTGTTTACAGATAAATGGTGTAGCTTGTAGATTGTGGGATTTCAGATTTGATTGTGTTCTGAGCCTTGCACAGAAAACTTTTGAATTACCAAGTCATTGATTTTATCCTGTCTGGAAATTTATTTTCATCTAAAAAATGTGATGCTCATTTGTTTGACTAGATACTATTGAATCATGATAACTCTATGCCCCAGCATCTACTGATGCCGGAGGCATGTAGTGATTGTCCTGTACCGCCATCCGTGCATGTTTACATGATTAACCAGATTTAACAATTTAGTCAAGCATCAACACCACTAACTTTAATGCTAGGATACTTATACCATTGCTGCCTTTGACCATATCAATTGATCCATATTGCCCAAACTTCATTTAACCTTGACATTAACCTGATTTGGACTTAAATATTTTAAATGGGATATTTACCATTTCGTCTAGCATGAGCACCACTTAGTATAAGACTTGGATACTATACAGTTGTTGCCGTAGACCAATCCATGTCTCACCCAAGCCCAATTTAGTTTTGACCTTATTTAGACTTTGAGTCAAGCATGCCACTGGGGTCATATGCATTGGTTTTTTTGTTGGTTTTTTAGCTCACCTGGCACGTAGTGCCAAGGTGAGCTTTTAGGATCGCTGGATGTCCGTCGTCTGTCTGTCCGTCCGTCCGTTCACAATTGTTCGTTAACACTCTAGCAGGTTCAAATCTCATTGGATCTTGATGAAACTTGGTCACAATGTTTGCCTAAATGAAATCTAGGTCAAGTTCGAATGTGGGTCATGTCCGGTCAAAAACTAGGTCACTAGGTCAAATTATCGAAAAACCTTGTTAACACTCTAGAGGCTACAAATTTCATTGGATCTTCATGAAACTTCATCAATATGATTGCCTCAATGAAATCTAGGCCAAGTTCGAATGTGGGTCATGTCCGGTCAAAAACTAGGTCACTAGGTCAAATCTTTGAAAAACCTTGTTAACACTCTAGAGACTACAAATTTCATTGGATCTTCATGAAAGTTCATCAATGTGATTGCCTTAATGAAATCTAGGTCAAGTTCGAATGTGGGTCATGTCCGGTCAAAAACTAGGTCACTAGGTCAAATTGTCGAAAAACCTTGTAAACACTCTAGAGGCTACAAATTTCATTGGATCTTCATGAAACTTCATCAATATGATTGCCTCAATGAAATCTAGGCCAAGTTTGAATGTGGGTCATGTCCGGTCAAAAACTAGGTCACTAGGTCAAATCTTCGAAAAACCTTGTTAACACTCTAGAGACTACAAATTTCAGTGGATCTTCATGAAACTTCATCAAAATGTTTGCCTCAATGAAATCTAGGTCAAGTTCGAATGTGGGTCATGTCTGGTCAAAAACTAGGTCACTAGGTCAAATTATCGAAAAACATTGTTAACACTCTAGAGATTACAAATTTCATTGGATCTTCATAAAACTTCATCAATATAATTGCCTCAATGAAATCTAGGCCCAGTTTGAATGTGGGTCATGTCCGGTCAAAAACTAGGTCACTAGGTCAAATCATCCAAAAACCTCGTTAACACTCTAGAGACTACAAAATTCATTGAATCTTCATGAAACTTGAACAAAATGTTTGTCTCATTGAAATCGAGGTCAAGTTAGAAGGAGGGTCATGCCCGGTCAAAAACTAGGTCACACGGTGTACATGGTTACATGGTTACCAGGTGAGCGATTTAGGGCCATAGTGGCCCTTGTTTATTATTATTTTTTAACCCTTTATCCCATAGCCTGTTTTTAGTTTTGGAAAAAATGTGACCGTTGAAAGCAGGTTGAAAGTAAAGCAGAATGCCCCTGAGGGTGCATTCTGCTTTAAGCTACCATCTCTCAGGATATAGAAAATATTTCTGTTGGAACATGTTTATGACTATATAAATGGGAATTATTTTCTTTTGTGGAGGAATAAATCAAATGCGCTAAAAGGCACTTCTATCAGGGAAAGGGTTAAATTGTCCTTCATTAACCTGCCATCTGTCTTAACTCTTTCCTCCCTGAAACGTTAAATGGACAATTCCAGTTTCCAATTTAGTAAAGTCCATTTCTGACTTTTAAAGGTTGTTTTTGTCAATGTTTGGCATTACGGCAAACAGTGAAGACCCTGATCAGAGGGCTCCTTTCGGAGCCCTCTGATCTGGGTCTTCACTGTTTGCATAGGACAAGTGTCCTATTCACATGTTCACTGTTTGAGAATGACGCCTATATGCGGGACTAGGGCTCAAAGGGTTAATAAATGCAAGTTTGTTTGTTTTTGAATATTTGTTTTTTGAATAGTCGTAAAACCACCCATGTTCGGAAACCTGTATATATCTATTTTTTGCTCACTCTGAAAAAAGTTCTGTTTTCTGAAGCTGAATTAGGTACAGACATATTTTATATTCTTAGCTTTTTCACCCTTTACCCCATATCCTGTTTCTATTTTTGAAACGATGTGACCACTTTAAAGCAGGTTAAAAGTTAAGCAGTATGCACCTTAAGGTGTGTTCTGCTTACTTTCAGCCTACTTTAAGCTACCATCTGGTAGAATATGTTATATAGGAAATATTTCTTTTGGTGCATATTTATGACTGTATAAAGCGGAACTGTTTTCTTTAGTGGAGGAATAAATTGCTTAAAAGAAAAAATGTGTATTTTAGGAGTAATGGGTTAAAAAAAAAAACAGCCAGGCATACGTGTTATCTCCAATTTTCCAACCCATTCACAGATCAGTGCTTTTCCCTCAAATATTGGCTTAAAACAGCCACATAGCTTAGATTTCTTTTTAGCTCACCTGAGCCAAAGGCTCAAGGTGAGCTATTGGGATGGCCCTGTGTCCGGCGTCGTTAGTCGTCCGTCGTCCGTCGTCGTTAACAATTGCTTCAAATGACATCTCCTCCTATACCGCTTGACAGAATTCAACCAAACTTTACAGAAATGTTCCTTGGGTCAAGCTCTTTCAAATTTGTTCAAAGAATTAAAAACAATGCAGAACTCTGGTTGCCATGGCAACCAAAGTGAAAAAATAAGGAAATCTTAAAAAATCTTCTTGTCAAAAACTGGAAAGGCCAGAGCTTACATATTTGGCACATAGCATCATCTACTGGTCCTCTATCAAGTTTGTTCAAATTATGCCCCTGGGGTCAAAATTGGCCCCGCCCCGGGGGTCACACATTTACAAAGAGTTATATAGTGAAATTTTCAAACGTCTTCTTCTCTGAAACTAATGTGGCCAGAGCATTGATATTTGGCATGGTGACACTTCTAGATGTCCTATACCAAAATTGTTCAAATAGTTCTGGCCGGTTGCATAACTAGGTCACAGGAGCTAAAAATAGATTTTTTTCATTGAAAACTTAAAAAATCTTCTTGTCTGAAACTACAAGGGCCAGAGCTTAGATATTTGGCACATAGAATCGCCTAAAGGTCCTCTATCTAGTTTGTTCAAATTATGCCCCTGGGGTCGAAATTGGCCCAGCCCCGGGGGTCACAGTTTTACATAGAGTTATATAGTGAAATTTTCAAATGTCTTCTTCTCTGAAACTAATATGGCCAGAGCTTTGATATTTGGCATGGTGACACTTCTCGATGTCCTATACCAAAATTGTTCAAATGGTTCTGGTCGGTTGCATAACTAGGTCACAGGAGCTAAAAATAGATTTTTTTCAATTATAACTTAAAAAAATCTTCTTTTCTGAAACTACAAGGGCCAGAGCTTAGATATTTGGCACAAATCATCGCCTACAGGTCCTCTATCAAGTTTGTTCAAATTATGCACCTGGGGTCAAAATGAGCCCGCCCCTTGGGTCACAGTTTTACATAGAGTTATATAGAGAAAATTTCAAACGTCTTCTTCTCTGACACTAATATGGCCAGAGCTTTTATATTCGGTATGGTGACACTTTTAAATATACTTTACATAATTTGTTCAAATTGTTCCGGTCTGTTGCATATCTAGGTCAGTCCTTGACCTAAATTATTATCTCCATTTTTTCAGCTATTTTCTCAGGTGAGCGAAATATGCCCCATGGGGCTCTTGTTTTACCCACTACTGCTGTGAATGTTTATTTGAGGTCTAGCATATGGATGATCATACAGGGAAATTTTCTTTGAATGAAATATCACTGTAGTAATTTTGTACTGACCTGCAAAACAGTGCTGGTGATAAAAAAGGCATTCAAGAGAATTTACAGTAACACATTTTGTTTTCAGCAGGGCCCCGATTCATTAAACTTCGTACGACGAATGATGTTGCGTACGTCGGATTATAAAAGTCTTCTTTATTATTTATTTCTCCACTTAATCCTGTCATGTGACATCTCTTTGGAATCGTCTTGAAAAGACGATTCCAAAGAGATGTCACCAGACAGGATTAGATAGAGAAATCAGAAACTAAATACATTTTAAAGTTTTACGTAGATATTCAAGATACATGATGCAGCTATCTACAGACATGTTGAAATATCAATGTGACAGTGAATATTTTGAATAAGGAAGATTTACAGTCAAACCTATATTAAACGACCACTAAACATTGGGTATATTTATAGCCTATTTGACAGGTGGCAGCTTAATGCATGATAATCATTCTATACATATATGAATAACATATTTAAACCAAAGCAATATAAAAGTAATGCAAAAAGGTCCTGTAGGATATGTTTTATATTACCAGTATATTTGCCCTGCATTAAGCTATCTTCTGTCTTTAAAGATTGTAAGTTTACCCTTTTCAGTGGTCGCTTAATATAAATTTGACTTGTGTTTGTCTTAATTGATAAGATGGTGAAATAATATTTGGGTGTGATTTTATTCTAGTTTGTAAAGAACAGGTTATCTTGACAATTCTTTGTATATACAGTTGTTTGTTGGAGGTTTGGGGTAAATCCAAGAAAAACGATTTCAGTATTGCAGCCCTCGTCATTTTGTCTTCAGTTTGGATTATTATAGTACAGCAAAACCTCACTGTTACGGGCACTAAAACGAAGGCTAATTGATTGTATTATAGACAGGTGACAGCTTAAAGCAAGGTGACAGTGAAACAGAAAGCTCCTAAAGGAGCTTTCTGTTTCACTGTCGCCTTGCTTTAAGCGGTCACCTATCTTAAACACCATAATAATTAACATAATTTAGTGGTCGTAATAGAAGGGTTTTACTGTACATCTCTGATGAGAAAGGTCCAATGTCGGTTAATATTGGTAATGTAGAGATCAGTTATTCTCATCAACTAGCACAACATACCAAACCATGCTTGAGCGTACTTTTGTATGGACCGTTGGTTGTTGAGAATGGTTGATCACTCTACATAGATTACCAATATTCACCAACATGGATTGCTTATTTTAGGGATTTTCAACCTTAATACAGTCAAACTTGTGTTATACAACCATTCCTTGAAGAGTAATGGTAGTCTTAAGAAAGATTCATGTATAAAGAACAAAGGTTTTAGAGAAACCTTCTAAACAAGCCTTTAGCATACATTATGTTCGGCATTAACCCTTTACCCCATAGCCTGTTTCTAGTTTTGCAGGTAGGTGACTTCTTGAAGCAGGTTGAAAGTAAAGCAGAATGTGCCTCAAGGCACATTCTGCTTTACTTACAGTCTGCTTTAAGCTACCACCTGCTAGAATAAAGAAAATATTCCTCATAATACATATTCATTACTGTATAAATTGAAACACTTTTCTTCAGGGGATGAATAAACTGAATGCACTAAAAGGCAATTCTATAGGGGAAAGGGTTACGGTGTCACTTTCTAATACACTGTCCATGCATGGTCAAGTCTCACAGGCGGCGCATTCATAAAGACTACCTAATCATCTTCGTGTGAACAGTTGCATAGCCCATGTTTGGTTGATAATCTTTTTCTTTCATCTTACATTTATTGTTAGGTTTTCTTTCTTTCCCTGCATGCACTATTTGGTAAAGGTCTCCTGAGGATTGTTTTCATATTGCATGAGCATGGGGCCCATCTTACGAAACATCGTACGACAAATAAGTCATAACTTTAAAATTAAATTAAAATTAAATTTCTTATGTCTACATCTAATTCTGTCTTGTGACGTCTCTTTGGAATCATCTTTTCAAGATGATTCCAAAGAGATGTCACATGACAGGATAAGGTGAATAAAATAAATAACAATTGAGAATTTTAGAATCTTACTTTAAAGTGACTTGGACAATATTTGTTGTACAGCGTTTTGTAAGACGGGCCATGGATGGGCCTTTGCATATGCCATAATGTCTGAGCTAAAATATATGGTATTAACCAGGGTTCCCTATAGAGTGAGTTATCAGAACATTTTCAATGTTTTTCCCATAGTCTCCTCCAAATCCTGTAGTGTGACTACTCAGTAGAATCGTCTCTTCAAGGCAATTCTAAAGAATAATCCCACCATAGTGTTTGATTGAGTGAAAGGGATTTTAGTAGTTGAAGTATCACTGCACATGTCTGGATCTATGATTACCTAAGCTGAGTTAGTGTATCACAGTTACGGTACCATATCAGTTGCTGAGTACACACTCTATATCCATATTTCTTCCATTGTTAACTTTTAACCCATTACCCCATAAAATATACCTTTTTAGGCATTTAATTATTTCCTCTACTAAAGAAAGTGAAGAAAAGAGTTCCAATGAATACTGTCACAAATAAAAGTCATTAGAAATATGTTCTATATTCTAGCAGATAATAGCTTAAAGCAGGCTGAAAGTGAAGCAGAATGCGCCTTAAGGCGCATTCTGCTTTACTTTCAACCTGCTTTAAGTGGTCACATATGTTCAAAACTAGAAACAGGCTATGGGATAATGGGTTAAAGATACCGGTATATACAGTGCTTTGTTTCTTTTCTTCTCAAGTTGCCACATGGTATTTTGCAAAGAAGCAGCTGATATTTGCCCTCCCTAATTTGTTTTAATTTTTGGGGTTTTCACATTATATTGCAAAGAGTTTGGTTCTGAATACAAGAACAGATCTACATTTTTTCAAAAAAAAAGAAGAGAAAAAGACAGAAAAGAAAAAAGAAGGGCATTACTCCAAAATCTGAAATATTTTGTTTAAATTCCCCTTCTCCCAGTGTTATTTGAATTGTGAATCTTCATCTGGATTTCATACAAAGACTTTATGTGATGATATAAGGACTTGATTAGTTTTCTAGAGAAAGCTCGACAGTTGTTAATATGCAGGCATGGTGGCTTTTCACACTGTTTTATGTTTGAAAATCAACCAGCTTATAATAACATACTACAATATTTAAAAGTATGACGAACAGTGCAGGCCCTGATAAGACGTTCCCTTTGATCTCTGTCCACACTATTGGCAATTAGGATGTACATACATATACATAAATTAATACTGGCAAAGTTAGGGTAATGGTTGTTCACAATAATGCTATGGTTTAACTAAATGAAGTACTAGACAACAAACTGAAGATGCTTTCCAGTTAGAGGATTTTAACTACATTGCCTAAATAGTGCTTGATAGGCAGTCGCTGTTGATTTTACATATCAGAAATATTTCAAACAATTATCTACACCTGTTGAATATGCCAAATTGAGCATTGTTACTTGTTTATAACCTACAGTTAGATCTGTTACTGTCAAATTTGTGTTGAATGAGTATTCTAAAGAAAATAAAAAAGTCCAGCCTTACATCAACTTGTAGTGTCATGCAGAAAGCTCCTTTCTGCAGTGTTTTTGACAAACTTTAACCCATTACCCCATAGCCTGTTTCTAGTATTGAAGATAGGTGACCACTTAAAGCAGGCTGAAAGTAAAGCAGAATGTGCCTTAAGGTGCATTCTGCTTTCCTTTCAGCCTGCTTTAAGCTACCATCTGCTAGAATATAGAAAATATGTCTTATGATACATATTCGTAACTGTATAAATTGGAACTATTTTCTTCAGTGGAATAATAAAATAAAGACGTAAAAAATGTGTATTTATGGGGTAATGGGTTAGCTCTCAAGCTGACTCTTGTCTAAATTCTTTGCATGCTGATAATAAAATGTTCCTGTGTTATTTGATCAACTTTGATGTGATAGAACATGTACTGTTTTCATTCTCAGCTTGGCAGATACCATATTAGATCCCATTGCAAAACAGTTTTGATCCAGATCAGAGCCCACATTTTTGGTGCATTATGTGGATCCAAACTGTTTGCCAAAGTGATTACTGTTGTCAAAAGTTCACTGCCGGCATGCAAAGAGTTAAAGATCATCTCGATGCTTATTTATTTAAATGATTGTTCAACTCTGGTTTCACCTTATTCCACTGGCATCCTAGTCTCAATAACTGAATGATTTGGATACGGGTTGGGATGTTTTGTTAAAAATCTGGATCCAACCTGATTCCAAGTCATTCTGCATTCATAGGGATTATTGGTTAGGTGAGTGCTCTGGGGGGTTGCTGGTTGGGTCAGATGGCTTCAACAGAAAGTGTTTATCCAGCACAACTCGTTCATTTTCGAAACTTTTCATGGAAAACCCCAGTTTCTAATAGTGTCTAGGCTAATATTGACTATTTAGGGTTGTTTTCTACCATGTATTGCTAAATGACAAACGGTGTAGACCAAGATCAGAGGGCTCCTTATGGAGCCCTCTGATCTTGGGTCTACACTGTTTGTATCGGACAAGTGTAGTCTTGACAGAACACTGTTTATAAATGATGAGATATACATTTTACTAGGGTTGAATGTGTTAACCCATTGAACTCTAGTCCCGCATATAGGCATCCTTCTCAAACAGTGTACATGTGAATAGGACACTTGTCCTATGCAAACAGTGAAGACCCAGATCAGAGGGCTCCAAAAGGAGCCCTCTGATCAGGGTCTTCACTGTTTGTCATAATGCCAAACATCGACAAAAACAAGCCTTAAAAGTCAGAAATGGACTAGATTAAAATGGAAACTGGAATTGTCCATTTAAAGTTTCAGCGTTACAGATACAGAGGGAGCATGTTTGTGCTGGATTTACACCATTTCTTCTAGTGTCATATCCTGTTACGACTGTGTCATAGATATGGCACAATTTTTGGTTCCTATTGACTTGTTTTGTTGGGAGATGTGTATATGGTGCTTTGTGAAATTCAGGATAAAATGATGGAACTTTTTATATTATAATAATAAGCGTTTCTGTACAATATGAGTGCTAGTTGTCTACATGGCAAGCATACTAAAAACGTGATAGCTTGTAGTAAGGCACATGGAGGTATTGAATTTGGGGACAGGCTCCAGATTAAGGCAGAATTTAGAAGAAAACATAACCCCTTATCTCTGTACCAAACCCTAATGGTTCTAATCGGAAGTCACACCACAGGGTTTTGGAATCTTTAACCCTTTACCAAATATTCTGTATATTACATTAAATATAGGTGATCACTTAAAGCAGGTTGAAAGTAAAGCAGAATGTGCCTTAAGGCACATTCTGCTTTACTATCAGCCTGCTTTAAACTACTGTCTGCTAGGCTATATAAAAATATTTGTTATGGTAATTGTTCATGAGGGTATAAACTGGAACTATTTTCTTAAGCGGAGAAATAATTTAGATACGCTAAAAGTCGCTTCTATGGGGGAAAGGGTTAACAGGCGAAAATGGGAGTTAATTTTGATCTAGATTTCATGTAAAATTGATACCTGTCTCAGATAGTTCAGATAGAAAACTGATACAGTACTGCTTCATGTATAACAAATTAGCAGATTTATACAGGTGATGTAAGGCAGAAGGCTCCTGTAGGGGTGTTGTGCTTTATTTTTGTCCTGTTTGAAGCTGCCACTAGAGAGGTCCAAGCTTCTTCAAAGACTGACTGCTTAACACAAGTTACACTGGTAATGTTGTATCAACATATACCTGTGACAGATAGGCTCAGATATAGAGGGGAAATCAAAATACACTAAAACTTCTCTATTACCACCAATCAATTGTGTTAATTATTAGGTGTTTTCGAGAGGTAAATGCTTAAAGCAAGGTGGCAGTAAAACAGAAAGCTCCTTAAGGAGCTTTCTGTTTTACTGTCACCTTGCTTTAAGCTGTCATCTTTTTTTTTATATACAATTAATTAGGCTTTGTTTAAGTGGTCGTTATAGAGAGGTTTTACTGTACATGTAGACAGACAAGGTTGGGGTGGGGTTGTTTAGGGGGATTGAACTCTGGTATGCCTGTCTGTAGCAGAAGCCTTGTTGGTAAGATCCTGATTTATTTATGTACAGCCAAATCTGTGTGAATAGCCAAGTCTAGAAATCTGTATGGCAATGTTTAAGTACAAGTGAGCCTTTAACCCATTACCTCATAGATACGCCTTTTTATGCCTCCAATTTTTTCCTCCAATAAACAATATAGTTCCGAATAAGTTTCATAAGAAATATTTACTATATTCTAGCAGATGGAAGCTTAAAGCAGGCTGAAAGTAAAGCAGAATGCACCTTAAGGTGCATCCTGCTTTAGTTTCAACCTGCTTTAAGAAGTCACCTATTTTCAATATTTGAAACAGGCTATGGGGTAATGGGTTAATGGAAGGCAAAATAATGCAGTGAGCTCCATTATAAAAGCTTACAGCATGTTTTTTTCTGGGTTAATCCTTACCTCCACAGAAGTGCCTTTGGAAATGAAAATAAGCTAAGTAGAAAGCTTCCATAGGATCTTTTTGCTGTTTCTTTATTTCTCGCAGTCACAGTTGAGTGTATGTGAACTGTTGGCTCTGGAGGAAAGGGTTAATCAGATACCTTCTGTCTGAAACAGTACATGTACTTGATTGGCCTCTCTACCCTTTTCATCATAGTCAAGAGTGAACACACATAGCAAAATTTGTTTAAGACATAACTGCTTAAAACAAATTGAAAGTAAAGCTGAACGCTCATTTTGGAGCATTCTGCTTTACTTTCATCTTGCTTTAAGCTGCAACCTGCTACGAAAACATTGATAAATAATCTTACGATGCTTATGTTGCGGAGTAGGTAGAAACATTCTCTCTCTTCTGTGGATTAAAGGGTTTACACAGATTTGACTGTAGGACAATGAACTGAAAACTATTGATATGTTATGTACATAGAGCCCTACTATTACTTTTTTTGCGAAACTACTTTTTGTTTCATATGGATTGATTGTGAATCCCTTGTAAAAAAAATATTACATTGACTTGAAAACATTGTAGAATGCAGGAGTTGACATTGGTATAGATGATTCCTCACTGTTCCTGGTTTTGTCTATTCAGTATTCAGAAGGTTTGTGAGAAGGGCATTCTGACGGGGTATTGTGATACTGATTTTGATGTATAAAGAGTCAAACTGCCATTGTGTTGCTGTTTTGTTCTGACCCCTTTCCATCACATAAGCATTTGAATGTCTTTACCCATTGATCACAAGTGATCCCAAGTGACAAATATAAGAGTACAGTAAAAAAAACTCTAAACTGGAACCTCTAAATACCGGAATTCTCTCTAAACCGGACAAAAACGTTGGTCCAGTTTCCAACTCTTCTTTATTTTAACCCATTACACCATAAATATGCCTTTTTACGCCTTTGATTTATTCCTTCACTGAAGAAAATACATTTATGAATATGTTTCATCAGAAATATTTTCTATATTCTAGCAGATGATAGCTTTAAGCAGGTTGAAAGTAAAGCAGAATGCGCCATAAGGCACATTCTGCTTTAATTTCACTCTGCTTTAAGTGATAAACTATTTTCCATACTAGAAACAAGCTATGGGTTAAAACCCCTCTATATCGGAAACCCCTCTAAGCCGTAAATTCATGTTGTCCCCACACATGTCCGGATTAGATGGGTTTCACTCTATATGAATCCTTTTGCAAACAGTGCATATCCTGATTAGGGCCCATCTGATCAGGGTTTGTCATTCTACAATAAATTATTGAAATCAACCCTTATTATTTAAAATTGAGTAGACATAATTATAAACTGGAACTGTCTGCTTAGAAGATTTTGCTTTACTTTCCTACTGTCTGAAACCCTTAAGACACGCCGCTTTTAACCCATTCCCCATAAATACGCCTTTTTACGCCTTTAATTTATTCATCCACTAAAGAAAATAGATCCATACAGTAATGAATGTGCAACAAAACTATTTTCTATATTCTAGTAAATGGTAGCTTAAAGCAGGCTGAAAGTAAAGCAGAATGCACCTCAATGTGCATTCTGCTTTACTTTCAATCTGCTTTAAGTGGTCAACTGTTTTTAGCTCACATGAGCCAAAGGCTCAAGGTGAGCTATTGGGATGGCCCTGTATCCGTCGACGTGCGTTGTCCGTCGTGCGTTGTGCGTTGTCCGTCGTCGTTAACAATTGCTTCAAATGACATCTCCTCCTATACCGCTTGACAGATTTCAACCAAACTTTACAGAAATGTTTCTTGGGTCAAGCTCTTTCAAATTTGTTCAAAGAATTAAAAACGATGCAGAACTCTTGTTTCCATGGCAACCAAAGTGAAAAAATAAGGAAATCTTAAAAAATCTTCTTGTCAAAAACTTGTTCAAATTGTGCCCCTGGAGTCAAAATTGGCCCCGCCCTGGGGGTCACCGTTTTTACAAAGAGTTATATAGTGAAATTTTCAAACGGCTATTTCTCTGACACTAATGTGGCCAGAGCTTTGATATTTGGCATGGTGACACTTCTAGATGTACTATATCAAAAGTATTCAAATGGTTCGGTTGCATAACTAGGTCACAGGAGCCAAAAATAGATTTTTTTCAATGAAAACTTAAAAAATCTTCTTGTCTGAAACTACAAGGGCCAGAGCTTAGATATTTGGCACATAGCATCGCCTACAGGTCCTCTATCAAGTTTGTTCAAATTATGCCCTGGGGTCAAAATTGGCCCCGCCCGGGGGGGGGGGGGGGGGGGGGGGGGGGGGGGGGGGAGGGGGGGATCAAAGAGTTACATAGTGAAATTTTCAAAGGTCTTCTTCTCTGACACTAATATGACCAGAGCTTTGAAATTTGGTATTGTGACACTTCTGAATATCCTTTACTTATTTTGTTCACCTGGTTTCAGTCTGTTGCATATCTAGGTCACAGGAGCTAAAATTAGATTTTTTTCTATAAACACTTAAAAAAATCTTCTCATCAAAAACTACAAGGACCAGAGCATAGATATTTGGCACATAGCATCACATACAGGTCCTCTATCAAGTTTGTTCAAATTATGCCCCTGGGGTCAAAATTGGCCCCTCCCCGGGGGTCACAGTTTTACATAGAGTTATAATTAGTGATATTTTCAAACGTCTTCTATTTTGAAACTAATATGGCCAGAGCTTTGATATTCGGCAAGTTGACACTTCTAGATGTCCTTTACCTATTTTGTTCAAATGGTTCCAGTCTGTTGCATATGTAGGTCACCAGAGCTAAAAATAGATTTTTTCAATGGAAACTTAAAAAAATCTTCTTGTCTAAAACCCTTAGTAGATCTACCCTGATCTTAGATATTTGGCACATAGCATCATCTATAGGTCCTCTATCAAGATTGGTCAAATTATGCCCATCTGGTAAAAAATTACCCCGTCCTGGACATTAATCATTATCTCCATTTTGTCAGCTATTCTCAGGTGAGCGAAATATGCCCCATGGGGCTCTTGTTAATACTAGAAATAAGCTGTGGGTTATTTAAAGTGGTCTTAACTTTTGGACAAGGTATAGTCAAACAACTAGGTCTGACGGGTCATGGGTTCACCGAGTCCATTAATTTATATTAAGGGAGTAAGGGAGATCAGCATTTTGGATATCCTCGTGTAAATGTTCATGCATCTTGACAAAATCTTGGTCAAGTTTTAATATAAATAATATGGGCTCAAAAAGTAGGTCACTAGGTTAAATCTAAGAAAAAGCTTGTGAACACTCTAGTAGCCTCAATTTTAGTCCAAGTTTGATCAAAATAACCATTTTGACAAAATCTAGGCCAGGGTAATTTGAATGTGGATTATGTGTTGTCAAAAAGTAGGTCACTTGTGACTCACTTAGGTCAAATCTTAGAAAAAGATTGTGAACACTCTAGTAGCCACAATTTTTGCAAAATATTAATCAAACTTGGTCAGAATGACCATCTTGACAAACTCTAGGTCAAGCTTGAATTTGGATTATGTAGGGTAAAAAGAAGGTCACTAGATCAAATCTTAGAAAAAGGCCGTGAACACTCTAGACTTAGCCACAGTTTTCAAGCTTGAGCGGAATGGTCATTGACTTGACTAAGTCTAAATAGTCAAGTTCAAATATGGGTCATGTGGAGTGAAAAGGTCACTAGATTAACCCATTAACCCTTAAATATGCCTTTTTATGCCTCTAATTTATTTCTCTACTGAAGAAAATAAATCCAATTTGTAGTGTTACAAATAAGAATCTGCTAGAATAAAGAAAATATTTCTTATGATACATATTCATAACTGTATAAATGGAACTAATTCTTTCAGTGGAGAAATAAAATAGAGGTCTAAAAAGGCGTATTTATGGGGGAAAGGTTTAAAGGTCAAGGTCATAGTTTGGTGTCAAAGGGCAAAGTAGGGAACATGTTGTCGTGTCAGTGTTCTTCATCCTGCAAGGATGGATTTTAAAAAAATATGGCACAAACAATCTTCTGAAGAACTGAATACCATATGGCATGCACAAGACCCAGTCTGTGGCTCAAGGTCAAGGTCACAATTGGGGCAAAGGTAAAAAAGGGGAACAGTTTGTTGTATCTGGGCACTAACTCCATCATGGGTGGATTTTAAAATAAATGGGCAGAAATATGTTATCTAAATTCAATTGACTAAATTTACATAAATCAGCACATTTTTCTTGAAAGCAAAGTGATGGGATAAGACCCCTATCAAGACGGTAGCGGTATTTGTACGCATGTATTCGTGCTCATCCTTTACATAGTCCGACTTTTATACAATACCTTCTTGAACTGGGCACGGTGAGCACTTTTCACTCACTTCTCACGACTGTTTTTTCGAGAAATACTCAAGCAGATCGTTTACTGAACAAAAGATCAGACCTGTCTTTTGTTCGAGATGTCGTCTGATTCGCCAGCCGAGTCAGGTGGTGGTGGATCACCGGATAAAAACAAGAAATTACGACGACCGTATGCCTCGACATTCGAGCGACTCAAGAACGGAGAATTGGGTAAGGGAATATTGGTGTTGTTTACAATTTTTGACATGTACTCTCTCTGCTTTAAACTACCGGGAATGCTTAAATTAAATGCACTTTACCAAAACAGAAGCTGTAGGTGACAAGATGGATGATTTACAGACGTTTCGGTAAATGACCAGTTCGGTAAATTGATTTTATATAGTGAAAGTCTGGACGTTTCGGTAAAAAGGTAAATTATAGTAATTATAGGATTAAGTAGACTATATCGCACATCGCACCTCTCTCAGTAACAATGAGATTGTGACACAGTGTTTGTGCCAAGTTTGCAGGGTTGTTTTAGTATGTATTGATCCTGATCTACCAACAGATACAATTTTTCGGCCTGTTTACAAAACGAAATAAAGGGCATGTGAAGGGGGTAAAAATAACTTGATTTCTTCAATATTTTTTTTTCATTTCTTCTATAAGGAGATGAGATTATTCAGAGATAGTGTATACCTGTCTCTGGATTATTGTTACATCTCAAAATAATTAAGAACTAAAAAAACAAAATTTATATTTATTGGCATGTTTATAATATCAGGAACGTAGATTATCTATAATCTACGTTCCTGATAATATACATATTTACAGAATAATACTCTTTATTTTAAAAAAGGCAAAAATGTGCAATCGCTTAAATAAAGTTAGATTCTAACATTTTCATCTAACATAAGGTTTATTTGTTTTTTTGACACACGTTCTGGCTACCAAATAGATCCTGATCGTAATATATTTTTTTTCTATATTTGATGAAACGCAATAATCTGATATATCTACACGCTGAACTTAAACCATATTCTAGAATTTTACCTTCGTTACCCAACACAATTAAACCATGTTTTTTTTGTATAAAGTCACCGTCTACATAGTAGATCCTGATCATATAACTGATCCTATCGGGGTTGCAAATACTTACACAGGATTCTCCAATTTCACTTTTATTGTTTTTCCACTTCATAACCGACTGTATTGCCCAAATTCGGCATAGAAATTTTACCAATTCCAGAACTAGATCGTATAGTTTAGACCCAACCCATTTGCAAGACGTTACAAGGTATAGTGATTAGAGATCAAGCGCCATCAGTTATTGATCTAGCGAAAGGTGTGATATACAGACCTGTATATAAACCTATAATTACTATAATTTACCTTTTTACCGAAACGTCCAGACTTTCACTATATAAAGTCAATTTACCGAACTGGTCATTTACCGAAACGTCCGTCACCCAGATGGATCGCCAGATGAATATTAAAAAAATAATTTTTCTGAATTTCATCTTCATGAATGTTGTGTTTGAAATTATTTTAGTAAATGGAATCAGCATGGGGTTTTGCCTATAAGCTTACTATTTTTGGTCGAAGCGTACCACTTATAAGATAGGTAGGGAAAAAATTCAATACAGTAATAAGTTGCTTATATTTATAATCTTTGTGAAAACATGATGCACAGGTCTACACCGTTTTCATTCTCACTCGGTTTTGGTTTCACATGTGTAAAACCATGTGCTATCGATGAGAATTGATTCCTTTCAGATTCCACTCGTTGTTAATTGTTTGAATATTTATTTAAATGAGTGCATATTTATGGAACGTAAATATTATAATATCTTATGTGCTACTTTTGGCCTTCTTACCCGTAGAAGAAAATCGGTTATGTACTATTTAGTTAATATATGGCAGTGGCTTGGAGTACAGACCCGTACCCATAGACTCAGTGGCTAGGAGTACGGATCCATACTCCTTGCCTCAGATGATTGGGTTTAGTCTAGGAGTACGGCACTACGGAAAAAGTATTAGAATACTTACATTATCAAACTATTAACCTGAAATGTAAACTTTTTAGCTAAATTATATCTATCTTTCTATCGATAATGCCGGACTCCACTTTCGTGTATTATCGGCATGGGGGTTGTGCGTCGTGCAGATTAAAAGCAAATAAAAGTTGTGAAAGGGAGACTTCAAAAGAAGATAGAGAGAAGAAATAAAGTGTGAAAACAAAGAAGCTAAAAACACTGATCCCAGGCCTCAGGGGCGGTTTGAAATAAGGGAGGGGCTCAGAGTGTTTCGAAACCCCTCGAGATCAGACTGGAGGACAGTGTCCGCTGGTAGGCTGTTCCACATAACCACTGTATAGGGAAAGAAGGAGAACTTAAAGTAGTTCGCCGTGGTATGTACCTGTCGTAAGGATAAAGGGTGCATGTGACGGGTCATTCTCGTAGGCCTCTCTAGATAGGACGGCAAGGGTATTGCTACCAACCCATACATTATTTTATAAAACATGATGAGCCGTCCTATGTCACGTCAGTCTTGCAGGGTCTGCCACCCCAGACCCTCCAGAAGTGCTGTCACACTGTCATAGGTGGAGTAATTGTGTGTTGTCCATCTCGCAGCTCTTTTTTGTACTTTTTCTAATTTATTGATATTTACCTGTGTGCTGGTTGACCATACACTTGATGTGTATTCCAATTGAGGCCTTACCAGAGTCTTGTATGCAAATTCTCGAACTTTTTGATTTTTTGTATGGATATTCCTGGAAAGAAAACTAAGAGTATGTGTTATTTGCTGTAGATGATATTTTTTCAATATGTTTGTTCCAAGAGAGATCATCTGATAATGTTACTCCAAGATATTTGGCAGAATCTACATTTTCTAGAACTTGGTCATGAAGTCTATAATTAAAGAGAAACCTTTTCTTAGATTTGGAGATGGACATGACTACACACTTACTAGGATTGAATTCCATGTCCCAAGTCCGTTCCCACTTAGTGAGACTATCAAGGTCCTTTTGTAGAAGGTCACAATCTTGTTCGTTATTTATGGCTAAGTATACAGCCGTATCATCGGCAAAGAGACGGACTTGGGAGGTAACAGAATCGGGAATTATATCGTTACATATTCGACTATATAACAAGGCTGCCATATAACAAATGCATGTATGGCAACAGTAAAAATTGGATCTCTCTATTTAAGTCTATTACAACAAATAGAAAAGGAAAATTGATTTTTTGAATTTAAAAAAATATGTACATGTACATGTAAATATGTACTGGCAGTTGCAAGGTAAAAAAAGCAATTAAAAATTTCTATATTATTTCACCATGCACTTGTCACATGATAATTAGTGGTCACATTATTTTTTAGATTTTTATCCGTTGTGGTTGCATAGGACAAGTATACTCTATTTGCAAAAAGTGTACTCGTTTATAGTGTTGAACATCTTTTTTTCTTGTATTTACGTGTGTTTAGCTTTTATATGTACATTTTATATGCATTTTTACTTTCATACATATTTTAAGCGTTTTCCTCAATAAGAGGGGAGTAAAATCTAGAAAGAGGAGAACGAAAAAAAGACTGGGGATTGGTAACTCTTGGATATAATCTTTCAATATATTGTGAAGCCCAGAAAATGGCTGTTTGGCAAATAGCCCTGAAAGGGCTATTTAAAATGTAGACTCACTAGCCCACGCATGTTGCTGGCGACAAAGGCTGGCTCAAATGATCAGTCAGGTCCATCATCCTTGTACTGCAGAAAGACAGATGGCCCACTGCTCGACAGGATTGTATAACTCTGCTATTTAGGTCCATCTCATCTAAAAATCAATTGGGGCTTGGATCTTTGAACAGTCGCCTGTTTTTTGTCTATTGTCTTTTGAACAACAACCATCAGAAATATGATGTAATTTACCCTCAACGTCATCTGTTTTGACGTGATTTTGTCACTGATCGTTGTACATGACAAATGCCGAAACGGTTTGAAATTGAAATAATTCATTTGAACGGTGAAAACTTTGCAGTATAATAAATTCTTTAGACCGTTTTTAACCAGGGTACATGTGTGAAGATCTATTCCCGGCTGGTAAAATCATGTAACCCTCGTCTAACGGCTTGGGCAACATGATTTTCCTCAGCCGGGAATAAATCCTCACACACCCTGGGAAGAAACTGTATAACTAATAGTATACATGTATAAACTCTTTCAGAATCAAATCCAGAAACTATGGTGAAATCTACACTCTCAGCTGATGCCCAGGAGTTTGTTCCAAAAGGGAATTATATGGCACCATTTGAGCTGGCACAACAACAGCAAAATGTGAGTACAAACATCACAGCATTGATAAAGGCTGTTGGTTATAATATCAATTCTCATGAATATTTATATTATTTAACCCATTTATCCTGGCATACCTGTAGATTCTTATTTTCATCACTAAAGAAAATAGTTCCACTTTCAGGGGTTTTCTTAACCCTTTCCCCCATAGAATCGCCTTATAGCACATTCAATTTATTCCTCCACTGAAGAAAATAGTTCATATTTTTACAGTCATTGACACTGTTCATGACTGTTAGTGTATAAATTGGAACTATTTTCGTCAGTTTACACGTACATGTATCATAAGAAATAGTTTTATGCAAGTGTATTCTAGCAGATGGTAGCTTAAAGCAGGTTGCAAGTAAAGCAGAATGATCTGTAATGCACATTCTGCTTTACTTTCAATCTGCTTTAAATGTTCACCTTGCTTCAAAACTAGAAATATACTATTAGGTAAAGGGTTAAGAGGCAGCCATAGGCAGATTTGACTGCCATAAAATCTTCCATGATGGCTCAAATTTGCCCCTGGGCCCTGTATAATAGGAGTCCTGCTCCATGCTGTCATTTGAAAAGATATGGGGAATGCCTTTTATGTTTTATGTACAGGACTTCGTAAGTGGGAACAACTTTTTTTTTTTAGAAATTTAGTGTAGAAATGAAAGGCGAAGGGGTCATGATGATGTTGAACCAGGGCTCCATATAAGACAATGTTGAAACATTTCTGACATACTTTGTTAAAGTCTACACCAAACACTATAGTGTGGCTACTCATTAGAATCGTCTCTTTGAGATGAGTCTAAAGAGACTAGACATCATAGGGTTTGGTGTAGGTATTTTGATTGTAATCTTTGCCATTTCTCTATTACTAGCCATGATATTACTTACTTAATCAAATGCTTAGATACTTATATAGTTGTTGCCTTGGACCATTATCAATCCACCAATATCACCAAAACTTGATTTTGACCTAATTTAGACTTAGTTATTCGCATCCTACCTTTCTTTTTAATGATTTAATAATTTAGACTACCGTAAGAATTTTGTAAATGGGCCATTTCTTGGTTAAACAAGATTTTACCGTTTTGTCTAGCGTCATCACCGCTTACTCAAATGCTTGGATACTTATACAGTTGTTGCCTTGGACCATTCCCAATATACCAATATCACCCAACTATGATTTTGACTTTGACCTTATTTTGAGTTAGAATAATGTAAATTGGTTCCTGGTTAACTTAATTTCACTGTTTCTTCTAGTGTCAACACAACAGTTGTTGCCTTGGATCACTTCCAATCCACCCAAATTACCTAACCTTGACCTAATTTTGATGCAGAATATTTTGAATTGGCTATTTCTTGGTTAACTAGATTTTACCATTTCATCTAGCATCAACACTATTGACTACAAAGCTTTGATATTTATACAGCTGCTGCCCTGGACCATTACAAATTCACCCATATTACCCAACCTCAATTTGACCTTGACCTAATTTGGATTTAGAAAAGATTCTGAATATATCGGCAAGGCTGCCAACGGGGCATAAGCGTTTATTGAACGCACAGTCTTGTTTTAGCAGTTGCCACATAATCTTTGGAATGGCCCACTAAATGCTATATTTACTGTGAAGTTGTTGGTTTACAAGTTCCAAATATTTTTCAGGAGTATATCCAATTTCAAAAACTAGCTAGCACTCGGCCACCCCACTTGACGGTAGTGCCTACATCAGACTCTCCTGCAGTGAACATGTTCAAAGATGCAGTCTTTAGACTTACATCAAACCCAGGCTCATTTAAAGAGAACCTGACACCAGTCATGGATTGTTTAAACCAAAGTAATGTCACAGGACAGGATATGGATGAATTCATTGAGACTCTCTTTGAACAGGTAGGTTGTATGTTCATGTTGTATTAACCCTTTACCCCATAGCCACTTTCTACATGTAGTTTTGAATACAAGTGACCACTTGAAGCAGGTTGAAAGTAAAGCAGAATGTGCATGAACACACATTCTGCTTTACTTTCAGCCTGCTTTAAGCTACAATGTACCATCTGCCTGAGTATTGAAAAAAATTCTGATGATACATATTCATGACTGTATAAATTGGAACTATTTTCTTAAAGTGGATGAATAAATTGAAAGCGTAAAAAGGCGTATTTATGAGTTAATGGGTTAAAGAGTCATACTGGTGAATAAACTTGTTTCCAGCACTGTAAGGGTCAACATGGCATAACACAGGTCTAACTGTCAATTATTTTACAGTAATTTATCTGCAAAAGCAGCACTCTATAGGTGATAGCTTAAAACAGGCTGAAAGTAAAGCAGAATGCGCCTGAAGGCACATTCTGCTTTATTTTCAACCTGCTTTAAGTGGTCACCTATCTTAAATACTAGAAACAGGCAATGGGATAATTGGTTAAAGCAGGCTGAAAGTATAGAAGAATGCCCCTTAAGGCACATTCTGCTTTACTTTCAACCTGCTTTAAGTGGTCATTTGTCTTAAAAAATAAAAACAGGCTATGGGATAATGGGTTAACCTGTTACTCCAAACATATGCCTTTAGACACATTTAATTAATTCTTCAGAGAAATTTCTGTAAGGAAAAGGTAAAGGTGAAAAAGCTTGATTATTAAGGATGCTGTTGTTTTATCTAATAGATATGGAAAAAATTGTCAACATAATATTTAGTTGTTTTATCCAAGGATGTATGTTTATTTTTACTGTGTGCATCATCCCATCCCTTGCTTCCTCTGTTAGCAGACTCGAAGACAAAAGAAACTTATATTTCCTCTTTCAGAGCATACGTGAACCCAACTTTCAATTCACAGGGGCCAAGATATGTCAATATTTGTCAGAAACATTAAAAACACATCCAGTGTTTGGTACCTTTAGAGGCAGGTTTTTAAACAGGTAAGTCAGTGTCTGTTGTCATTTCTATTTAATCTTTCCTATTATGAACGCTGCCTAGAAATATGCCTCCAATTAACTCTTTCTCCAACAGTTTGTTTTCAGTTGTTATATGCTAATTGAAAACTTATGGCATAACTCTTGACAAAATGTTCAATACAGTACTTGCTCTCTACAACAACACCCATTGTGAGACACCTATTGTGTGTGTTGTTTGGAGGGAGTCCTTATAGAGAGGAAAAAAAAGGACTTGGCTTACATTTGCAAACAGCTTGAATCCAGATCTGACACCGCGTAATACGGCGCCTGACCTGGATTCATGCTGATTGTCACTCATCATTACACATATTCTATCAAAATCTCCACTCATCTGTAACTGTGAGAGAAAACAGCAGACAACACTTTTAAGCAGATGATATTGCAGCAGTAAAAGCGTTAGACATAATTGTCCTACAGGTTTAGGGTCATTGTAAGGAGGGCAGTGTTGTAATTTTTATCAGACTAATTTAAATGCTTCACTTCCTAAATAGTTTGGACAAGGCCAAGGCAGGTGTTTACTTACAGCAAGTTTATAGTAAAGCATAAAGCTCCTTTATGAGCTTGCTGTTTTTCTGTCAGATTAGTTAAACAGCCATTTATCTATCAGAGTTTCAGTAGAGGCAGGAGACTATATCATGTATTCATTGACTTCACTGTTTTTGCAAGCAGTTTGGATCCAGATCAGTAATGCAGTGCTGATCTAGATCCAATCTGTTTGACACTCATCTTTAGCTTTCTTTAAGAAGGAAATGTATTAATACAAATTTAACAATTTTTGCACACGTTAAATAAACAGGATCAAGGTTAAATTACAGGTGGCAGCTGCAAGCAACATAAAAATAAAGCAGAAAGTCCTTAAACCGTAGTCTATTACTAGTTTTTAAGTCAGCAGATCATTTAAAGCAGATGGAAAGTAAAGCAGAATGCTCTTTAAGGAGCATTCTACTTTACTAACAACCTGCTTCAAACTACAATCTGCAAACATTGACGTAAATTTACTACATATTTTCACTGATCTTCAAAAGCAGACAAATGTTGTGTTGCTCTCGTGTTTTATTCAGTCACCTACATTAAAAAAAAGCTATACATTCAATCTTATATTATTTCTATCCTGTATTAATCAGTCGGCTGTGAGTAAAGGTACTTGCACTACTTAAGTGAGTTATTGCGTAACCCATTACCCAATAATTACGCCTCTTTACCCCTTTAATTTATTTCTCCACTTAAGAAACTAGTTCCAATTTATACAGAAAGTAGCTTAAAGCAGGCTGAAAGTAAAGCAGAATGCACCTTAAGGTGCATTCTGCTTTACTTTCAACCTGCTTTAAGTGGTCACCTATTTTCAAAACTAGAGACATCTATCAAACAGGCTATGGGTAATGGGCAAGTGGTGGGTGTTGGTGAGTTTCACTTTTACAGGGCTCCAGATAAGAGGGAGATATTTCAACAAATCTAACATTTTCACACTCATTTCAGCACCAAATCCTATGGTGTTACTACTCATTAGAATCGTCTCAAAGAGATGATTCTAATGAGTAGTGACACCATAGGGTTTAATTCAGAAATAAAGATTTTAGTTTTTGAAAAACTACCCTTATCTGGTGCTCTGCTTTTAGTTATAGAGTAAAGACAAAGTTTATTTATTATTAGATGTTCTGAGGAGTTTTCCCAGCGTGATGGGCTGTTGACCAGCAATAAAGAAAGACTGTGTTGCTTAGCCATGTTCTTAGGGGAACTCTTTCTTGTTGTAGAGGTAGGTTGGACTTTTTCACATGATTTTTTACTCATTCACCCATGTAACCCTTTAATGACAATACCAGTTTCCAATTGATCCATTCCCCCATAGATATGCCTTTTACACCTTTAATTTATTCTTCCAATGAAGAGTCAAAACTAGAAACATCATATTGGTTAAGACTAGTCTATTTTTGACTATTTAGGTTTAAATCTCATAACATGACAAACAGTGTAAATACTGATCAGAGGGCTCCTTAACTCATAAGCCCATAAATACGCCTTTTTACACTTTAAATTATTCCTACACTGAAGCAAATAATTCTACTTTATAAAGTGGTGAACATGTACTATTAGAAATGTTTTCTTAATCCAAGCAGATTGAAACTTAAAGCAGGCTAAAGAAAATTAGAATGTGCCCTTAAGGCACAATCTTCTTTACTTTCAACCTGCTTTAAGTAGTCACCTATCTTCAATACTAGAAACAGGCCATTGGTAATGGGTTAACCCTTTCCCCCATAGAAGCGACTTTTAGCGTATTTAATTTATTCCTCCGCTGAAGAAAATAGTTCCAGTTTATACCCTCATGAACAATTACCATTACAATTTTTTTTATAGCTTAGCAGATTTCAGCGTAAAACAGGCTGCAAGTAAAGCAGAATGTGCCTTAAGGCACATTCTGTTTTACTTTCAACCTGCTTTAAGTGGTCACCTGTCTTCAATACTAGAAACAGGCCATTGGTAATGGGTTAAGGAGCCCTCTAGTCAGGGTCAACAATGTTTGCATGTGGGTCAGGAGTTTGATCTGCTTTAACCCTTTACCCAATAGAAGCGCCTTTTAGCGGATATGATTTATTCATCCGCTGAAGAAAATAGTTCCAATTAATCAGTAATGAATATGTATTATAGGGAATATTTTCTATATTATAGCACATGATAGCTTAAAGCAGGCTGAAAGTAAAGCAGAATGCGCCCTAAGGCACATTCTGCTTTACTTTCAACCTGCTTTAAGTAGTCATATATCTTAAGTACTATAAATAGGCTATCAGGTAAAGGGTTAAGACTTACAGAATTACAACCAGTTGAAAACTTCAAAAATCTTCTTGTTTGAAACCACAGTACCCTGAGCTAAGATATTTGGCACAAAGCATCATCTACAGGTCCTCTATCAAGATTGTTCAAATTGTGCGTTTTATTTTAAAAGTTCAACATTGTAATGTTTCCAATAGCTACTTATGTATGTACTGTATGTGTAAAAATATTGTAAACAATAGATCTTAAAGACAGGTGGCAGCTTAATGAAGGACATCAATTAAAATTAAAAACTTTCTGCTTTACTTCTAGCATTATGTTATAGATTCCTATGCTTCTTTAAGTCTTATAAGATTGTATTTTACTTCTACAGGTTATACAAGATGGTAAACTTTCAAAGATCGGCAAATTGCGGTCAGTTCTCAGTGAAATTCTACAGACATTGCTAGCCAGTCCAGATGATGTATCTGTGAAGTGTGCCACTAAACTCCTAAAAGTATGTACAGCGTTCCCTCTCTACAACGGTCCTCCTTACAACGACTCACTCCTTACGACATTCGCCACTGTTCCCAAGAAAATTATGTTTTATGCTTGTACTGATGCATCATTGTCTGCTTAAAATTTTTGTCTGCTGTTTTTCTTACATAAAAGACATTTTGACAGAAAAAAACATAATGACAAATGACAAACAGCTTGAATCCAGATCAGACTCCGCGTAACGCAGCGTCTGATCTGGATTCAAGCTGTTTGCAAATGTAAATAAGTTCCCTCCCTAAAACGGCTCCCTCCGAACAATGCACACAATCTGTGTCTCCCATTGGGAGCGCTGTAGCTTTGTATAATCTTGACAACTAGGTCATATAATGGGGAACTGAGTGTAACAACCACACAAAACAAGGTTGACTTATTGTCTTAATGTTTTACACCACTGCCCGTTTCTACAACAATGTAAATTGTTCTCTTGCTCTGGATTGTCCATACTAGCAAATAATCCATTAACTCAGAGCAAATTTTCATACCTTGGATATTTCGGCTTTATCACAAAGCCTTCATCAACACACTGAGATGAAGTCAGTGGGTATCACGTGACTTTGAGTTGTCACGTGATACCAGGAGAGGGCTGTTAACCGCCGGCAACTCCAACCCCTCATCCCTGTTTAGAGATGGTCGCCTTTGCTTAATGAGGATGGCTTCTTTAACCCTAAGTTTTATGTGCATGTCTTCTGAAATCAACACTTTAGTATTCTGTGGGTTTATGTGATGTCCTGTGTTTTCGCAATGTTCATGAAGTGCAGAGTTAGCTCTAGACACATGTTCTTTCATCCTTGTTTCAAGCGGCCTTCCTGTTTCACCTACATAATCTTGTAAAGAAGGTTGAAAGTAAAACAGAATGGCCCTCGTGTATTTTACTGGTATATTATTGATGGAAAGTAAATAATTTTTTTTGCTTGTTTATTTCAGTTGACTGGTACAGAATTAATGAAGACAAAACATTTAGAAGGGAACTTTGATGATACCTTTGCCAGAATAAAGTCGTTAGAAAAAAGTCCTGCCCTAGACAAGTAAGTTATATGTGATGTGGAGAATAGGTATAGTTCAAGGGCCCATTTCGTAACACTTTGATCAACAAATGTTGTCGCAAGTCAGATAATAAAAGTCAATTATTATTCATTTCTCCATCTATTCCTGTCTTGTGACATCTCTTTGGAATCGTCTTGAAAAGACGATTCCAAAGAGATGTCACAGGACAGGATTAGATAGAGAAATCAGATATAAAATGTATTTTAAAGTTTAGGCCTACGACCGTTTTTGTCGTACAAAGTTTTATGAAACGGGCCCCTGAACTGTTTAGTTTATCAGTATGTCTGACAGTGTCAGAGATGCCATATCAAACCTTGATAAGGAAAGTATTTGAAATACTAATTTCATTTGTCTCTGTCAAACCCTATGAAGTGACTTCTCATTAGAAGCATCTTGACGGGTGTGATGTGTTGTTACAACATAGGGTTTTGTGGCAACGTAAAGGAGAAATGTTCAGTTTATTGGCTGTGATCTGGAGCTCTGCTATATGGTAATATTTATCTCACCCAAACTTAAGAGCAAAAGCTATATTAACCCATTACCCAATAGCCTGTTTCAAGTTTTGATGACAGGTTAACAGTTAAAGCAGGTTGAAAGTAAAGCCTTGTTCCTTGTTTAGACATTCTTAACTTTATTTACAGACCATTTTTAATGGAATTTGCTCCAAAAATTCCATACCTTAACAGCTCAAATGACTTTGGTTCAGAACTTTGAGATTATTTTTAGCAGAATTATGTCCCTTTTGAAGTGCTATTTAATTTCAGGTTTGTTTCCTTTCAAATTTGATAATGTGATACTAGAAGTGACATACATTGTATATTTTAATGTGACCCCTTATTTTCAATTTTAATTCTCTAATTCGTGGTTGAGTGAAACCGCCATAATGTAAGCTAAAGATCCTTGATCCTTGCATCACCATCTGCTGGGATATAAAACATTTCATCCAACACACGCTCTCAATATCATTACATTTTAACCCTTTCCCTCAAAGAAGCGCCATTTAGCACATTTGATTTATTCCTCCACTGAAGAAAATAGTTTCAATTTATACAGTCTTGAAAATGAACCATAAGCAAAAAAAAAATTAAATCCTAGCAGATGATAGCTTAAAGCAGGTTGAAAGTAAAGCTGAATGTGCCTTAAGGCACATTCTGCTTTACTTTTAACCTGTTTTAAGTGGTCACCTATCTTCAAAACTAGAATCAGGTTATAGGGTAATGGGTAAAGGAGATTATGTTGAAAGCTACTTTATATCTGGAGCTATGTACATGTATTTGTCTTTTATACTCATACTTCAGAACAAGTCATTGTCTTATCAACTCGGTGTTGAGTCGTCTACAGTACAATTTCGGGGTAGAGATGCAGCCATCCCCAGAAAAGCCACATACACAGTCACAGTCGCAATCACAGGACAGGTTTAATAATGACAAGTATGCATTGGTAAGTGTAAGATTATCTTTACTCATTACCCTATACCCTGTTTCTAGTATTGAAAATAGTTGATCACTTAACCCTTTCCCTGATAGAAGCGGCTTTTAGCGTATTTAATTTATTCCTCCACTGAAGAAAATAGTTCCAGGTTATACCCTCGTGAACAATTACCATTACAAATATTTTATATAGCCTAGCAGATTTTAGCTTAAAGCAGGCTGAAAGTAAAGCAGAATGTGCCTTAAGGCACATTCTGCTTTACTTTCAACCTGCTTTAAGTGGTCACCTGTCTTCAAAACTAGAAACAGGATATGAGGTAAAGGGTTAAAGCAAGTTGAAATTAAAACAGAATGCACTTTAAGGCACCTTCTGCTCTACTTTCAGTTTGCTTTAAGCTTCCATTTGCAAGAATATTCATGACTTTATAAATTGGAACTTTTTTCTCCAGTGTAGGAATGAATATAATGTGCTAAATTTGCATTTCTTACCTCTCATCTTACAAATTGTTGATTATAAAGGGGATAAATACCACAAAACAAATTCAGTTTCAGCTAAATTTTGTCTATTGTATATACTGTATAAATGTGTTTTGAAGCTGTTTAACCCTTAGCCTGCCACTCACGACTATAGCTCCATATGCAAACAGCTTGGATCCGGATGAGACGCCGGCGTCTCATCCGGATCCAAGCTGTTTGACACTCGGACAACATTTTCAGCAATTTTGAGCAACTTTGAAGCACTTTGAAACTTGAAGCAGACGAGAAATATAGCAGACGACAATTTATTTGGCGGGCTAAGGGTTAATCAAGTTATATTCAGCGACTTTCACAGCAACTATTTAGAACAATGGCAGGGTGTTTAACCCTTTACTGCATAGTTTCTAATTTGGTAATAGGTTACCACTTGAAGCAGGTTGAAAGTAAAGCAGAGATCACCTTAAGGCACATTCTGCTTACTTTCAATCTGCTTTAAGCTACCATCTGCTAGGATATAGAAAACATTTCTTTTTGTACATGTTTATTAGAGTATAAATAGGAACTCATTTCTTCTGTGGAGGAACAAATTAATGATGTAAAAACGCATATTTATGGAGTAATGAGTTAACCCTTTACCTTATAGAGGCGCCTTTTAGCGCATTCCGTTTAATCCTCCTCGGACGAAAATTATTCCAATCTATACAGTCATGAATATGTATCAGAAGGAACATTTTCTTAATTCTAGCAGGTGGTACCTTAAAGCAGGTTGAAAGTAAAGCAGAATGAGCTTTAGGGCGCATTCTGCTTTACTTTCAGCCTGCTTTAAGTAGTCACCTATTTTCAATATTACAAACAGGATATGGGGTAAAGGGTTATTGCACATACATATTTGTGTAGAAAACCAAGAAAACCAGTTTGACCTCCCTATTATAAATCAACTGATCAATTCAATACCCGTGAATGCAGAAGAATACACTGAAATGTAATTTCCTTACAGAATGAGCCAATCTTCTACAATGCACAGCAACAGCCGTGTACGAGAGAGCAAGCGGGTTATTGTCAGGGGGAGGGAGACATCGAAGGACTAAGTAGTGAAGAGCAGGAGTTTTTCCTGCAGTGTGAGGCCGAGAATTACGCCAATCAGCAGTGGATGGAGCAGGGGTCAAATGGCTATGTCAACCAACAACCGTGGCAGGATGAAGGGGGAGATAATATGTTTCAACAGCAGTACCAGTCAGTGGGCGAATACACACAGTGGTCATCAAACTATGATGGGTAAGCTTGTCATTACTAGTACAGTTGAGAAAACGTTATTTCTTTCCGTTTAAATGCAAACGAAACGAAAATGCAAATCATTAACTTGAAAGTTACAACTTTTTGGCAATTCCGAATGCTTGTTTTAATAGGGCAAACGTTTAAGACGTACATGTAAGTTATATTGAGATAGTCAGAGGTTGTTAACTTGCCATTCAATAGTAATGACTTTTTACTTTTTTTTTCAGACCTGAGTTTAATCAAGAAGGTAGCAGTATGGACGAAGAGATGTATAATGCATACGAGTTGTTCCTCAGAGAGTCCGGCCAGAGTAGTCATCGATGATCGCCACCTTTCATATATACTCTAAATCAACAGGACTAAACCAAAACATTTCAAACATTTCTGCTTAACCCATTACCCCATAAATTCTCCTTTTTACGCCTTTAACTTATTTCTCCCCTCAGGAATAAAGTTCCAATTTATACAGTTATGAAAATGTATGATGATAACTATTTTCTATAATCTAGCTGATGGTAGCTTAAAGCAGGCTGAAAGTAAAGCAGAATGCGCCTTAAGGCGCATTCTACTCTACTTTCAACCTTCTTTAAGTGGTCACTTGTCTTCAAAACTAGAAACAGGCTATGGGGTAATGGGTTCATGTCTTCATTGAGCACTATGTTGTGTCTATTTATTGAATCACCTCTTTGACATGATTCTAGTAGATAGTCACCACATATTTTAGGCTGAGACCACAGGATAAATCAGTTACTCTATAGATCTACATGTTACACATTAAATTTATTCCTCCACTGAAGAAAATAATTCCAATTTATACAGTCAGGAATATGAATCATAAGAAATTTTTTTTTTATTTGTAGCAAATTGTAGCTTGAAGTAGACTTGAAATAAAGCCAGAATGCGTCTGTAACTTTTTGTTTGACTTTCATTCTGCTTTAAACTTTCCTTCAAAACATTTTCATTGTTAAAATGTAGTAGCTGCATAAAGCAGGCTGAACTTAAAACAGGAATATCTTGTAGGAGCCTGCTTTAAGCAGCTACCTGTCAGGATGCAGATTGTTTTTTCAGATATTTTTGCAGCCCATTACCCCATAGCCTGTTTCTTAATATATCTTATGATACATATTCATGATTTTATAAATTGGAACTATTTTCTTCAATATAGGAATCAATTGAATGTGCTAAATGGCGCGTCTATGGGGTGAAGGGTTAAAAACACTGACTGATAATGCGAAATATTTGTGACAGTTTAAAGCTGGCTTTTCCTTCACCCTGCTTTAAGCACAGGCCTAAAAACAAACTTGTACTATCACAGCTGTATTATGACATGTGTTACTGTATTGTGGTTGCAAAGACATGTGTATGAAACAGGGCCCCTTTCATAAAACTTGGTACAACAAATGTTATCGTAAGTCAGATTATAAAAGTCTTAATTATTATTATCAAAGAGATTTCACAAGACAGGATTAGATAGGGAAATCAGAAATTAAATGTATTTGAAAGTTACGATCACATATTTTGTACAAAGTTTTATGAAACGGGCACCTGGTTCCCTGATGGAGTGGAATCGGTCAAGGTGTCTTCGGAGACTACCAGGCAACACATGATTTACTGTAATTTGACTATATGTATTATGTTTGATCTCATTTTAACCCTTTCAACACTAAATATCTCTTGTGGGTATTTATTATCTTTTTGGACTCTTCTAGTACAGGCAATTTTAACCAGTCTACTGTTGTATTTTTGATATGACAACAAAAACCAATGAAAATATCAAATTAGAGCCCTCTGATCAGGGTCTACACTGTTTGCACATGTAATAAGTAATCTCTATAGAGGGCTGTAGAGTTGAAAGGGTTAACGCAATTAGGATGATAATGTGACAGACTCATGTCAGTGAGCTTCAGGGCTTCTCATAAAAGAGAGTAGGCTGAAATAGTCCATTAATTTACATTTTCCTTGGTCTTCACCAAAACTGCATGTTGTCATTTTTTATTGGAACAAACAATTCCAATGAATTGTCACAGTATAGGGTTTGACAGAGGCAAAAAGAGGTTAAAGGTACTATTTCTAATTTTACACTAAGTAAAGTAGTCCTCACCTAGAAAGTCTTGATCATGAAACATAGAAGGCAATTCCAGTATCTTTCCAAATGGTGGTTTAAAGCAAGTTGAAAGTAAAGCAAAATGCCCCTTAAGGAACATACCGCTTTACATTCAACCTACTTTAAGTGATCAATATTTTTCAGATTAGAAACAGCCTATGGGATAAAGGGGTTTGTCTTGCATTAAGCTGCCCCCTGTTGTAACACAAGTTTGGCTATTTGAAATTATTTTCTTTCACAGCCAAAATATATTCATTTGGTCAAAGCACTGACTTAAGTGGCACATAAAAGATTAGTTATTGTTTTGGTGTACATGTATAACCTGTTTGTTTAAAAAGTGCTGAAACATCTGTTGTTATCATAAAATGTTATGTTGTTTTGGGTCAACAAGGTTTTGGCAGATTTCTTCACTCTGACGAGTATCCTAAAAATTTACCAACAATGGTGATTTAATCATTTTCCAAAAATGTAACCCTTTAGTCTGTTTCTAGTTTTGAAGATTGCTGACCACTTAAGGCAGGTTGAAAGGAAAACCAGAATGTACCTAAAGGCACATTCTGCTTTAATTTTATCCTGTTTTAAGCTACCATCTACCAAGATATAGTAAATACTTCTGATGTTGCATATTCATTATTACATGTATATAAAATGGAATTATTTTTCTTCAGTGGTGGAATGAATTAAATGTGTACAAATACTTATGTATCTATGAAGTAATGGTTTAAATCTAAGCTGTGTCGGAGAGAAAAAAGGGCTTGTGGACATTGCCTAAATTATTTGATTGAGTGCTAACTTTTTAATACAGTTTCTGATCTGGGTTTTCACTGTTTGAATTGTACTGTGTCCTTGATGATGTGACACAGCTGATTGTGATATGAGTGGTAAAATGTTTGTTTTGCATCGTATTGTTGTAACAGCTTGTGTTTATCAGCCAGTCGAATGAAGGTGAATGGCAGTCTTTAACCCATTACCCCATAAATACGCCTTTTTACGTCTTTAATTTATTCCTCCGCTGAAGAAAATAGTTCAAATTTATAGTCATGAATATGTATTGCACAAAACATTTTCTATATTCTAGCCGATTATAGCTTAAAGCAGGCTGAAAGTAAAGCAGAATGCGCCTGTGGCACATTCTGCTTTACTTTCAACATGCTTTAAGTGATCACCTGTCTTTAAGACTAGAAAAAGGCTATGGGATAAAGGGTTGAGATAGGTGACAGGTTTCTGTGTTGTCTTTGTCTTGCATTAAGCAGTAACCTGTCTTTAGAGAATTCTGTGATTCTTTAATCATAGCTTAGTGCAATAGATGCAAGCATCAAATAAGTATTTCATATCAGGGAGCTGTTACTGTAAAACCTCTATTAGGATCACTAAAAAGAAGGCTAATTGAATGTATAAAAGACAGGTGATAGCTTAAAGCAAGGTGACAGTGAGACAGAAAGCTCATAGAGGAGCTTTGTTTTATGACCACCTTTTGTAAAGCAGTCACCTGTTGTAAATACCTAATAATTAACCCTTTAAACCCTAGACCCGCCTATAGGCGTCCTTTTCAAACAGTGTATATGTGAGTAGTATACTTGTCCTGGGCAAACAATGAAGACCCAGATCAGAGGGCTCCGAAAGGAGCCCTCTGATCAGGGTCTTCACTGTTTGTCATAATGCCAATTATTGACAAAAACAACCCTTAAAAGTCAGAAATGGACTAGACTAAAATGGAAACTGGAATTGTCCATTTAAAGTTTCAGGGAGGAAAGAGTTAAAATAATTAAGTGGTGGTAATAAAGAGGTTTTACTGCAATTTTGTTTTGAAATGTAGTTTGTATTAAGTTACTGTAATCAATTGCACAGAGTGTTAATTGACAAATCTGAAACAGTTTTTAACCAAAGCTATCAGGATATTACTATGAAGTTGGCATTTATCTACATTTTTATGTCCCAGGCATCGATAGATGCGAAGGCATATAGTAATTGTCCTGTCTGTCCATCATTCCATCCGAAACAAGGTTAAATAGATTTTACCGCTTCGTCTAGCATCAACATTGCTTACTCGAATGCTTGGATACTTATACAGTTGTTGCCTTGGACCATTCCCTATCCACCAATATCATTAAACCTTGATTTTGACCTTGACCTAATTTGGACTTAGAATATTTTAAATGGGCAATTTCTTTGTTAACTAGATTTTACCCAAATGCTTGGATACTTATACAGTTATTACCTTTCATCACTACCAATCCACCCATATTACCCAATCTAGATTTTGACCTTTACCTTGACCTAATTTGAACTTAGAATATTTTGAATGGGCTCTTTCTTGGTTAACTAGATTTTACTGTTTCGTCTATCATCAACACTGCTTACTACAATGTTTCGATACTTATACAGTTAGATCTATTACCTTTGACGATTACCAGCTCACCCATATTACCCAAACTCAGCTTGATCTTGACTGTGACCTAATTTGGACTTAAAAAAGATTCAGAATATATTGTCAAAGATGCCACTGGGGGCATAAGCATTTATTGAATGTGCAGTCGACGGTCGTGTTCATATTTTTATGATGAGCAACTACTGGCACATTATCTATCAGTAAGCATATCAAAAACATTCTAGGCAAAAATCTCAAAATATTTATCCATATTGGAACAGAATCTGCAATGTTAGGTTAATCAACACTCGTGTTGTGGAGTCATTCATTAGAGATTCATTGATGTGGCAAAGTTGAGTTGAATCTTAGATTGTTCTCAAGCATTTGATTTTCTCAAATCTGACCAATCAAAAGCTTGAGAACTATCTCAGACTCAACTCAAACACTTCATAACCTTTGAGACTTGTTCTGAAATCATAGCTAGCTAGCTCATTATCATAGATATACAGGGGTCAGTTTCATAAAATGTTGTACGACAAATGTTGTCGTAAGTCAGATTATAAAATTCTCAATTTTTATTTATTTCGCGGGCCCCTGATGGATGAAGAAATAACGGCCATATTGGCTGAATGGCAGCTGAGCTTATATAGTGTGATTGATTAATGTTCTCCTCCTGACTTTTTTTCTCATGTTTGTTTTTTAAACAATTCTGCCACTGTGTAAGAGTTTTAGTATGTGGTTTTTAAGCCATATGGTGACGGTATTGTATATACTCTGTAGTATGAAATGATCATTCACTGGCCAAGAGAGTTACTCTTTTCAGTGAAAATGAAATGCAGTAAATTGTTAAAATTGCAACCTTGCTAAACTGTTTGGATCACATTAAGGTCACTAAGTTTCTTTTTCTACAACTCTAGAGAGGAATTTTTTAGACAGATTTAATCAGTATTCAAAGAGTTCTTGCATGAAAAAAAAGAAAATAGGGTAAATCTTGTAAAGTTGAACTTCGATATCTCAAACTCGTTTAACTCGAACTATCCAATATGTCGACACATGAACTAAATTATTTCATGCTCGGTTAAGTTGAACATACCCGTATTTCAAAGTTAAAATATGGCTAAGCCACGTTTTATGTTCGACTTAACCGAGTTTTAGATATCAAAGTTTCACTGTAATTTATGCAACAACTCAATGGAATACATATGTGTAATCTATATAACCCATTACCCCATAAGTGCTCCTTTTTACGCATTTAATTCATTATCTACTGAAGAGAATAATTCCAATTTATACAGTCATGTATATGTACCATAAAAAATATTTTCTATATCCTAGAAGATAGGTAACTTAACCCTTTACCCCATAGAAGCGCCTTTTAGTGCATTCTGTTTATTCTTGCCCTAAAGAAAATAGTTCCAATTTATACATTCATAACTATGTATCATACAAAATATTTTCTATATTCTAGCAGATGATAGCTTAAAGCAGGCTGAAAGTAAAGCAGAATGCGCTTAAAGCGCATTCTGCTTTACTTTCAACCTGCTTTAAGTGGACACCTATATTCAATACTAGAGATATGCTATGTGGGAAAGGGTTAAAGTAGGCTGAAAGTAAAGCCTGCTTTAAGATACTATCTTCTAGGATATAGAAAATGTTTCTTATGGTACATATTCATGACTGAATAAAGTTGAACTATTTTCTTTAGTTGCGGAATAAATTACAGGCATGAAAAGGTGTTTTTATGGAGTAATGGGTTAATTGAAAATTGGATTTTTCGATTTGAAGTTCCAGGTGTCAATGAGTTGATCCAATACAATAAAAACTAGATATCACAACCACTAAAAAGTTACGATTTCAGTAGTTGAGGCAAGTTGTTGCTTAAGGCAAGAGAAAAGAAGATGAGAAAGCTTAAAACTTCTAAACTCTTGTTCTAAGTTTCCGCTTGACATTCTGTTAAGACTTGTCCGAGAAGTTGAAATGTTCCAGTGAAGTACAAGTCATTCCAGTGTTGTACAGAATTGTGATGTTACTGCAGTTCATAAAGTGGGGGGAAAGGGTTGAAAATGACTAAAATTGGTTGTTACCTATTTACTCTCTAATAATTGAATACACACTAGTAAAAATTGTTTTCAAATCCTTGCATAGTAAATAATTCAAGGACTATATTTATACATGTAGTTACCCATACATCAGATCATTTTTCGATTGTTTTTAATTGCAAAAAAATGTCCCCAAACCTGTATGTTAAAAGCTGCCACCTTCCCTCTATTTTAGATCACTGTCTCGTTAGCCATGATTCAGTTTTGTTTGTTTGATTTTCACTTGTAGCTTGCCTAAAGGAGGAATAGGGATGCTTAACCCATTACTCTATAAATATGCCTTTTTAGGCCTCTAATTTATTCCTCCACTGAAAAAACAGTTCCATTTTATACAGTTAATGAATATGCACCACAATAAATATTTTCTATATCCTAGCATATAGTAGCTTAAAAGTAAAGCAGAATGTGCCTAAAGGCACATTCTGCTTTACTTACAACCTGCTTTAAGTGGTCAACTGTTTTAAAAACTAGAAACGGGCTATGAGGTAATTGGTTAAGTAGCTACCCAGTGTGATTTAGTGTTCGCTCTGGTCAGGGTAAACTTTCTCAGCAAGTGTTGAGAAAAGTTTGTTGTAGGCAAGCTATACTGTGCTCCAAAAGATCTTGTTTGTAAATACATGTGTATGATTTGTTCAATGTTGTCCATAGCTTTTTGTACATATGAAGAAAAAGAAAATCATGAAATGAATTTATGTAAATAATTTAATTTAATTTAGTGCAAATAAAAAAAAACAGTGCTTATTGATCATGTTTTATTCTTTGTATGCAGATGCAATTTGCCAAAGGAAATAATTCCATAAGTTTTGATATTATATTGATATTAAAAAGAGTATTAAATTACTAATTAAAAAGCCATTAGCACTTGTGTATACTTGCAAGACAAAATAAATACTAGTAAAGTATGCAGAAAGCTGGATGAGCTTTCAGCATTATTTTTAATTAAGAAATAATAAATTCATACCAGTGTTTTATCGTGCAATCGAACACTGGTAGGAGTTGAGATGCGTAGTAATTTAATCACGAGGCCTTTAGGCCGAGTGGTTTAATTACAAGCATCTCAACGACTACCCGTGTTCGATTGTTAGATAAAACACTGGTATTAATTTATTATTTCGATTCCAACACATAATTTAACCTTAATTTGCACGGAAGCAACGGCGCTACATTTCTTGGCGTACGCATTTTCGAAGCCATTTGAATTCACCTAAGAACGTTTCAGCGCGTGAGTGTTTTATTGAGAATTCAAACACTGAAACGTTCGTTCTTTGTTTATATAGGGGCATGCGCAAGGTGTGTTAAAATCTTTATTAAACTACCATTCTTGTTTTGAGATCTTCATACTTCATAACCCCTGACTAGCAAATTTAAATAAAATGAAAAAAAGAAGTAAAAAGAGATCTAAATAGATACAAGTGATTTTTTGGACAGAATTTAATGTAGTGATGTTTCTTTGATTTATTTGTTTATTGTAATTTAGCATATCATGAATGAAAAGGGCAATGGTTTGTACCATATTTTGCTAATACAGTGTTCCCTCACTACAATGGAAGACCAAAATTGTGTGCATTGTTCAGAGGGAGTCGTTGTAGGGAGGGAAATTGGCTTACATTTGCAAACAGCTTGAATCCAGATCAGACGCCGCATGATGCGGCGTCTGATCTGGATTCAAGCTGTTTGTCACTCGTCATTAGGTTTTTTCTGTGGAAATGTCCATTATGTAATTTTGAGAAAAACAGCAGACAACAATTTTAAGCAGACGACAATGCAGCCGCGAAAAGGTTGTATATAATTGTTCTGTGTAGGGAACTGCGTCAAGGGTGGTTGTAAGGAGGGAGTCGTTGTTCGGAGGGTCGTTGTAGAGAGGGAGCACTGTAGCAGCCACCATGGTGATAAGAACTTATCAACTGTACTTTGTCTTTATTATACAAACTAATCATGTAATAAGCTGTAGCGTGCAAAGATTGAAACTTGGTGTAATTTATATATTTTTTGTACAGAAAGCTTTCACTGTTTGACATTGTACAGATATTCTGAATTATATTTGGAATACGTTCTATCTTGTCTCTTTGTTTTTATTTTATATCCTGTAACTGATGATATTATGCCCCACTCAACTCATTCAAAGTAAGATCTGTGTAAAATACTCATTCTTTGAAGAAGCATAGATATGTCAAAATACAGCATACACCTTAATGCAGCTCAAACCCTAATGCAGAAAGCTCCAGTTTGAACTTTTTGCATTACTTTTGTCCCATATTAGGCAGATGTACCTAAGTTCTGGTCCTTGTGGTTTATGAGAAGATTTCACTATATAATTACAACCTGCACCACAACAACAAGCACAACACACCCTTTGGCTTACAATTCTAGTTTGCTTGCCACTGTGAAAGTGAGACTAAAGTGATGCTTTTCTGCCGTCATCGTTGTTGATGTCAATTTTTGGATTTAGCTCTAATGGGGGTACATAGTTGATGCTTTGTCCGTCTGTCCGGGCTCATAAATCGTTACTTTTTGGCCAAAATAACATCAGTAAAAACAAGACTGCGCGTTCAATAAACGCTTATGCCCCCGGTGGCAACCTTGACAGTATATTTTGAATTTTTTTTAAGTCCAAATTAGGTCAAGGTCAAAATCAAGGTTGGGTATTATTGGTGGCTAGGGAATGGTCCAAGGCAACAACTGTATAAGTATCCAAGCATTTGAATAAGTGGTGTTGTTGCTAGACGAAACGGTAAAATCTACTTAACCTGGTTAAGGACGGACAGGACGATTACTATATGCTCCCGCATCTGTCTATGCCGGGGGCATGAAAACTTCATCTGACCAGCTCTTGTGACATTAACATGGTCATCAGTGGTATTAGGGTTAGGGCTAGCTTTTAGATCATACTAGTCCAAAATTAGCGCAACGAGAACTTTCATTTAAGTGGCTAGCCATGTAAATAATATCATACAACATTTGTCTTTTGTGGCCATTTCCTTTGATATTATTTACATGGTATTTATAGTAATCGTCCTGTCCGTCCTTAACCAGGTTAAGGAGCCCTCTGATCATGGTCTACACTGTTTGCATAGGACAGTGTACTCTTGATATGTGTATTTTTCATGACAAGTATTCTCGTGGCTAGGGTTTAATGTGTTAAAGACATTTGATAATGGTGAAAAAAAAAAAAAAATCTATCACGTATTAGCTTCTTATTTTTTTTTAATTTGATAAATCAAGAAAAAGAATTCCAATAATAGTATAGTATTGTCAACAGCAGGAAAAATAAAATATTTCAATGAACCTTTCCACATCTCACAGCAAGTCATTAAAATAAGTCGGAGGAACCTGGGAGTCGCTCATTTCATTGCTTCATTAACCTTTCCCCCCATAGAAGGCTAGAAGCACCTTTTAGCGCATTAAGTTTATTCCTTCACTGAAGAAAATAGTTCCAATTTATACAGTCAAAAATATGTATCATACGAAATATTTTCTATATTCTAGCAGATGATAGCTTAAAGCAGGCTGAAAGTAAAGCAGAATGCGCTTAAGGCGCATTCTACTTTACTTTCAACCTGCTTTAAGTGGACACCTATATTCAATACTAGAAACAGGCTATGTGGGAAATGGTTAATAGTAAAATAAATCGGAGGAACCTGGGAGTCATTTCATTGCTTCAAATACAATAGTAAAATATGTTACACAGGATTGAGGTAAGACAGAATATCATAATGATGTTAGCAGGTACTCTACACTTAGTACAACCTGCAATATATCACCACTAACATTTCATAAACAGAACTCACATAGTCACGCTTAACCCTTTAGCCCATAGTCTGTTTCTAGTTTTGAAGATATGTGACCACATAGAAAATAATTATAGTATTTCCTATGATTTTTATTTATTACAGTATAAATAAATTAAATTTTCTTCAGTAGAGAAATATATTAAAGCGTAAAAAGGTGTATATATGGGGTAATGGGTTAACCCCTTACCCCATAAATTCACCTTTTCACCTTTGATTTATTCATTCACTGAAACAATATGGTTCCAATTTATATAGTCATAAATCTGTAATCTAAGAAATATTTTTTAATAGATGGGAGCTTAAAGCAGGCTGAAGGGTGCATTCTGCTTTACTTTCAACCTGCTTTAAGTAGCCATCTGTTTTCAAAACTAGAAACATGCTATGGGGTAATGGGTTAAACAAGTGTAGTTAACCCTTTACTCCATACATGTAGATACACATATTTACACATTGAATTTATTCCTACCCTGAAGAAAATTGTTCCAATTCAGTTATGAATATGTATCAAAAGAAACAGTTTATATGTTCTAGCTGATGGTAGCTTAACGCAGGCTGAAAGTAAAGCAGAATGCACATTCTGCTTTACTTTCAACCTGCTTTAAGTGGTCACTGGTTTTCAAAATAAGAAACAGGTTATGGTGTAATGAGTTATCACATTCAACCCTAGTGACGAGTATACTCATCATGAACAAACAGTGTACATGTAAGGAGTACACTTATCCTATGCAAACAGTGAAGACTCTGATCAGAGGGCTCCCATAGGAGCTCTCAGATCAGGGTCTGCATTGTTTGTCATTTTGCAAGATATTGTTAAAATTAACCCTAAATAGCCAAAAATTGACTAGGCTTAATTGAAGAATGGAATTGTCCATTAAAAGTTACAGGGGTGAATGAGTTAACTCATTGACACCTGGAACCTCAAATGGACAATTCCTGTTTCTAATTACATCTAGTCCATTTTCAGAGCTCCAGATAAGAGGGAATAAACTGAACAAATTAAACATTTTATCTTTGTGTCAGTTCCAATCCTATGGTGTTACTACTCATTAAAATTGTCTGACTCTCAAAGAGACAATTTATGGGGTAAAGGGTTAACCCATTACCCTATATATACACCTTTTTACGCCTTTAATTATTTCTCTACTGAAGAAAATTGTTCTAATTTATACTGTCATAAATATTCTATATTCTAGCAGATAATAGTTTAAAGCAGGCTGAAAATAAAGTAGAATACGCCTTAAGATGCATTCTATGGTGTTACTACTCATTAAAATCGTCCGACTCTCAAAGAGACAATTCTAATCAGTAGTGACACCATAGGGTTAAGTGCAGACATTAAGATTTTGGTTTATGTAATACTCCCCTTATCTGGGGCCCTGATTTTGGACTATTTCGGGTTGTTTTGTAATATCGCAAAATGATAAACATGGCAGATCTTGATAAGGTCTCCTATAGGAGCTCTCTGATCTGGATCTACACTGTTTGCATAGGACAAGAGTACTTTCTTTCACAAGAACACTATTTGTAAGGGTGCATATATATGCATCATTAGGTTTTAACGGGTTATTTTGTGGTGGGCCATCGTTCAAAAAAAGATGCAGTGACAGTACTATTATCATGCTGAATTGTCGTCTGCTTCAAATATATCTTCTGCAAAAAAAACCCAAGTTTTTTGCTTTTTTCAAAAAATCGAACAAGGGCCACTATGGCCCTAAATCGCTCACCTGGTAACCATGTACACCGTGTGACCTAGTTTTTGACCGGGCATGACCCTCATTCTAACTTGACCTTGATTTCAATGATACAAACATATTGTTCAAGTTTCATGAAGATTCAATGAATTGTGTAGTCTCTAGAGTGTTAACGAGGTTTTTCGATGATTTGACCTAGTGACCTAGTTTTTGACAAAACATAAGCCACATTTGAACTTGACCTATATTTCATTGAGGAAAACCTTTTCATCAAGTTTTATGAAGATCAAATGAAATTTGTAGTCTCTAGATTGTTAATAAGGTTTTTCGATGATTCGACCTAGTGACCTAGTTTTTGACTAGACATGACCCACATTTTAACTTGACCTAGATTTCATTGAGGCAAACATTTTGATGAAGTTTCATGAAGATCCAATGAAATTTGTAGTCTCTAGAGTGTTAACAAGGTTTTTCGAAGATTTTACCTAGTGACCTAGTTTTTGACCGGACATGACCCACATTCGAACTTGGCCTAGATTTCATTGAGGCAATCATATTGATGAAGTTTCATGAAGATCCAATGAAATTTGTAGCCTCTAGAGTGTAAACAAAGTTTTTCGATGATTTGACCTAGTGACCTAGTTTTTGACCGGACATGACCACACATTCGAACTTGACCTAGATTACATTAAGGCAAACATTTTGATGAAGTTTCATGGAGATCCAATGAAATTTGTAGTCTCTAGAGTGTTAACAAGGTTTTTCGAAGATTTGACCTAGTGACCTAGTTTTTGACCGGACATGACCCACATTCGAACTTGACCTAGATTACATTGAGGCAAACATTTTGATGAAGTTTCATGAAGATCCAATGAAATTTGTAGTCTCTAGAGTGTTAACAAGGTTTTTCGAAGATTTGACCTAGTGAACTAGTTTTTAACCGGACATGACCCACATTCGAACTTGGCCTAGATTTCATTGAGGCAATCCTATTAATGAAGTTTTATGAAGATCCAATGAAATTTGTAGCCTCTAGAGTGTTAACAAGGTTTTTCGATTTGACCTAGTGACCTAGTTTTTGACCGGACATGACCCACATTCAAACTTGACCTAGATTTCATTGAGGCAAACATTGTGACCAAGTTTCATCAAGATCCAATGAGATTTGAACCTGCTAGAGTGTTAACGAACAATTGTGAACGGACGGACGGACCCACATTCGCTGCTAATGTGGTATTTTTCTTAAGGGGTAATATTTTTCCCGAAAAGCACCCTATGTGGGACCAAAAAACCTCAAAAAACCTTATGGGGTACCACATTTTCTTCTTTTTACATATAGTGCTTATGGGGTACATGAGTCCGTCCTGAAATCCGTCCAGATATTGGTCCATGACTTTTGTGGTACTTTCTTACAAACCATTCCAGGTACAACATTAGGGTACCCTGAACACAAATACAATAAAATATATATGTGATATACCACATAAGTCAAAAATACCACTTAAGTACCGACTGGACACAAATGGTACCACATATAGTACCAAATGTAAACACGGACGGACGGACGACGGACATCCAGTGATCCTAAAAGCTCACCTTGGCACTACGTGCCAGGTGAGCTAAAAAAGTTTAATATGAGTGACAAACAGTTTTGATCCCGATCAGATGCCGCGTAACGCTGCATCTGATCGGGATCAAAACTGTTTGCCAATATAAGCAAATTCACACTTAGAACAATAAGGGTATATAAACCTAAAATATAATGTTACCGTACTAAAATTTCAGCTCAATTTCTGAACCAACTCATGTTATGTTTATGAAGATAAATGCAGTAATTACCCTATACAAAACAATAGACTGACTCATGGCTAGGTTGAACATTTCAAATTAAACCATAGCTTCCATACAAGTAACAGAATTAGCTATAACATGTGCATAATTGTCTATGTGTCAGTCAGTAAGAAATCAGCAGAATAAAGATTTAACCCTTATCCTGCAAACCACAAGTTACTAAGAGTGCTTTGATTGGAAGCCCTATTGGAGCCCTCTGATCAGATTTGATTTGATTTGTTATGATTTTACGTCGCTTTTAATAGAATTTCAGTCATATCGTGAGGTCCAGCTAATTATAGGTGGAGGAGAATCCCCGGAAGCCCTTTATGAACTGTTTCAGGCACAAATCCGTAACTGGGTAGAACCACCGACCTTCCACAAGCCAGCTGGAAGGCTTCCCCACATGAAAAATCTGAATGATCAGACTGGGATTCAAACTCACAGCCGTGAGGAGCTTAGTGATGTAAGTCACAGTGACTAGGCCACTGAGGCCCCTCCCTCTGATCAGGGTCTACACTCTTTGCATATGTAATCAGTCATCCCTACAGAGGGCTGTTGGGTTGAAAGGGTTAAAGCAGGTTGAACGTAAAGCAGAAAACTCCGATAATGAGATTTACTTTCAGCCTGCTATAAGCAGTCGTCTGTCTTACCCACTGTAAACAAGCTATGGGGTAAAGGGTTAAGACATGTTACAGACAACAGTTTGGGGAAGTAAGATAAGGGTTAACTTGTTGTAAACAGGGCTGCCTTAAGTTGATCGTAGACGAAAATAGTCAGGGCTGCCATAAGTTGATGGTAGACGAAAATAGTCAGGGCTGCCATAAGTTGATCGTAGACGAAAATAGTCAGGGCTGCCATAAGTTTATCATGAAAAATCCGAAGATTTCCAAAAATTCTATTTTCCAAGGACAATTACTTAAAGCAGGTTGAAAGTAAAGCAGAATGCGCATTAAAGCGCATTCTGCTTTAATTTCAGCCTGATTTAAGTTACCATCTGTTAGGATAAAAATCCGAAGATTTCGGAAAAATCCGGAGGAATGGCAGCCCTGTGTAAATGAGTAAAATAAGTGAACAATTCTTCCATATCTATGTGTTGTTGCAATTAACTGTAACCAGGGCTCAAGATAAGAGAGAGTAAACAGAACAAATTCAAAATATTTTTCACTATTTCAGCACCAAATCCTATGGTGTTACTACTCATTAGAATCGTCTCAAAGAGACGATTCTAATGAGTAGTGACACCATAGGATTTAAAGCAGAAATAAAAATTTTATTTTTTTAAATACTCTCCTTATTTGGAGATCTGTGTAACATTGTAAACGTTCTCAGTTTACATTACATGCTTACTCCAGCAATTACTCGGTACATGTAATTACGAGGGTTGTTCGGAAAGTTTGTAGAATTTTGTTATATCTCTGGTTAGCTTTATTTGATCAATTTGAAATTTGGTATGTAAGTACCTCATCTTATTTTTAAACTATTTTGTAAGAGAGAAATGAAATAGATAATGTTTACCAAATATACAGGTTACCGTAGCAACGCAGTAACGGGGACCCGGAGCAGCTCGAAAGTTGTAATTTTTTAAACTTTATTCTAATAAAGCAAACGTGATTTCTCTCAATTCTGTTGACGCTAGATAAGCACGAAAAGGTCTGATTGTAACGTGACGTCATGACGTTAGTTACTCATAGTTTCAAAATATTGTAAGCGTTTGAACAGATTTTACAGTATTTAGTCTACAGATAGCGGAAATGCGAACTAAAAAGAAATGACGTCGACCAGTGACATTGACTTGCGAACTGTTGTAAATAAAATTATGTTACTGTAGGTAAATCGCCGACAAAAACTCTTAAAATGATTAAATCCACGGGAAAATATGACAAGAAGTTGAGTCTCGCATTCCTGTATAAATGGCACTCACTTTTTAGGAATGGAAGATAATCGATCCAGGATGCTCCTAGGAGCGACCGACCATCAATCTTAGCTGCTTCCATTAAGGACAAGTGAAAAGATAAGCAAAATGCGGACAGAGTTACAACAGTAAGATATATGCCTGATAAAAATTGTGTTTTTTTCTCTACCGTACATGAACTATTAATAGATGAACTTGGTATGTATAACGTTAGAGCACGCTGGGTGCCAAGGTTGTTCACGGACAAGGAAAAGAAGAACCGAGTTCGATGCTCTCAGATGTTTCTCTGCCAAAACGATGCCGAAGGTGACGATTTTTAGGACAGAAGCACACCACGGATGAGATACGAGAGAAGCGACTACACATGGACCTTGAGCGTGTAATGCTACATCAGGATAATGAACCGGATCGTAGAGCAGCTTCAACGCAGTTAGAAATCAGCTTGCTATGGTTTGATATGTAAGAACACCCACCAAACGACCCCGAATTGGCTCCCATGGGTTTTAGAGTGCTCACAGAGTTAAAGGCGAGCTTACATGGAATTACATTTGTTTCAGCAGCTGAATTTACCAAACAGACCTAGAAATGTGTATCTACATTCAGTGAGGATTTGTATACAGAAACATGCGTAAAATAAGTTAAAAAGCCATAACGAGTAGGTGGATATTGCGGGTGATTATGTTGGGAAAGTGAGACGTTCGCTTGACGTATATAACGTTTGACGTTGACGTGCTCCGGGTATGCGTTATGTATGTATTTGTAAGATGCATAGAAAGAATGTGTTTAAGCGTATATTGCCGATTTTCACAGAATATGTAGCACATATCTGGAAATTAATGTTGATCTAATGTTTTGCATCCAACTACGACTATACATATTTTTATAGCAAAATTCTACGAACTTTCCGAACAACCCTCGTAGTATCAGTTCATTCCAACAATCATAATCTTGTTACAATATCATTATCACATAATCATGCACCATATAAATAAACAGACAGATTTTTGCACCCAATTAGTACAGCAGATTTTTATGCACACACACACACAATAAGTATGCAATACTGTTATCATGCATTACTCATCCAACCGTCTACACAGTCTTCCATCCATCCTTATTTCTCGGCTCTAAATGACCTTTTTGTGTCGATTGGCCGTAAAACACCAATCACTCATTCATTCCATCCTTATTTCTGTCCAGTTTAGAGACATTTTATGTCCACTTTACAGAGGTGTTAATGTTTTAACCTGTTACCCGTATAAATATGCCTTTTTATGCCTTTAATTATATGCCTCCACTGCAGAAAATAGTTCCAATTTAAGCAGTTATTACTATATACCATAAGAAATATTTTCTATATTCCTGCAGATGATAGCTAAAGCAGGCTGAAAGTAAAGCAGAATGCGCCTTAGGCACATTCTGCTTTACTTTCAACCTGATTTAAGTGATCACCTGTCTTCAAAACAAGAAACAGGCTATGGGGTAATTGGTTAAAAAAGCTGTTAAAGAACGGTCTAGCTCACCCATTGCAAAGATTGTTCCAATCAAGAGGAACATATAGGAGATTTCTGCTGCAGTTTCACCTTGTTTTAAGCAGTCACCTGTCATAGACACCTAATAATCAACAAAATTTAGTGGTTGAAATAAGGATGTTTTAACCCATTACCCCATAGTCTGTTTCTAGTGTTGAAGATAGGTGACCACTTAAAGCAGGTTGAAAGTAAAGCAGAGTGCGCCTTAAGGCACATTCTACTTTACTTTCAGCCTACTTTAAGCTATCTTCTGTAAGAATATAGAAAATATTTTGTATGATTTGTATTCATAACTGTGTTAATTGGAACTATTTTCTTTAGTGGATGAAAAAAAAAGAGGCGTAAAAAGGAGTATTTATGGGGTAATGGGTTAACTGAACCTTTATGCACTTACAGAAAACACTTTCACACATACCTTGTAGAACCCTGGGATATCATAACACATAGCATAAGAAATACTGAACTCTTTCTAATCACTTTGTGACTCCGTATAAGACAATGTTGATATTATTCAACAACAAATTCATAACAAAAATCATTCATACACAATTTATTACTCTTGAAGGCATTTTAATCATTTATTCACAATTTCTCATTTAAATGATGTCAAACTGAAGGTAAAGCAGAATGCATCTTAACTCATTCAACCCTGAAACTTAAAATGGACAATTCCATTTTACAATTAAATTTAGTCCATTTTTGAATAGTAAGGGTGTTTTTTAACTATATTTTACAAAATGACAAACAGTGTAGACCTTGTTTAGAGGGCTCCTTAAGGAGCCCTCTAAACAAGGTCTACACTGTTTGTATAGGACAAATACACTCTTAATAGGTATATGATTTGTTCATGACGAGTAAACTCGTCGCTAGGGTTCAATGTGTTAAGGTGCATTCTGCTTTTCTTTCAACCTGCAGCAAGTGGCCATCTGTCTTCAAAACTATAGAGGTTATGAAGTAATGGGTTAAGGGGGGTAAAAAACACAAAGTTAAATCTAACAGTATAAAAAAACCAATTAACAATCTCAACAATAATATTGCCATGTGATCAATTTACATGGTCAACTGAAAAACAAGAGGACTGTGCAGCCCTTAAATGCTCACCTCGAAATCATCATGGGCAGAATCAATGTTTTAACCAAGGGGAATAATTTATTCAAACTTGATAGAGGAGCTGTAGATTAATTACGTTTTGTGATTTTAGACAAGAAGATTTTATAGTTTTCATTGAAAAATCTTTTTTTTGTTCTGTGACCTAGATACGTAACAGACTGAAATAATCTCAGCAATACTGGTAAAGGACCGCAATGCCAAATATTGATATAAGATGTTTAAAAACTTTTGCGTAAGTCAAAATTTTAAATTTTAATTTATATTTTTTATTATCACTCGCTACAAACAGCAAATAGCCAGTTCAGAGGACGTGCTTTTAGCGCGTCCTCTGATCTGGCTATTTGCTGTTTGCAAACGTTTATGATCGAAAAATAAGAGTTAAACGATTTTAACTTAAGCAAAATTTGTGCGTAAGTTGTTTAGTAAAACGGGGCCCAGGGACGTATCTTGATAGAGGACATGTTGATGATGCTTTGTGTCAAATATCTAAGCTTAGCATACTGTGGTTGCAGACAAGAAGATTTTTGAAGTTTTCATGAAAAAAAAATCTATTTTTAGCACCTGTGACCTAGATATCCAACAGACTAGAACCATTTCAGTCATATTTGTAAAGGACCTCAGGAAGTGTCACCATGCCAAATATCAAAACTCTGGCCATATTACATGTAGTTTCAGAGAAGAAGATATTTTAAGATTGTCAAAATATCCTCTAATACATAATTTTGATAAAAACCAGCAGATGACAAATTTAAGCAGACAATATTGCAGCAGTAAAATATTCGACATAATTGTCTTGTTTGGGGAATGACTGCAAGCATTGCTGTAAGGAGGGAAACATTGTTGGAAGGGCTGTTATAGGGAGGGAGTACTGTATATGTCAAGGACATAAATTATACATGTATGTCACTAGAACTCCACAACATGACCCTTTCCTCCCTGAAACCTCAAATGGACAATTCTAATTTTCAATTTAGTCTGGTTCATTTTTTATTTTCTAGGGTTGATTTTTACAATATATGTCAAAATGACAAACAGTGTAGACCCTGATCAGAGGGCTCCTTAAGGAGCCCTCTGATCAGAGTCTACACTGTTTGCACAGGACAAGTGTACTTCTCGCACATATGCTGTTTGCAAATGATGCATATATGCTGACTAGGGTTCAAAGAATTAAAGGGCTTCAGTTTAGTTTCCAAGTGTAACTAAAAATGGAGAATGTTGACACTCAGAAGAGAACAAAAGCATCGCTTATGGATCCAGGATATATCAACTAAACACTTAATGTGAAAATTTAATGTCGAAGCTGACAAAATCACTGGGCTATAACATATGACCTTACTCAGCATCTGGGGCCCGTTTCATAAAACTTCGTACAACAAAAACGGTCGTAAGTCAAAACTTTAAAATACATTTAATTTCTAATTTATCTATCTAAGTCTGTCTTGTGACATCTCTTTGGAATCGTCTTTTCAAGACGATTCCAAAAAGATGTCAAAAGACAGGATTAGATGGAGAAATAAATAATAATTGAGACTTTTATAATCTGACTTACCACAATATTTATTGTACGAAGTTTTAGGAAACGGACCTCTGATGCACAGAGGCAGATGTAGAACCTATCACATAGCTAGGATCCAGGTTCAGTTCATCTAGCACTTTAACTTTTTTAGACACCACACAAAATATATAAATGTTGATGGTCAGACGAACTGACAAAGATGGAATCATAGGTGTGTGAAAATCAATCTAGCTGAAATTTGAAGTAAAATCCGTGAGACAACCTATCACAAAGCGTCAAATTAACTGAAATTCAAATCAATAACAGATAATTAAACATTTGTAGTTAAGCCTTATGATTTGAAACTATCCTGATAAGCTTTACCATTGAAACTATCCAGATGAACTTCTTTCAAGACGTGTTAAGCCTCCAATTAACTTTTGCATGCTAGGGGCGAAATTGTGATTATCTTTGCTAACAGTTTAGATCTTTATGAGATGCAACGGCATACGGCATCTCATCAGGATCCTAACTATTTGTTACTGTGATCTTATTTTGAAACAAAACTTTCAAAATTCAATTATAAGAACAGTTACAGACTACAATTATTGTGGATGAAAATACAGTAAAACCTCTCTATTATGACCACTAAATAGTGTTAATTAGCAGGTAACTTAGTCAGTTGACTGCTTAAAGCAATCATCCAATGTGAACGTAAAACAGAAATCTTCTGCACGGGCTTTCTTCTTTACGTTCACATTGCTTTAAGCTGTAAGCTGTATTTTATGAAATCAATTAGCCCCATTTTAGTTGTCGTAATAGAGAGGTTTCACTTTATTACTTAGCGTGCCAAAAGTTAAAAGACAATGAAAACAGCAGTGTTTGACCCTTTCACTCTCAATGACGCTAAAAAGTGTGTTTGCAAACAGATTAGATCCTGATTAGACGCCGCATAACGCGGTGTCTGATCAGGATCCAAACTGTTTGATTTCTTCAGTCATACTGCCTTAAATTTGAAACAATATTGCAGGCAACAATATTGAAGCAGACAACAATAAGGCAGTGAATGGGGTAAAAATCTCTTGATAAATTTGATCATGAAAGGGTTAAGACAGGTGGTTGGAACACAAGTTAAACTGTACGTAATAACATTAGCACTATCGTTAACCCTTTCCCCAATAGAAGCGCCTATTAGCGGATATGATATATTCATACGCTGAAGAAAATAGTTCCAATTTAATCAGTAATGAATATGTATTATAGGGAATATTTTCTATATTATAGCACATGATAGCTTAAAGCAGGCTGAAAGGAAAGCAGAATGCGCCCTCAGGCGCATTCTGCTTTCCTTTCAACCTGCTTTAAGAAGTCACCTATCTTAAGTACTAGAAATAGGCTATCAGGTAAAGGGTTAATGAACTGTTGGTATACTGCAAACAGTCTTATCACCCTGGCAAGATACAAGTATACCGTACTGGCTTCAAATATACAAAACTCTTAACTCATTAACTTGAAGAATTCACTCTATAAAGAACAGTGCAGATCCAGATAATGTCCTACCACATGCAGTGTTTTATCTGGGTCACAGACTGGGTGTCTCTGCTCTCTTTACCCATTACCCCGTAAATATGTTTTAAATTTTTTTTACACCTTTGATTTATTCCTCCACTGAAGAAAATAGTTCCAATTTATACATTTATGAATATGTATCATAAGAAATATTTTCTTTTTCCCAGCAGATGGTACCTTAAAGCAGGTTTAAAGTAAAGCAGAATGCACAAGCTTAAAGCAGGTTTAAAGTAAAGCAGAATGTGCCTTAAGGCAGATTCTGCTTTACTTCAACCTGTTGTAAGTGGTCACCTGTCTACAAAAATAACAGCGGTCTATAGGTTAAAGATTATTGTCAACAACATGTATATGCATTTATACATTGTCTTTTAACCCTTAGCCTGCCACTCACGACTATAGCTCCATATGCAAACAGCTTGGATCCGGATGAGACGCCGAGTAACTCGGCGTCTCATCCGGATCCAAGCTGTTTCGACACTCGGACAACATTTTCAGCAATTTTGAGCAACTTTGAAGCACTTTGAAACTTGAAGCAGACGATAAATATAGCAGACGACAATTTATTTGGCGGGCTAAGGGTTAACATCCTTTCAATCAATTATGAACCAACTTTACAAGCATAATAGTTGTAAGGCCCTTATAAGATAGAAAGCCTTTTATTTTGTTGTAAACATTTAACTCTTTCAACACATTGTAACTCTTGTGGGTTATCAAGTTCCCTTGTGGATATTTTTAATAACCAAAATGTGAAACAGTCTACTTGGAATTCTGGGTAGTTTAATAGATGAGTAGTGGTACTAAAAAGTTTAATTCAGAAATAAAGATTTTAGTTTTTGAAATACTTCCCTTATCCAGAGGTATGAATGTGGCCTCTCAACAGACCATGAAATGCAGTCTTATAGCAAGTTTAATTAACACAGGACAAAGGTTACACATAAGGCTCCCTTCGTTCTGCATTAACCCTTTCAACCCATCAGTCATCTGTGGAGATTACTAATTACAAATGCAAACAGTGTAGACCCTGATCAGAGGGCTCCTACTGTTTGATAGTTTAACTGGTTTTGTTGTCATAAAGAAAATGTAACAGTAGACTGGCTCTAAATACCTGTACATGTACTAGAAAAGTCCAAAAGGATTGTAAATACCCACAAGAGAAATTTAGGATTGAAAGAGTTAAACCATGATTGATCTATAGAGATTGCAGTGGAACTTGATGAGTGACTGCTGCACAATAGTTTTACAGTCAATCTTGTAATTAGTGAATAATTAATAGACAGCCACAGAGTAGTCTTTAACCCATTACCCCATAGCCTGTTTCTAGTTTTGAAAATAGGTGACTACTTAAATCAGGTTGAAAGTAAAGCAGAATGTGCCTCAAGTCACATCCTACTTTACTTTCAGCCTGCTTTAAGCTACTATCTGCTAGGATATAGACACCATATATATACTGAAGAAAATAGTTCCACTTTATATAGTCATAAATATATGTCATAAGAAATATTTTCTATATATCCTTGCGGATGGTAGCTTAAAGCAGGCTTAAAGTAAAAAAGGTTGTGCCTTAAGGCACATTCTGCTTTACTTTCAGCCTGCTTTAAGCTACTACCTGCTAGAATAAAGAAAATATCTCTTATGATACATATTCCCGACTGTATAAAAGGGAACTATTTTCTAAAGAGGAGGAATAAATAATAGGTGTAAAAAGGCATATTTATGGGGGAATGGGTTAATACAGAGGCTGTTTAATGCAGGATAAATATAATGCAAAAGTTCCTACAGGAGCTTTCTGCATCATTTTGATACTGCAATAAGCCAGTCAGCTGTCGTTTAAAGATCTTCACTTTATTGCAAATACTGGTCACTTAACCCATTTACCCATAGCTTGTTTCTAAATTTGACCACTTAACTCTTTGAACCCTAGTCCCGCATATAGGCGTGCTTTTCAAACAGTGTACATGTGAATAGTACACTTGTCCTATGCAAACAGTGAAGACCCTGATCAGAGGGCTCCGAAAGGAGCCCTCTGATCAGGGTCTTCACTGTTTGTCACAATGCCAAACATTGACAAAAACAACCCTTAAAAGTCAGAAATGGACTAGACTAAAATGGAAACTGGAATTGTCCATTTTAAAGTTTCAGGGAGGAAAGAGTTAATGCAGGTTAAAAGTAAAGCAGAATGTGCCTTAAGGTACATCCTTTTTTACTTTAAGCCTGCTTTAAGCTACCAATCGCTAGGATATATAGAAAATATTTCTTATGAAATATATCAATTTATAACATTACAGATGGCGTGAGCGTTGAATAACACCCGTTGCTTATTTTTCATATGTAACTAGTTGAATAACTATGAAAATGAGGTACGCCACGACGTCGTTTATTTATGACGTCATTAAAATGAGTTCAATGCCTTCAATATTCAACGTCTTCATTCCTTCAGATAGATTCAATTTATATATTTTTAGTTTAATGAACCAATTAGATCTACATGAAATTGTTTAATAATACATATAATAACATAAACATTATGCTAGTGAACGGAATTAATTTGGAACAACTTTATTCCTGTAAAGATATACTTATTTCATGCTAGGCAATCACTTGACTTCAAAGGCTGCGATAAATAAGTGCCGAAAAAACATGGAAACAAATTTTCTAGGTTATGTTATAAAAAGACTATAACACTTGTGTTAATAATTTATTTGATTTATCAAACTCGTCGTTTTAGAAAACGATAAAAACTCGGCAAAGCCTCGTTTTTATCGTTTTCTAAAAGGCTTGTTTAATAAATCAAATAAATTATGAACACTCATGTAATATCCTATATGACTATATAAAGTGGAACTATTTTCTTCAGTTGAAAAAATGAATAAAAAGCATTAAAAGGCGTATTCATGGGGTAATGGGTAAACACAAGGTTTGGTGTACTGTATTTCTATATAGCACTCCAACAGACATTAGCAGGGCTCCAGATAAGGGGAGTATTTCAAAAACTTAGATCTTTATTTTTCATTTAAACCCTATGGTGTCACTACTCATTAGAATCGTCTCGAAGAGACGATTCTAATGAGTAGTAACACCATAAGATTTGGTGCTGTATGAGTGAGAAAATGTTGAATTTGTTCAAATCACTTTCCCTTATCTATAGCCCTGCAATAGGAATAACAAATGCACCGGCACTGATGAACACACAACAGCTTAACTCTTTCAGCACCATGGACCTGTTTGAAATATATGCATCAATTACAGTTGCAAACAGTGTAGACCCAGATCAGAGGGCTCCTTAAGGAGCCCTTTGATCTGGGTCTACACTGTTTGCTAATTTAGACCAGTATTTATCAAACTACCCAGAATTCAAAGTAGACTGGTTCATGTTTTGGGTAACTAAAATGATGCACAAGGGAACCAAATAGCCCACAAGAGTTACTTAAGTGTTGAAAGAGTTAATCTCCATGCTGAGAATGTCTCTGACTACTTGATTCTGGTGTATCACTATCACTAGATTCATGACTGTCACTGGCATACCTATTATCACGCTCAATTCGTTCAACAATGTTAAGCGGCTCATTTGTCTCGTCTCTTGCAGCCATTTGAATTATTTCCTCGTCATCCTCGTCCAAATCGTGCATCAGACTGGTGTTGAACTCATCAATAACAGGTCCAGTGTCCGAATACAGCATGTACTGTTCATCATAGTCCTCGAAATTATCATCGTAAAAGTTTTCATTATCTGAATTTTCGCGATCACTTTCGGCCTCTTGTTCCTCCTGTTCGTAATACCCGTTTAGAAGAACCTCACCATTACTATCGTCCACATCTGGCGCTACTTCAATCACTTGTCCAGGATTATTGGTATTTTCCTGTATTAGACTATTATCCATCATTAAATGTTGATTGTTATTTTGCCCAATCTGGTCATCGTAATAGTTTTCTAGATCAGGGTTTTCTATTTCTTCATCTTCTTCTTCTTCTTCTTCTTGATTATCTTCATTATCTTCCTCGTTCCATTCTCCCATTTCACGTGCTATACTTCGATACCTTGTTTCACGTAAAACTCCTTTGGCACGTAAAGTTTTTGGATGATCTGGGCCGAGAATTTCTTCACTAACCCTCGCCCACTTTTTAAAGAATTCGTAAGCCTTTTTATAGTTGTTAGTGTCCTCATAGACAATGCCAATATTTATATAGAGACGAGATGTTAGGATGTGATACTCCCCATACATTTGCATACACAGATCCATCGCTTGGTTATACAGCTGAAAGAGGAAAGAATCATATATGTTTCATATAAAAAAATTGTTTTTTAGCCAAAGTCTTTTTCTCTACATGCCTCACATGAAAATCTACTGATAGTGTTAAAAACTAAACCTTTTACCCCATAGCCTGTTCTGTTAGATATAAGGCAGTATGACCAATAGTATATTGATACCAGTGTCAAAAAGTCTTGACCGAGATCAGATTTTGCGCAACACAGCTTCTGATCAGGATTCAAACTGTTTGCAAAGTCAATTGAAGTCACTAAGTGTGAAAAGGGTTAAAGCAGCATGAACATTAAGCAGAGAACTTCTATAGGAGCTCTCTACTACAGTTTAACCTTGCTTAAAATACAGAAAAAACCTCTATTACGACCATTAAATTGTGTGAATTCTTAGGTGGTTCTGACAGGTGACTGCTTAAGACAAGGTGACAGTTAAACAGAAAGCTCCTCATGGAGCTTTCTGTTTTACTGTCACCTTGCTTTAAGCTGTCCCCTGTATCTCATACAATCAATCAGCCTTCGTTTTAGTGGTGGTAATAGAGACGTTTTACTGTAGCTACTTGCCTTAAACAGTCAGATATATAGGCAAGTTGCACTTAACCCTTTCCCACATAGCATATCTCTAGTATTGAATGTAGGTGTCCACTTAAAACAGGTTGAAAGTAAAGCAGAATGCGCTTTAAGCGCATTCTGTTTTACTTTCAGCCTGCTTTAAGCTATCATCTGCTAGAATATAGAAAATATTTTGTATTATACATATTTATGAATGTATAAATTGGAACTATTTTCTTCAGGGCAAGAATAAACTGAATGCGCTAAAAGGCGCTTCTATGGGGGAAAGGGATAAGGGTATGACGGAAAGTTAATAGTGTAAGAAAAATTTAATCATAAGCGTATGATGCCTATGAACTAGGCAAAGAATAAAATCTGTAAAGTAGTCAAAGACATAGGAAGTATTTCCAATTCTAAATCTTTATGTTTTAAAAACCCTATGTTGTGACAACTCATTAGAATTGTTGCTAAGGGACAATTCTAACAAGTTGTCAAAACATACAATGGTGGAATTTTAAGTTGACTCACTCATTTTAGTGTGCTCAGATGAGGGTTTTCAGGACTTAAGAAAAACTTCTGAAAAGATTTCTGTTGCAATCATAATATTCTGTCAAAATGTAAGAGTTATGATGGAATAAATAGACATATGAAATGGCTGAACTGACATTCAATATATTTTTTGGACGGAATACTTTGCCACATTAAAATAGTTATCAGTGTATACTATAATATTTTTAATATGACAAAACAAAACTGTGACAAGGGTCTCATTAATCAATCTGATTTTTTAAAAAATAATTTGACAGGTCACCTTTAGCTGTTCCATACAACCTCTGGGCGCAAGGACACCTTTTGTCATCAGGGCCTCAGCATAATGTCCCATATCATTCAGCTGTGAGAAAGATATAACGAAATAGTCAAAGACTTATCATCAAACTGTTATCTAAATGTAGTCAATATTGTATTTCAGAAAACCATTAAATTAAAGACTGATCATATCTATAACACATTCAACCCTAGCGACGAGTAAGCTCGTCATTTACAAACAGTATACCTGTGAGGATAACACTTGTCCTATGCAAACAGTGTAGACCCTGATCAGAGGGCTCCTTAAGGAGCCCTCTGATCAGGATCTACACTGTTTGTCATTTTGAAATATATTGTTAAAAATCATCCCTATATAGGCAAAAATGGACTAGACGTATTTTGAAATCGGAATATTCCACTAAAAGTTTCAGGGGTGAATGAGTTAATACAGGTTGTTACCATACTTAACCCTTTCCTCTATTAACTCTTTGTATGCCAGCGAAGGATACATGTACCACAGGGATTACCTTTACAAGCAGTTTGGATCCTGTGGAGATGCCACTTAACGCGACGTCTCATCAGGATCCAAACTGTTTGACACTTTGACCCTGTTTTGAAAAAAAAATTAGAACATTTTATCTTTCGAACATCAGCAGATGACAATTGCTGCAGATGAAAAAAATACCAAGCATGCAAAGAGATAAAGCGTCTTTGAGCACCTCTACCTATTTCTTTACATAAGAGTCACAACTGAGTACATAAAAACTTATTTATAACGAACTCTGATAAGGCGAATTGTGGCTTACAGCAAACTAAATTTCATTCCTTGGTCGATCTCTTCATTGATTCTATACAGGTTATAATGCTTAGTGCTAATTTAGTAAGAGCTAATTTTCGCATAGGGGGAACTGATTTTGAAGAACCTTCATCCACAAAACGCTTTAAAATGCCTTCGTTAAAGCAAAGTCTCATCTTGCTACTGTCTCCTTGTATGAAGGATGACAGGGTGTAACAACGTACCTCCTGGAAGATTTTCAGTGCCTTGTCGATGAACTTGTTTCCTTCTGTGAGGGCATCTTGTCCTGACAGCTCTGGTCCGCCCCCACACGCTTCCCAACTCTCCATGTTAAATGCCAACTTCATCAAACTCATACCCAGCTTAAACTAAAACAACAACTACAACTGTCACTAAACGTGATTTATACACCACCACTACATTTGACACAGAGTCTACAAATGTCTATCACTTTTGGGGGAAAAAACGCAAAAATAATCAACAAATGAAACCGTGATTTGTTAAAATTTCAAAATGGGAGATAATTCAAGAATGAAGAGATGAATCAAAACAGCAATCACAAACGTACAAGGGGGACCAACAATACTGCATAATTTAAAAAAGTTCTGTTGAGGCATAACAGAATAATGCTCTGGACTAAATTTCATACACTAAAATTACAAAAGGAGATAATTCAAGAATGAAATGATGGAACAAAATCACAAATTCAGATGGTGATCAACAATACAGCAAAATTTTAAAAAGTTCCATTGAAGGATGACAGAGTAAAGCTCCAGACAAAATTCTGTCAACAGACAGACAGACAGGAGTAGTGATTCCAGTATACTCTTCCCTCCACCACACACACACCAAAGCTTTGTTGTGGGTGTATAACCAGGGCTCGAGAAAAGAGAGAGTAATCTGAACAAATCAAGCATTTTCTCCCTTATATTAACACCAAATCATATGGTGTTACTTCTCATTAGAATCGTCTCAAAGAGACGATTCTAATGATTAGTGATATCATAGGGTTTACTTCATAAACAAAGATTTTAGATTTTGAAATACTCCCCTTATCTGGAGCCCTGTGTATAACAACATAGAATTTAGGCAATGCATGGCTTGTACTATGAAGAGGGCTCCAGATAAGTGGAGTATTTCGAAAACTAAAATCTTTATTTCAGCTAAAAACCCTATGGTGTCACTACTCATTAGAATCGTCTCAAAGAGACGATTCTAATGAGTAGTAACATCATAGGATTTGGTGCTAAATTGAGAGAACAAAAAATGAATTTGTTCAGTTTACTCCACCCTTACCTGGAGCCCTGTATGAACAATGCAGATCATTCAATGTAAATAAATGTGTCAACAGCTGGGAAATGTAAACAATAATTTTGCTGAATTAGATATCTGGCCACAAACAAGAAGTTAAGGTTTTGCAATGAAAACCAGGTTAACCCATTACCCCATAAATACACCTTTTTACCCATTTAATTTATTCCTCCCTGCAAGAAAATAGCTCCAATTTATACAGTCAGGAATTTAAATCACAAGAAATTTTCTTTATTCTAGCAGGTGTCCAATTAAAGCAGGCTGAGAGTAAAGCAGAATGCGCCTTAGGGGGCATTCTGCTTTACTTTCAACCTACTTTAATTGGACACCTGTCTTCATAATGAGAAATAGGATATGGGGTAATGGGTTAAAAAGTAACTTAGGAACTAAATCCAAAGATTTCCTGCATGTTTTCAACATCCCAGCCATAAACTGCTGGTGAACTTACTCTGTGATATGTGCCAGGCAGCCCCTTGCGAAGTGTTATAGACTTTCTGCCATAGTAGATTGTCTTTCTCAGATCCGGTAACTGACTCGGCGACACAAAGTCATTTAGTTTCAGCTTCTGCATTAAAATATAAAAGTAATAACTTAGCAAAGATCTCATTAACTATACAAATTCAGGTGATTTTTGTTTTTGAAATAAGAAAAGTCAAAATGGCAAAACTCATTTATTTATACCCATTTTGTGATGCCTTGAATATTGGACATTGGCATCTTTGTATATCTATCCTGTTCTATGTTTATATTTTGCAAGCGATGGAGACCCTTATCAAATTAGGAAGATTTGAGCTTTACTAGACCCTAAACAAATTAGGAAGATCTGTGCTTTACTCTCAGTCAATTCCTTCAATATTGGTAAAAGACACCTGGAAGTGTCACCATACCAAATCTCAAAGCCCTAGTCATATTAGTTTTAGAGGAGAAGATGTTTGAAAATTTCACATACAACTCTATCATCCTGTGAGGTTTGGCCCCCAGCTCTTTCTCCTCAATCTTCAAAGTGTGTCAGAGTGATTACTGACCTCATCATAGATTTCAGCCATGAGAGCATACAACTCTACCATTCTGTGAGGTCTAGCTCCTAGCTCTTTCTCCTCAATCTTCAATGTGTGTCAGAGTGATTACTTACCTCATCATAGATTTCAGCCATGAGAGCATACAACTCTACCATTCTGTGAGGTCTAGCCCCCAGCTCTTTCTCCTCAATCTTCAATGTGTGTCAGAGTGATTACTTACCTCATCATATATTTCTGCCATGAGAGCATACAACTCTACCATTCTGTGAGGTCTAGCCCCCAGCCCTTTCTCCTCAATCTTCAATGTGTGTCAGAGTGATTACTTACCTCATCATAGATTTCTGCCATGAGAGCATACAACTCTACCATCCTGTGAGGTCTGGCCCCCAGCTCTTTCTCCAAAATCTTCAATGTGTGTCAGAGTGATTACTTACCTCATCATAGATTTCAGCCATGAGAGCATACAACTCTACCATTCTGTGAGGTCTAGCCCCCAGCTCTTTCTCCTCTATCTTCAATGTGTGTCAGAGTGATTACTTACCTCATCGTATATTTCTGCCATGAGAGCATACAACTCTACCATTCTGTGAGGTCTGGCTCCCAGCTCTTTCTCCTCTACAGAGTGATTTCTTACCTCATCATATATTTCTGCCATGAGAGCATACAACTCTACCATTCTGTGAGGTCTAGCCCCCAGCTCTTTCTCCTCAATCTTCAAAGTGTGTCAGAGTGATTACTTACCTCATCGTATATTTCTGCCATGAGAGCATACAACTCTACAATTCTGTGAGGTCTGGCTCCCAGCTCTTTCTCCTCAATCTTCAATGTGTGTCAGAGTGATTACTTACCTCATCATATATTTCTGCCATGAGAGTATACAACTCTACCATCCTGTGAGGTCTGGCTCCCAGCTCTTTCTCCTCAATCTTCAAAGTGTGTCAGAGTGATTACTTACCTCATTATATATCTCCGCCATGAGAGCATACAACTCTACCATTCTGTGAGGTCTGGCTCCCAGCTCTTTCTCCTCTATCTTCAAAGTGTGTCAGAGTGATTACTTACCTCATCATATATTTCTGCCATGAGAGCATACAACTCTACCATTCTGTGAGGTCTGGCTCCCAGCTCTTTCTCCTCTATCTTCAAAGTGTGTCAGAGTGATTACTTACCTCATCATATATTTCTGCCATGAGAGCATACAACTCTACCATTCTGTGAGGTCTGGCTCCCAGCTCTTTCTCCTCTATCTTCAAAGTGTGTCAGAGTGATTACTTACCTCATCGTATATTTCTGCCATGAGAGCATACAACTCTACCATTCTGTGAGGTCTGGCTCCCAGCTCTTTCTCCTCTACAGAGTGATTACTTACCTCATCATATATTTCTGCCATGAGAGCATACAACTCTACCATTCTGTGAGGTCTAGCCCCCAGCTCTTTCTCCTCAATCTTCAAAGTGTGTCAGAGTGATTACTTACCTCATCATATATTTCTGCCATGAGAGCATACAACTCTACCATTCTGTGAGGTCTGGCTCTCAGCTCTTTCTCCTCAATCTTCAATGTGTGTCAGAGTGATTACTTACCTCATCATATATTTCTGCCATGAGAGCATACAACTCTACCATCCTGTGAGGTCTGGCTCCCAGCTCTTTCTCCTCTTTCTTCAAAGTGTGTCAGAGTGATTACTTACCTCATCATATATTTCTGCCATGAGAGCATACAACTCTACCATCCTGTGAGGTCTGGCTCCCAGCTCTTTCTCCTCTATCTTCAAAGTGTGTCAGAGTGATTACTTACCTCATCATATATTTCTGCCATGAGAGCATACAACTCTACCATTCTCTGAGGTCTGGCTCCCAGCACTTTCTCCTCTATCTTCAAAGTGTGTCAGAGTGATTACTTACCTTATCATATATTTCTGCCATGAGAGCTTACAACTCTACCATTCTGTGAGGTCTGGCTCCCAGCTCTTTCTCCTCTATCTTCAATGTGTGTCAGAGTGATTACTTACCTCATCATATATTTCTGCCATGAGAGCATACAACTCTACCATTCTGTGAGGTCTGGCTCTCAGCTCTTTCTCCTCAATCTTCAAAGTGTGTCAGAGTGATTACTTACCTCATCATATATTTCTGCCATGAGAGCATACAACTCTACCATCCTGTGAGGTCTGGCTCCCAGCTCTTTCTCCTCTATCTTCAAAGCTGTCTTTAATAACTCTAAAGCCTCGTGGTATTTACCAGCTTGTATACTGCAAGTACAAAGACAAAATTAATGTCAGACAAAACTAACAGGTTTCATTTCTAGCATACTGAAACACCTACTAGATACAGTTGAACTTCGATGGTAAGGTCGAACATACCCCTATTTCAAAGTTAAAATGTGGCTTAACAATGTATTTTCATTATTTAACCTGGTAACCTAGTTTTTGACCCGACATGAACAACATTCAACCATGACTTAGATATCAATAAGGCAAACATTTTGACCAAGTCTCATTCAGATCTAATGAGATTTGTAGCCTCTAGAGTGTTAACAAAGTTTTTCTATGATTTGACCTAGTGACCTAGTTTTTGACCCGACATGACTCACATTCAAACTTGATCTAGAAATCAATCAGCCAAACATTTTGACAATTTTTCATGAAGATCTAATAGTGAGATTTGTATCCTCTAGTTGACTTGAGTGTTAACAAGGTTTTTTCTAAGATTTGACCTAGTGACCTAGTTTTTGACTGGACATGACCCACATTCAAACTTGACCTAGATATCAATAAGGCAAACATTTTGACAAAGTTTCATGAAAATCAAATAAGATTTGTAGTCTCTAGGGTGTTAAGATTTTTCAATGATTTGACCTATTGACCTTGTTTTTGACCCGACATGACCCACATTCAAACTTGACCTAGATTTCATCAAGACAAACATTGCCTTCAAGTTTCATGAAGATTGAATGAAATTTGTAGTCGCTAGAGTGTTAACCAACAAGTGACCAAGACAGGTGACGGACGACAGATATCCAGCGATCCTAAAATTGATTGGTATGCCTATACTTACACGACCCTGCAGACCTTCTCATATCGTATAGACACAGCTTCCTCATTGACCTCCTCCTCTTCTTCAAACCTGGCTAGAGCCTCCTCATACTGAGATATCATGTCAGATGCCGAACCCACCTAGGGAGCAATATAATCACACTTCTGATATAAAGGGATACTCTTTGTAGAGGCATGGGGTTCTCTAAAGTAATTGCTTAAACCCATTACACCATAGCCTATTTCTAGTTTTGAAACAGGTGACAACTTAAAGCAGGTTGAAAGTAAAGCAGAATGTGCCTTTAAGGCACATTCTGCTTTACTTTCAGCCTGCTTTTAGCTTAAATTTGTTAGAGTAAAGAAAATATTTCTGATGCTGCATACTATTTTCCTCACTGCATGCATAAATTAAAGATAAAGACATAAAAGCAATGAAGCATTGAATGAATGCTGCATTGTGTGTGTGACAAACAGTTATTTGACGTTATTTACTTTTGATTCACGAATAATGTATTTTTGTCTAGGTCATATGGAGACAAACTAGCTGATTATAGGCAAGTTAAACAGTAATTTCCCTACAGTAAAAAACATGATTTGTAAGAACAAGAACTTCTAGACGCTTAAACTAGTGACACCATGCAGTTGGTACTGTTGCACATGACTTTTGCAATGAAGTCATGGCATATAGGGCTAGCTTTAGCTCAAAATACAATATGCCAGGAAATGGTTGTGCAAGTCTTTACATTGGAATCTTGGATTGCAAATCAGGGCTCCAGATAAGGGGAGGATTTCAAAAACAAAAATCTTTATTTCTGTTTTAAACCCTATGGTGTTACTACTCATTAGAATCGTCTCGAAGAGACGGTTCTAATGAGTAGTAACACTATAGGATTTGGTGCTAAAATGAGTGAGAAAATGTTAGGTTTGTTCAGTTTACTCTCCCTTATCTGGAGCCCTGATTCCAAATAATGCTTATTTTTGTAAATACCATGTGTCAGGATGCAGATAAAAGTGTTTTAGACACAAGTAACAAGCATGGACCAAGTGTACATTAATTCACTGACCTGTCTCCAGTAGGCAAGGAGCTGGGAGCTGAACTCCTCATTATACAACCTGTCAAAGATACGCCAGTCACACAGACATTTACCCAGTCTGTACTTATCCTCTAGACACATCAGCTGGTACGGGTACTCCTACAACACAGCAGTATACTCGATAATGTATCAGATTGTTTAACCCATTACAGTATAAAAACACCTTTTTACTTGTTTAATTAATTCCTCCATAAAAGAAAATAGTTCTAATTTATACAGTTATAAATATGTACCTAAAGAAATAAGTTTTTATATCCTAGCAGATGGTAGCTTAAATGGTCACCTGTCTTCAAAACTAGAATCAAACTACATATATGGGGTAATGAATGAATGAATGGTGTTTTACCACCCATCAACACAAAAAGGTCATTTAGAGCCGAAAACTATGGAGTAAACGGTTTAGCGATAAACATACATGTTATATACTGGTAATTGCTGTCTAGCAGAGGGACTCAGGACAGTATTTCACAGGTTCTAAATACTATATCTATGTTAACCCATCTCATGCTAATAGCATGCCTATATAAAGAAGCATAAGAAACTTTTCCTGCAGCATGACAGGGGGATGTTCAAAGCAGTCTGAATGTACAGCAGAAAGAAGGCTCATTTAGGAGACTTTTGCATTGCTCTAACCCTCTTTTCATTGATCATCTTAAACATGACAAACAAGGTCTAGGGTAAATGTTAAGCTTCCATCTTGATATAGAGTGCAAAGCCGGGTCTTCCTCCACCTGTAATAAGCTGGACATTGCGATATGACTCAAATACTGTTAAAAGCGATGAAAAATCATAAAATCATCATCATCATAGAGTGCCAAATGATGTTTATTATGTTAGATTGTTGGACACATATTACTTGGTACATATCACAATCGCTAACCTCTACAATTCTGTCTACGTTGTCAATGTTTTCGAAAAAGTCAGCGAGTTTCTTGTGCCACCAGCTGTAGGCATTTGGTCGCTCCTCTTCTACACCGATATTCTCGTCTATCTCTTCCTCCTTCTGGAAAAACCTGAAATCAACAACACGGTCCATGCTTATAAAGTGTTTGCCTTGAGTCTGAAATCGTTCTCAAGCATTTGATTGGTCAGATTTGAGCCTAAGCTCACATCTGACCCAATCATATGCTTGAGAACACACTCAGACTCAAGGCAAATGCTTTATAAGCGCTTGGCCAGTAGAAATTTACAAGGCTCCATATAGAAGAGAGTAAACTGATAAAACCCAGCATTTTCTCCTTCATTTCAGTACAAATCCTATGGTGTTATCACTCATTAGAATCGTCTCCAAGAGAGGATTCTAATAAGTAGTGACACCATAAAGTTTAATGCAAAAATATATATTAAGATTTTGAAATACTCCCATTATCTGGAGCCCTGAATCTACACTGACTGATGTACAGTCAAAGAAATAGTAACCCTTTACCATATAGCCTGTTTTTACTATTGGAGATAGGTGACCACTTAAAGCAGGTTTAAAGTGTAAGCAAAATGCACCCTTTGGCATATTCTGCTTTACTTTCAGACTGCTTCAAGCTATTATCTGCTAGAATATAGAAAGTATTTCTTATGATACATATTCATGACTGTATAAATTGGAACTGTTTTCTTCAGAGAAGGAATAAATTAAAGGTGTAAAAATGTGTATCTATGGAGGTGTGGGTTAAGCAATCACTAAAAAGAAAGTCACTTTGAATTTTCTTCGAAAGTTGCAGCTTAAAGCATGACATAAGTAATGCAGAAAGCTCCTATAGGAGCTTTCTGCATTACTTTTGGCAAGCATTAAGCAATCAGTTATGTCGAGAAATATTTACGATTCTTTACTGGATGATTGCCTAAAACAAATTTACTATGTGGGGACATTATATAGCCAGAAATGCCCCCACAGTGAAGATCAGGATCCAAACTATTTGCCACTCACTCTCATGCTTCTTCAGTCAAAAAGACTAAAATCTAAAATTGAGAAACAGAAACAGTCAACAATTTCTAAGCAGACAGCATCGTGGCGGTTGAGGCATTGGTATTACAGGGTTACCTCCCTACAATGGCCCTCCCAACAACCACTCCCTCCGAACAACTACCCTTGCCACAGTTCCCTAAACAAGACAATGATGTCTAATGCTTTTTACTGCTGCAATACCTTCTGCTTAAATTTGTTGTCTGCTTTTTTTCTCAAAGTTACATAATGAAAATTTTGACAGAAAAAAAACTTAATGATGAGTGACAAACAGCTTGAATCCAGATCAGACGCCATGTTACGCAAATTTCAAATTGCAAATTTCCCTCCCAATCACGACTACCTCCGAACAACGTACACATTTTTTGTCTCCCATCAGGCCTCCTTGTAGAGAGGGAGGGCTGTATTATAAGAGTGCTCACCTGTGTCTTACAGCCTTGCTAAGGGCTCGGTGGTAGAAGTCAAGTCTCCCCTCGCTGCTATCTCCATATGGTCTGAGATAAGGCTGCAGTACACCAAATACTCGCTCCCACTTCTTGTCAGACAGGTAGCCACTATACTTCTTGCTCTCTTTCTCAGACGTTTCTTTCTCATCTAAAAGCACAAATGCAATCTCCATAGAGACTGAAACAGGGCGGCCATAAGTTGACATGAAAAATCCTAAGATTTCCAAATTTGCATTTTTCAAGTGTGATTTTACGAATCGAACCTTTATCTCCATCGCCTGTTTCTAGTTTTGTTGACACGTGGCTGCTTAAAGCAGACTGGAAGTAAAGCAGAATGCGCCTTAAGGCGCATTCTGCTTTACTTTCAGCCTGCTTTAAGCTACCATGTACTAGAAAAAATCCGAAGATTTAGGAAAAATCTGGAGAAATGGCAGCCCTGCTGAAAGTATACTTCATACTGCCATGAGTTTTTTTATCAGAACCATACAAATACTGTAACAGCAACAGTAACATGCAAGAGACACACACATAATGTACCATCCATAGCCTCAACAAAGGATAGTAACAGCAACAGTAACATGCAAGAGACACACACATAATGTACCATCTATAGCCTCAACAAAGGATACTTCTAACATTTCTCATATTTCATATGGTTTTGGAACTTCCATATTACCACCACATATGATAACTTCACCGAAGTGACGTTCAGGGAGACCATTTACAGCCGCCACACATCACTTAACATCTGCTGTAGTGATATATAAAATGGTACAGATAGTTCCAGAACCAATCAATTACTGCAGCAGCAATTAGCCATCCATGCAGGAGAAAGACACAGATCCTCAAAAAGGATTTTTCTAACATGTCTATATACTGCCTCTCACAATGAAAGACTTAACCCATTACCCCATAGCCTGTTTCTTGTTTCGAAACAAAGTGACCACTTAAAGCAGGTTAAAAGTAAAGCAGAATGCGCCTTAGGGCGCATTCTGCTTTACTTTCAGCCTGCTTTAAGCTAACATCTACTTAAATATTGAAAATATTTTTAATCATGCATATTTATGACTGTATAAATTTCAACTTTTTTCTTCAGTGGAGGAATAAATGAAAGGCGTAAAAGGGCTTATTTACGGGGTAATGGTTTAACCATCTCAGCTCCATAGGTGCCATAAGACCCCCTTTACCCCTTCCACAGCATAAGTGCCATAGGACGCCTCTACCCTGTATTGATAAATTCACCCAGTTACAGATTCACTGATTGTTTTAAATCCAGGTGATAGCTTAAAGCAAGATGAAAGTAAAGCAGTAAGCTCAGATCTTTCAGAAATTCTTCTTTACTTTCATCTTTCTAAAAGCAGCAATTTGTTCTGAGAGGAACTGAGTTAGTTGGTGGCTGATCTAGGTCCAAGGGTATAAAGCATCTGAGTTGAGGCTGATATTATTCTCAATCATTTGATTGGTCAGATTTGAGACTAGGCTCAAATCTGACCAATCAAATGCTTGAGAACTGCTTCAGACTCAATTCAAAAACTCAAACTGTAAAATGAAAGGCATGGTGAGGTGTTATATCAGAAGCAATCAAAAAGGCTTACCTTTTTCATCAAAAGGAGAGGGTGGCATGAGCTTGTCTTCATCTGCCAGTATTTGTCTGAGTTCTGACTCCAACAAGCCAGCTGCTGAAGCCTCCAGTAGACACAGAGTGGCAACAATCAATGTGCCACCCTTCTCACTCTCTAAACGCTTTAGAAGCTCCTCTAGTAAACTGAAACATAACACACAATATTGAAAACTCAATATAGAAGCATCTGACTTCATTGAGGAATAAGAGTTTACTCCTTCCTTCATAGGAACACAAAGTCATTTTAACATGTTTCTAAGCAATTCTGATGGACTTTCTGATGCCTTTCACACGTTAACCAGTTTTGATAGAGATAGCTTCTCACATGTTTATCAGTTCTGATAGAGATGCCATTTCACATGTTTACTAGTTCTGATAGAGATGCCTTTTCACATGTTTACTAGTTCTGATAGAAATGCCTTTTCACATGTTAACCAATTCTGATAGAAATGCCTTTTCACATGTTAACCAATTCTGATAGAGATGCCTTTTCACATGTTAACCAATTCTGATAGATATGCCTTTTCACATGTTAACCAATTCTGATAGAAATGCCTTTTCACATGTTAACCAATTCTGATAGAGATGCTTTTTCACATGTTAACCAATTCTGATAGATATGCCTTTTCACATGTTAACCAATTCTGATAGAGATTGCCTTTTCACATGTTAACCAATTCTGATAGAAATGCCTTTTCACATGTTAACCAATTCTGATAGAGATGCCTTTTCACATGTTAAAAATTCTGATAGATATGCCTTTTCACATGTTAACCAATTCTGATAGAGATGCCTTTTCACATGTTAACCAATTCTGATAGATATGCCTTTTATTATTATTATTATACCAGATTTATATAGCGCTCTTTTCACACAGGGGTAGTGTGTTCAAAAGTTAACCTGTTCTAAAGACTTCCAATTTATCACCACCCATTACAATTGTTTTCTGTATTATAATGCTTATGTTGCTCACTTGAGTATTCCCTCTGGCAAGGAATTGATGATCTGTCCCTCTATATCATCGTGGTCTATATAATGGCACAACTCCTCACACGCCACACTCAGCCATAGCGGGTTCTCAGACGATGAATGGGCCAGTAGCCGCTCTATGTGTGAATTGGATAACTTCTTATCATGCTTCTTAATCATTTCCTCTACAATTCCCTGTCATATAGAAAGTAAAAGATAATGATAAGAATAAAATTTAGTTCATGTTGAATTTCATGAAAAGAAATTTAACAAGTAGAGTTATGGTATAAACAAACAAACAAACTATATGAATTTCTTACTTACTTTTCTAGACTGCATATCTAAGGGTGAGATGCTGATTTCAAGGGGTTTAGTCTCTCTCTTGACTAGAGTTTTATGCTGTATAGACCCATTGACTGTTGAGAAAACACAGCGAACATCTGGCGATAACTTCCGTGGAAGCCAAGACATAACTTTGGCAGCTTGATCATCCGAAAACTACAAATACACAATTAATAACTAGTTTACCTGAGCACTAAACACAACACAGAAAGTTTCATAATATTCATCCAGTCAAGCATCAAAAATATAAAATTGAACCCCAAAAATGACTATTTTAACCCATTACCCCATAGCCTGTTTCTAGTATTGAATATAGGTGACCACTTAAAGCGGGTTGAAAGTAAAGCAGAATCTGCCTCAAGGCGCATTCTGCTTTACTTTCAGCCTGCTTTAAGTTTCCATTTGCTAGAATAAAGGAAATATTTCTTATGATACATATTTGTGACTGTATAAATTGAAACTATTTTCTTCAGTGGGGAATTAAATAAAAGGTTTAAAAAGGTGAATGTATGGGGTAATTGGTTAAAATCTAATCAGAATTATGAAGGTAAGTTCAATACCTGGTTTAGGGCATCCACAAATATGATCACAGGTCTGGTGTTAGGGTTTGACAACATACTGCAGCACATCTGAGCCGTGGCATTGACATCCCGGGGCATGTTAGAGTCCTACAATTATGAACACATACACTTAGTCTGGTCTCTTTCCCAGAACTATAAATTCATTGATAAAAATGAATGAATGATGTTTAAAAGTCCATCAACGAATTCATAGAGTACGACTTTGGTATCACAAGCTTGTATGGCAAGAGGTTTTCAAATATTGGGTTGCTTATTTTGAAGGCATTTTATTATTTAACCCTTTACCCAACAGCCTGTTCCTAAAATTGAATATACATGTAGGTTACTACTAAAAGAGATTGAAAGTTAAACAGAATGCAGGTTAAGGTGCATTTTTCTATACTTTTAGCCTGCTGTAAGCTACCATCTGCTAGAATAAGAAAATATTTCTGTTGATTTCTGCGCTAAAAGGGGATTCTCATCCCTTCAATTGTACATAAGATGCACATACATTTATAAAGTCCATCTCTCTCAGCAGCCTTTTCAGCATTGGTTCTAAGGAAGTAGATCCCGGCACAGCACCAACAAAGTGGAAAAATATATGCCACTCTTTTCCATCAGATCTGAAAATATCGAGCAAACAATGTGAGTGTAATCAAACAAGATAAAGAGCCCCAGATAAAGGGAGTATTTCAAAAACAAAATCTTTATTTCTGCATTAAACCCTATGGTGTCACTACTCATTAGAATTGTCTTGAATAGACGATTCTAATGAGTAGTAACACCATAGGATTTGGTTCTAAAATTAGTGAGAAAATGTTGGATTTGTTTAGTTTACTCCCTCTTAACTGGAGCCCTGAATATATCAGTAGGACACCCTGAATATATCAGTAGGACAAAAGTACAGCAAAAAGCTCCTATATGAGCTCTCTGCTCTGTTGTCCTACATTAAGTAGTCACCTTTCTGAAGACACCACAATGCTTCATCATACAAGGACCATTTATATTTTTATTTAAATTCTGACAATTACCACAGTAAAAGTACACTTGGCATCTGATCCAAACTGTTACTATGATTGTATTTCTGGCTGTATATACAGTAGGAACATGAAGCACCTGTTTATTTTACAATGTCAACAGATGTACAGTGGAGAGGACATAATTCTTTCCCACACTAAAACTATTATTTCCATTGCAAACAATTTGGAGCCAGATCAGACTCTGGGTAATCCGGCGTTTGATCAGGCTCCAAACTTTTTGCCACTCTCAATAAAATAGTTAATTAGAATTGTCAAATTGTCCCCATATTGACAAGCAAGGTTCTGCCATCTGCAACCAGAGGAAGAGTCTACTCAGCCTGTGTAAGGAGTGTTATGCTCTACGGATCTGAAACATGGGCTGTATCTGCAAGTACACTCAGACATATGCAGCGAAATGACAAAGCCATGATACGATGGATCTGCCAGGTCAAGCCAGATGAAGATGTCCCTTTTGACTCTTTATTATCTCAACTGAACATAAGAGGCATTGCAGAGATCCTGCAATCAAATAGGTTGAAATGGCTTGGCCATGTAGAGAGAAGCTCTAGTTGGATCTCTCAAATTAGATGCCTGAACATCACAACACAGCGGGGTCCAGGCAGACCAAAGCTATCTTGGGAGGACCTTGTAAAACGTGACCATGAAGCTCTCGGGTTGGAAAACACCAACCCACAAAACTGCCAAGCTTGGAGAGGGAGACTTCGTTCCAGACTAGACAGCCAGGCCTCACCCTTATAAGAAGGATTAATCAATGGCCTGGTTAATCAAAACTGGATGATGATGATGATGATGATGATGATGATGAACAACAAATTGTCTTTTTCTATGTTTTATGGCAGTACATTTGCATTTTGTTTGAAATCACTACTAGGCAATATATGCAGTTTAGTGCTGAAACGGTTACCAGAAATTTGTAACTGGTTAATCGTTGCTCGTAACCGTGGTTAACCGGTTAATCGTAACTTTAATATGCCTGACACTTCATTAGTCAGTAAGGGTCCGACGTTGCACGTGTACACGGTAACGTTCAACTGTTTTACCTATAAACACTTACAAATTTGGAGACAGTTTGCGTGTGTAAACGATACTACAATAATAAAGTCGTGGTGCCAAAGAATTGTTTACGAATGTTATACTTTTTTTCTAACTATTTTACCATGCATGCCGACGTAGGTCTTTAATAAAGTGCAAAGAAGGTCTATTGATCTTATAAAATGAACTTACATGTATACTGCATGAATCTGTTGATCTATAGATCGTTTAAAAAGTGGCTATTCGATGTCTTCTCTAAATAAGTTGCATTTGTAAAATAACTCCAACACACGGAATAATTATGCGCAGCCGAATATGAAGACTTTGTATCCCACATTGTGTTATAGATAATTAATTGGTCCCATTCTTGTCTTATTTTAAATTTTGGCAAACTATGAGACGATCCGATTGAAGTGTAGATCAGTTAACCGGGTTTTATTATTGTATCAATTTTGATTGGGTGGTCTAAAAATATATTTGAAATTGACATGCAGATATTCCTGGAATTCCCTACTACACGAACGTCATATATAGCTACTAGGGTAGAAATCCAAAGCAAACCGAATATTTCGAGGTCAGAAGGTTAGTAAGCGTGTCAAGTTCAACTGGCGAAGGAAACAATATTTCGACGAAAAGTTTGTTGTAAATTAAAACTGTCCAATCGGCATTTATTGTAAAGACAGGTGCAATAAGGGTTCTTTAACTCAACGTAGAATAAAATGACACGATGCAGCGAGTATTCAGTGTTGAGAACACCTGAAAAGTATATTGAATTGTGCACATAAAATAATTTGTTAGCAACTTAGCTGAATCGTTTTGTGTATTGAGCTCCGTGTACATGTTTACAAAATTCAGGAAACGCCCTACCCTTATCAATCAACATGCTACTGTATTTTAAAACTTAAATATCATGTATATCTTGGAGTAAAAGACTTCAAGTGAACGGAAAACATAGCTGAAGGCTGTAGCTCCCGACAAATTGGGCTTCATTTTTGATATACAAAATGGCTTCCGAGTAACCGGTTACCGACTTAGTAACCGGTTAATCGGCAGTTCATAACCGTTAACGGTTACCCGGGTAATCGTTTCAGCACTAATGCAGTTACATTAAAACTAACTTAAATCAATAATTAAATAAAAAACTTTGCTGATTTTGTTTCTGCATTTACCCTCAAACATGTTTTTGGTGTTAAAGACGACTGTCTGCTTGAACTATAGCATAAATCTCCTTAATGGATACTTTCAGTATAAATTCAGCCATCTGTCAAGATGTGTGTGTTTTGAGGGGGGGATTCCTATGGCCAATCACCGGGAAGATAGACAACCATGAAATGGAATCTATATAGGCAATGTCTATGCTAATGGCAGCAAAAGGTATGCCTTGGTGAGAAAAGGTTTAATTGTAAAAAGGCAGTCTCATTTTATTTTGAAAAAAAATTGAAGACTCACATCCTGCTATGCACTATGGTGGGCTTATGACAGGCTTACCTTTTTAATGTACCATTTTTCATCATTTGGCCAAGATCATGTGCACATTTACATAAGACTGAGGACTTGCCCAGCCCAGGATCTCCTAACAATAACAAGGGGACATCCTTCTCCTCCTTCAGCAGATAGTCCATAATCTGGAAAGACAAATACAGTGTAACCAGGGCTCCAGATAAGAGGGAGTGAACTGAACAATATCAACTTTTTCTCACTCATTTTAGCACAAAATCTTATGGTGTTACTACTCATTAGAATCGTCTCTTCGAGACAATTCTAATGAGTACTGACACCATAGGGTTTAATGCGGAAATAAAGATTTTAGTTTTAGAAATACTCCCCTTATCTGAAGCCCTGTAGTACTGTAACCTTTGAGAAACAGACCTTATAAAACCTAGCAGTCACTGAATACTGAAATATTCTCAATCAAGACATAGTTGGTTTAATTGCAGACAGTGGTTCAATTAGGTTGCAAAAAGAGCTATAAAGATAGGTGGCTGTTTAACCATTTACTCCATAGATACTAATTTTTATGCATTTAATTCATTCCTCCCCTGACGAAAAGAGCTCCAATTTATACAGTCATGGATGTTTATCGTAAGAAATCTTTTCTATTATCTAACAGATGGTAGCCTAAAGCAGGTTGGAAAGAAGACTGTGTTCAATAAACACTTATGCCCCCGAAGGAATCCTTGACAATATATCTGAATCTCTATTCTGAAGTGCAAATTAGGTCATGGTCAAGGTCAAATTTAGGCTGGGTAATATGAGTGAATTGGTAATGGTCCATAGCAATAACTGTATAAGTACTAACTCTTTGAACCCTAGTCCCGCATATAGGCGTGCTTTTCAAACAATGTACGTGTGAATAGTACACATGTCCTATGCAAACAGTGAAGACCCAGATCAGAGGGCTCCGAAAGGAGCCCTCTGATCAGGGTCTTCACTGTTTGTCACAATGCCAAACATGGACAAAATCAACCCTTAAAAGTCAGAAATGGGCTACTCTAAAATGGAAACTGGAATTGTCCATTTAAAGTTTTAGGGAGGAAAGAGTTAAAGCATTGTAATAAAAAGTGCTGATGGTAGAAGAAACAGTAAAATCCAGTTAACCAAGAAATAGACCATTTAAAATATTCCTAATTCGGTCATAGTCCAGGTCTAAATTAAGGTTGGGTAATATGGTGGGATTGGTAGTAATCCAAGGCAACAACTGTATTGGTATCAAAACATTGTTTTCAATTGTGTTGACACTAGACGAAATGGTAAAATCTAGTCAACCACGAATTAGCCCATTTATTCTAAGTCCAAATTGGGTCATGGTCAAGGTCAAAATGATGGTTTGGAGATATTGGTGGATTTGGAATGGTCAAAGGCAACAACTGTATAAGTATCCAAGTATTTGAGTAAGCAGTATTGATGCTAGTAGATGAAACTGTAAAATCTAGTTAACATTGTTACAGATGGAAGGACAGATGCATGTACGGATGATCACTATATGCCTCCTCATCTATAGATGTCGGGGGCATAAAAAGCAGAATCCACATTTAGGCGCATTCTGCTTTACTTTCAACCTGTTTTAAGTGGTCACCTGCCTTCAAAACTAGAAATAGGCTATGGAGTAAAGGGTTAATACCGGATACCAGCAATGCAAAAACACTTTGAAAAGCATCAAACCTAATCAAATTAAGTACTTGAAATCTAAACAACAAACCAATGGATTTTAGATGGATAGTCATGTGTCTGATATTTGCCTCAATATTTCATCCTCTCTTGAGTACAACTCAAAGAATATGGCAGCTCAATGAACTTAAAGTAATGCATAAAGCTCCTAACTGTATCACTTCCATCCTGCATTAACTCATTCACCCCTTTACTTTAAACTCTAAATGGACAAGTCCAATTTACAATTAGAAGTTAGTCCATTTTGAATAATTAGGGTGGTTTTGTAACAATATTTTACAAAATGACAAACAGTGTAGACCCTGATCAGAGGGCTCCTTATGGAGCCCTCTGATAAGGGTCTACACTGTTTGCATAGCACAAGTGTATTCTTTATAGGTATATGATTTGTTCATTGCTGGAGAATTTGTACTGTAACTCCATGCTGAATATACCTTAAGATATAGAAGCTTTCTGCATTAAACAGTCATTTTGTCTTTTGCACAATATACAATTGGCAATTCTAGGTCATATGAATGATAATGTCCCACCTTTTGTATGGTGTCCTCCCTGCCTAGCACAGTTGCACCTTTCAGCTCCATGAAGGTTTCATGTTGATGTCGTACTAGGTTATCCTGTGTGTTGAAAGACTGGGGCTGCTCACCACAGAAGTCGTATAAAATCCTCTGCTTACAGAAGTCCAATATCTGCAGGTTCAAACAATGATTTACAGTAATGAGAATGTGATAAATGGTTTTCCAACATCACAATGTGGTGGTTGATTAGGGTTGACAGTGTGTTAATTGTCACAGGGCTCCAGCAGCGTGTTCAATTACCACTGTTTGGTGTTTAGGTTACCAGTTTGTGCCCCGTGTGCAGCGTGCAGAGTACAGTAGAGAAAACATATTCTTTCCAAATAATCGCGTTCACACTTAAACTAAACTTAAACTATTATTTTCATTGCAAACAGTTTGGAGCCAGATCAGACGCCGGGTAACCCGGCGTCTGATCAGGCTCCAAACTGTTTGCCACTCAGATTAAAACAGGTAGTCAGAATTTTCAAAAAATTGTCATTTTCTATATTTCATTGCAATGTCTTTGCTTTTGAACGAAAGGATAACGTTTACTCCACTGTATATTAGACAGGTAGCCAACTCACAATCGATGGCCAACGACGGCCCTCAGTTTCTTTACTGAACTCATAACAGATAAGAGGGAGTTAACTGATCAAATCAAACATTTACTCACTCATTTCAACACCAAATCCTATGGTATTACTACTCATTAGAATCGTCTCAAAGAGACGATTCTAATGAGTAGTGTCACTATGGGGTTTATAATGCAAAAAAAAAAAGATTTTATTTTTGAAATACTCCCCTTATCTGTTGACAGTGTTAACATCATTTGTAGTTTGCCATTATATAGTACAATGCTGCAGCTAATCATGGTCTTCATGTTGTACAATGTCCAACAGCTCTTTTCTTTGTGATTTTGCTAGAATTAATACTTAAAGGACAAACAAAACTGTTACCTCTGAAATCTCAAATAAACAATTTCAGTTTCTAATTTAGTCTAGTCCATTTTTTTACTATTTAGGAGAATTATTTACAACATATTGCAATATGACAAACAGTGCAGACCGTATTAGTAGGAGTCCTCTGGACAGAGTCTGCACTGTTTGTATAGGATAAATGTTATCTTCACTGGTAGACTGTTAGTAAAGGACACCTACAGTTAAAACCTCTCTATAACAACCACTAAATTATGTTCAGTACCAGGTGTTTAAGGCGGGTGACTGCTCAAAGCAAGGTGAATGTAAAACAAAAAGCTCCTTTAGGAGCTTTCTGTTTTAAGTACACCTCACCTTGCTTTAAGCTGTCACTTGTCTGTTATACAATCAATTAGCCTTCTTTTTAGTGGTTGTAGTAGAGAGGTTTTACTGAATACACATTCAGGGCTCCAGATAAGAGGGAGTAAACTGAACAAATCCAACATTTTCTTGCTTATTTTAGCAACAAATCCTATGGTGTTACCACTCATTAGAATCATCTCTTTGAGGCGATTCTAATGAGTAGTGACACCATAGGGTTTAAAGCAGACATAAAGATTTTAGTTTTTGAAATACTCCCCTTATCTGGAGCCCTGCACATTGTTAGAGTTAATAAACCCATCTCATCTCTCTCAATTAACATAGATGTCTATCATAGCAAACAGTACAGACACTGAGTTTAGTGCGTCTCATACACTGTTCACATATACCATTTATAGATGCTAAATATTAATTTATTAACCAATAGCCACATAAATACATCTTTTAATGATTTTTTATTCCCCCACTAACCCGTTACCATATAACTTGTTTTTAGTTTTGAAGATAGGTGACCACTTAAAGTAGGTTGAAAGAAAAGCAGAATGTGCCTTAAGGCGCATTTTGCTTTACTTTCAGCCTGCTTTAAGCTATCATATGTTAGGATTTAGAAAACATTTCTTATGGTTCATTTTCATGACTGTCCGAATTGGAACTATTTTCTTCAGTGAAGGAATAAATTAAGGTGTAAAAAGGCTATTTATGGGGGAATGGGTTAAATACTGAACACAAGCCATGGGGAAAAAAGCACCTACCACTTGTTTTAAGCTGTCTTCTAACTTCAGCCGTGGGTGTTTCTTAGAGTCCAATCCCTTGTATTCACTATGGTACTTTATCAGTCTTGATGGCTGAAAATAGAAGACAATAACACACTTTACAAGTGCTTTAAAACTGCAGAAAATTGTCCAGCTCATAACTTAACCTTAATTCTTTCAACACCATGGAACTGTTAAAATATACTCATGCCATTAGCAAACAGTGTAGACCAAAATCAGAGGGCTCCTATAGGAGCCCTCTAATCTTGGTCTATACTGTTGGCTAATTTAGAGCAGTATTTATTAAACTACCCAGAATTCCAAGTAGACTGGTCATGCTTTGGTAACTAAAAAGACCCACAAGGGAATCTAATTACCCACAAGAGTTCAGGATATAGTAATGCAGAAAGCTCCTCTCTATACTCACTGGGAATTTCTGAGCTATTTTATCAGCACAACAGCGCAGCTTGTCAGACACTGGGGTACGCTGCAGGAAATACTCCTTCTGATTCTCTGGCACTTTGTCCATCACAGAGTCATGCCGAATCAAGAACAGCACTGAAATTCAGTTGATAAGATTATGTACATTGATGTAGCCACAATGTAGCTATAGAAAAGGTAAGTACCGGTAATTCAAATACTACTCATGTTTCCATAAAAAACTAAGTTATCTACTCATTAGAATCGTTAAACAGAATGTTGTACAGGTAAACCAAGTAAGCCAGTCATTTCAGGGTTTTTAATATTGTATATTCACTTATTACAAACATTACTTGTTTCCTTGAATATACTCTTCTCTTCATTCATAGCTTTGAAGTGTTTAAGACTGATTGCTTAACTTTTTGCATGCTGGGTAATTTTTTCGTCTTCAACAATTGTCATCTGCTGATGTTCTTAAAAAATAGAATTTTCTAATTTTCTGGTGCTGATACTCAATGAAAGAGAAACTAATCTGGTGTAACTCATATGGACAGACAGCTAGGACAACCACTAAACAGGGCTCTAGATAAGAAGGAGTAAACTGAAACAAATCAAACATTTTCTCACTTATACAGCACCAAATCCTATGGTGTTACTACTCATTAGAATCGTCTCGAAGAGACGATTCTAATGAGTAGTGACATCATAGGGTTTAATGCAAAAATAAAGATTTTAATTTTTGAAATACTCCCCTTATCTAGAGCTTTGCCACTAAATGCCTTCTACATCAGTAGAAGCTTGGGGTATAAAAACTGGTCATGGGTATTTGACCGAGTAGTGATTCAATACAAGTTTGAGTGTACATGTATTACCATTGTGGTTATCTTCTCTGTAGGCCCCGTACATCACCTCCAGGTCTTCCATTAACAGGCCATAGGTTTCTATGTAGTCCTCTATTGCCTCGTCTGAACACTCTCCCCACATCGGTACCCAACCAACATTTTCACTGAAATTGTATACAGCTCTATAAAACATGGATAGTTAAACCTTCCATTCATAATTGTTTTAGTACTTTATAGTAATTGGATACTTCGAGCACTTAGGAGGTAAAGCAGAAAGTTCCAACATGAGCTTTCTTCTTTACTTTCAGCCTGTTTTAAGCAAACTGTCAGGATGAGGTAAGTTTCTTACAGCTCTACATCAGGATAGGATAGAAGCATGCAAAGGCAACGAGAAATAAGATCAGTTATACATTTTACTAGGGTTGAATGTGTTAACCCTTTGAACCCTAGTCCCGCATATAGGCGTGCTTTTCAAACAGTGTACATGTGAATAGTACACTTGTCCTATGCAAACAGTGAAGACCCTGATCAGAGGGCTCCGAAAGGAGCCCTCTGATCAGGGTCTTCACTGTTTGTCACAATGCCAAACATTGACAAAAACAACCCTTAAAAGTCAGAAATGGACTAGACTAAAATGGAAACTGGAATTGTTTATTTAAAGTTTCAGGGAGGAAAGAGTTAACCCAGTATAGTGGTTATTTGCAAATATTTTGGATCCTGATCAGACACTATGTACTGTGGTGTTAGATCAGGATCCAAACTGTTTATCAATGTTTCTGCAGTCAAAATGTCTAAAATATGAATTTGCAAACTTTCTTTTAAGCAGATGATGTGACAGCAGTGAAAGAGTTATTTGCTTGTTTTACATTTAGTCTCCATTAACCATTTACCCAGAAGAAGAAAGGTGTCCACTTAAAGCAGGTTGAAAGTAAAGCAGAATGTGCCTTAAAGCTCATTCTGCTTTACTTTTGCCTGTTTTAAACTGCCATATGCTTAGAAAGTATTTGGGTAGATATTCATGACTGTATACCGTGGAACTATTTTCTTCAATGTAGGAGTAAATTAAAGACACAAAAAGGCTTATTTATAAGGTAATGGGTTAATATATCCTTTGTATATACAGAATAGATGCTATGTTTACTTAGGGATAAGGCCTGACTGGCAATTTGCTATATAACTGATGATTTGTAACAGTCATAATTTGGCAAAAAGTGAAAAGAATTTACAGCAAAAATAAACCAGCCACTTTTGCAATCATTAAGAAAACTATTTATATTCTTAATGTTCTTAACTATTAACCCTTTCAACCCTACAGCCCTCTGTAGAGATTACTGACAGTGTAGACCATGATCAGAGGGCTCCCATAGGAGCCCTCTGATCAGGGTCTACACTGATTAAAAGTTTCATTGTGTTTTATTGTCATACCAGAAATGTAACAGTAGACTGGTTCAAAATGCCTTTACTTGAAGAGTCCAAAAGGATCATAAATACCCACAAGATAAATTCAGGGTTGAAAGGGTTAATATAATATAACTGTACCATGAAAAGTTGAGGAAAATGGGCATAATGTTGTTGTAGTAGCAGTTTTCTATGCTTGTCTGGATCTTCTCCTGGGCCGTGGGTTCACGGGTCTCAGGATGACGGGAGCCCTGAATTGAAATACATGTACAACAAAATAAATAACATCTCGCATTCATATACAGTAAAACCTCTCTATAACAACCACTAAAACAGGGCTAATTGATTTCATAAAATACAGGTGACGGCTTAAAGCAAGGTGACAGTAAAACAGAAAGCTCCTACAGGAGCTTTCTGTTTTACTGTAACCCTGCTTTAAGCAGTCACCTGTCATAAACACCTGATAGTTAACCCTTAGCCCGCCAAATAAATTGTCGTCTGCTATATTTCTCGTCTGCTTCAAGTTTCAAAGTGCTACAAAGTTGCTCAAAATTGCTGAAAATGTTGTTCGAGTGTCAAACAGCTTGGATCCGGATGAGACGCCGAGTTACTCGGCGTCTCATCCGGATCCAAGCTGTTTGCATATGGAGCTATAGTCGTGAGTGGCAGGCTAAGGGTTAACACTATTTTAGTGGCTGTGATAGAGAGTTTTTACTCTATTACAAAATAACAAGCTTTCCATTGAGTTAGACGTATGGCAGTGACAAAGAAGCAAACATGAGAATTTGAGAAATAGTGCTACAATGAAAACTAATTGTAAGAGCGAAATCCACAAGTTGAAGCCTAGATATTCAATAGTAGTACAAAGAAAGACAAAGACAAAATGACACTAACTGTGGACTTTTCAAATGTTTCCTTTATCAAGCCATACATTCAGCCCCATTCCAATTTCCAAATTATTAATACAGTTAACCCTTTACCTGATATCCTATTTCTAGTATTGAAGACATGTGACCACTTAAAGCAGGTTGAAAGTAAAGCAGAATGTGCCTTAAAGCCCTATATCAAGTTCTATATAGCAGCCCCCCCCCAATCACAGCTTGATACTTGGTGATTAGATCGCCCTTATCAGGGTATGTTTATTACAAACAAATTATCACAGCAGGGTACTAATTGATAGATGTAGACCAATATAGGGGCAAGTGATAGCTGTGCATTTAACCCTTAAGCTGTGGATCGTGAGTTGACTGTTATTTTTTCAAACAGTTTGGATCCAGATCTGATGCTGCATAATGTCGCATCTGATCTGTATCCAAACTGTATACCAGTTATCGCTCAGACTTTTTTAATTGAAATATGTACAAATCTAATTTAAATATTGTTTGCAGACGACAATTTAAAAGCAGAAGCTATTACTGCAGGGTAAGGGTTAAGCACACAGTGATATTGTCTGTAGATTAAAAATTGATGAAATTGATTTTATTTTATTAATCTGTAATTTTGGGTCTTATAATATAATACATAACAAAACAGTGGGTTAGCAATCTAGCTTTAATAAATAACATCAAGCATAATACCAAGCAAGTCAAAACATTACATTTACAATCATCAACTATCAAACTACATTTAAAAAAGGCAAACTGCATAGATCCAGATCAAATTCTCAGTTACAAAGCACATGAGCTGGAGCCATACTAAAGACTTTAGGGCAAATAGTTATTAGCTAAATATTTGATATGTTTGATCAGCATGAATCTTTTTAATAACAATTCCAGTTTCTCAAAAAGTCTAGTCCATTGTAACTATAAAGAAAATGCTTTACTTTCTTGGCATTTTCTTGTGATTTAACCCATTACTCCATAAAAACACATTTGACACATTTTATGTATTAGATCTACTACTCTGAAGAGAAAACTTCCACTTTTTACTACATGAATATGCAAAATAATATATCCTAGCAGATTGTAGCAGAGATTAATCGGAATTTGCCTTCTGGTTCATTCTGCTTTACTTTCAACGTGCTGTATGTGGTCACATGTTGTATTCAAACAAAGAATTAATCCTCTGCAAACATGGTCTTAATATATATATTACTCTAAATAAGTACTTTACGAAATATAGTATTTATCCTAGCAGACGGTTGCTTAAAGCAGGCTGAAAGTAAAGCACATTCTGCTCTACTTTCAATCTGTTTTAAGTGGCCACTTGTATTCAAACAAAGAATTAATCCTCTGCAAACATGGTCTAAATATATATATAACTCTGAATAAGAACTTTACGAGATATAGTATTCGTCCTAGCAGACGGTTGCTTAAAGCAGGATGAAAGTAAAGCACATTCTGCTCTACTTTCAACCTGCTTTAAATGATCATCTGTATTCAAACAAAGCATTTTAAAGGGTTAATCTTCTAGAAAAAATTGTATACATATAACTTATATGACAGTTTTTAGTTGACAAAATATAGATGTTAAATAGTGTAGAAAAAGGTTTCATAACTTGATAATTTGACAATTAAATCAAATGATCTAGATGCAAACTTTTGATTTTTTGTGAAGGCCTATTCTTATCTTTATATTTATGCAACAATATCACAGTGTTGAAATGGTTCAGCTAGATCCCTTATCTACCTGTATTAATACCTAGTACCCTATCCCATGATGCCCTATGTGCCCCTGGGTAATATGATGTAACAGTTGTGTATTAAGCCTGTTGTGTGACCCTGGCACAATATACAATCCGATAGACATCCTGCTGAGCCAGAAATAGGTCTTTAAGGCACATTCTGCTTTACTTGCAGCCTGCTTTAAGATATCATCTGCTAGGATTTAGAATTTGTTTCTTATGGTTCATTTTCAAGATTGTATAAATTGGAACTATTTTTTTCAGTGGAGGTATAAATCAAATATGCTAAAAGGCGCTTCTATGAGGGAAAGGGTTAAACCTCCATAACTCCAACTTGAGTCTAAATTTAATAACTTGAGGCCTCTGAAGTTGAACATACAAAGTCAAGTTTTAACTTTGAAATAAGGGGATGTCTGACTTAAGGTATTTAAAATTATCGAGATTAAACTGTAGAAGTATTTTTCCCAAAGAATTTCCAATGACAATTACATGTACCGGTAATTAAAAATATGGTGCTGCCATTTTGCCGCCAATATTTAAAACACCAGTCCGTGAATTGTCATGTCCACAACTTTTTGTAGGCTGACTTTTATATTTATTGTTTGCAAAGAAATAATAGTTACAACATTTTATATACTTTTCCATTGGTGCTAAATAAAGTGTTTATAGCAACAGGGTTCTGCTATACAGTCAGATCATTTCACTGCAACTTTCTCTTACCCATTTCACATATTTCTCAGACAAGCGAAGGCCTTTAGTTTCACACCAGGTTCGAAGGTCAGGAAACACCTAAAATATCAAGAATTATTATTAAAGTGTTTTAATTATTTGACATATAAAAAGAACAGAATTTCTTTGCTATCAGTTGAATCACTTGCAAATAATGACTGTGAATTTGTGTGTTGCAATCAATATGTGCGTTTTAATATTCACCAGGAGCTTGAGATAAGATTGAACAGTTTCAAATATGAGGCCTGACTGTTAAATTTGATAGTTTGGTTAGTAAAACCAATTAAAAAAAAACTTGGGTGTGAATATGTCAGGGCCTCTCTAGACAACTTGAGATTGGTGACATTGGTTGAGCGCACTTAATTACTCCTGCTTTACAGTTACTTTCATGCCTATCGAGAACAATGAGGGGGGAGTCCATCAAAGGACCGAGGAAATGTCTTTAAGTGGTAACCTTTATCTGGTGCTCTGCTTACCTCATATTTCAGAAATTCTCTTTCTGCGAAAAAGTCATCTGTGTAGGAAGTTACAAAGAGTTTGACAGTGCTTCCTTCTGGCCTTAATGTCTTATCAGACGTCCCGCCGCCAGTTGCCATGGTCTCCGACACTAAGTTCCAGATTGTAAATACATCAGACCTAAAACATATTGAACGTAAGGTCACAGAAATTTCTCCTCAAAAGCATACAACTTATGCATGTATTTGTCTTAATCCAAACTTAAGAAAGTTTACTCCGCAAAAACCAATGTTTATCCTGTGCTACTGAATAGTTTACTGGTAACTATTCATGTCATGATAACAATCATAAAAATATATCTTTTACCAACAGAAATATAAAATAAAAAGTATAAAACCAACTAAACTACTGTATATACATCTTGTGATAAGTAACCAAGGCAGTTTGCAACTTTATACCAAAATTCTATAGATCTATATGGCTAGATTTTAAGGTTAAACTATGAAAATAGTTGACCACTTAAAGCAGGTTGAAAGTAAAGCAGAATGTGCCCTAAGGCACATTCTGCTTTACTTTCAACCTGCTTTAATATACTATATGATTGTATATAGAAAATATTTCTTATGGTAAATAGTTGCTTCCTTCTGGCCTTAATGTCTTTTCAGACGTTCTGCCAATTGCCATCAGACTTTCAACATATTAGTCAAAGTGGTCACTTTAACCCTTTACCAGGACTCGAGATAAGAGGGAGTGAGCTGAACAAATCCAACATCTTCTCACTCATTTCAGCAACAAATCTTATTGTGGTACTACTCATTAAAATCTTCTCAAAGAGATGATTCTAATGAGTAGCAACACCATAGGGTTTAATTCAGAAAAAAAGATTTAAGTTTTTTAAATACTACCCTTATCTGAAGCCCTGCTTTCCTCTGTAACAAAAAGTCTCCATTTCTTCCAAGATTCTTCCATCAAAATTGGGGGAAAAAGAGGTTTTCTGCAATTGGGAAGTCACCGAATTTCGGCCTCTATTATAAAAGCTAAAAAAAAACCTGTGCTAGGATAAAGAAAATGTCTTCACTGTATAAAATTGAACTATCTTCTTCAGTGGAGGCATTAAAGTGTGGAGGAATAAATCAAAGGTGTTACATTGTGTATCTACAGAGTAAAGGGTTGAGCATCTATCTAACCAGCTAGAGTTATTATCTGATGTGAAAATTTGTGTCTGAAATTTACAGACAGAATTACAACATGCTTTAAAGTCAAAGAAAGTTTCGCTTTTGCACCGATAGCTTCCGGGATTTTGAGAGGATGAGTTATGTCACTATGTTCATACTTTATTCATTCATAAGTGATTCAGTTTTCATTGCTCATTTGGTTTACATTTTATCACATTTTGATGCATCAGCATGCGTTGAGGCATTTATATTAGGTCAATAACTTCCAGATAACAATTATGATTCTATTTAACTGTATCTAATTACCAGAATTGGTCTATATTACATAACAGACTATTAACAATTTTTCCTATGCAAAACTGTAGCACTCTGAATTTAAAGAGTTCTATTTTGCCCTTTATGTTGTCAATTATCAAAGTGTTTTGTGTGTCATATCAACCAAATTTCTGTTGAAGCTGAAGTTCGAAAAGTAACAAATGGTACTTAATATCACAGAAACTTTTTTTAAATGAAGTATACCCGGTATACGAAGCAGCATTGATCAACATATCATATTGGTCACAGGCAGACACTTCATCTGCTTACATGACCTAGATGATCAAAATCACGTTTATTATCGTGACTTGGCATGATATAACAATCTTATGATTACATTCAGTGGTAAGTGTGACATAGATCAGTGTGAGTTTTGCAAGATAATATGTAGTCTAACAGTGTAACAATTCAACCCAGGTCCCTAAGGCCTTACACTATATAAAATTCCCAGGAGGCTCACACATAATTTCTCCATTTCCAAAACAGTTGACAATATCTATGCTGTATGCAAATCAATCAACCCTGACTATACTATGGTGGTGCAATAAGGAAGAAAATGAAAGCAAAGTGAAAATAGTAATAAAGGTAGAAGTGTGATCAAGAAAAAAAGACTGCAAAAGTTTAGAAAAGGAGATATGATACATGTATCTGTATCAATACGTTGTATAAAGGCTTTTACACGACTGGTGTCGCGGTAGAGGTGGGTATTGATAGACCCCCTGGATAGCTCAAGTCGCTAGAGCGCCAAACTTGTGTTGAGGCGGTTGTTGGTTCGAGTCCCAGTTCAGGCGGACATTTTTCCCGTTTCACTTTAATGGTGTCAGAAGTGTATGACGGCCCATGCAACGGGAGTCATTCATTCTTCGTGAGAGCTTGACATGCTCTTAAAAGTGAAAGGCCAGGAATGTAGCAGCTGTAGAGGTGGGTATCGATAGATCCCCCGGATAGTCCCAGCTTGGGCGGACATTTTCCCCATGCTGTTTTACTTTTATGGTTTTATACCGCCTCGATAGCTCATTGGTAGAGCGTCCGCTTTCGAGGCGGGAGATTGTGGGTTCGATTCCCGGCCGGGTCATGAATACCAAAGACCATTATAAAAATGGTACTAGTAGCTCCCTTGCCTGACGCTCGGCATTGAAAGGGTAGTACTAGGAAGGTGAATGTAATGCCCAGGTAAGTATGCTTGTTAATGGATACCTTGTTTGTCGCAATAAAAGCTCTACAGAGCTTATGTTGATTGTTTACCATATGCGACGTTAAATAAAGCTTGCCTTTGCCTTTTTTAGGTATAAAATGTAAATGTGACATGCTGCTACTATTTAACATACTCCATACCTTGTCAATTGTCTCAAATATGGAGGATAAGCCTAAATTGATGAACTATAGGTTTTATATACACTTAAACTGAGATGATAAACTAACTGAAATAAGATTTAAACAGTGCTAATTTGACATTTCAATTATTTTAATTTCTAAAGCTCAATCCCATCCTCTTAATCACCTGTGAGTAAAGGATAATATGAAGAAAAATGTTAAAACACAATAATGAGCGTTGGTGGATAAAAATACTTTATGAATCATTTTTAATGTTGGTGTAATTCGGGCAAGAAAAGTCCCAACTGGAACTCATGCCCTCTGCCTCTGGTACAGGGTAAACATTTGTACGGTTTCAACCGTCTTTTAATTTCAAATTACGAAAACATCATTTTCTTTGGGTAGTATAATGTTGACTTTTCAACAAACAGTTATAAAACACTCACCTTACTGACGCAGAGAGTCAAAATAATTATTTTTTGTTGTTTTACTCTCTTTGGTAGTTTATTGACATATTGGTTCTCTTCCCTTGTGAAGAGTTCCGGGTACCAGTCGTTTCAGATCATTCTTACCTCCATTTTTAAAGACTCTTCAAAAATACAACGGGGTCAAACGGTCCCAAGTCAAAACGACGTTGGGTCAAAACGGCCCACTCTACAGGATTTTTTATCTTTGATTTTTTAGTGAAGTAATACATCTGAATCTGAATAAAGTACGTCGTAGAATCCTATAACGGCTTTTACACGACGGTTATACATTAGTTACAGCTAATTGGAAACACTTTCTATGGTGAACGTTTCCAAAGATAGTTTTGCACTTTGAAATAGATCTATGAACAGTTATTTTCTTTGAATTAATGAAAATAGCAATCACATCTTATTAATTATATCTGTATTATACAGGCATCAATTAAAGATATTCTTGACGACCACATAATCACATTAAATTATGAAGCCACACAATAGTTGTTAATTATTATTTATCACCTAACTTGCGGTCTGGGAGTTGAATAAAATCATTCTTCTTTTACTTCTTCTTCTCCTTTTTCTTCTTGTAATTTCCTCCGATATGTGCGGAGCATCAACGAATTTCTTGGTAGTCACATTTTAAAGTTTGTGTCACTGTTATATAAATATCCAGAGACTTTAAAAGCTTTTAAAGTCTCTGAAATATCGTAATCCACTAGTGAAATATCGTTTTTGGGCTCCGACCAAAACTTTTCGCCAACAAGTGCTACATTTAGCGGGGCACTAAATGACGTCATTTGCGATGACGTTACCGTAATTTGCCGGAAACTTTATATTGCGAAAAAGACTACAAACTTCGGTTTCGATTAATTTAATAGGTGTTTAAAATGATTATGTGATAAATAGAATCTCACATATGTGCTCATCATTTATCATATTTAATAAACTCGTTGACTAAAATTGATATGACGCTCGCCAAGGCTCGCGCCATATTATTTTAGTCAACTCTTTTATTAAAAATGATAAATAATGAGCACTCATGTAATATCCTCTATTCAATTCATCCAAATATATATCTCTTTTGTCAATAGATTAGGCAAAATAAAAAAGTACATGTGTTTCCTATTACATGCCCAGAAAAATTAGTGACGGACGGTCGGATTTTTTTTAAACACATTAATAATACATTTTACATCCTGATAGCAGACGGGAACTGGTCATTTCGTACCCTCGCCTTTTCGTACCCTATTTTTTTGGTCATTTCGTACCCATTTTTTTGGTCATTTCGTACCCTTTCAAATTCGTTGGTCATTTCGTACCCATATTTTTGGTCATTTCGTACCCGCGATTTTTTTTTTCTTAATTAGAGATACATTTCATCATTTTTACGCAAAATTTATTAAGATATATCATGTTAGATCGGGTAGTAAGTATGACTGCTCAGAAATTAAAAAAAAATATCTTATTCTGCTGGTTTCATAACTTGAACAGTTATCAAATCCAGTAGTAACTTCGATTCCATATGTTTAGTCATTTCTTACCCTGCCAATAAAAAGTTAAATACTTACTTTTACCAAATGTGAAACGTATTTAATGAATTGAACATGTACATTACAGTAAAACCTCTCTCTTAAAACCACAAAAATACGATGGCTAATTGGTTTCTTTGAAAGACAGGTAACAGTTTAAAGCAGTTTGACAGTAAAACAGAAAGCTCATACAGGATTTTTCTGTGCAGTCATCTGTCTCAAACACCTAAAATTTTGGTTAACATCTGTTTATTCGTGAGAATTACTTTTTATTTAGGCTTTATTATAAATTATAAAAAAAATCAAATGAATTTGCGTATTCCCAATGAGCTCCCTATTGATATGTATGTTTTCGATTTGTATAAATGTTAACTCTTTGCATGCTAGCGGCGGATATATCTACCACAGTGATTGCCCTTTCAAACATTTTGGATCCAGATGAGACGTCGCGTAACGCGGCGTCTCATCAATTTAAAAAGAAATTTTGAAAAGTTCTAATTTTAGAACAAAAGCAGACGACAATTGTTGCAGACGAAAAAATTACCCAGCATGCAAAGAGTTAATGCTGCTGTCCATGGTAGTGGACGTTATACAGATAGTTTAGGCTGAGCAGGATGCCAATTTCGTATGTTGTACCGACATACAAAATTTACAGAGCCAATTTTATTGATGTCGGGGTACTTAATGTTCTGTTCTGTTCTAATAGTCTAGCACTATACATTTACAGGTAGATAATAGATATGAAATTATGAAAAGGAGACTGCAATCCTATATTATTTGAAGAGTTTGAATAAATTCAACGAAAAGCAGAGGGGAAATAATGATGTAAAAATTATACAAAACACATGTGATTCAGATTCCCAATTGTATTAAAGTCCCATTGTGTTTTCAGACCTTTTTTTAATGTGCGAAATACAATAACGGTTAATAATAATGCTTGAACATTCTAATGGGCCAAACTGATCTATGAAATGTTGAAGACAGACCTAAATCACCAAAAAAGCGATTTAAAACCATAACAAACCGAAAGTAGATCGTCTGACTTAAATATTACCACACGGATTAGTGGCACGTGGAACAGCTGGGTTCAATATCACCGGGTGCGAACGATTGCTATAAAATGAGTCACATTTCGTCACAACGGTGTTTCAGCCCTTTTTGCTCTCTAACACAAAGAGTTTTTATCGGATCTTCACCAAACTTGCATTAAATGTTCTTTTATATAAAATCTAGGTACAGTTAAATTTCTACTTAAATCGAATAAGGCATGTAAGACGTTTTGCCCTTTATGTATTAAAAGTTGACTGTTTCAGCATTTTTTGCTCTCTAAAACAAGCATTTTTTAGTTGATCTTCACCAAACTTACTGAAATTGTTTATTATTATAAAATCTTGGTCGAGTTTGATTACTACCAAAATCGCATGTGGCATGTTTGCGTTTTTGCCATTTTTGTATTAAAAATGAGTGATTCAGCAATTATTGCTCTCTTTCACAAATACATTTATTGGATCTTCACAAAACTTGCTGAAAATGTTCATTAGTATAAAATCTAGGTTTAGTTTGATAACTACTAAAATCGTATGAGGCATATCTAAGTTTTTTTTGCCCTTTATGTATTAAAATGACTGTTTTCAGCCAGTTTTTATCTCTAACACAAATTCTTTTTATTGAATTTTCACCAAACTTGCTGAAAATTTTCATTGATATTAAATCATAGTTAAATTTGAATACTAGTAAAATCGCATAAGGAATGTCGGAGTAATTGCTCTTGAATTATTAGAAATGACTGTTTCAGCCTTTTTTGCTCTCTAACACAAAGAGTTTTCATCGGATCTTCTACAAACTTGCTGAAATTCTTTATTTATATCAAATCTAGGTCCAGTTTGATTATTACTAAAATCCCATAATTATTGTCTGAGTTATTGCCCTTAATGTATTAAAAAGGACTGTTTCACCATTTTTTGCTCTCTAACATAAATGCTTTTTATTGATTTTCACCCAATTTGCTGAAAATGTTTATTAATATAAAATCAAGGTTAAGTTTGAATATTACTAAAATCGCATAATATATATCTGAGTTATTGTCCTTTAATTATTAAAATATGACTGTTTCAGGGTTTTTTTGCACTCTAACACATACAGTTTTTATCGGATATTCACCAAACTTGCTGAACATGTTTATAAATATAAAATATATCTCCAGTTCGAATAGTACTTATATCGCATAAGGCATGTCTGAGTTTTTTGCCCTTTAGTTATTAAAAATTAATGTTTCAGCATTTTTTGCTCTCTATCACAAACATTTCTTTTCGGATCTTAACAAAACCTTGCTGAAATTCTTTATTTATACAAAATCTAGGTTCAGTTTGATTATTACTTAAATCACATAAGGCATGTCTGAGTTATTGTCCTTTATGTATTTAGAAATACCTGTTTCACCATTTTTTGCTCTCTAACACAAATAACTTTTTTGTGATTTTCACCAAACTTGTTGAAAATGTTTATTAATATAAAATCAAGTTCATAATCTTAACTACCAAAATCGCACAAGGCATGTTGAAGTTATTGCCCTTGAATGATTATAGATTGCATACTGCAGGCTTGCCAGCTTTCTGACTCAAACGGTTTTAATTGGATCTTCACCAAATTTGCTGAAAATAATATTGGATAAAAACTTAGTCCAGTTCTATGAATACCCAAATCGCCGAAGGCATGTTGGAGTTACGGTTCTTCAATTATTAAAAATTTGCTATTTCATCCTTATTTTAGCCCTGTCAACTCTGTAACAGGAACTGTTTTTATTCTATTTAAACCAACTATTTGGTCAATAGTTGCATGTGCTTCATCTTGGCCGTGTTGGTAATAAGTAAAGTAATAAATGACTACTCCATACCTCCTTTACCTCTTGAAGGATTTTCAGTCAGCTGTATTCGATTTTTGTCTTGATCTATATTTAAAACAAATACACAATACCAGCAAGTTTGGTGAAGATCCAATAAAAAGTGTTTGTGTTAGAGAGCAGAAAAGGCTGAAACAGTCATTTTTTTTAATTATTCAAGGGCAATAACTCAGAATGCCTCATGCGACTTTAATAGTTATCAAAATTGAGCTAGATTCTATACTAATAAACATTTATAGCAAGTTTGGTGAAGATCCAAAAATAGGTGGTTGAGTTAGAGAGAAGACAAGGCTGAAACAGTCATTTTCAGCAAGATCCCCCGTATTGGATTGTACACGCTTACCACCGTGATTAATTATTTACACGTGGGGACCTTATCTCATAGTTTAATCCTGTGCCTACTGGTCGCAACTGTTTGACTCTAAAACAGACACCGCGTAACGCGGCGTCTCATCTGGATCCAAACTGTTTGACACTCGTCTTAAGGTTTGTTTAATCAAAAATATGCATAAATCTAAACTGAACAAATATTGCACACGACAATGTCAAAGCAGACGTCTTAGCAGCAGAATAAGGGTTAAATTCTTCATTTCATCCGGCTCCAGATAAGAGGAATAAACTGAACAATCCAACATGTTCTCACTCATTTCAGCACCGAATGCTACGGTGTTACTACTGATTAAACCGTCTCTTCGAGACGATTCTAATGAGTATGACACCATTGTGTTTAAAAGCAGAAATAAAGAGTTTAGTAATCGAAATATTTCCGTTATCTGGAGCCCTGTATTTACAGAGTTGTCCTTCTTTCCATTCACAAGGAGGCTCTTTAAATTGTGCTAGCACAAAAAAATTATAAAAATAATTCAAAAGCGAATTTCTTAGATAAAGCCGCTTTTTATGAAAGAATCACGTCCCATGTAGTTCTAATGGGATCCCAAACAACCGTTTTATGCAGGTTTCCCAAAAACACAATGCGGCTTTAATTGAACGGGATAAAATTAAGATATATGTATAAACTATTTGCAAACAGCGTAGACCTAGTTCAGGTAACTCCTTTTGGAGATCAGGGCCAGGGTTAGTTAGATTCTACGCGACTTGTCATTAGGATCTAATCTCTTTGGGACGCACAATGTGAATGTATCAACTGATCCCTACTGTGTTAAATGATTCTTAATAAAACACACGCTTTAATGCTGATATTATCACCCGACACAATGCTGTGTTAAAATATAGTCCTTTAAAGCATTTATGTTCTTCTGTTGATATAACGGCACGTGCCGATTAAAGCAGCGATTATTGACATTGGAAGATAACGTTATTTTGATAATGAGTATGCTTATATATAACTTTAGTCAGTTTATATATTATAAAATGTTAAGAAATAAATAAGTATTGATCCTTGTGGTAGCGTGGCATCTGATCAGGTATAAAACTGTGAGATTATAACTATATTCAATACAGGCTGGAAACAGATTAATAATGATTAATTTTATTTCTCAAAGTCTATTTATATGTTTGTTGACATCAGAAAAACGTTTGGATCCTGATCAGACACCGCGTTACGTGCCTGATAAGGATCAAAGCTGTTAAATAACTAGTGTACCTCGGACAATGCAGAGAAGAGATTAACCTTTATAACCACAAATAACAGCAGATTAACTAACACTTTTATGCAATCAAACAATTACGGTAGTCGCCTGTCATTCACGTGCGTCACACTTTTGCGGCACACTTTGTACATATCTTATTTTACCGTGTTTATGTGCCACGCGTTTGATAAGGTAAAAACTCACAGTGTACCTGTGAAGAGTACATTTGTCAAGTTTACTGTTATAATTCATATTGTTTAAAGTTATTATTCGCAAATAGTTATGATCCAAATCAGAAGTAACCGAATAACGCGATGTTTTTTTGGTCATTTCGTACCCACATTTTTGGTCATTTCGTACCCTTTCAAATTCACTAGTCATTTCGTACCCATATTTTTGGTTATTTCGTACCCTCGAAAAAAAATCTTTTTATTACATATATTTCATAATTTTTACGCAAAATTTAATAAGATATAATTATGTTAGATCGGGTAATTTGTCTGCTCAGAAATGAAAAAAAAAATCTTATTCTGCTGGTTTCATAATTATTTGAACAGTTATCAAATCCAGTAGTAACTTCGAATCCATATGTACATTTAATACAAGCTATAGTGAAGACACGTACGTTAACTTAAGTGATGTAGTTAGCAACAACAATCCTGTTTAAAATACAGTGCTCCATCTCTAAAACAGCCATACGAAGCTCCTGTTCTTTGGTATCAAGACTTATATACATTTGAAAGATTATTAGGATTATTGAACAATCGTAACATCTTAGACGAGTCGTTTGTTAACCAGCTCTGTTATAGTAGTGTCATAAGGTTTGAGGTACCAGCACGGAATGTTGCAGAGTGTGCCAGTTTGTGCACAATGACTGAGGACTGCAATAGCGTGATTGTAGTACGGAACATAACCAATGCATGATTTGGTCTTACGATCTACAGTGCATGTCTAGGACATGCTTCTTCCCTTCAAGGTGCACAATTCTACGGACAAGAGGAACTAGGGGATACACCCAACAGGAGACACAAATTGTGGGCGTTGTTTGGAGTGAGTCGTTATCGGAGGGAAATTTGCAAACAGATTGATTCGAGATCAGACGCCGCGTAACGCGGCGTCTAATCTTGAATCAAGCTGTTTGTCACTCATTATTAAGTTTTTTATGTCAAAATGTCCATTACGTAACTTTGAGAAAAACAGCAGATGACAATTTTAAGCAGACGACAATTTTAAGCAGACGACATTGCATCCAGACAATGGTGTGTGTCAGTCATGAACCAAAACGTAATTCGACAAGCTATATAGCGAACAATGATTCTAACCAACAAAGACTAAACATGTCCTTTATCTGCGTTATTTACCCACAAGTCAATACAATTGGACTTCTTTAAAAAAAAAATAAAGAAAAAAGGAAAAAAAACTTTTGATTCGAATGAGACTCGAACCTATGACCTTTTGATTGTTAGTCAACCACACTACCGACTGAGCTATCAGCACTTAGGTAGAATAGTGGTACATGTATGAGCTGGGTGCTGGGATCCTAACACCTTTTATTCATATGCTAATCTAGGACCAGTGGCGATACGGAGTACAAAACGACTGATGTACGTTTTATAATTTTCATTAAAATTAATTCAGATAGCACAGCTAGTATAAGATTGAATGAAGAATTAATTATTATGATATATTTCCACGTAACCATGTGAATTTAAAAGCTTTTTGTATTACTTTCAGAATTTATTTTAACTTGCTGAATGTTAGAAATGTTTTATTTAAGATGTCATAAATTTCCCTTCTGCCAATTTCATTGAAAAGTGCAATACTTGCGTTCTTTGAATATATTCCCGTAAGGGTAATCACTGACGCCTTTGGTGTCATTTGTATTTGTATGGTCTTGCACCGACGGGGTGAATTAGACTGTGCGTTTGCTGCTCTTTTACAAGAGCAGCAATCGAGTGCCTGACTATGTCTGTAAGTCACTCGGCTTCTTTGAGTGCTTGGCTATGTCTGTAAGTCACTCGGCTTCTTTGAGTGCTTGGTTATACCTGTAAGTCACTCATTTTTGCTTTGCACCATTCCTTTAAGGGGATAGTGCATCAATGGATAGAAGTCCGACATATGGTCGTCGGATTCTTCCACTTCCAACTAGTACATTCCCAAAATGGTCTGCTTTATTTCTGCGTTCGATTCTCAAAGCTTGCTTAAATCAAACATACATACTTCTTTTAAAGCTTTAGTTTTGAAATACATGTATGTTTGTTCTGAGTAATAATAAAACGTCTCTAATACGACCACTTAACTATGTTAATTATTAGGGTTTTACAATAGTTTGATTGCTTAAAGCAAGGTGACAGTAAAACGAGGAGCTTTCTTAAACTGTCACATGTCTTTAAACACTCAATTAGCTTCTTTTAGTGGTCGTAATAGAGAGGTTTTACTATTTATAGCAATAGAGTTGTGTTCGACTGATTACAGTGGAACCTTTGAATCCCGAACACCTATATTATACTTCAAATAAACATTAACTGGCGAGATGCTTTCCGTTGGCGCAGAAATTGAGTGTAACCTGTCACGAATTCGCCTATAACATCCAGATGCCCGTTGCGTGTTATTCCCCCTCCCCACCCCACCACCTTTCACGAAAACGTAACACAAACGCATAGTATTAGTGTTTTCTTCTGACCTGTCGGAGTTATTTTTAGATTGGAACATTCTAAAACTTTAAAAGGGATGAGTTTTCTCTACATCCAGTTAGAGATACGGATAGCTGTAATTTTTGTGCGTAATGTCACGGAGTAATTAGAGCTCTAATTACTCCGTGGCAATATACAGTAGAGGATACATTATTCTTTTCCGTTTAAACGCAATGCACTAAACTGGGGAAAATTACTTTTAGAAAGGTTAACTATGGTTTTAATCTGAGTAGCAAACAGGGGTGCCTGGTTTAAATTTTCATTTTCGTTTTGCTTGATATTGAAATTCCTATAATGCGGCGTCTGATCAGAGTCTACACTGTTTGCCTATTTCCCTTTTGTAGGATGGAGTAAATACAAGAATGAGGAGAAGGCGTTATTCTTTCCAAATAAACGCGTTAAAGCTATTATTTCCACCGGAAACAATTCATATCTTGCAGTCAACAATGAGTGGTCGTTAAGTACTTTGTTGTTGATTAAAACAAAATTACTTTTGGAAAAACAGAGTAATTTAATTGGTAATTTAATTGCATTTTATCCAACTAATTGGTAATTTAATTAATTACTTTGCTAAGTAATTGACCCACATTAAATTACTCTGTTTTTCCCAAAGTAATGATTAAATTAAATTACTTTACCCCTCAATTAAATTAAATTAACAATTACTTTTCACCGTTACACTACATGATACAAGTTTATTAGTTCTTTGCAAACAATATAGACCCAGATCGGAGGATTTTGAAGGTGCCCTCTGATAAGAGTCTGCTCTATGTACTATTTTGCACAATCCTATGCATTGGAAAATGTCACTGCCAATCACAACTATGTAGAATTATTAAACCAGTGTGGAAACAGATCAGACTTATTTTGAAGCTGATCAGCTGATTATGCCGGGCTAAGGTTTGTTATGAAATTGTCAAAATTTAAGTGTTTAGTTTTCAAAGCAGATGACACATCATGACAGGGCCACACACAAGGGGGTATAAAATAAATATTTCCAACATTTTCCATTTATGTTTAAACCAAACCTGAGACTATGCATTAGAATCATCTCAATGAAACAATTCCAATGGAAATTCCTATGCACCATAGGGTTTTGAGCAGGCATAAAGATTTTAAGTCTTCAAAACATTCCCCTAATCTGGATCCCTGACACTATCAGCAGATGACAACATTAACACTTAATGAATCACTTGGATTGACCAGTGCCCAATGTGTGAAAAATAGCTTTGTGTATTATAAGAATGCTAATGTCACCTTTCTTAAACAGGCGATGAATGACCTTTAACCCAATGCACCTTAAGTGAATGTTGACAGCAAAGTTGTTGTCTTTGTCTTTAAGAAAACACTTGTATTTCTGTCTAATACTTTCTCAAATATATAAAATGAAGTTTAAACTGTTGGGATCTTTGTGTGACTTGATCTGTATTCAAACTAACTTTTCAAGTGAAATGAATTCATAGTATATTTCCAAAGTCTATTTGGTCAATGAGCAACTCCAGTAAGGGTTAAGCAATTCGATTTTGCAAATTGAGAATTGAGAATAATTAAGAGCTAGCTAAACATAGTGGGTATTGCCTCATGGTGCATGTATTGTTGCAGCTAATAAGGATTTATGTCCATCCATGATGAAGCTACATTATCAACATGCATGTATTTTAACACCTTTTTAACAAATCATGTTTTATTGACCTGAGAATTAAAACTGTTTAAGCATTAGCACATTTGTATCATGTATACTTGTAGGTTATTGACAGGTTATTGACAAAATAGAGAGGATCCAAATAAGCTTTTAATCTAACCCTTTTCATTATTATATGTGTTTCAATCATGTCAGTTTGTAAATATTATGGAATTAAATGTTTTAACTAAGATGAGGTCTATCTTAAACACTAAAATGAACATGCTTAGAAAATGTATAAAAAAGGCTTATCTTGTTTTCAATATGAGTTCAGAATGTTATTGTTCCAACTCATGTACATATTGTGCAGGGTTAATTGAAAAGTAATTGAAATTCAATTAACAATTACCCACTTTTTTCAAAAGTAATGATTAAATTACAATTAAATATTGCTCAATTAACAATTATCTCCAATTACTTCACTTTTGTTAATTAATTAATTAAATTATCAATTTCAATTACCCCATGTCTGCCTGATAGAGTATTTTATATAATAACATTAATATACGTAAATATACATAAATATATAAATGTGTTTTATTGTGCAGAGCCCTAGTTTATGCATAAAGAACCCTTATAAATAATCAAATATCCATTCAAATTGTTGACTTTTTGGTAGGCACCATTACCAAAAGTTACCACAAAAATATAAACTGCAATGATTGTTACTTCCAAATATTGTTACTTCCTAATTACTCATGATTTGATTGTTGATCAATATTGGTATACCAAGACGACACAGTAGTGACTTCTATATGATAGATGGAATTAATAATGTTTTGACATCTGTTGTATGCATATTAAATGTGTCAATGAAATGTGTTGTCTGCATGTTGAATGTGTCAATTAACTAGCAGATCATATATACAAGGAAGGTACTTTGACAGATTTAAAGCAAATTTCGCTTAGATATTTGCTAAATCTTATTTAAAAATCAATTTTTAAAACACTTAAACATATGTAAATTAGCTTTTCAAACAATTAAGTAAAGAATAGCTTTTATGACACGCTTCTCAAAAAACGAACGTCACATACGTCGCAATAATGACCGACATTCGCCGATACATTTTTCGAAAAATGAAGAAAAAAAGTTTAGGGTCGGAGAGAAAAACTAGGAATGGTCGGATTACCGAAACACAGATATTTTTTATTTGGCCTTAAGGGAATAAGCTCGATTATCGATTATCACCTGATATTTACACTGGAATGTTTAACATGTAAGCATCTTTTTAATCAATTTCATCTTAGTGAGTTTTTAAAAAAGACTATTACAAATAAGTGTAGTGCCAGATCGGACGACCCCAACAGCCGTCTAATCTGGACGTACACTGTTTAGTACCGCTAGTATTGTCCAGGACCGTACATTAGTCATAAACTCGTTAAAATCTTAACTGACTTGAAATGAGATTAACAATTAATATGTAAATCAGGGATAAAATGTATATATTATACTACCGTACTTCAGTATACAGTTGCACAGTGAGTCTAACAGCTCAATCGCTACATATGCTCTCAGCTATATTTTGTGGGGAATGGCAATTAGTGCAGATGGTTTCCGTTGAAGTAACTTTGAACGCACTCAGACTCAACACAAACAAATAAGCTCTAGGCATGTGTTGTATGACAGCGTTTACAAAATAAACAAAGAGGTGCAAAATTGATCAAATTTAGAAAATACATGTAATTCGTCTTTTAAGTAAAGTAAATCACTTCATTACGACAGGAATGTATATAATGTACGTTCCTGATTACGACCACTCCAAAAAGGAGAACTGATTGTATGGGGATACTAAAATACAGGTGACAGCTCAAAGCAAAGTGACAGTAAAACAGAAAGTTCCCAATGGAGCCCTCTGTATTACTTTTACCTTGCTTTAAACAGTCGCCTGTCGTAAACCCTTAATAGTTAATACAATTATGTGACCCTAATAGAGAGTTTTACTATATATCATTAATGTTTGAGTGTTTAATACAGCTATCTGCATATCTACAGACATCATCTGCTTGGAGGTCACCTGTATTTTGAATGTTTCGGCCCTTTATTCCCAGTATATTCTCGAGGTGATGGGTCTTGGGTCCAAGTATATAAAGCCACTGGTTTGAGTCTGCTATCGTTCTTAATCATTTAATTGGTCAGATTTGAGCATAGGCTCAAATCTGACCAATCAAATGCTTGAGAACTACTCTAGACTCAACTCAAAATCTTTATAACCTTAGACACATTCCTTCTCCTTTCTTCTCACAGCTAAAGTCTGCTGGATGCTTTCTCTGCTGTCCGACAAAACTTCTATACTATCCCTGTTCTGTATCTCTCTATGAGGATCAGCATGCGGCAAAGTGAAGCGCCTTTTAGCGTATTCAGTTTATTTCTCCGCTGAAGAAAACAATTCCAATTTATACAGTCATGAATATGTATCATAAGGAATATTTTCTTTATTCTAGCAGGTAGTAGCTTAAAGCAGGCTGAAAGTAAAGCAGAATGCGCCTTAGGGCGCATTCTGCTTTACTTTCAACCAGCTTTAAGTAGTCACCTATTTTCAAAATTAAAAATAGGCTATGGGGTTAAGGGTAAAACCTATGTCTGACCAGTGCTAAGATTAATGGGGAAAAATTAAGTTCCAAGTTCTCGTTTCTGACAAAACTCATGTAGCACGACATAACTGGCTTTTTACCTTTCAAGTGTTCCTTCCCATCATTGTCCAAGCGACAGTAAGCTCGATCATGATATATTTCTTTTCTGGGTATGACCACCAGGTAATGTCTGGTCTCAGTTTGGTATGTAACTGTCTGGAAAAACTAGCTTCTTTTCCATTTCTACCGCCATGTCTAATTTGTTTTCGGCAATGCTTACTTCTTTCAGCCTAAACTTTGGGACATGTCTAGTTTGTTTTCGGCAATCTTTACTTCTTTCAGCCTATACTTTGGGACAAGTCTACTTTGTTGTCGGGAATGCTTGCTTCTTGCTGCCTATACTTTTGGACATGTCTAATTTGCTGTCGGCAATGCTTACTTCTTTCAGCCTATACTTTGGGACAAGTCTAATTTGATGTCGGCAATGCCTTCTTCTTGCTGCCTATACTTCGGACCATGTCTAATTTGTTTTCGGAAATGCTTACTTCTTGCTGCCTATACTTTGAGAAATGTCTCATTAGTTTTCAGGAATGCTTACATCTTGCTGCCTATACTTTGGGACATGTCTAATTTGTTGTCGACAATACTTACTTCTTGCTGCCTATACTTTGAGAAATGTCTCATTAGTTTTCAGGAATGCTTACATCTTGCTGCCTATACTTTGGGACATGTCTAATTTGTTGTCGGCAATTCTTACTTCTTGCTGCCTATACTTTTGGACATGTCTAATTTGTTTTCGGAAATGCTTACTTCTTGCTGCCTATACTTTAGGACATGTCTTATTTGTTGTCGGAAATTCTTACTTCTTGCTGCCTATACTTTAGGACATGTCTAATTTGTTATCGGCAATTCTTACTTCTTGCTGCCTATACTTTAGGACATGTCTAATTTGTTGTCGGCAATTCTTACTTCTTGCTGCCTATACTTTGGGACATGTCTAATTTGTTGTCGGCAATTCTTACTTCATGCTGCCTATACTTTGGTTCATGTCTAATTTGTTGTCAGGAATGCTTACTTCTTGCTGCCTATACTTTGGGACATGTCTCATTTGTTGACGATAATGTTTACTTCTTGCTGCCCTAACTTTGGACCACGTCTTATTTGTTTTTGGAAATGTTTACTTCTTGCTGCCTATATATACTTTGGTTTTTGTCTACTTTGTTTTCGGGAATGCTTACTTCTTGCTGCCTATACTTTGGGACATGTCTTATGTGTTGTCGGGAATGCTTACATCTTGTTGTCATTTCTTTTGACCATGTCTTATGTGTTGTCGGGAATGCTTACTTCTTGCTGTCATTTCTTTTGACCATGTCTTATGTGTTGTCGGGAATGCTTACATCTTGTTGTCATTTCTTTTGGCCATGTCTTATGTGTTGTCGGGAATGCTTACTTCTTGCTGTCATTTCTTTTGACCATGTCTTATGTGTTGTCGGGAATGCTTACTACTTGCTGCCTATATTTAGGGTCATGTCTCATTTGTTGTCGGGAATGCTTACTTCTTGTTGTCATATTTTGGACCATGTCTTATGCGTTGTCGGGAATGCTTACTTCTTGCTGCCTATTTTATGAGCCATATCTCATTTGTTGTCGGTAATACTTACTTCATTCTGTCTATACTTTGGGACATGTCTTATGTGTTATCGGGAATGACTACTTCTTGCTGTCTTTACTTTAGATCATGTCCAATTTGTTGTCGGGAATGCATATTTCTTGCTACCTTTACTTTGGCCATGTCTACTTTGTTGTCGGGAATGCTTACGTCTTATTGTCCATACTTATGGACATGTCTAATTTGTTGTCGTGTACGCTTACTTTTTGTTGCTTATACGCTATTGGTCCAATATCGCCATCTCTAACTACTGGAATTGCAGATTGCATTACTGTCTGTATCGGACTGTTGTCGGGAATGCTAAGCCACGTTTTAACTTTGAAATATGGGTATGTTAGAACTAACGCGAGTTCGAAGTATCGAGTTTCGACTGTACATGGAACGACGATAGCTTATGTATAGGGCAATGCAAGTAACATTTAAAGTCGCTCGTTCTAGCGGGAAAGCAGTGTCTGATTAATTTTGGGTCCATGCTTATAAAGCGTTTGAGTTGAGTCTGAAGTAATTCTCAAGCATTTGATTGGTCAGATTTGAGCCAAGGCTAAAATCTGACCAATCAAATGCTTGAGAATAAAGTCAGACTCAACTCAAACGCTTTATAAGCATGGACCCAGTCATAACAATTGTAGAACAACGAGAGTTAGTAACGGCTTATGTACACATAATCATGAATTGGAAAAACATTGCCTAATTTGGTCAAAAGGGCATAGGAATCATAGAAAACTGAACGCACGTGAATAGTAGTTATATAATATAATTTGATTTGATCTTTAATAGTACAAATCATATATCTTAAAATAAAGCTATATAATATATCTAAACTATATTTATTCAATATTATGTATATTTGGAATTAGTTATTTTTATCACATAAACTATTGCATATGTAAGATTAATCCCTTTACTGTCGCAACTCGAGTACATTATTTATATGCAAACAGTTTAGATCCTGATCAGGCGCTACGTAACTCGGCGTCTGATCAGATTCCAAACTGTTTGCCACTCATTTCAATATTTCTTTAGTTAAAATACCTAATATAAGACTTAAAGTTGAGACAATCTGATGACGTCATGACAGTGAAGGGGTTAATCCGTTCACTGCCTTGCCCCGAGCAAACACTTTGTATCTTATTTAGAGTGGTTTTTTATTATAATATATTGCAAACTGACAAACAGTGAAGTCCCTGATTAGAGGGCTCCTGCAGGAGCCCTCTAATCAGGGACTTCACCTTTTGAGTGAGACAAATGCACCTTTCACAGGTACACTTTTGGTAAAGGACGCACATATGCGTCACTAGGGCTCAATGAGTTAAACGGAAAAGAATAACGTATTTTCCACTGGTTTGTGTAATTAGACTACAAATTCATTTTAATGTAACCAAGGATGTAGTGAATGATCATGTTCAATACATCATACGTAGTTACATGTACATGTAAATGATTAAGAAAACAAAATTACATTCTTTGAAAAATAGTCATTTAACACATAATATAAGTTTTAGCACTTACATTGACTTGAAAATGCCATTTATTTCACAGTTACTACGGAGGAACATCCGGAACATCAAACTGTTTGTACCCTGTTGAGATGTGAAGTAACTCGGCATCTCATCCTGATCCAAACTGTTTGCAAAAGTCACCAATTAATGCCCTTAGCACGAGAAAGATCAACATAGCAATACAAACAGAATTCAATAAGGCACATACTCATGAAAAAGATTAACCCACGTTTGCCAACACTGCCCAGCGTCCTAGTTATAGGCAAACAGTGTGGACTCTGATCAGACGCCGCATTATGCGGCGTCTGATCAGAGTCCACACTGTTTGCTGATGGGAATTTCAAATATAAAACAAAAAGAAAATGAAAATTTAGACCAGACACCCCTTAAATAAAAAGAATGAACTAATCCAAAATATACGTATGGAGCAATCCACTGGGCGTAAATGGGTTAATACAACACGAAAGGAACACGATTCAACAAGGCACATACTCGTAGATCCATTGCACAACGTATACAGACTTCTAGCACCATACATCTACTATCAGTTTTATAATCCGCTCTGAGTGAACGGATATTTGCAAAGTTTGGATATTCAGGTTGGAAAAAAACAACCTTTTGAGATCTTGCATACAACAATATTGAAGCAGACGACAATATGACAGTGAAAGGGGTAAAGACCTCACAACAATTTGGACAATGAAAGGGTTAATGCAGGGTTAAACTTAGTCTGGTACCCGCCTTCTTCACAAAGTAACTCTCTGAATTTAAAGGGACATAACCAGGCTAGGTTAAACTTTCATGTTTAGGGCGTTAGCTGAGCTACAAGAAGTAATATGCCTGTTATCAACTTATAATACTCTTGAGCAATAAGGGAGACAACAATGAGACCTTGCGCAGATATAAAGCGTTATTCTTTCCCGTTTAAACTAAACTTGACGCATTTAAGTCTAGCGTCTACCAAAGATGATATTGGCAAACAGTGTAGACCCTGACCGGACGTCTAGAAATACAGTGTCTCATCAGGGTCTGCACTGTTTGCTTTTTCAAATGTATGAAATGTTCTTCTGTATGGAGAAAAATCTCTGCAGTGTCTTTAGATTACTCGGCCCTGTAAAATATACAACTATATGTGTCTTTGGATGCTCGCGGCGGATATATCTGCCAAAGCGATTGCCTTTGCAAACAGTTTGGATCCAGATGAGACGCCACGTAACGCGGCGTCTCATCAGGATCCAAACTGTTTGACTCTCTGACCATGTTTTGAAAAGAAATTTAGACAATTCTCTTTTTAGAACAATAGCAGACGACAAATGTTGCAGACGAAAAATATTACCCAGCATGCAAAGAGTTAATTGAATCTGGTAGTAAGCAATCGTGGAGAGTTCATAGCAATGCAATATTCAGATATAAATGGGTAAGCGCAAACGCAGTGACCTAAAACGAAAAGAATTATTTTTTTTAAATGCTTGAAAGAATTTTTCAAAAACAATTCCGATTCAAATTTCATATTTCAAATTTCTTTAATACTCTCAGTGTATGATTCTACATGAAAACATCAAACCATTTGGATCCTGGTCAGATCGACGTCTGATCTGGTTCCAAACATTTATCGATGGACTCCCGATCTTGAATATGAACTCGTTCTTCGGAAATAATGACGCTTTACATACAGTAATGCATTTCATTATAACATGCGTTTACAAATTATCATTCTATATAAATCCATAGATCAAGACAAGTGTCAAATGGCGCTATTTCATATTAACCCTTTCATGATCAAATTTATCGTGAGGTTTTGACCCCATTCGCCGCCATATTTTCGTCTGCTTCAATAATGTTGTCTGCAAACCAGAACAACGGATAATAAACGTACGATCAGCCCTAAAGCAACACATGTATATGACTTGCATAAATTCCTAAACACCTTGCTACATTGATACAGTGAAGAAAACGTTATTCTTTCCCAATAAACGCGTTTACGCTAAAACTACTATTTCCATTGCAAACAGTCTGGAGCCAGATCAGACGCCGGGTAAACCGGCGTCTGATCAGGCTCCAAACTGTTTGTCACGCAGTTTAAAACGAGTCTTCAAACTTGTAAAAAAAGTTGTCATTTACCCATTTTAATGCAAGTTGCATTTGCGTTTCGTTTGTGTTTAAACAGTAAAGAACAATGTTTTCTCCACTGTAGTAACATGGACAACAATTAGTATTCCGAATCACGTGTTAACTCAGAGTACTTAACCCTCTTAACTAACAGGGTACCGTTTGTTTAACCCATTACCCCAGAGCCTATTTCAAGTATTAGATATAGATGACCACTTAAAGCAGGTTGAAAGTAAAGCAGAATGTGCTTTACGTTCAGCCTGCTTAAAGCTACCACCAACTAGAATATATAAAATGTTTCTTATTATACATATTCATGATTGCATATATTGGAACTATTTTCTTCAGTGGAGGAATAAATTAAAGGCGTAAAAGGCGTATGTATGGGGCAATGGGTTAAAATTACCCGCTGCTTCTTAACTGAAAATATATCGATATAAGTGTCAAATCTGGACCAGACGTCGTCTTAGGCTTGGACACTGATGAAAAGGCAATGAAAGGATTAAATCAAACTTATCTTATACGTACTTATATCTGTATGAGTTGCTTCAAGTTCGCAATACGCATAGTTGGTTACATATTTAAGGCAGTAGGTCCCTGATGAGATCGGACTAGTGTCGGTCAAAAGCGAGCATTATTCAGTTCGTCCCGTCAGTTGACGAGAATGGTTGATCGCTCTATGTAGAGTATAATAAGTTTTATAGATCTAGCTCATAAATACTCTATCATGTTCATCTAGATAAAAATGACAAACGGTGCAGACCGTGATCAGAGGACTCATTAGGAGTCATGTGATCTGGGTCTTCACTGTTTACACAGGACAAGTGTACACTTAACATAGGCACTTTTTCAGATGCTTAAGATACTTTTGTGCAAATTGCTGCATCACGGTTGGTATTGTTATATTGTTGTTAATTATTTGTTTTGTATGAAAATGCCTTTTGTTTTGTGTGCTTGTATATATGTTGAGGGCCTCATGGAAGATTGGTATTTACCAAATGAGCTCTCTCATTAAATAAAGTCTTTATTATTATTATTATTATTATTATTATACTGATAATGAACTACATAGGCCCGATTAGATCTCGTCAGTGGTGTACTACCCTAAGGAATCACAATTTTCCTGACGTTCAGGTAACACTAATAGTGACGTATGTATATGTTACAGTCAATCTGTGTAATCAGTCATTTCACGAAATGAATGACACTAAAATTTTCAGTCATTTCATGAAATGACTGATTACACAGATTGACTGTAACATATATATACCATTACATGAGAGAAGAATGGAACTTTGATGATTCGCTGACGACTAAGCTCAGCCTTACGGTACACTTGTTTTTTCTGGAAGGCACTTTTGGGCTTCATCAACTGCCGTAACGTAAACACTTTTCCTACGACTAGAGAGATCCGCCATCCTATCTCCCCCACATCGCATTACTGCCATCGCAGGTACTAGTATTGCACACCCGCATGCCATCAATCCACCGCTGACGTAGAAAGACGTCGTGTAACGACCGGTGGCTTCATACAGAACACCTGCAAACAAATTAAGGTTGAAGACCCCTAATGAGATCGGACCAGAATCGGTATTCTACGTGCAGCGTTCGGCCATTTTCGTCAACTGCATGGCTGTCACTTCTCCGGATATTTCCGAAATATTCGAATTTTTAATCCTGGCAGACGGTAGGTTGAAATTAAAGCAGAATGCGCATTCTGCTTTACTTTCAACCTGCTTTAAGTAATCGCGCTTGAAAAATAGATAATTTGGAAATCTATTTGGAAATCAACTTATGGTAGCCATGATACTGTCGACCCGTCGGAACAGGTCGACATTTGACGAGAATTACCGATCGCTGCACGTAGAGTACCGATATTGACCGACATTGGCGCGATCTCATTGGGGGTATTATTTGTCCTGCTAAATTATCGTCTGCTTCAAAAATGATACAAGTGCTAAACAGTTTAGATCCTGATCAGATGCTGATTTACTCGTAGTCTGGGGCCCGTCTTACGCCAGGTCGTACAGCAAATATTGTCGTAGGTCATATTCTAACATTCTCAATTATTAGTTAGATCTATTTCTTCATCTGAAAGACGATTCCAAAGATATGTCACAAGACAGGATTAGATGGAGAAATCAGAAATTAGATGTATTTAAAAGTTTTGACTAACGAGCGTTTTTTTTTATCGTTTCGTAAGATGGGCCCACTCATGCTGATCTGGATTCAAACTGTTAAAGTTGTTAATGTAAGCAAGTTCATAGAATGAAGTCGTTAACACGTGAAAGCAGAAGCAGTTTCTCAATAAATTGTTGAAGTTTTTAATCTATTACTGCATGAAAAAGCCTTAAACCCTTTGATTTATTAAAAAAAAATATAGCCGTAAATTTCAAACATCGAATACATCTCACACCTGTTTATTCATGAATAATTCATACTAGTTCTTCACATGTGTGAAGTTTTCGAAGTGTGAAATTTACGGCTAAACACACGTGTCCCATGCAAACAGTGTAGAGCTTGATCAGAGGGCTCATGCCCTGTCATTTTGCGACATATTGTTAAAATCAACACTCAATAGACAAAAATGGACTAGGCTTAAAGGGAAATTGGAATTGTTCATTAAAAGTGGGTGAATGGAATTGACAGCCTATGGTAGCTGAACATAGGGTTGACAATAAATGAATATCGAGATTATCGACCCGTCTTGATGCGGGTGGTGAAAGTATATAATAATTCAGCCATGTCATTGACCGGCCATTAGTCTTCTACTTTAAAAAAGATGAGTGTTAGTATACAAGGTTCATCCAAAGGCCAAGGTCATTATAAAAGCCACTACGGCTTAACCCCTTATATGCCTTGTCCTTGGTTCAATAGTTACAGTATAACCTCTGTTATCCGACACCCCATGGTTCCACGTTTATAAGTCGGTTAAGAGAGGTTGTCGGTTAACGGAATTATGCCTAAATTCACAAGTTTACATACCCAAAGATTCAGTCCATTTTTCGCTGCGAGGAGAATTTCTCGATGCCAACTGACATATTAAATATGTATGACTGCAGCATACAGCATATATCCTGATCAGATCATTCCAGATTAAACTAAGAGTCACCTGGTCTGGATCTACACTGTTTTCCCCATTATTCTTTTAAACTACAGTAGGCATAAAACATGTATATTGTACAGTCGGAAGTAAACACGCATGTACATATCAAGGGCTCGATATCGGCATATTTCGTATTTACATTTTATGTACAAGTATAGTCCATTGTCGTTATGTCGAACTCGCTGGAAATTAACAAAAACTTCAAAACGCGTGAATGTACTTATTTTCTCTCAATATAATTTTAGCATATATTTTTACGCCTACGACTATTGATATAGACTCGAATTGTGCGGAGGGCGAATTAGTTATATATTTCGTACATTCTCATGTTGACAGTGAGGACGGTTGGCAGACACCTGTGCAATTTAAACACGAAATCATGGTTAGCCATTGTTGGAAAGGATTGATGAATTGGGGTTTCGGCATCTTATTAACCCTCACATTATTCACTCACTGTAAAAACAACACACTTTGTTTTACACGGCCATCCGAGCGATGTGTGTCATTATCACCTTCGCATGCATAGTCGCTGTCAATGATCACAGGTCAGCATATCGTCGGATAACGGGGTGTGAAAAACCTCTAATTTGCTTTCATCGGACCGTCAAGGTATGTCGGATAACGGTTAACAGAGGATCCGATCAAGAGAGAGTTTGGTTACATAAAACAAATAGGGAAACTGCCGGGACCAAACAGCAGGGTCGGATAACAGAGGTTTCCGGCTAAGAGAGGTGTCGATCGACAGAGGTTATACTGTATCTAATAACAGTTTGGATCCTGATCAGACGCCGCGTTAAGCGGTGTCTGATCAGGATTCAAACTGTTTGGTACTCTTGAATATGTTAACTCGGTCAATTGACATAAAATTTAAATTTGAGAAAATAAAAGCAGACGGCAATGTTTAGATTAGATGACGTTATGGCAGTGAAAGGCCTAAGAGGCTATTGGTACTCTCAGTATCCCTAAAAAGCAGAGTCCAATGCCCAGCAATAGTTTTAATTAGGAGAACCTTGGCACTGTAAATAGTACTTTACACTTACACTCATTTATCTAACCCTTTCAATCTCAATGACGCTTAAAAGTGCAGTTGCAAACAGTTTGGATCCTGATCAGACGCCGCGATACGCGGCGTCTCATCAGGACACAACCTGTTTGACACTCGTATCGATATTTATTTAGTCATGCAACCTTAAAACCTTTCCGCCTTGAAACGTTTGACACAGCTCATAACGATGTTTCTTCAGTCATATATCCTAAAGTCTAAATTGGGAAATACCAGGCTATAAGCTGACAACAGATTTAAGTATGCCTACTCCTGTTATTAGTGTATATGTATGGGCACTTTTTGAAAACTGTGTAAACTCAGATTAGAGAGCTCCAGAAAGAGTCATCTGATCAGGATTATACATGTGTATACTGTGTTCTTACACGAGATGTTTGATATATATAAATATGTACTCTTTCTGGTGATACATGCTTATTATTTTAGTTAATGTAATAGTTTAGATGATAGTTGTTCATAGTTTGATATATGAATATTCAGCATGACCCACACGGGTTAAGTAGAAGGTATCCTGGCAGTGATTGGGTTAACAACTTATGTATACACAATTAACCCATTACCCCGTAACCTGTTTTTAGTATTGAAGATAGATAAAGCAGGTTGAAAGTAAAGCAGAATGCGCCTCCAGGCGCATTCTGCTTTACTTTCAGCCTGTTTTAAGCTACCTTCTGCTTGAATACAAAACTTTTTGCTTACGGTACATAATCTTGATTGTATAAATTAGAGCTATTTTCTTTATTGGAGGAATAAATTAAAGGTGTAAAAAGGAGTATTTATGGGGTAATGGGTTAAAATATTTACCTGCCAGTGGCCCTGCAGTGAGCATACCGATGGCTTTGCACATCTGTAAAAACCCTACACCACTGGTAAACTTCTCCGGGCCTGTGAGGTCTAGCACCACCTCCATAGTATGTCCACCACACACGTTAAAGGAGAAAGCCAGAACAGCAACAACAACCACGACCCACGTGACCGTGTCCATTACAGGCAACAGAGCCGACGATATGGCGTACACGAGCAGGAACCCATTGTATACAGTGACTGGATCCGCCCTTACAAACTGGCCCACGATGCTGCATATAACCTTGGCCAAAGAATTAGATATAGCAAAAACAGTCAACGTAAGGGACGCTGTTGCTGGGCTAAGGCCATACGAAAGCACTAATGATGGTAAATGTAAAAAGCCCAATGAACTTGATAAAGAAGAGAATAATGAATGTAAACAAAACAGAACAAACTTACTTATTCTGAGCACATCAAAAAACGACGTTTTCTCAACTTTTACCAAGGATTTGATGGGAAATAAGACACTCGCACACACGCAGATATTTAAAGATATTCCCCCTAGGATTAAGAAGCTTCCTCTCCAATGGATTCGAGTGATGAGGAATGGAATTAAGAAGGAATAGAGCGACATGCCGACCATTGGACCCAGTGTTGTCAGTATGGTGATCATTGCTCGGTATTTCTTGAAGTATCTCGTAACAGATGTAATGAACCCGATGTACATAATGCCATGTCCAAATCCTGCAAAACAGAGGAGTACAATAAGATGACTCTTATCCCTAACCCATATCGTTTTGACAACCTGATGGACATTTGCAAACAAATTGGAATCAGATCAGATGGCGTGTAACTATGTACAGTCGAAACTCGATACTTCGAACTCGCTTAAATTGAACTTACCAGTATAAGTTTTATGAAACGGGCCCCAGTATCCTAACACACAGAGAGGGAAACGCCATACTTTTCCTGCCTAATTAAGACAAGCGCAATGCAATGAAATGTAGAACAAGATACATATTTTAGAATATTGAGAGAGAGAGAGAGAGAGAGAGAAAGAAAGAGATATATAGAGAGAGAGAAGAGAGAGAAACTAAGACACGCACACATACACAGAGAGACAGATGCACAGAGAGACAGAGAGAGAGAGAGAGAGACAGAGAGAGAGAGAGAGAGAGAGACAAACAGAGACAGATAGACAGACAGAGAGAGAGTTCCACACAATACTGTGTTTTAAAAATGTGCTTACGTCAACAGCTTCTTACCTGCAATGATCCCATATCCAAGAAAGACGACGAAGAAGTTATTTGTTAGGAATGAGATGACGAGGCCCGTGGACGCCAAGCAGCCCCCGACGTATGAGCAGACCCGAGGACCAAACTTGTTTGTCAGCAAACTGCCTATAGGACCTGTAAAACATAAATTAACCCATTTGTGACCACCGTCCTATGACATAGACAAACAGTGTAGACTGATCAGACGCCGCATAATGCGGCGTCTGATCAGAGTTTACACTGTTTGCTGATGGGAATTTCAATATAAAACGAAAATGCAAAACCAGGCATCCCTGAGATAAAAAATGGACTAATCCAATAATTATATAATCATGCAGAATCCACTGGGCGCAAACGGGTTAAACGTCTGTACATGTACAGTCAAACTCGTGACCATCGACCCTTTCAAAAGAGATTGGTTTTGACTTGTTGCAGCTTAATGCAGAACATACAAATAGCTCATTGTTCATTTCTACATTACTTGTTCTCTGATTTAACAAACACGTGTCTTTTAAAAGTCGCATTGCTTTTTTTCTAATTGTACACTTTTGGATTTAATACTGGCTAAACTAGAATACAGTAAATTCTGAAAGCTTTCTGCACTACATTTCCCCTCCTATAAGCAGCCGTATATCTTTAAAGATCAATTTGCTTCTTTATTAATATAAGTCTTACTAAATGTGTATATAAATGTATTTTTTTTAATGTTGCCTATATAACATGTCTTAAGCGGACATTCTTGAAAGAGGATGATACTTTTGAAGATATATGTGCTTTGAAGGTACATCTCCTGTGTGAAAAAAGTTATACAGCGCTCCCTCTCTACAACGGCCCTACCAACAACGATTCCCTCCTTACAACGACCCTTGTCTCAGATCCCTAAACAGAACAATTACGTCCAACCTATTCACGACTGCAATGTCGTCTGCTTAAAATTGTCTTCCGCTGTTTTTCTAAAAATTACATATTTGACCATTTCAGAGTAAAAGAACTTAATGACGAGTGACAAACAGCTTTAATCCAGATCAGACGCCGTGTTACGCGGCGTCTGATCTGGATTCAAGCTGTTTGCAAATGTAAACCAATTCCCCTCCCTATAACGACTCCCTCCGAAAAACGCACATATTTTTTGTCTCCCATGGCATTGGATGTCGTTGTAGAGAGGGGGCACTGTATATATAAATCTTGTACGGGGTGACAGCTTAATGCCAGCCAAACGTCAATTAGATAGCTCTTTTACAAGCTTTCTTTTTTTTTACTTTTTGTCATGCATTAAACTGCCTACTGTATTATACGTTGCTAAGTAACTTAATTTTAAGTGTTCTCGAAACTCTAGTTAACCCTTTACCTGATAGCCTGTTTTTATTATAGAAGATAGGTGACTACTTAAAGCAGGTTGAAAGTAAAGCATAATGCGCCTTAAGGCTCATTCTGCTTTACTCTCAGTCTGCTTTAAGCTTCCATGGCATGTGCTAGAAGATTGAAAATATTCCATATACATGTACTATATATACATGACTGATTGAATTGGAACTATTTTCGTCAGCGGAGGAATAAATCATATCCGCTAAAAGTCGCTTCTATGGGGGAAAAGGTTAAACTGTAAAACGATAGAAATGTGCAAACAGTTTGATTCTAGATCATACGCTAAAATAACTCTTATCACTTCATTCAGTTAGAAACATGTACAAACTGATATTTTGATGTTTTTGCTGACGACGATTTTAGCAGGTTGTTTGATAGGAGGAGGAAGGCATTGGTAAAACAAAAAGCTTAGCTTGCAACCTGGAGACGCTAACGAGCTAGAAAATCTAGTTGTAAAAAGTAAATAATGAATAATGCGATATAATATAACAGCTGATGTTGACGCCCTACGCAAAAATAGGAGTTACAACATACAGACGAATTGCAATAACACCCACCTGTATAAAGCGACCATTCTACATAATATCAGTACAGTAAAAGCCCCTGAAGAGACCCTATACATTACATGTATATATATCCATCATATGTCTTTGATTTGCTGTATGCTTTCTCCAAGAAAGGTTTCTAAATAAAGTTTGACTGTATACCGACAAACAATATCACGTAATATTCAGCAAAAAAAGAATGGATATAAAAGTTATTTCTCTTATACTTGTATATTATTTTTCTTACAGTCAAGCTTGTATATTTACATTCACCCTGTAAAGTCTTTATGTAATCCTATTAAAACTATGCAGTACATCTGCCGATGAACCTACAACTCGAAACTGGATCTAGCCAGTTCGGATTTCCCCCGTGCTATTCGTGGACTTCTTCAAATAGACTACATCGGGCACTTAACACTAAGCTCCCATTGGTCGACGATCATATGACACTAGCGGAGTGATACAGACCCATAGGTCGTTGCCATCGCGTTGCTATGTGTGTAAATGGGTCAAGAAAACAACCGCGACCTGTATTTCTAGAATGTGCTTTTGCAATAGATATTCAAGTTACACTGTTATTTGTTTGCCTTGTAAGTCTTTTCCATTTACAGAGAGACAGTTTACTGGAAAAAATCCTGAATTTTTAATACAGTTACAGTACATGTAGTTGGGACTACTTTCTCACCATATTTAGAAACTGGAATGGCTATTACATCGACATTACATCTATCAAACCTCTTTGACCGGTATATGATAAATTCTTATACAGAAAAACAAATCTGGCCAATAAACACATTAAATTGACAAGACAGAAAATATAAATATAAATATAAGGAATAAACAACATCTCTTTGCCGCTCATGACGTTATGACTACATTAGCTTCGGGGGTTAAATTAAACGTAAACGCCCTTGGGCGTTTACGAAATTTACCCTCTGCGAAGCTAATGTAGCCATACCGTCATGAACGTCAAAAATATGTTGTTTATTCCTATAATGGCCCCTTATTGTAATCTTGTGATGATGTTTGGTTACTGTTGTTGTAAAAAAGTTTTATCTCTTGCGCGTATTTTTAGAGTACATGTAATAAAACACTTGCATAGTTTGGACGAAAACAATAGGGATGAACATGCAATAATTACGACCACTACAAAGAAGGCTAAATGATTGTATAAAAGACAGGTGGCAGCTTAAAGCAAGGTGGAAGTGAAAAAGAAAGCTCCTGTAGGAGCTATCTGTTTCACTTTCACATTTATTTAAGCAGCCACATGCCTTTATCACCAAAAATAACACAATTTATTGATTGTAACACAGAAGTTTTATGGTACAGTACAATTATTTAAACGTCCTTGGAAAACGAACTTACTTCCCATGAACCATAGTGTGACAGGCAGATTACAAAGCCAGCTAACAGCCACCGTACCCATCTCTTTATACTCCTCTATGAACACCGTGTAGTATATACCACCCGTATATACATACCCACCAAGCATCACCTGAAATACCAATACCAATTATAATACACTGAAACATCTCTATACTCCTCTATGAACACTGTGTAGTATATACCACCCGTATATATATACCCGCCAAGCATCACCTGAAATACCAAATTACCAATCATAATACACATAAACATCTCTATACTCCTCTATGAACACAGTGTAGTATATACCACCCGTATATACAATGTACATACCCGCCAAGCATCACCTGAAATACCAAATTACCAATTATAATACACTGAAACATCTCTATACTCCTCTATGAACACTGTGTAGTATATACCACCCGTATATACATACCCGCCAAGCATCACCTGAAATACCATATTACCCATTATAATACATGTACACTGAAACATCTCTATACTCCTCTATGAACACCGTGTAGTATATACCACCCGTATATACATACCCGCCAAGCATTACCTGAAATACCAAATTACCAATTATAATACACATAAACATCTCTATACTCCTCTATGAACAGAGTGTAGTATATATATACCACCCGTATATACAATGTACATACCCGCCAAGCATCACCTTAAATACCAAATTACCAATTATAATACACTGAAACATCTCTATACTCCTCTATGAACACTGTGTAGTATATACCACCCGTATATACATACCCGCCAAGCATCACCTGAAATACCAAATTACCAATTATAATACACTGAAACATCTCTATACTCCTCTATGAACACTGTGTAGTATATACCACCCGTATATACATACCCGCCACGCATAACCTGAAATACCAAATTACCAATTATAATACACTGAAACATCTCTATACTCTTCTATGAACACTGTGTAGTATATACCACCCGTATATACATACCCGCCAAGCATTACCTGAAATACCAAATTACCAATTATAATACACTGAAACATCTTTATACTCATCTATGAACAACGTGTAGTGTATACCACCCGTATATATATACCCGCCAAGCATCACCTGAAATACCAAATTACCAATTATAATACACTGAAACATCTTTATACTAATCTATGAACAACGTGTAGTGTATACCACCCGTATATATATACCCGCCAAGCATCACCTGAAATACCAAATTACCAATTATAATACACTGAAACATCTTTATACTCATCTATGAACAACGTGTAGTGTATACCACCCGTATATATATACCCGCCAAGCATCACCTGAAATACCAAATTACCAATTATAATACATGTACATTGACAACGCTAAAACAGGGCTAATCCTCTTTGAATAAAGTCTTAAATATTATAAATTATTATTATATGTATTGATATAATTGATTTCATAAAATGCAGGTGACAGCTGAATGAAAGGTGAACGAAAAACAGAAAGCTCTATGAGCTTTCTGTTTTATATTTGCAAATTGCTACATCCAGTTAGTAGTGTTATATTGTTGTTTGTTTTGTATGAAATGCCTTTTGTTTTACGTACTTGTATACATGTTGAGGGCCTCATGGTTGATTGGCCTTTACCAAATGAGCTCTCTCGTTAAATAAAGTCTTTATTATTATTATTATTATTAATATTATATTCACATTGCTTTAAGCAGTCACCTGCCTCAAAAACTTGCTAATAAACATACTTTAGTGGTCGTAATAGAGAGGTTTTACTGTTTATGGATACATTTGTACAGTAAACCCAACTTATAAAGGCTTGTTTTCAGTGTGTCGTGCAAATACATGCATTTCGTTGAAATAACCAAGTGCTATAGGAACACAGCATACATGTAGCTCGCAAACTTCAACCTTTGTAATGCCAAAGCTGACGTCGGTGAAGGCGTGTTATTCTTCGAACAAGCCAACAACAACAAAAACACTGCTTCATATTTACTATGTTGGGTAGGTGACCGCTTATAGCAAGATGGAAGTAAATCAGAAAGCTCCTGCAGCAGTTTTCTTATTCACATTGACCCTGCTTTAAACTATCACCTGTCTTTAACACAATAAATAAGTCGTCGTTTGAGTTGTGGAATGCGGAAATTAACACTACATGTAATTGTACTAAGACTGAAGCTGAGATCTCATAAAACCCCTTATAGCTTGTATAATGTACGTGTAGGACAAAACAAGTCTTATTGCATTGCACCATTGTACACACCAAGCACAGTTGTCATCTCAGGCTCTGTATCTGTGTTTGGTATACACTGCCAAATGCCGTATCTGATACAGCTACATAAAATGCGTTAACATCATGTGGGTTTCAAACAATGTATATATTAAGGCCAGTCTTTGACGCGGCAACTGGCCTTGATCTATACACTGTGCGAAATGCAATAAGTCAGGGTTTATCATAGCACGGCTCATATATCATTGTACTCTTACAGCAGAGAAGAAGTCATTATTTCCCGTTTAAACGAAACTAAAACAGAAACGTAATTTTCCCAGTGTCTGATCTGGCTCCAACCGGTTTGTAATGAAAATAATTATTTTAGAACAAATGTGTATATTGGGATGGAATAGAACGAACCTTTTAACGTACTTTTAGCTGGAAACTGTTCAAAAGAAGATACTTTGGCGATCTTTAAGACAGATGGCTTCTTAACCCATTACCCCATAAATACGCCTTTTTACGCCTTTGATATATTCCTTCACTGAAGAAAATAGTTCTAATTTATACGGTCTTGAATATGTATTATAAGAAATACATGTATGTTCTACATTCTAGGAGATGATAGCTTAAAGCAGGCTGAAAGTAAAGCAGGATGCGCCTTAAGGCGCATTCTGCTTTACTTTTAGCCTGCTTTAAATGGTCAACTGGCTTCAACACTAGAAACTGGCTATGGCGTTATGGGTTAATGCAAACTTTACACACTATTAGGCAGAATACAGTTCATTGTTGAACAAAAGGTAGTTGAGAAAGCTTTTCTAGACAAGCATAAAGCAGCCATTTGTTTCAAAAGACAATACTGCTTGTTAATTGAAAGTTCACCAAAGTTTAATTGTAAGTTCATCTAAGTTTAATTGTTTAATGCTTGTTAATTGAAAGTTCAATGCTTGTGTTCGTCAAAGTTTAATTAGTTATATACACCATATTTTATGGCCAAATGAAGGAAGATGTGCCTTTTGGCACTTAAGGCAGATGCTTGTAGCAAGATGAAAGTAACAGGGTATTTCTGTGTTGCTGTCATCATAGATTAATCTTGGCTCAGTTTTAACACCATACATGAGTACATTCAGTACAGTATAACCTGGCTTATCCGACACCTAGTAAATCCGGAAACCTGCTTTATCTGACAATGCTTTGTCGAATTGCATAAGTCGAACTTCGCTATCTCGAACACGTTTAAGTCGAGCTAACTCGTATTTCTTTTAATGAATTCCTATATCTTAAACTCGCTTAAGTGGAGCATATCCGTATTTCAAAGTTAAAACGTGGCAAAGCCACGTTTTAACTTTAATATACGGGTATGTTTTACTTAAGCTAGTATGAAATATCAAAGTTCGGCTGTATATCTAAAACCTGCTTTAACCGACACACTGCTTTAAACGGCATTATCAGTTGGTACCGAGCAGTGTCGGATAATGCAGGTTATACTGTATTCGTTTGAATTGTCGTAAAACGGGGTTTTACTGTATCCGGCAGCCATCTATTTATACATTTGCACAGCCGCTGTGACTCTTCCAGAAGATGTACAGTATGTTTTTTGTAACACATTTGTGACGAGGTCATGTCAATGTACCTTTTTTACTTTTTACGATCTTTCATGCGTTCATTGAGTGATCAGGCCATGGCTACAGATATTCTAACAGACATCCCAATATTGGTTGGTATCATTAAATCGAGTAAGTTTATTTCAATATAAACATCTTTTAAAAGTCGTATACATACATATACACAAAGAGGAGAACAAAAGCAATGCTTGCTTATTAACCCATTACTATATAAACACGCCTTTCTACGCCTTTTATTCTTTCCTCCGTTGAAGAAAATAGGTTCTTTTTTAACAGTCATGAATAGTTACCATAAGAAATATTTTCTATATCCTATCAGATAGTAGCTTAAAGCATTCTGCTTCACTTTCAACCTGCTTTAAGGGGTTAACTATTTTCAATACTAGAAACAGGCTATGGGGTAATGGGTTGAATTTTCTCCTAGTAAGTTGATCGACTTCTAATTCAATCCACTTTCCGTTTCGTTTCGGTACTGCTTGTCTCATGTAATTTGTATGTATATATCCTGCTTAATATGTAAATGCTGATGTACATGTATAGTTACTTGCTGATGTTTCCCGTTATACGGGACTCTGCGGTTGTTATCAATCAAATTGGGAAACTTGGATTTAAAGTCACACTAACTCTAAAATTTTAGGTTAATTGATTAATGTAATATCGCAATGTGTGTAACGCGACGTTTGACCAGGGTCCAAACTAGGGGTGTAACAATATGGTGAAAACCGAATTGCAATATAGTAAAACCTGTCTATAACGGCCACTTAAACGAGAACTAATTGTTTTTTTAAATGACAGGTGGCAGCTTAAAGCAAGGTGACAGTAAAACAGAAAGCTCCTACAGGAGCTTTCTGTTTTACTGTCACCATGCTTTAAGCAGTCACCTGTCAAAAACAACTTGGAAATTATCACACTTTAGTGGCCGTTATAGAGAGGTTTTACTGTATATTGCACTACAGAGGAAACGTATTGCAATATATTGTGGCAACTTTTAAGAACAAAAATTGGACAAGAATCAGCCTTGCAAACTTATTTAGAGCATTGAAAGGATAAAAGAAGTGCTTTAAATACAGAGGGTCCAAATTAGTATAGACATTTTCTGGGAATGTTATAACAGTCTTTGTATAACGTTCAAAATTAACAGGGCACCCCTCTCGTATGTGCTCAAATAATATATAGAATATTGCAATACGGAAACACCGTATTGCAATACACGTATTGCTAAGAGGAGTATTGCAATATAATAATATATTGCCGTAGAGTTACACCCATGGTCCAAACTGTTTGCAAAGTGCCATTGTACTCGGTGTAATGCGGTGAAGGGGTTAGATATATAGTGTCATGTGAGTATTGTGCTCACATTATTTGAACCCTTGATTGAATAATACATAAGTGTAACCTAATAACCCGTTCACTGCCATGACGTCATCAATGTTGAACAATGTTCGTCTGCTTTTATTGCTCAAATTCAAAGTTTAGGTATTTTCACGCAAGACATATTGAAATAAATTTCAAACAGTTTGGATCCTGATCAGACGCCGCGTCAGGTTCCAAACTGTTTACAAATAGCTAGTGTACTCGGGACAAGTCATTGAAGGTGTTGACCCGTGCTCTTATATGTACAGTAAAATCTCTCTATTACGATCAATAAATTGTTTTTAATTAATTTGTGTTTAAGGCAGGTGACTGCTTAACGCAAGGTGAAAGTAAAACATAAAGCTCTTGTAGGATCTTTCTGTTTTACTTTCACATTGCTTTAACCCTTTGAACCCTAGTCCCGCATTTAGGCGTCCTTTTCAAACTGTATACGTGTCAAAAGTGCACTTGTCCTATGCAAACAGTGAATACCCAGATCAGAGGGCTCCTTATGGAGCCCTCTGATCTGGATCTTCACTGTTTGTCATAATGCAAAACATTGACAAAAACAACCCTTAAAAGTCAGAAATGGACTATACTTAAATGGAAACTGGGATTGTCCATTTAAAGTTTCAGGGAGGATCTGTATATTTTATAATCCATTAGCCTTCTTATAAGTGGTTGTAATAAAGAGGTATTACGGTGCATGTTATCCAATATACTGTTATTATTATTATTGTTATAATATCGTCTGCTTGAAATACTTGTCGTCTGCTTTTATTTAATTCAAAGTTAACCATACTAACATTATGAAGCACGATTAGCATATGTGTTTTCCTTCGTCCCATATCTATCTATTATTTGAATTATCCTAAACCCTTTCACTCTTAACCCATTACCACATAGCCTGTTTCTAGTAGTTAAGATATGTGACCTATTAAAGCAGGTTGAAAGTAAAGCAGAATGCGCCCTAGGGCGCATTCTGCTTTACTTTCAGCCTGCTTTAAGTTACTATCTACTAGGATATCGAAAATATTTTATATGGTACATGTTCATGACAGTATAAATGGAACTGTTTTCTTTGGCGGATGAATAAAATGAATGCGCTAAAAGTCGCTTCTATAAGGGAAAGGGTTAATGACGCTGAAAAGAGCGTTTGCAAACATTTTGGATCCAGATCAGACGCCGCGTAACGCGGCGTCTGATCAGGATCCAAACAGTTTAACTCTCGTATCGCTGTATTTTAAGTCATACTACAATGAATCTTTCTTTGAAACGAGCTTGCAAACAACAAAATTGAAGCAGACGAAAACGAAACGGTGAAGGGGTAAATACCTCACGATTAATTTGGCAGCCAGAGTTAACCTAGTTTCACGGTTACCAAGTTAACACATTCAACCCAAGCGACGAGTATAGTCGTCATTAACAAACAGTGCAACTGTGAAGAGTATACTTGTTCTATGCAAATTGTGCAGACCTTGATCAGAGGGCTCCTGCAGGAGCCCTCTGATCAGGGTATGCACTGTTTGTCATTTTGCAATTTATTGTTAAAATCAACCCTAAATAGTAGAAATGAACAAGACTTAATTGGATATTGGAATTATCCATTAAAATTTTCAGGGTTGAATAAGTTAAACCACCGTCTGCATCAAACGTGTCGAATTTATGCCTTTTAACCCTTTGTCTACCGATTGCAAATTGGCTGCATTCTACAAACAGTAAAGATCCAGATCAGTCGTCGCGTAACGCGGCACCTGATCTCGATCCCAACTCTTTGACATCCCTGTTAAGGTTTCATTAATTAAATATTGTGTAAATTTAACTAAACATTTTTTGCAGACAACAATTTCAAAGCAGACGATAATACGGCATGATAAGGGTTAAATAGGGGAAATGTTAAATAAGATGGTAGGTTGTGTGGATCCTGATCTGACACCAAGTTACTCGTCGTCTGATCTGGTTACCAACGGTTTAAATTAACTAGCCTGTGTATTCGCGTACACAGTACGGGATTTTTACTATCACGCACTTGGCATGCATTTGGTGCTTGAACATAAACCCCGCAAGAACATGTTGTACTAGTTCAATTCTACACCCCTCTTAAGCTTTTTACCTACTTAATGAAGGGCAGAAGTAATACGGAAAGCTCCTTAATGATCTTCTGTATAGCTTTCGCACTGCAGTAAGCTACCAGGAGGCTGAAAACCCCCAAACGACTTGGCTTATTTGTATGGATATGTCGCTGAAAAGAGGGTTTACTGTATGCTGCAGTATAGGTAGATATTAAGATACATGTATATATAGATTTAATTAACGAACATGCATTAACCCTTTGTCTGTCGATCGGCGCTTGACAGGTATTTGAAAATCACCTGTAGCAGGCCAGACACCGCGTAACATGGAGTCTAATCTGGATCAAAACTGTTTGTTGTCCATCTTTAAGTTTCTTTATTTATAAGGAATATACAAGTTATATTTGAAGAGGCTTGCAGACAACAATCGAATCAGACGACATTACAATACGAGGGGCTGGGGTTGGGGTTGAAATATCGTTAGGGGCGTTTAGTCTTCCAAGTACATGTAAAAGCGTTTTTACAACATAACTCCCTCCCTACAACGACCCTCTAAACAACGACTCCCTCATTACAACGACCATTGCCGCTCTCCTCAAATAAGACAATTATGTCTAACGATTGCACTGCTGCAATATAGTCTGCTGTTTTTTTCTCAAAATATTTGACAGAATCAATTTACATATGATTACGAGTGCCAATCAATCTGGATCCTGATCAGACGCCGCGCGACGCGGCGTCTGATCAGAATCCAAACTGTTTGAAAAGTGTCATGTAATCGACTATGGTTGTAAAGGAGTTTAAAACAATTACTAATCAGAAAAACTGTATGAATAAATGAATAGTTTACCTGGGCTAAAAATGATGCCATTCCAACGACAAAGCTCCATGGACCATCCAGAATCTCATCTTGGTCCTCATCTCTACGACCCGAATACACACTACCAGACTTTACAACATCACTCAACACCACACCGTTCTTTTCTATAATCACATCACTCTTTTCCAGCAGACACGAGTTAACCATGCACTCATCCAGACTCTTGTCCGGGTGCTTGTTGTACGCTCGCTTGTTTTCCGCCATATCACCTATACTCTTTCACTTTGTGTTTATGTTTGATTTTCCTTAAGGCTACCGATCCATATTGCATCTATTCCACTCCGTCAGTAATAATGTGGATGGTGTTGCTACACTTGTACATATTCCATTCCTAGTCCTGAATTGTTAAAAAAAAAAGAGTTTTAACCCTTTCACTGCCAAATCTTTCGTGAGATTTTTACCCCTTCGCCGTTTCATTGTCGTCTGCTTCAATTTTGTTGTTTGCAAGATCGTTTCAAAGTAAGATTCAAAGTAGTATGACTTAAAATATATCGGTACGAGTGTCAAACAGTTTGGATCCTGATCAGATGTCACGTTACGCGGCGTCTGATCAGGACCCAAATTGTTTGCAAACGCGCTTTAAGGCGTCATTGAGAGTGAAAGGGTTTAAAGACCCGCTATGACGAACACTAAGTCTTGCAAATGGTCAATGATAGTGATAAACCGAGAGACAATTTAAAGCAATGTGATCTTAAGGCAGATAACTCCCTTGTGGTGATATATTTAGAGACATCTGAAAGCAGGCGGACAGTAAAGCAGACAGTCCATATACATGTATAGGAGCTTTCTGCTGTACTTTCAATCTGCTTTAACCCTTTCCCTTATAGAAGCGACTTTTAGCATATGCATTTTATTCATCCGCTGAAGAAAATAGTTCCAATATATACCGCAATGAATATGTGTTATATTTAACACTTTCCTTATTCTAGTAGGTAATAGCTTAAATCAGGCTGAAAGTAAAGCAGAATGCGCCATATGGCGCATTCTGCTTTACTTTCAACCTGCTTTAAGTAGTCACCTATTTTCAAAACTAGAACAGTCTATCAGGTAATGGGTTAAGCCACCTGTCACTAAATGTTACTAACATCGAACACATAATGTCCGTTATAGTTTGACTTTATCGCTCTCATATAGTACCGACACAGATATAGGGCAACCATCAGTATCCCAAAACCTAGTAACTCTCTACAGGCGAGCTTTGCGTTTTATATGACTCGTTGTACAAGTCAAAGGTTACAGGAGTCGACGTTCTCCATAGGTACAGTAACACCTAAACAGTACAAACTACCCTTTCATGATCAAATTATTAGAGAGATTTTTACCCCTTCACCGTTTCATTATCGCCTGCTTCAATTTTGATGTCTGCAATGTCGTTTTAAAGTTTAAAAAAGACAGTACGACTGAAGAAATTTCAACCCAAGTGTCAAACAGTTCGGATCCTGATCAGACGCCGCTTTACGCGGCGTCTGATCAGGATCCAAACTGTTTGCAAACGCGCTTTTGATGCGTCATTGAGAGTGAAATGGTTAATGAGGCCGATGATCTGTTTTCTTAAGCGTTACTAAATGCAGGATAAAACAATGCAGAAAACTCTTGTTAGAGATTTCAACATTAATTATATCCTGTATTGTTACGTGTCGTAACCCGTTTATTTCATGACCTATTTCTAGCTTTTAAGACAGATGAACGCTTAAAGCGGTTTAAGGGTGAAGCAGAGTGTGCTTTATGATACATTCTGCTTTACTTTCAGTCTGCTTTAGACCATCTGCGAAAATGTAGACATATTTTCTTAAGGAACATGTTCATGACTACATGTATAAAAATTGGAACTACATGTACTTTCTTCAGTGGAGGAATAAATTAAATGTGCTAAAAGGCGTTTCAATAGGGTAAAGGGTTAAGAGGTATCCACGATTATTCACCGAATGATAGATTAATACACGATTGGCGATATTCCTAAATCATATAAAACGAATAATGCATGTTTCATATAAAGCGTTTTCTGTTATCCTTCATTGAGCAAACATAATCGAGCTATTGATCATACTTACCTAGTTATACCTTTTCATTGCTGTAATCTAGTTTCTGTTTATACACTCGACTGAATTATCTTTAAAAATATAGTTTAGTGACATTTTGTTTTTTAGTGTGTCTTAACCCTATTAACCCTACAGCCCTCTGTAGAGATTACTGATAACATATACAAACAGTGTAGACCCTGATCAGAGGGCTCCTATAGGAGCCCTCTGATCAGGGTCTGCACTGTTTGATATGTTCATTGCTTTTTGTTTACCTATCAAATATGCAACAGTAGACTGGTTCAAGGTGCATGTACTAGAAGAGTCCAAAAGGATAATAAATACCCACAAGATATAGTTAGGGTTGAAAGGGTTAACAACACAGCCATGCGGATGCTAACTGTTTAGATCGTGTCAGACGCCGCGTTATGCGTCGTCTAATTATTATTTAATTTTATTTTTTTAAAAACAAATATATGTATTTGCCAAGTCGATCTCAGCACTCTAAGTAGTGGTTAACCATAGTTTCAATGCAAGTCCAATATTCTCCAGGGGTGCAAAGAAAACTGGCAAAGTCCAAGAACATTTATCACGTGTATACAGTATTCTTATTAGTAATTGTCTTTATACTATATTGAAACAAGAAACCCTATCGTGTAGGCCTACATTGGGTTCTGATCAAACTCCACACAGTTCAATAATCATACATGTATTAAATTGCTCCCTCCCATCAACGATCCTCCCAACAACGACTCCCTCAATACAACGAACCTTGCCGCAGTTCCCCAAACAAGACAATAATGTCTAACGCTTTCACTGCTGCAATATTGCCTACTTAGAATTGTCACCTGCTGTTTTCCTTGACATATTTGACATTTTGATAGAAGAAAACTAATTAAGGGTGGCAACCAGCTTGAATCCAGATCAGATGCCGCGTTACGCGGTGTCTGATCTGGATTCAAGCTGTTTGCAAATGTAAGCAAAGTCTTAATTTTCCCTCCCTATTATGACTCCCATCGAACAACACACACATTATGTGTCGCTGTAGAGAGGGAGCATTGTATCATGTAACAGCATTTCAACCCTTAATCATGCATGACAGATCTAGTATGCAAATAATTCTTCAAGTTCAATATTCATAGTCGACATTTCTGCCATTTCTTTTGAGGTTTATTCGCAGACTGTCAAACAGTTTAGAGGTGTCGAGTTACTCGGCGTCTCATCTGAATCCAACTTGTTTGCAACCGATATCACAAATCCTACTACATGTATTGCAATCTTACGGTTAAACCACCAAGAAACACTCAAAAACGGTCATGAGTTGTATTATAATCTCTAACCCTCAGTGTTAATGTCCGTTTGTAATGCACCTTCCAATGAAAATGTCACACAGTCACGTGATATACACGCTGTCAGGTATGTCAACTATTCTTCAATGAAAGCTCACTTTTATCTATGTCAACCGCTCATTGATAATCAATACTACATGTACAACAGATTCTGGATCTCGCCCAGTCTCTGAACGGACTCAGGTGATGCATATTCACTATAACACAGTAAAACCGCTCTATAACGATCACTAAACCTAAGGCTAATTGGTTGTAGGAAAGACAGGTGGCAGCTTAAAGCAATGTGAAAGTAAAACAGAAAGCTCATACAGGAGCTTTCTGTTTTACTTTCACCTTGCTTTAAGCAGTCACCTGTCTTAAAGTAAAATAGTCAACTTAATTTAGTGGTCGTTTTAGATAAGTTTTACTGTAACAGTATCGACCCTTACAGAGCTGAAAGCAACTTGAACATGTATTTGTGAGAAAAAAAAAGATTGTATCCTGAACAGACGCCGAGTAACTCGGCGTCTGATCAGGATCCAAGCTTTTAGACGTTCGTAACGAAGTTTTTTTTCAGTCAAAATGCCTAAACTATGGCTTTATAAATTTGAAATAAAAGCAGACGACATAATTATTTAAGCAGACGGTAATACAGCAGTAAAAGTATTAATGAGGTGATGATAATAGTGAAGTGTTGAAGTCCAATTAACACCACTTCTCAAACGAAGTACTTAGGTGTTCAAACTAACAAGCAGAACGAGAACAGAACAGAACAGAACAGAATAGTTTATTTGGTTTTAGAATAGCAGCTCATCACCATACGTACATAGATATAATGAACATGGCATGCATTGCAAGTGATGAGAGTAACGTAGAAAGCAGAAAGTTGCTGTAGGATGAAATTGATGCATAAATCCCTTACAAAGAATGTCTGCTTTATTTTCAACCTGTGTTAAGTTGTCGCCGGTCTTGGGCATGATACATGAAGATTTTCTTTGAGCTACAGTGTTCCCTCCCTACAACGACCCTCCCAACAACAACTCCCTCCCTACAACGACCCTCCCAACAACAACTCCCTCCTTACAACGACCCCCTAAACAGGACAATAGTGCCCAGCGCATTTAATGTTGCAATATCGTCTGCTTAAAATTGTCGTCTGCTCTTTTCTCTCAAAGTTATAAATAAGTGGGCAAAGTGAAAGAAAAATATAATGACGAGTGCAAACAGCTTGAATCCAGATCAGACGCCGCGTTTACGCGGCGTCTGATCTGGATTCAAGTTGTTTGCAAATGTAAGCCAAGCTTTTAAAAAAATTCCCTCCCTATAACGACTTCCTCCGAACAACGCACATAGTATGTATCTCCCATTGGGTGTCGTTGCAGAGAGGGGACACTGTACATGCATAGTAACAGCGATACATTATTGTAGAGTCGGTGAATACTACAGTGGATAATCTGTTATTCTTTCCCGTTTAAACGCAAACGTACGCAAACGCAAAGCACTAAAACGTAGAAAAGAACAACTTTTGGACAATTCTGATAATTCTTGTTTATCTTGGTGGCAAACAGTTTGGAGCCTGATCAGACGCCGGGTTACCCGGCGTCTGATCTGGCTCCAAACTGTTTGTATTGAAAATAATAGTTTTAGCGTAAACGCGTTTATTGGGAAAGAATAACAGATTCTCCACTGTAGATACCAACTTGAACATTTCGCATCACGCTCTCTCGTCTCTACATTTGTTACAGACAAAACGTGTGTTAACATAAATACTAATTAGTAATTAGTTCTTCTAAAGATACAGGTGACTGCTTATAGGAGTTTGCTGTCACCCGTATTAACCATTTCATGACCAAATTTATCGCCAGTTTTTTTACGTTTTTTGCCCCTTCAACGCCATATTGTCGTCTACTTCAATATTGTTGTCTGCACTATCGTTTCAAGGTTAGATTTAAGACGATTAACTGACGTCATTTCAAAACAAGTGGCAAACAGTTTTGATCCCGATCAGACGTCGCGTTACGCAGCGTCTGATCACGATCAAAACTGTTTGCAAATGCGCTTTATGGCGCTTCGTTGAGGGTGAAAGGGTTAGCATGAATGCTTATTAGTTCGTCTAAAGATACAGATGACTGCTTATAGGAGCTTGCTGTGTGCTTCTGTTTGATCTTGATTTAAGCTGTCACCAGTATTAAATAGTGATGGCATATGATATCCCCTTAATACAGACCACTGAAAACTATACGAATTGCTGTTACCAAAGGCAGGTCGCAGCTTAAAGCAAAATGAAAGTAAAGCAGACGTCGCATGTAATGGACTTTCTGCTTCACTTTTATCTTTTTTCAAGCAACCACCTTCGTTAAGTATTGAAAACTAAATATTATTGAGTGATCGTACCAGAGGGAATTTATAAGTTGTCTTGTACAGTGTTCCCTCCCTATAACGACCCTCCTGACAACGATTCCCTCCTTATAACAAACATTTGCCGCTTTTCCCCCAAACGAGACAAGCATGTCCAACCTATTCACGACTGCAAATTTATCTGCTTAACATTGTCATCTGCTGTTTTTCTCAAAGTTACATAATGAACATTTTGACAGAAAAAACTTAATAACGAGTGACGAACAGCTTGAATCCAGATCAGACGCCGCGTTACGCGGCGTCTGAACTGGATTCAAGCTGTTTGAAAATGTAAACCAATGTCCCTCCCTATACCGACTACCTCTGAACGCACATATTTCTTGTCTCACATTGGATGTCGTTGTAGGGAGGGAGCGCTGTATTTGAAATTTGTCTTAGCGATTGCTGACTGATTGTGTTTTTAGGTATTTATGTTTAAATTAGTATGCATACATCATTCATGAACTTTTTTCCAATATATGTAGTTAAATGATGGCTGTTTGTTGCATGAGTGCTTCTTTACGGTGTGTTAAAATAACCATCATGTAGTTAAAATCTTTAGTCAGGCGACTCCTTTAACTCATTATCCCCTGAAACTTTCAATGGTTAATTCCAGTTTGCAAGAAAGGCTGGTCCATTTTCGGCTATTTAAGGTTGATTCTTATACATTATGTAATATTTTACAGTATTACAAACAGTGAAGGCCTCTGATCAGGGACTTCACTGTTTGCATAGGACACGTGTACTCTTCACAGGTACACTTTTGGTGAAAGACGCATATATGCGTCACTAGGGCTCAATGACTAGAGTTTAGCAAACATCTCTAAATGGAGCGTTCTGCATTGCTTTCATTTTACTCTTAAGTGGAGCGTGTCTTTAAACATCAGTAATGAGTAAATATTTCGAGGAGAAGTTACATGTAGTAAGTTTTATGACATTGGCTTACTTCTTGCTCGCTGAGCAATGTTCACAGTCTACTCAACCTTCGGCCATGGGTGATAGGAATCTTACACTATGCTCTCCGAGGTGATATATATGAAGGCACGTAATTAAACTGCTAGAGTGTGGTACAGTACTCCCTCCCTACAACGACCCCTTCGATAACGATTCCCTCCCAATAACAATATTTGCCGCTTTTCACCAGACAATACAAGGCAATTACCCTATGTATAACGCTTTCACGGTTGCAATATCGTGTTCTTAAAGTTGTCGTCGGTTTTTTTTCTCTCTCAAAGTTACGCATTGTACATTTTTATAAAGACCAGTGACAAACCGTTTGAACCCAGATCAGACGCCGCGTGACGCGGCGTCTGATCTGGGTTCAAACTGTTTGCAAATGTAAGCCAAGTCAATTTCAGCATTTTAAGAATATTACCTATTCCACCCTATAATAATTCCCTCCGAACAACACACACAATTTTATCTCCCATTGGGCGTTGTTGTAGAGATGCAGCACTGTATACCATATGCACGTGCTTAGTACGTGCACATGTGTACGTTCAATTAACTTATTGGTGTTCACTAACACTTTGGACGCGGAGTGCTAGTATCGTCTGCAAAATATTTATCTTGGCTGCTTTTCTACAATGAGCTAATTAGAGTTCTTCGTTTCAAAATAGGGTCAGGGTGACATACAGTTTTGATCACAATTGAATTTCGATATCAAGAAATCGCTTTTGTCGAAGTTACGAAATTTAAACCGTGGCTTACCCTCATGTTTTGATGTATGTTTTCACAGGGAAAGATAAAGGTGACCAAGCTTGCCCAACTTTGATAATAAAAACAACAACAACAAACTATGTGGGCCAAGTATGGTATGATAATATAACATGTACAGCAATGTTTTAGTTAATTCATTCACCCCTGAAACTTCCAATGAACAATTCCAATTGAAAAAAATAAGTCTAGTCCATTTTTGACTATTTAGGGTTGATTTTCACAATATATTTCAAAATGACAAACAGTGTATACCCTTATAAGGGTCTACACTGTTTGCATAAGGACAAGTGCACTTTTGGCAGGTATATGATTTGTTAATGACGAGTATACTCGTCGCTAGGGTTGAATATGTTAAGTGACCACTTGTGGAGATATCAAATCACAGATGACTACTCAATGCATGATAAAGGATCAATGGGATGATAAACGTCTGCATTTAGGGCGAACAAATAATGGGGCGAATGTCATGCACAGTTTGGATCCAGATCAGAAACAGAGCTACTCGTCACCTGACCAAGATAGGTTTGGTTTAGTGTCAGTGCATGAATGGCAGCATTCTTAAAAGCCAAATGAATTTAAAACAGGACGCTTCATTTTTCTGTCTTATCTTTATCCCGTTTTATACTACCATCTGTCTTAACCCATTACCCATGTCCTGTTTCTTGGTTTGAAGACAGGTGATCGCTAAAAGCACGCTGAAAGTAAAGCAGAATGCGCCTTGTGGTGTTTAACTCTTTCCTCTCTGAAACTTTAAATGGACAATTTCAGTTTCCGTTTTAGTCTAGTCCATTTCTGACTTTTATGGGTTGTTTTTGTCAATGTTTGGCATTATGCCAAACAGTGAAGACCCTGATCAGAGGGCTCCTTACGGAGCCCTCTGATCTGGGTCTTCACTGTTTGAATAGGACAAGTGTTCTATTCACATGTACCCTGTTTGAAAAGGACGCCTATATGCGGGACTAGGGTTCAAAGGGTTAAACTAAACTAGTAAACGCAAAGCGCATAGCGGCGTATCTATGGTGTAATATAGGTTAAACATGATAAAATGAGTCTCCTTTTTTCCGGACGGTTGTAATAGCGTGAAATTACTACATGTAAATTTATTTTAAATTGTTCACCCTTGAAACTTCAAGTGGTAGATTACAGCTTTCAATTTAGTCTAGCCCTTTTATAGATACCCGTTCTATATAGTATCTAAAATTGGTTTAAAAAGATTACTGCAAAATGACAAACTGTGCAGACTCTGATCAGTAGGATCCCTCTGATCAGGATCTACACTTTTTACACAAGACAAATATGCTCTCCAGTGAAACAAAGTTTGATGCCGCATACATGTATAACTAGGCGTGATTGGGTTAGATACAGGCCTATAACTAATATTTCTATTGCAAACAGTTTGAAGCCAGATCAGACGCCGGGTAACCCGGCGTCTGATTAGGCTCCAAACTGTTTGCCACTAGTATAAAAATGAATAGTCACAGTTGTCAAATAGTTGTTATTTTGTACATTTTATTGCAATGCGTTTGCTTTCATTTGCGTTTAAACGGGAAAGAATACCGTTTTCCACCGTAACACCACCACCACCACCAGGTTTGATTAGCGTCCAAACTGTTGGACAGTCGTATCAATATATTTGCAGTCAATCCCCTTTATCCCTTTTACGCCTTTTGATGCCCTTGAAATATTCCTTCACTTAAATAAATAGCTTCTTTTATACAGTCGTGAATATGAACCATAAGAAATATTTTCAATATGCATGCTAGCACATGTATGGTAGCTTAAAGTAGGCTGAAAGTAAAGCAGAATGCGCATTAGGACGCATTCTGCTTTATTTTCAATCTGCTTTAAGTGGTCAACTGTAGAAACAGTTAATGTCTCACAAAAGGGACATAATGCGGCGTCTGATCGGAGTCTACACTATTTGTTGATAGGAATTTCAATATAAAACAAAACGAAAATGAAAATTTAGACCAGTAGGCCCCCAGATAAGAAATGGACAAATCCAATATATGTGCATGGAACAATCCACATGGTGAAAATGGTTTATAGTCCGAAATAACGTTAATAAATGCTCGTATTTTATACTAGATAAGTCTAACAAAAGCCGTTAGCAATTAACTCAATTGAATGCAGGAAAACAAACGTTTTATTTCAACTTAAAATAAAAATCGGAATACATGTATATAAGTTGTTACCTCTGAAGTTGGATTAAATAGATTAATCGTATTCTCCAATATCCTACAGCAAAACATGTGTTGAGCAGTCAACTAAAAAGACACGAATTTGCAGTATTTTATGATGGTGGCTACTAAATGCAGCACAAAAGTATTTCAGAAAGATTCTATAAGAAATTTAAGCTATCCTGTAAACTCAATCAACACATAACCTTCAAATAGAAAAAATCAAAATCATTTTTGCAATATATTGCAAAGTGAGAAACAGGAGAAAAAAGCCTGATCTGAGGGCTCCTAACGAAGTCCTTTGAACAGGGTTTACATTGTTTTCATAGGACAAGTTTATTCTTGAAATGTCCACTGTCTCTAAATGACGAGTATACTCGCTGCTAGAATACAAGGTCTGCTTTAGTTTTGTTTTGATAATGTCCGTTTCTGCCATCTATGGGCTGACGAGATGCCCCAGAGAGAGGAGAGCGGATACAGAAAACCCGGATGCGATGCCCTACTCTCATTGTTAGAGTTCTTTGGTTCTTTTGGATGCACACAGTAAAGCACTGATACATCGGACCGCGGTTTATGAAGCCTCATTTGATGGACTTGTAAGTGCTATTTATTGACATTCATTGCTTTAGGGTTTACTAGGTGTTGAGGTCAACTCATACATATTAATAAAGAAGACAATTTAAATAAATAGTTCACCTTGTAGCCTCTTCAACATCATAGTGGCAAAGTCTACTAGAGTTTTAAACATAGATAAAGTGCAAGTTCTTTTTTTTTAACCTACTTAGTCTAGCGTCTACTAAAGATGACATTGCCAGTGTATAGGCTAATACAGTGGAGAAGACGGTATTCTTTGCCCAAAAAATGCGTCAACGCTATAACTATTTTTTCCTATGCAAACCGATTTGAGCCAGATCAGACGCCGGGTCATCCGGCGTCTGATCTGGCTCCAAATTGTTTGCCACTCATATCAAAATAAACCATGAGAAATTTCAACAAAATGTCGTTATCTACATTTTAGTGCATTGCGTTTGCGTTTCGTATGCGTTTAAACGGGAAATAATAACAACCCTCTCTACGGTTACTGTATACCCTGTGGAGACACCGCGTGCACAAAGTTCAATCACAATATATTGGTAAACAACGAACAGTGAACCGTGAATGTACTTTACAATTCGGCACTTTCCACGTTTTAGGGGTCATGGCCGCTGTCCATCTAACTAAGCTGTCGGTATGCTGATAGAATTTTTGACTCCCTAAAATATTTTATGGTTCGTTGTTAGGTCATTTGCAGTTAAAAAAACACGATAAAATCGGAGATCATTTTAAATTAGTTGACGTATTTCAATGATTCTTTGCTACCGGCATGTGTACAAGACTCATGCGTTTTGCAAGGAAATTGTCTGGCAAGGCGTTATGACCGAAAGGTCGCCAGGAAATGTCTTTAACGGTGAGGCGTGACCGAGTCGTGAAAAATAGGTTGTTAATCACCATTCGGAAAACTGTCCTGTAGAAATCTGAACTTTACATAGAAGTTATGAATAAAACGTTTTTATTACGGAGTGAAAAGAAATGTTCTTCTTTGTCAGATTTGGTATAGGGATATCATAAAAATCATCGTGTTTTTTTAACTGCAAACGACCTATAACGTTATTCTTTGGGGACATGATTTCTCCTACTGAACTTTCAACTGAAGCGTCTGTTTTATTTTTGCCTCATTTAGCAACCACATGTTTAGGAGACTTTGAATTGTGTTGAACAGTCGTTCAATGCAGTGTTGATTATAACTTGAAGCATATAACTATTCAAGGTTTGGTTTATATTTACTATTGTTATTCCTATTGCAATGACGGCTATCCCTTTTGTAAGAGAGTTATGTGTCACAGAACCGTTTTACAACACAGTGATCTCTCACTAATTATGTACACGAACGCCTATATTTTGAACACTTCTTACAGTCGCAGGGCTGCCATAAGTTGACATGAAAAATCCTAAGATTTCCAAATTTGCATTTTTCAAGTGCGATTTTACGAATTGTACCTTTACCCCATCGCCTGTTTCTAGTTTTGTTGACACGTGTCTGCCTAAAGCAGATTGGAAGTAAAGCAGAATGCTTTACTTTCAGCCTGCTTTAAGCTACCATATACTAGAAAAAAATCCGAATATTTAGGAAAAATCCGGAGAAATGGCAGCCCTGCTATGGCTACGGGAGCTCTAGTGGAACTAAACGTTATTCTTTCCCGTTTAAATGAAAACAAACGCAAGCAAAATGCCGTTAAATGTTTAAAAAGAAGTGTTTTTAAATCTTAAGTCATATAATGTCGGCGTCTGATCAGGATCCAAACTGTTTGACACTGATATTTCTTAAGTCATACTACATTGAGTCTGACTTTGAAACGATCTTTAAAGGAAAACGGACAGCTGATGACAATATGGTTTTATATCCTAGATTTTATCCTAAAAACAACATTCATGAAGGTCCTGCAATTATTGCTCATCGATAAGGTACGAAAAAGATCGATTTATTGCATACAGGTAAGCTATCGCTAATTGGAACGGGCGCCGCCATATTGGCAAAACTATCATTCGGAACCCTCGATTTTTATCCATTTTGTGACGTCAGAAAGGCCCAAACGCTGATTGGCTCTTTCACTCAACCGCTGTAACTTGGACGGACATTTCACACTTCGTCAGTAAAGGTAACGGCAAGCTTAATTCAAGGTCGCATATTGTAAACAATCAAACATAAGCTCTAAAGAGCTTTTATTGCGACAAACAATGTATCCATTAACATGCATACTCACCTGGGCATTATGTACAGTCACCTTCCTAGCACTACCCTTATATAATGCCGAGCGTCAGGCCGAGCGTCAGTCACGTATTATTTATTGTTATACCTGCGCATTAACTGAGCATGTCGCTTGCACAGTCATATATCACATAGTTTAAACGGCCCTAACTACTTCATTTTTTATTATTTTTCAAAAATTCAAAAGCAGATAGCGATTTTTTTTCAATATCTTTCATTTAAAAGATAGTTATCACCAGCTGTCCGTTTTCCTTTAAAACAACAATAGTGAAGCCGACGGCAAGAAAGCCACGAAGGGGTAAACACCTCACGATAAATTTGGCTCCGAAAGGGTTAAACAGAAAAGAGAAATCTGGCCTCTAGAGAGTTAACAAGGTTTTTATATGTTTTGACCTACTGACCTTGTTTTATACAAAAAAAACCACCTTTAAACTTGACCTAGATTTAAATAAGGTACACATATTGACAAAATCCTATAAAGATAAAGTCTCTAGCGCGTTAAAGACATCTCCTGACGACCTTTCGATCATAACGCCTTGCCAGACAGTTTCCTTGCAAAAAGCATTGATCTTATGGACATGTGGGTAGCAAAGAACCAATGAAGCTTCTCGTGTTGTTGTTGTTATTGTTGGTGTACCTGAGCTTATCACTCACAGGACAGCTTGGTACAGGCATTATTGTCTGTCAAGCTGGAGGATTACGTGCATAGCTGCTTTCAATTACCTCGCCATATAGGCAGCCATGCTCCGTCTTCAGAGGATTCTAAATACCCAGCTGCTATTGAATGAGATGAACCATATTGTTTCTCGTGTGAGACCCAACCTTTATATTTGATAGTTTGGTTAGAAATAACCATTGAAAATCACTAGAGCATGAGTATAATATGAGCCTCACCAGGTAAATTGGCATGTGAAAATTAGTTAAAATTCATACCTATCCAGACAATTGGGGGGTAGTCCATCAAAGACTGAGGAAGAGTCTTTAAGAAGGTTTTTAACTGATATGACCTAGTGGCCTTGCTTTTGACCCAATATGACCCTCATTTCTATTTAACATAGCTTTAAATAAGGCAAACATTGGAAAAAGTTTCATAAATATCTAAATGAGATTTGTAGCCTCTAAAGTGTTAATAAGGTTTTGTTTTTACGATTTGACCTAGTGACCTAAGTTTTGATCGGACATGACCTACATTCAAACCTGACCTATATTTATTGAGGCAAATGTTTTGACACGTTTCATCGAAATCTAATGGGCTGTGTTAACAAGGGTTTTCTGTGATTTAACCTAGTTTTTTACCTGACCTAGATGTCTTCATGACGAACATTGTCATCAAGTTTCATGAAGATCGATAAAAATATTCAGCAGCTAGAGTGTTAACGAGCGAATTGTGGACGACGAACAGACAGACAAACGACAGACTACGGATAGACGACGGACGCCGGATATCAAGCGATCCTAAAATCTCACATTGACCACTTCATGTTCAGGAGAGCTAAAACCCCTTACAACTAATATTCTTACTTGCCACACAGCAGTATGAAAGACAAGCACGTTAATCTAGAGCTGATCTTTCACCCTAAATAACGCTTAAAAGCGCGTTTGCAAACAGTTTGGATCCTGATCAGACGCCGCGTTACGCGGCGTCTGATCAGGATCCAAACTGTTTGACACTCGTTTTGAAATTTCTTCAATCATACTGCCTTATTTTTAACTTTGAAACGACATTGCAGACAACAAAATTGATGCAGACGACAATGAAACGGTGAAGCGGTAAATATTTCACGAAAGATTTGGCAGTGAAAGGGTTAATCACGACCAAAGCTGTTTATCTATTATCCAATTGCCCTTCTGCAAACTGAAACTCCTATGTCCCCAATGCCGTAATAGGTATAAACACAATACTCCACTGTAATAAACCTATATAAGCTCACTTTCAACTGAGATGTTTAATGTACCCACAAACACACACTGAAAATTAAGCAAACCTGTAACGTGTTCATTTACCACTGTTTTCTGTTTATGTTAGCAGTTTGTTCCCCGTGTGCAGCGTGCAGAGTACAGTAGAGAAAACGTTTTCTTTCAAAATAATCCCGGTTACGCTGAAACTATTATTTTCATTGCAAACAGTTTGGAGCCAGATCAGACGCCGGGTAACCCGGCGTCTCATCATGGCAAACAGTTTGCCTCTCGGATTAAAACTGGTAGTCAGAATTGTCAAAAAGTTGTCATTCACTTTATTTCATTGGAATCCGTTTGCATTTTAACGAAAGAATCACGCGTTCTCCATTGTAGCCAACTCGCAATCGATGGCCAACGATTTCTTTACTGAACTCATCACTAGTTTTACTTACCAAAAGACATGCTTCGTATCACATTGAGTACATCGACATATAGCCACTGCCTTTAAATTCATATTAACATGTATAAAACCCATCTCTATGTGAACTTTTATAAGTATCGTAATTTAACTACAGTTGATCACACGTTATATGACCATATACAATAAGATACGCATGTAATCTTGAAATTCTAAAAAATGTTGTTGTTTAATGTAAGACAAACGTGATGCAGAAAGCTCTTTTCGGAGCTTTCTGCATTACTTAAAATGTCTTGCATTTAAACTGCTACATGTACAACCAATCCGTTTTGTTGAATTGTACAGTGGAGAATCTGTTATTCTTTCCCAATAAACGCGTTTACGCTAAAACTATTATTTCCAATACAAACAGTTTGGAGCCAGATCAGACGCCGGGTAACCCGGCGTCTTATCAGGCTCCAAACTGTTTGCCACCAAGATAAACATGACATATCAGAATTGTCCAAAAGTTGTTCTTTTCTACGTTTTAGTGCTTTGCGTTTGCGTACGTTTGCGTTTAAACGGGAAAGAATAACAGATTCTCCACTGTAGCTGAATGCGGGTCTGGCTGCTAGCAAGCAAAGGTTAAAAACGCCAAGTTTTATTACTGATGGTGTTATTATACGCCCAAAGAAACTTGTAATCTGCTTCAAAAAGTTTTCTCATGTTCCAATAAAATTGATTTTTATCTATTAACAGATTGCATAGCTCTGGTTCCATACAGGTCGTGATATTTGAATCCAAACGGTTCGAAAACATCACTGGGATGTGAACGTTCTGTTGCCGATCATCAAACGAGATATTCAATTTAATAAAACCCCAGCCACATAAAACCCTGGGCCCGGATGGTGTATCTAATTTCTATGCACTGTCAACCCCCCCCCCCCCCCCAAAAAAAAAAAAATCTTAACCGAAAATTTTAGCACTATTTTATATTTCTTCAACCGTTTTCGACCAATGTTCGGCTAGCTTCACCATTCGTCCATGACACGATATAAACATGATAATGCATTTCTATGAGAATTAGGTAAATCCGTCAAAAGGCGCTTGGCGGGCATTCAACGCACTTTCGGATATTCAGAGTAAGATGTAAATAAAATCACAATAGTCACGTTTTAAAACTATAATGAAACTGTTTACCCCACTTGTCGTCTGCTTCTAAATTCCGTCTGTTATTCCTGAAAACATGTTTTTATCTGTCACACAGTTTAGTTCCAGTTCCGTACATTTCGTTGAGTTATCACGAGATTTGAATCATACGTGAGCCAGGTCGTGTGTCTGTAGTTGTTCTGTTTCTTAACACGGTACTTTAACTCTTTCGCTGCCTAACTAATCGTGAGATTTTTACCCATTCACCGTTTCATTGTCGTCTGCTTCAATATTATTGTCTGCAATATCGTTTCAAAGTTAAATTAAGGACAGCATGACTGTAGAAATTTCAAAACAGTTTGGATCCTGACCAGATGCTGCGTTACGCGGCGTCTGGTAAAGATCCAAAGCGTTTGCAAACGCGCTTTTGGTGTCATCGAGAGTGAAAGGGATAGGTGTTTTTCCATTCTGCAAGCAGTACAGTAAAGACCACAATTATATAACGAACGCCTGATCGACGAACAAATATATACAGTAAAACCGTTAAAAAGAAGACTATTTGGTTGTATAAAAGATAGGTGATAGCTTTAAGCAAGGTGGCAGTAAAACAGAAAGCTCTTTCTGGTTTACTGTCGTTAAAGACTTTTCCTCAGTCCATTGAGGGACCACCAGCCCATTGTTCTGGAGGTGTCAATGTAACTGTAAAATCACGTGCAACACAATCTCAGTTTACCTTGTGAGGTCCAGATTATACTCATGCTCTAGTGATTTTCAATGGTTATTTCTAACCAAACTATCTAATATAAAGGTCATGTCTCACATGGGAAGCTCCAATGGTTCTTTGCTACCTACATGTCCACAAGACCCATGCTTTTTGCAAGGAAATTGTCTAGCAATGGTGTTATGATCAAAAGGTCGTCAGGAGATGTCTTTAAACAGAAACAGAAAGCTCCTTTAAGAGGTTTCTGTTTTACTGTCTGCTTGCTTTAAGCAGTCGCATGTCTGAAACTCCTTATGATAAACACAATTTAGTGGTCGTAATAGACAGGGTTTTCTGTTTGTAGATTTAAAATCGTATACTATCGCTTGTTCAACTCTTTTACCACCAAATTCTATCATTAAATTTTTCTCTAGCCATTCTACTTTTTTTTTAACTCGCATGCTTTAATACTCTTTTTTTAGTTTCAGATTTCAGGCAGTTTGCTCTCAGAAATATCGGCACGAGTTTCAAACAGTTTGTATCTTGGTCCGTAAAAATCTCTTCAGAAGCGCTCTCCTTTTCTTATTTCAGGGCTGCCATTTCTCCGGATTTTTCCTAAATCTCCGGATTTTTTTCTCCAGTACGTGGTTGCTTAAAGCAGGCTGAACGTAAAGCAGAATGCGCCTTAAGGCGCATTCTGCTTTACTTACAGCATGCTTTAAGAAGTCGCTTGTCATTAAAACAAGAAACAGGCTATGGGGTAAAGGTACGATTCGTAAAATCGCACTTGAAAAATGCAACTTTGGAAATCTTAAGATTTTTCATGTCAACATATGGCAGCTCTGTTATTTTATTATGTTCAACCAGGCACCTGTCTCAAACACTGTTAACAAGCAGTCGTATATATGTTGTACTGTATCATTAAGTTTGAACTGATTTTTAACATAATCGTTGTTTACCCCTGCAACGTCTTACCACGAGTACAATCGTTATTTGCAAACAGTTTGGATCCTGATCAGACGCCGCGTAACGCGGCGTCTGATCAGGATCCAAACTGTTTGACACTCGTATAGATGTTCCTGTAGTCAAAATTCCTGAAATTCAACTTTGAGAATTAAAAGCAGACGACAATTGTTTCAAGCCGATTACGTAATGACATTCAAGAGGTTAAGCATTGCAACCATTGAACACATTAATTGCATTGTACATGTAGCAAGGTCACGTGACAGCAGAAATGTAATTACAAAGTGCTATGTCTCTTGGACGGCATACCTGTAAGACGGAGTGTGGGATTTTAAAGACAGGATACTTCTTAATACAGAACTAAAGCAATACAGACAATTCATATATGAGCTTTCTGAGTTAATTTCGCTTAGCTTAAGCTGTCGCCTGTCAATGCCGTATACTGAAATGGGAGTGTCAATAAAGAGAGAGGCTACTGTTTGGTGACATAATATTTAGCTGATCATTTTAGCTACTCGCACAACTAGGTCGTTTACTCCTTCAGCTCCAAGTCGTGACATTACGGGTATTTGTTAACAGTTTGGATCCTGATCAGACACCGCTGATCCGAATCCAAACTGTTTGACACTCGTATCACAACTTTCTTTTATCAGAATGCCAAAAAGTAAAATTAGGAAAACAACACCACACAAATGCAGACGAAAATATTAAGCAGAAGGTAAAATGAGTGTGGAAAGGTTGAACAGTTGAATAAGTAAATTCATACTCCGTGTTCCCGTTCAAAGACACTATATTTGTAGTCACACGCGTCGATGTGTTATACACATGTTTTTACAGTGGAGAAAACGTTATTCTTTCCCAATAAAAGCGTTTACGCTAAAACTATTATTTCCATTGCAAACCCGGCGTCTGACCAGGCTTCAAACTGTTTGCCGCTCAGATTTCGATGAATGGTCAAATTATCACAAGGTTGGTATTTTAACCCTTTACCTGATAGCCTATTTATAGTACTTAAGATAGATGACTACTTAAAGCAGGTTGAAAGTCAAGCAGAATGCGCCTTAGGGCGCATTCTGCTTTACTTTCAGTCTGCTTTAAGCTATCATGTGCTATAATATAGAAAATATTCCCTATAATACATCTTCATTACTGATTAAATTGGAACTATTTTCTTCAGCGGATGAATAAATCATATCCGCTAAAAGGCGCTTCTATTGGGTAAAGGGTTAAACAATTTATTGCCATACGTTTGCGTTTCGTTTGCGTTTAAACGGGAAAGAATAACGGTTTCTCCATTGTACGTATGCTTAGCTTCTTACCCATTCACTTGATTCGTAGAAGCAAACGAAGAAACTGATAATCTGATCCAGTTTAATAAACAATTACCCCATAGCCTATTTCTAGATTTGAATACAGGTGACTATACTTAAAGCAGGTTGGAAGTAAAACAGAATGCGCATTCAGGCGCATTCTGCTTTACTTTCGCTTTAAGATACAATCTTCTAGTATATAGGTAATTTTTCTTACGGTACCTATTCATGACTGTATAAATAGGAACTATTGTTTTAGTGGAGGAATAAATAAAATGCGTAAAAAGATGCATCTATTAGGAAAAGGGTTAAACAGTTTTGTCTATCTCAATACTTCTTCAAATGAAACATTAAAATACATTACCGGTATATACATTTTAACCTCGATTAACTCGAGTTTTTCTACACTGGAGAAAACGTTATTCTTTCCCAATAAACGCGTTTACGCTAAAACTATTATTTTCATTGCAAACAGTTTTGAGCCAGATCAGAAGCCGGGTAACCCGGGGTCTGATCAGGCTTCAAACTGTTTGCCGCTCAGATTTAAATGAATGGTCAAAATTATGACAAGGTTGGTATTTTAAACAATTTATTGCCATGCGATTGCGTTCCGTTTGCTTTTAAACGGGAAAGAATAACGGTTTCTCCACTGTATCTACCTTCAGTTGAAATTAGAAAGCTCGAGGTCTTTAGCTCAAACATACGCATATTTTAAAGTTAAAACGTGGCGTTTCTATGTCAAAAATTTAAATGTTTGGTATTTTGAACAGTTTGGATCTTGATCAGACGTCGCGTTACGCAGGGTACTCAGGGTTCTCAGGGTTCTCAGGGTAAGGATGTGAAGGATACAGGTCAGTTTGACCAGAATGATTCGTACTGTATTTGCAAATTATATTGCAGACGAAAATCTTGAGGAAGATAGTGTCAATAATTCGTACAGAAAAAGCTGTGTTGAAACGTTTGATTGACGGAACAACTCAAGAGACAACAGACTACTTGGTACAGAACAATGCTAAACGCCGAAAGCTGCCAAAACAACAGTCTGCAATTACGTTCGTTGTAGATAGATAAATTCTTTATTTCAGTCTCATATCAAGTTTGAGTTTACGGCATTGCGAGACAGATTACGTCATATAGCGCCAATGAATGATGAGATGAGATGATGAAAAGAGGATGAAGCAGGACATTGAATCAAACCGATCGACCTGCCTTTCTTTTGTTCTTGTCAGAGGGCATAACCTTCGAACAAACGAAAACATCCCCATGCTATTCAGCCCCAGAACGACTGAAAGGTAGGAAGGTTTCTTGATGTTTTTACCATAAACAACACTGGTTAAGTTGTTTATATTATGAATGACACCCATTAAACTGTCTATATTATGAATGACACAGATTGAACTGCCTATATTATTATCACCGTACTTGCGAGTCGCGGTTTGGTTGATGTTTGTTCTTTTCATGAACTAAAACAAAGATATAAAGTAATTAATTTTAACACCTAATTTGCTCGAAACAGGTACAAGTATATATATGAATCTATATATGGATATATATATATATTTTTGCAAACGCTGCATAACCAGATCTGGGGGCTTTCGGTTTAGCCACCTGATCTGGGACTACATCGTTTACAATATACATGTACTTTGCGTAAAACTAGAGTCAGATCTTAAAACACCTTCTGCTTTATTTTCGGCCTGTCTTTAGTTACCATATCCTATGCTACATGTTCATGTCTGCATGGATTGGAACTATTTTCTGTTGCGGAAGAATAAACTGAATGTTCTTAAAGGTGTTTATATAAGAAAGGGTTAAGTATGTGTGTTTGTATGTCACTGTATTGCCAAATTCATGAGTCAGAAATTATATGTCACAACATGTTGTATGTATCCGCATTTATTACAATTGCATAGTTCATTCTCCAAAACAAGAATGTATTTTTTTGTTTACAATAACGTTGTTAAAAATATATCAGATAAAATACATAGCTAAAGTACCAGTAGGATGCACAGTGCTCTCTACAGTGCAGTGCATTCTACAGTGCTTTCTATGTACTTTCTAAGTAAATTTTGTTTGAAGACCTATACCGATTCCACATTGACCATGTATGTATGTTTTGTATTGTATGATTGTATGTTATGTAACGAGGTACCTGATTGTGTACAAGTTGAATAAAGTATGTTCTGTTCTGTTATATTATGAATAGCACATGCTAAACCGTTTATATTATGAATAACACAGGTAAAACTGTTTATATTGTGAATGACACATATGACGAATGGATTGATGGATGAGTTGGGTTTAAAGGCACTGCGACACAAAAGAAGTCATATAGCGCCGATGAATGATGAGGGTTCATAAGATGAAATGATGATGATTTCAGGAAGATGATTTGGCTAATCCCATTCGTTGCCAAGCAGCGAATGAGATAAAAACTACCGACCTGCCTTCCTTTTAGTTCTTTGCAGAGGGGATACTCTCGGTCTAATAGACAAAAAACATTCCCTATGTCAATTAAGCCCAAGATTTGCGGCATAGTAAGAATATCTCTGGGGTTTTAATATGAATGACACAGGTCAAACTGTTTATATTAAGAATGACACATGTTAAACTGTTAATATGTATTGAATGAAGCAGGTTAAACTAAATATATTGTAAATGACAAAGGATAAACTGTTTATATTATGTATGACACAGGTAAAACTGTTTATGTTATGAATGACACATGTTAAACTGTTTATATTGTGAATGAAGACACAGATTAAACTGTTTATATTATGAATGGCACAGGTAAAACTGTTTATTTTATGAATGACACATGTTAAACTGTTTATATTTTGTGAATGACGACACAGGTTAAACTGTTTATATTATGAATGACACAGGTAAAAATGTTAATATTGTAAATGATACAGGTTAAACTCTTTAAATTGTAAATGACACATGTTAAACTGTTTATATCATGAATGGCACATGTAAAACTGTTTATATTATGAATGATACAGATTAAACTGTTTATATTATGAATGACACAGGTTAAACTATTGATATTGTGTATGACGCAGGTAAAACTGATTACGTTACGAATGACACAGGTTAAACAGTTAATATTACGAATGGCACAGGTAAAAATGTATATATTGTGAATGACACTGGTAAACTGATTATATTGTGAATGACATAGGTTAAACGGTTTATATTACGAACGACACAGGGTAAAGTATTTATATTGTGAATGACACAGGATAAGCTGTTTTTATTGTGAATGACACAGGTTGAACTGTTTATATTGTGAATGACACAGGTTAAACTGTTTATATTAAGAATGACACAGGATGAACTGTTTATATTATGAATGACACACATTTAACTGTTTATATTTTAAGTGACAAAGGATAAACTGTTTATATTGTGAATGACACAGGTTAAACTTTTTATATTATGAACGACACAGGTTAAACTGTTTATATTATGAACGACACAGGTTAAACTGTTTATATTGTGAATGACACAGGTTAAACACACTGTTTATATTATGAAAGATACAGGTTTAACTGTTTGTATTATGAATGTCGCCTGACCTGGATCTAGACTGTTATCAGTCGTTAAGATATTTCTTCAGCAACACTTCTGCAATCTTATTTTGATACGAATGCACGCACAAACAAGTATTAACCCTTAGCCCGCCAAATAAATTGTCGTCTGCTATATTTCTCGTCTGCTTCAAGTTTCAAAGTGCTTCAAAGTTGCTCAAAATTGCTGAAAATGTTGTCCGAGTGTCAAACAGCTTGGATCCGGATGAGACGCCGAGTTACTCGGCGTCTCATCCGGATCCAAGCTGTTTGCATATGGAGCTATAGTCGTGCGTGGCAGGCTAAGGGTTAACACTTTACCACATAGATACACATTTTAGCTAATTTAATTTATTCCTCCACTAAAGAAAACAATTCCAATTTATATAGCCATGAGCATGTATTATAAGAAATATTGTCTTTCTTCTAGCAGATGGTAGCTTAGGGTAGGCTGAAAGCGCTTTCTGGTTTAAGTGGTCACATGTCTTCAAAACAGTAAAGGGTTACAGCAGACTGTAATTTGCCGATGAAAAAGTTGAAGCAGACGATAAAACTTTACGGAGAAAGACCACGCAAGAAATTAACCTGCGCGTCAAACAGCCCCAGTCCTTGTCAGACGCAGAGTAACCCGGTGTCCGATTTGGATAGAAAATGTTTGTTTTCGATTGACATGAGATGTGAAATATATGTAAATTAAATACAGTAAAACCTCGCTATTACGACCACTAAAACGAAGGCTAATTGATTGTATAATAGAGAGGTGACAGCTTAAAGCAAGGTGACAGTGAAACAGAAAGCTCCTAAGGAGCTTTCTGTTTCACTGTCACCTTGCTTTAAGCGGTCACCTACCGTAAAAACCCTAATAATTAACATTATTTAGTGGTCGTAATAGAGGGGTTTTACTGTAAACACATACACTTAATCATATGCAACTCCGTATAAGTAGTCCATATCACAACAGCGGAGAGAATACACATATTGATAATTATATTAGTACATGCATATCCAAACATGTTGTTGAATACGTGTCAGTTGCAGTTGTGCAAAGTATTCAAATTTTACCCAAGATATACAGTAGACCATGTGTTAACCCATTTGTGGCCTACGGTCTTGTATGAGAAGCATAGGCACACAGTGTCGACTCTGACCAGAGTCTACACTGTGTGCTGATAGAAATTTCAATATAAAACAAAAACGAAAATGAAAATTTAAACCAGGCGCCCCTTAGATAAAATGGACTTATCCAATATATAAGTAGGGAAGAATCCACTTGGCACAAATCGGTTGTGTGGCGTTTCATCGTTCTTCCGATTCAAAGCTCTCGTCTGCTTTTGCGGTCAAATTTGGCATCACCATTTTTTAGTCCCTTCACAGAAATGACGTAATCAAATTTAAATATGTTTCGTCTGCTTTTATTTCTCAAATTTAAATTTTAGGCTTATTGATTTCAGAATTATTCAAATGAGCGTAAAACAGTTTGGATTTTGATCAGACGCCGCTGTATGCGGTGTCTCATCAGGATCAAAACATGTTGAAAGTAACCACTGTAATCGAGATAAGGCAGTGAATTCTTTCACTCGCAATGACGCCTTAAAGCGCGTTTGCAAACAGTTTGGGTCCTGATCAGGACCCCAAACTGTTTGACACTCTTATTGATATTAATTAAGTCATACAACCTTAAATCTAACTTTGAAACGTGTCTTGCAGACAACAATACTGAAGCAGACGACAACAAAGCGGTGAAGGGGTAAAAATCTCCCGATTAATTTGGTCATGAAGGGGTTAATTCAAGAAACTTATAAGAGGAGACACGAGTGTCAAACAGTTTGGATATTGATCAGACATCGAGTAACGCAGCGTCTGATCAGGATACAAACCGTTTGAAAATTCAAGAACATTCGCACTCAGCACAGTAAAACCACAGGTGCCAGACGCATGCTATGACCAAATATGCACCTCAAAACACAAATAAAAGGCATAAAACCATAAACACGTCCTTTTCTATGACCAAACACCATATTCTGACCAAAAGCTCATTTTTCAAAAAAAAATTTTTGTTTATAGTATATACCTTAGAAAGGTGTCCAACTCCCACGGCAAATGTGCTTCGTGAAACGCACGGATTTTATGCCGAGTCTTGTTGCGCAATCAATTCTCGATCGATTGTGAATACAAAGATACCATCGCATGCAGAAAACCCTATGGTATACAATATAATTCCATATAAGATCAATTTCCATCGAAAACAAGCCCATCCGACTCTCGGAAGTCGCAACTTATCCTGGTCAAACAAGTCTCTACCGTCACATACACAGTACTTTTTACCGCTGGCGTCTTATCTTTACACCTTAAATCTACGACATGCAATCAGTGTCCTCCATATTTCGATAAATACATTTAAAGAAGAAACTTACCATACATGACACAGCCAAACTACTCTGCATTATCGTAAAAGGGCACCAGTCCATGTTGACGTTTTTCTACCTCCGGGTCACGGAAAGCAGATGGCCAGTGCGATTTAAATTGAAACACCGGCCGTTGCGCGATAATGTAGAGTAGTTTTGCTTTGACATATATGGTAAGTTAATTATTTTAAATGCATTTGCCATGCATTTTAGATCGAAATAAAGAGGACACGGAGTGCATGTCGTAGATTTAAGGTGTAAAGATAAGACCCCTGCGGTAAAAGTACTGTGTATGTGACGGTAGAGACTTGTTTGACCTGGATAAGTTGCGACTTCCGAGAGTCGGATGGGCTTGTTTTCGATAGAAATTGATCTTATATGGAATTCTATTGTGTACCATAGGGTTTTCTGCATGCGGTGGTATCTTTGTATTCACAATCGATCGAGAATTGATTGCGCAACAAGACTCGGTATAAAATCCGTGCGTTTCACGAAGCACATTTGCCGTGGGAGTTGGACACCTTTCTAAGGTGTCCAACTATAAAAAATTTATTTTTTTTGAAAAATGAGCTTTTGGTCAGAATATGGTGTTTGGTCATAGAAAAGGACGTGTTTATGGTTTTATGCCTTTTATTTGTGTTTTGAGGTGCATATTTGGTCAAAGCATGCGTCTGGAACCTGTGAGTAAAACACCTGATTGTTCGGATAAAGATAAAATAATTGAAAAAGCTCGTGTGAGAACTCTCTGTATTACGGTGCTCCCGCTCTACAATGACATCCAATGGGAGATATATCGTGTGTGTTGTTCGGAGGGAGTCGTTATAGAGAGGGACAATTAAGACTTTGCTTACATTTGCAAACAGCTTGAGTCCAGATCAGACGCCGCGTAACGCGGCGTCTGATCAAGATTCAAGCTGTTTGTCACTGGTCAATATAATATTATGTATTCTATCAAAATATCCACTTATATGTAACTGTGAGAGAAAACAGCAGACGACAACCTTTAGCAGACGATATAGCAGCAGTAAAAGAGTTAGACTTAATTATCCCGTTAAGGGAATTACGGCGAGTGTCGTTTTAAGGAGGGAGTCGTTCTTGGGAGGGCCGTTGTAAAAAGGGAGCGTTGTACTTTAATATACAGTTCAATCTAGTTTAACTCTTTGCATGACAGATTGGATCCAGATGAAACACTGAGTAATTCGGCGTCTCATCAGGCTCCAATTTGTTTGACACTCTGGTCTTATTTTGAAGATAAAATCTAATGTTAAAACAGAAGCAGACGGCAATTGCTGCATACGACAATATCAAAGAGTTTAAAAAAGATCGCTAGATACATGTACATCTTTGACTGTAGACATGAACTTTACTGTCAACTTGCGTAATGATCATCTGAAAACGACATTACATGTAGCTAACTCTACCGCAGGGATATAATTTAACTCTTTCACCGCCAAAGTTTTCGTGAGATGTTTACCGTTTCATTGTAGTCTGCTTCAATGTGTTGTCTATGTTAAAAAACAAGGCAGTATGACTGAAATATTTTCAAAACGAGTGTCAGACAGTTTGGATCCTGATCAGACGCCGCTGAGTTCCTCTAATTAGGAGCCCTACTATTGTCACCGGATCGTGTTTGTGGACACTTAAAAATGTATAAAAATTAGCAGCGAGAGGTAATTTTAAAGCATACGACACAAAATCGGCACTAAAACATTTTTACGTTTAAGAGTGTCATTACCCTTTTACAGTCGTGAATATTCGTCAGCTTTGAACTCTCGTCGCCTCTATAATATCGTCTGCTTAACACTGTATTCGGCTATTATTTGTCAAAATTACGTATTGGACATTTTGACAAAGAAAATCAAAGACGAATGACAAACAGTTTGGACTCAGATCAGACGCCGCCTCATACGGCGTCTGATCTGGATTCAAACTGTCTGCAAATGTTATTCAATTAAGTCATGAACAGCACTAGATACGGTATTAAATTGACTAATTACTATTTTTAAATACCTTTTACACGTTAAGTAGGACCTGGTTAGGATCCAAACTTTGTGTCACTTAGGTCGCGTTTTTGTAAATACATGTACAAGCATTAACGTTTTTCAGCAGGTGTTATTATGACAGTGAAATAGTAATTTTCTATCTTAAATCACAAGGTGACAAAAAAGTGTGAGAGTAGAATGTTGGAGTACAAAGTATGTAACACAACACAAATGAATATTTGCCCTGTTGCTTTTCCATAAGTATGGTCAGGTCATTTTTGGGACATATCGCAGTGTGCGATGGCAAGTATTTTGTAAGACACTATGGTAGTGATGATTATCCCCTAAACCCCTAAATATCTCTTGTTGGTATTTAATCCTCTTCTAGTGCAGGCATTTGTAATCAGTCTACGGTTGCATTTTTGATATGACAACAAAATCAGCCTCATCCAATGGCAGCCATGTTTTTAAATCTAAGAAATTTATTTTGAGAAATCTAGTAGTGTGTCCCCTATGAATCATCTGTGTTATATTACTTTCATTTGGAGAAAGTTGTTTAGGACAAGAAGATTGTTTTAAGATTTTTCATTGAAAAAGATATATTTTAGCTCCGGCGACCTAGATTCTTTAATGGACCAGAACAACTTCAACAACAATGGTAAAGGACTTCTGGAAGTTACACCATACCTAAATTCAAAGCGCTGGCTAAATTAGTTTCAGAAGAGAAGTTGTTTGAAGATTTAATTATATAACTCTATGTAAAATTGTGACACCCGGGGCGGGGTCATTTTTGAGCCCAGGGGACATAATATGAATGCTCTTGATAAGGGATCTATAGATGATGATATGTGCCAACTATCTAAGCTCGGCGCCTTGTAGTTTTCGATGAGAAGATGTTTGAAGATTCACGGTATAACTCTATATAAAACTGTGACCCCCTAGAGAGGGGCCATTTTTGACACCCAGGGGAACATCTTGTGTCAGAAAATTTACAGATGATACTATATTTATTTATTTCTTTATTAGAGTGTACTATGTGCCAAATATCTAAGCTCTGGCCCTTGTGGTTTTTGAGGAGGAGATGTTTGAGGATTTCACTATAGAACTCTATGTAATGTTGTGACCCCTGTGGCGGGGCCTTATTTATTTTTTTTACCCCAGGGACGTTTTTTTGATAGAGGACAGGTAGAGAATGGTACATGTATGTGCAAAATATCTAAGCTCAGTGTACTATGGTTTCAGAAAAGAAGATTTTTTAAGTTTTCATTGAAAGATAAGATAATAAACTTAAAACTTTGGTTGTGAAAGAGGTTAATATGCGGTTTGTCGGATGGGCATTCTTATAGAAGTTTTAAGTTATTTCTAACTCTGAACATGCTTTAAGTGAGACTCGATTCATATTTGAAAACAGTTCTTATCGCCACAGTACACTAGTTTTATTTTTTCATAGGACCATATTAAACCTATATTTGAACTTTATTAAATAAGGTCAAGATCAATTACATACCACTTTCAAAATTTATCTTTCGTTTAATATTTTCCTGTTTAAGGTGTATTTGCATTTACTTTTGTTTTTCAATTAAATGTGTTTGACCTTATTTTGTTCTATCACCACGTTTTGTTTTTATTTGACTTTTAGACAAGCCCAATTAAAACCGTGTTATTTTGAGGATCACCGGATAGACAGTGACAACACTGGAATGAAGGGACGGTATTATCCGACTTTTCTGACCTGGCCGAGTTATTTTTAGAACAGAATAGTGTATAATGGTACATAGGTACACAAGTTAACATCGGATATATATTCTTATACACTTTCCTACTTGATCCTCATGCAGCACGAGACCGATGCGCTAACTTTACTGATATAATATTATTTTCCAATAAACGCATTTAAGCTAAACCCATAATTTCCAAAACAGGTTGGAGCCAGATCAGACACCGGGTAACCCGGCGTCTGATCAGGCATCAACCTGTTTGCCACACAGATTAAAAAGATAGATCTAGTTAGAAATTTCTAAAAGTCGTAATTTTCTACAGCTAGCGCATTGCGTTGTCGTTTAAAAGCGTAATAAATACACATTACCAGTTGACAGTGCGATACAGAGTGATGTATTTAGCTCGAGACGATTTTGGCGGAAATAGCCGATCTGACGAGCGCCTTGGCGCGAGTCTGATCGGTTGTTTCCGCCAAAAACGTCGAGAGCTAAATGCAACACTCTGTAGCACACTGCCAACTGGTGATGTGTTTATTATATGCATTGAGTACACACCAGAAACAATTAAATAGTTGTTTAAATCATTTTATAGCCAAAATTTATTAGTTATTTGAAGCAGAACAAGATTTTTTGTTTGCCACAATGAATAACGCGGCACTTGTACACGTACGTAAATGACGTCACGTTAAATCGAAAGCGAGGTCAGAGAAAAATACAAAGTGGCTAATACAAGGTGGCTGATACAAACTCTTGTATTTTACTGTGCAAATACACGCGGAAACGCTCGATATCATACAAAGGCATATAATAATGATTTATTCTCTACTGTACAATACACACAATAAATAGTTTTCAGTATCCCTGGCTAGCTGTAGGGAAATCATCGGGCCCAATGATCATCCCATTTTATTTTTTTCGAATGTTTCAATCTTAAAATAACTCGGCCAAGTCAGAACAAAACACTAATATTTACAGTGAACATTTCCCAGCCCTGCCTGACCGAACAAAAATACAGTAAAACCTCTCTATTACGACCACTAAAACGAAAGTTAATTGATTGTATAAAAGACAGGTGACAGCTTAAAGCAAGATGACAGTAATGAGCTTTCTGTTTTACTGTCACATTGTTTTAGGCAGTCACCTGTCATAAACACAATTTAGTGGTCGTAATAGATATTTTACTGTATTCGGTTTGAAAGTGTTCCTGTTGAGAGAGGTTTAGTGGTCATTCAAAACTTGTCGAATTGATAGTAGTTTAACCCATTACCCCATAGCCTTTTTCTAGTATTGAAGATCTAAGGCGCATTATGCTTTACTGTCAGCTGCTATAAGCTACAATCTGCTAGGATAAAGAACATATTTCTTCTGGTAGATCTACAAATTCTTGGATGTATAAATTGGAACTATTTTCTTCAGTGGAGGAATAAACAAAATGTGTAAAAAGACGCATTTAATGGGTAATGGGTTAATCCTTTTGCTGCATGGAGGAGGTTAGGATTTGGGTATTATACATTAATTATAGTGATGTGTGGTGGTGGTTAGGGTTAACATCGACTTTATTGATGCATGGAGGAGGTTAGGATTTGTGTATTATGCATTGATTATAGTGGTGTGTGGTGGTGGTTAGGGTTAACATCGACTTTATTGATGCATAGAGGAGGTTAGGGTTAGGGTTAACATTGATTATATTGATGTATGGTGGTGTTTAGGGTTAGGGTTAACATAGACTTTATTGATGCATGGAGGAGGTTAGGATTTGTGTATTATACATTGATTATAGTGATGTGTGGTGGTGGTTAGGTTTAACATTGACTTTATTGATGCATGGAGGAGGTTAGGGTTAGGGTTAACATTGATTATATTGATGTATGGTGGTGTTTAGGGTTAGGGTTAACATCGACTTTATTGATGCATGGAGGAGGTTAGGATTTGTGTATTATACATTAATTATAGTGATGTGTGGTGGTGGTTAGGGTTAACATCGACTTTATTGATGCATGGAGGAAGTTAGGATTTGTGTATTATACATTGATTATAGTGGTGTGTGGTGGTGGTTAGGGTTAACATCGACTTTATTGATGCATGAAGGAGGTTAGGATTTGTGTGTTATGCATTGATTATAGTGGTGTGTGGTGGTGGTTAGGTTTAACATCGACTTTATTGATGCATGGAGGAGGTTAGGATTTGTGTATTATACATTGATTATAGTGATGTGTGGTGGTGGTTAGGGTTAACATCGACTTTATTGATGCATGAAGGAGGTTAGGATTTGTGTATTATGCATTGATTATAGTGGTGTGTGGTGGTGGTTAGGGTTAACATCGACTTTATTGATGCATGGAGGAAGTTAGGGTTTGTGTATTATACATTGATTATAGTGATGTGTGGTGGTGGTTAGGGTTAACATCGACTTTATTGATGCATGGAGGAGGTTAGGGTTAGGGTTAACATTGATTATATTGATGTATGGTGGTGTTTAGGGTTAGGGTTAACATCGACTTTATTGATGCATGGAGGAAGTTAGGGTTTGTGTATTATACATTGATTATAGTGGTGTGTGGTGGTGGTTAGGGTTAACATCGACTTTATTGATGCATGAAGGAGGTTAGGATTTGTGTATTATACATTGATTATAGTGGTGTGTGGTGGTGGTTAAGTTTAACATCGACTTTATTGATGCATGGAGGAAGTTAGGATTTGTGTATTATACATTGATTATAGTGATGTGTGGTGGTGGTTAGGGTTAACATCGACTTTATTGATGCATAGAGGAGGTTAGGGTTAGGGTTAACATTGATTATATTGATGTATGGTGGTGTTTAGGGTTAGGGTTAACATCGACTTTATTGATGCATGGAGGAAGTTAGGATTTGTGTATTATACATTGATTATAGTGATGTGTGGTGGTGGTTAGGTTTAACATCGACTTTATTGATGCATGAAGGAGGTTAGGATTTGTGTATTATGCATTGATTATAGTGGTGTGTGGTGGTGGTTAGGTTTAACATCGACTTTATTGATGCATGGAGGAGGTTAGGATTTGTGTATTATACATTGATTATAGTGATGTGTGGTGGTGGTTAGGGTTAACATCGACTTTATTGATGCATGGAGGAGGTTAGGATTTGTGTATTATACATTGATTATAGTGGTGTGTGGTGGTGGTTAGGGTTAACATCGACTGTATTGATGTATGGAGGAAGTTAGGGTTTGTGTATTATACATTGATTATAGTGGTGTGTGGTGGTGGTTAGGGTTAACATCGACTGTATTGATGTATGGAGGAGGTTAGGGTTAGGGTTAACATCGACTTTATTGATGCATGGTGGTTGTTAGGGTTAGGGTTAACATTGATTATATTGATGTATGGTGGTGTTTAGGGTTAGAGTTATCATTGATTATATTGATGTATGGTGGTGGTTAGGGTTAGGCTTAACATCGACTTTATTGATGCATGGTGGTTGTTAGGGTTAGGGTTAACATTGATTATATTGATGAATGGTGGTGTTTAGGGTTAGGGTTATCATTGATTATATTGATGTATGGTGGTGGTTAGGGTTAGGGTTAACATTGATTATATTGATGTATGGTGGTGTTTAGGGTTAGGGTTAACATCGACTTTATTGATGCATGGAGGAGGTTAGGATTTGTGTATTATGCATTGATTATAGTGGTGTGTGGTGGTGGTTAGGGTTAACATTGACTTTACTGATGCATGGAGGAAGTTAGGATTTGTGTATTATGCATTGATTATAGTGGTGTGTGGTGGTGGTTAGGGTTAACATCGACTTTATTGATGCATGGAGGAAGTTAGGGTTTGTGTATTATACATTGATTATAGTGGTGTGTGGTGGTGGTTAGGGTTCACATCGACTTTATTGATGCATGGAGGAGGTTAGGGTTAACATTGATTATATTGATGTATGGTGGTGGTTAGGGTTATCATTGCTTATATTGATGTATGGTGGTGGTTAGGGTTATCATTGATTATATTGATGTATGGTGGTTGTTAGGGTTTGGGTTAACATTGATTATATTGATGTATGGTGGTGGTTAGGGTTTGGGTTAACATTGATTATATTGATGTATGGTGGTGGTTAGGGTTATCATTGATTATATTGATGTATGGTGGTGGTTAGGGTTTGGGTTAACAATGATTATAATGATGTATGGTGGTGGTTATGGTTTGGGTTAACAATGATTATATTGATGTATGGTGGTGGTTAGGTTTGGGTTAACAATGATTATATTGATGTATGGTGGTGGTTAGGGTTTGGGTTAACATTGATTATATTGATGTATGGTGGTGGTTAGGATTTGGGTTAACATTGATTATATTGATGTATGGTGGTGGTTGGGGTAGGGTTATCATTGATTATATTGATGTATGGTGGTGGTTAGGGTTTGGGTTAACAATGATTATATTGATGTATGGTGGTTAGGGTTTGAGTTAACATTGACTGTATTGATTATGGAGGTGGTTAGGGTTTGGGCTAACATTGATTATATTGATGTATGGTGGTAGTAAGGGTTTGGGTTAACATTGATTATATTGATGTATGGTGGTGGTTAGAGTTTGGGTTAAAATTGATTATATTGATGTATGGTGGTGGTTAGGGGTAGGGTTTACATTGATTATATTGATGTATGGTGGTGGTTAGGGTTTGGGTTAACATTGACTGTATTGATGTATGGTCGTGGTTAGGGTTAGGGTTTACATCGACTGTATTGATGTATCGTTGTGGTTAGGGTTTGGGTTTACAATGATTATATTGATGTATGGTTGGTGTAAGGGTTAGGGTTAAAATTGAATGTATTGATGTATGGTGGTGGTTAGGTTTTGGGTTAACATTGATTATATTGATGTATGGTGGTGGTTAGGGTTAGGGTTAACATCGACTGTATTGATGTATGGTGGTGGTTAGGTTTTGGGTTAACATTGATTATATTGATGTATGGTGGTGGTTAGGGTTAACATCGACTGTATTGATGTATGGTGGTGGTTAGGGTTAACATTGATTATATTGATGTATGGTGGTGGTTATGGTTAGGGTTAACATTGGTTATATTGATGTATGGTGGTGGTTAGGGTTAACATTGATTATATTGATGTATGGTGGTGGTAAGGGTTAGGGTTAACATTGATTATATTGATGTATGGTGGTGGTTATGGTTAGGGTTAACATTGGTTATATTGATGTATGGTGGTGGTTATGCTTATCAGTGATTATATTGATATATGGTGGTGGTTAGGGTTTGGGTTAACATTGACTTTATTGATGTATGGTGGTGGTTAGGGTTTGGGTTAACATTGACTTTATTGATGTATGGTAGTGGTTAGGGTTTGGGTTAACATTGACTGTATTGATGTATGGAGGTGGTTAGGGTTAGGGTTAATATTGATGTATTATGGTGGTTAGGGTTAACATTAATTATATTGATGTATGGTGGTGGTTATGGTTAGGGTTAACATTGGTTATATTGATGTATGGTGGTGGTTATGCTTATCAGTGATTATATTGATATATGGTGGTGGTTAGGGTTTGGGTTAACATTGACTTTATTGATGTATGGTGGTGGTTAGGGTTTGGGTTAACATTGACTTTATTGATGTATGGTAGTGGTTAGGGTTTGGGTTAACATTGACTGTATTGATGTATGGATGTGGTTAGGGTTAGGGTTAATATTGATGTATTATGGTGGTTAGGGTTAACATTAATTATATTCATGTAGGGTGGTGGTTAGAGTTAACGTTGACTGTATTGATGTATGGTGGTGGTTAGGGTATTATTACTATACATTGATTATATTGATGTAAGCCTGTATTTAGGGTTAGGTTCAACATTGACATTATTGATGTATGGTGTGGGTTATGGTTAGGGTTAAATTTAACACTGACTTTATTAATGTATGGTAGCGTAAGGGTAATAGTTAATAATAACTTTATTGATGTATGGTAAAAGTTAAGTTTCGGGTTAAAAATTACCTTATTGATGTATGAGTAAAATGTTTCGCGACTGTCCACCGTATACCACCACCATACGAGAAATTTTAATGCCGATAAAAATCTGTAAAGTTCTTGTTGGTTACAGTGATTATAGAGGAAAACAGTTTAGATTTGTACCAAAAGTGTATATCTATGGAACTGAATGACGGTCATGCTCGATAGTGCCACCTAAAAAGCGTACAGTAGTAGCAAGTGCTATATCGGCAAAGGACGCACACCTGTCCTTACGCCAGAAAAGCTGCGGTTTTAGTGGGTAGACACAGTTACTGTTGAAATTGCAGGATTGCAGTTAGTTTTATGTTATGTTTTAAAGAAAGGGTATTGTTTTAGCTAGACAGTTCTATAAATGAAACGAAAGTGTTGATTCATCAATTATTATTCACGATATGACAAGTTTTGTAAGTAGGGTGAAAGTTAACTGAAAATCAGCAATGAGTTCAGTAAAAAAAGTTGATGGCAATCGATAGCCATCAATTGCAAGTTGGCTACCTGGTATGAAATACTCTGCACACTGAACACGGGGCACACACAGCTAACCTTAGACGCAAACAGGGGCAACTGAACACAAAGCAGTTCTACCCCTTGTCTATATATATACATTTCATCACAAAAGTTTTGAAAAACTATCGTTTCGGGTCCCTGTGCACCACAATACACCAATAAGGTCAATATTACCCTTTAACATAACCACCACAATACATCAATATAAATAATGTTAACTCTAACCCTAACCACCACCATACACCAATAAAGTCAATACCACCCATACCCCTAAAAACCACCATGCACCAATAAAGTCAATATTAACTCTAACCCCTTAAAGGGGCTTTCTGTTTTTACTGTCACCTTGCTTTAAGCAGTCACCTGTTGTTAATACTTAACAATCAAGACAATTAAGTGGTCGTTATAGAGATATCTTACTGTACGTGTTTCTACACAGTAAAATATTAACCGTGTGCTGTAGAAGGAATGGCTCTGAGAATTGGTGTAGACGACAAAGCTTGCATACAAAAATACCTGGTGTGACCCAGATTGAGTACACTTACATCATGAATCAACTAGACTATAAAAGGAAATCTCTTGGTAATCATATAGAGGAAAAGAATTTCATTTCTTTGTTTTATTCAATCATCAATCTCACAAAAACGACCAGATCAAATTTGCATGCAGAATACAATTATTATAGATCTAACCTCATTTTCATTTTTTTTACAAATGATATGAGCAACCTTTTTCTATTATAACTGTTATCTAAAATACTCCTCATACAACCTCTATTCCACGGAGAAATTGTGACAAAACGACAATTATTTCAATTTTTTTTATCTTTAAACTTGACACTTAAACTTTTAACATTTCTTAACCCTTTCCCTTATAGAAGCGACTTTTAGCACATTCATTTTATTCATCCGCTGAAGAAAATAGTTCCAAATTATACCGTAATGAATATGTGTCATATTTAATACTTTCCTTATTCAAGCAGTTAATAGCTTAAAGCAGGCTGAAAGTAAAACAGAATGCGCCTTAGGGCGCATTCTGCTTTACTTTCAACCTGCTTTAAGTAGTCACCTATCTTCAATATTATAACTAGGCTATCAGGTAAAGGGTTAAGACAAAATACCTAAAATATAAATTTGAGAAACAAAAGCAGACGATATTTGTTTAAAATTGGTGACGTCGTGGCAGCGAAGAGGCTAACGAATACTGGGTCCGAGGTCATAAAGCTTTGGACTTGAGTCTGAAATAGTTCTCCGGCATTTGATTGGTCAGATTTGAGCCTAGGCTCAAATCTGACCAATCAAATGCTGGAGAGTACACTCAGACTCAACTAAAACGCTTTATAACCTCGGAGCCTGAGAGTGGAGAAGGGCGTTCTGTAAATAGCGTTCTGTTTTACTTTCGACCTTAACCCTTTCATGATCAAATAAATCGGGAGAACTTTACCCCTTCACCGCCTTATTGTCATTTGCTTAATTATTGTTGTCTGCAAGACACGTCTCAAAATTGGATTTAAGGCAGTATGTCTTAATAAATATCGATAAGAGTGTCAAACAGTTTGGGTCCTGATAAGACGTCGCGTTTGATCAGGACTCAAACTGTTTGCAAAGGCGCTTAAAGCGTCATTGAGAGTGAAAGGGTTAATAAGCTGTCACAGAAGGTCATACATTTTATGGCTACTTATCGGGAACCACAAAATTCTATAATGAAAATGTTTTGGCATAAAAGGATGTAAGTATAAAGGAAATGATTATGGTCGACTTTATTTCGGTGACATTTTGTTATCTCTTGATCAGTCACCGTCTGAGGGCCCAGTGTAAAACTCCATAAATATCTTATCCTCTGCATTGATTTCGAAATACTTGGTAATGCACAGGTTGGGTGACTGTCGTATATACTCGGGCGTTGTTATTGCATTTCCATCTGTCGTAACAGTTATGTGAAGGTAGACAGTGACCCCATTCATTGGCAAACTGTCTACAAATTGGCGTAAACACGTATCACTGAGCGTGACGTTAGACAGAGAGACGAGCTCCAGATGCTCCATCCTTGGAGACAATGTCAGACACATAGTGCCGAAATCAACCGTCTGTATGTCTATACTTCTCACATTCAACAGACCTGGCAGCACATCGGTCAATGCCTCTGCATTGACTTGGCGATACATCCCCAGACAAATGAACTTTTTCAAATTCTTTGCGTTTTGCAAGTGTTTTAGAAAACCAGTGATAGGCAAAGCAATAACTGAGCATTCAACTAACTGGCTTGAATCAAAGATAACGTCGTTAACACCAAGTTCGTACAGAAACAGGCCCTCCAGTGACTTCATGGCATACAAATCAAGCGTATAGCTACACATGTCTTTGGCATGGTTGTCGCATTTCAGATTAGACAAGTTCAGCTGTTTGATCTCTGTCAGGTGGGAGAGTCTCAGTACGAGCATGTCCAACTGTTCATGAGTTAAAGTTAGATCCCTAAGCACAAGAGATACTAGCATTGGAGTTTGGATCAAGTCGTCAATTCTCCGACCAAGAGGTCGCATGCTAACTCCAACTAGACCAAGACATCGCAACGTGTCTCGAACGTTGCACACAGCATTACACAAAACATGGCTGTCGATACAATTCGACGAATCCAAAACAGACAGTTTCACCAGTGACTTTGAATCAAATACACTTGAGTAGAGTTCGTATGTACTTGCAACAGTGGCAATTTCTTTATGCTTCAGTGTAAGTGAGTTGAAATAAATAGACCTAACACTCTCAGACTTGAAGTTCTTTCCGAAAGTTAACAAATCAGTGAAATGACCTTTCCTTATGACGAGATCGTCAAGTCTCAGCTTCGGAATAACCAGAGAAGACTTTCTCATTTCCTCTAGAATCTCAAGCAACACTTTTTGTATCCTCTCCACCAGTCTGAGGCTTTCACTTTCAATGTCATGCCAAAACATTCTGTATTTTTGAATTTTACTATCTTTGGCTACAATTTCCATGATATTTTCAAATAATTCGGTTAAAAGTTCAGGTCTCATTACACAGAGGAACACTAACAGCTTGGCCATTTCAAAGAAGGAGTTGAGATTATGTACCATTTTCTTGAGCATCTGACACACTGCTGATGCGTCGGGTTGGGTCGACAAGAAAAGCGCTGCAAAGAATTCTTGGTAAGTTTTATGAACAAAACTGACACTTTTCAATTTTTCTGTAATTCTTCCAATGACTTTATGCTGAGTTAGAAGTCCGACCTTCAAACAGATTTCCAATTGATTCTTTGACAACCCGTGTATTTCTGTTTGTTTGTGAGTGAAGACAAGAGATGATTCCTTTGTTTTGTTACACAGGAGCTGGTATGCCAGGTGCGATAATGCTAACAGCAGATCACCGTATTTCTCACAATGCTCCTTTTCTCTTAGGCATTTTGGGAGTATGCTCATGTCTTCCAATCTTTTCACATCCTGAGTTGTGATACATTTTATCTGTTCTGCGTATTCAAGCTGTCGATCGACCATATTGCTGTAGATATCGCACTGCGAGTGCCCAATCGAACTCCCCCCATGCCACAGACACAAAATTTGCATCAGCAAAACTGGAGTTTGGATTAAGTCGTGCAAATCATTTTCTTCCACTAGTTTAGCAAACTCATTTGAATTCTTATTGTCTCTGTACATTTCATTCAATATGCCTGTAACACTGCCAACCAGTGTATCCACAGAGCGATCGCTAAACCCGGTGATACTAATCTGTTTGTCGATCTCTGTCGTTTTGAGCCTTATTACTTCCAGTTTCCATGGTCTAGTTGTAGTAAGAATTGTAAAATTCCCTTTCAATTTTCTCCCAGGCAAGCCTTTGGAAACGAACCTACCAGAATTGTAAGTTTCTTGTATTACCCATTCATCCAATCCATCAAGTACGATGAGACACTTTTCCTGCTCTAATAGCTCAGGTACGTTCTTGATTTCTAACTGATTTTCTATCATTTGTTCGATGGTCGTCTCATTGGTCGAATTTCTTAGTGAAATATAAAAAAGCAAGTTAAACCCGACCATGACCTGCTCGTCAGCTGTAACGCATTTTCCTTTTGAAAGTGCCATGCACCATGTGTGAACGATGCTTTCACAGAGGGTGGTTTTTCCAACACCGGCTTCTCCGGTAATGTATATATTCTTGCATTGTTTGTCGTCAGTGTAGAACATATCTTTATATTCTTGGATAAGTTTTAAATCTTGTCCCTCGCGATCAGAATAGCTGGTGTCCTTGTTGCGTTTGCCTGTGTTGTCGACTTGGTGCATGATCGGAGGTACAAACAGTTTGTCCACCTGTTCCATGGTATCAGGATCTAACGGATAGACTGGAACACGAGTACACCTGTCCAGGTATAGCTGAATGAGTTCCTGTTGCAGCCCTGCACAGAAACAACAAGTATCTATTGATCTACTGAAAGAAAACCTAGTCAACTCACTAATCTAGTTATGGTGTACATAATTGACAATCGAATTTAAAACATACTCTCTTTCTCTTTACACCAATACTAGTAATGCCGCATTGATTTTTTCTACTGAAATATCGTATATTGTTGTACTACAGTAAAATAACTCAAAAGAACACGAATTTGTGGTATAAAATACTATAAGAAAGGAGAGAGCTTAAGGCAAGATGAAAGTAAAAGCAGGACGCTTATCTAAGAACTTTCTGCATTACTTTCATTGTGTTTTAAGCAGTCACCAATCACCAGTCACCAATAAGTCAACTTATTTAACAGTGTTGATTATATCGTTTCTCAGAAGGATTTACGTTCTCTTAAAGCCATATAACGGCGAATTATCCCAGCAATGACCCTTTATCTGCAGAAAGTCATTACAACATGTTCTATTGTGGAAGCTTTAAGAACAAACAGGAATTAATTATCGTAGGTAGGGTTGTAGTTAAAGCAGAATGTGTTTCATAGTTTAGTACTTCGATTTCATGTACAGTCGAACTTCGATATATCGACTTCCTTAAGTCAAACGTTTAATTTTGAAAGATGCTTGACTAAAAAGAGCCAAAATAATTAAATTAAACTGTTGAAATACGGGTTAGTTCGACTTAAACGAGTTCGAGTTACGAGGTGCGTTTATATTTGTAAACCTCACCTCTGACAGTCTGTGAGATGTAGGGAATAAGGTCGTCGGCAAACCGCATTTCCTTCAATGCATCGCAGTCCTCAGACGTGTGACAGCGGCACAGGTGACCCTGACCTGCCATAAAAATAAAACTTCTCAAATTAATAGGTTGCATCTCTATTACATGACCATTCAACATAACAGACAACTTCTCTCGTACATATAGCTTCTCTCGTACATGACCATTCAACATAACAGACAGCTTCTCTCGTACATGACCATTCAACACAACAGACAGCTTCTCTCGTACATGGTCATTCAACATAACAGACAGCTTCCCTCGTACAGATAGCTTCTCTCGTTCATGACCATTCAACAACACAGATAGCTTCTCTCGTACAGATAGCTTCTCTCGTTCATGACCATTCAACATAACAGACAGCTTCTCTCGTACATGACCATTCAACACAACAGACAGCTTCTCTCGTACATGGTCATTCAACATAACAGACAGCTTCTCTCGTACAGATAGCTTCTCTCGTTCATGACCATTCAACATAACAGACAGCTTCTCTCGTACATGGTCATTCAACATAACAGACAGCTTCTCTCGTACAGATAGCTTCTCTCGTTCATGACCATTCAACATAACAGACAGCTTCTCTCGTACATGGTCATTCAACATAACAGACAGCTTCTCTCGTACAGACAGCTTCTCTCGTTCATGACCATTCAACATAACAGACAGCTTCTCTCGTACATGGTCATTCAACATAACAGACAGCTTCTCTCGTACAGATAGCTTCTCTCGTTCATGACCATTCAACATAACAGACAGCTTCTCTCGTACATGACCATTCAACACAACAGACAGCTTCTCTCGTACATGGTCATTCAACATAACAGACAGCTTCTCTCGTACAGATAGCTTCTCTCGTTCATGACCATTCAACATAACAGACAGCTTCTCTCGTACATGGTCATTCAACATAACAGACAGCTTCTCTCGTACAGATAGCTTCTCTCGTTCATGACCATTCAACATAACAGACAGCTTCTCTCGTACATGGTCATTCAACATAACAGACAGCTTCTCTCGTACAGACAGCTTCTCTCGTTCATGACCATTCAACATAACAGACAGCTTCTCTCGTACAGATAGCTTCTCTCGTTCATGACCATTCAACATAACAGATAGCTTCTCTCGTTCATGACCATTCAACATAACAGACAGCTTCTCTCGTACATGGTCATTCAACAAAACAGATAGCTTCTCTCGTTCATGACCATTCAACATAACAGACAGCTTCTCTCGTACAGATAGCTTTTCTCGTTCATGACCATTCAACATAACAGACAGCTTCTCTCGTACATGGTCATTCAACAAAACAGATAGCTTCTCTCGTTCATGACCATTCAACATAACAGACAGCTTCTCTCGTACATGACCATTCAACATAACAGACAGCTTCTCTCGTACATGGTCATTCAACAAAACAGACAACTTCTCTCGTACATGACCAAGTAACATAACAGACAACTTCTCTTGTATGTTTCCATTCAACGTAATAGGTTGCTTCTCTCGTACATGACCATTCAACGGAATATATTGCATTTCTCATACATGATCATTCAGCGTAATTGGTTGCTTCTCTCGTACATGATCATTCAACGTAATAGATTGATTATCTCGTACATAATCATTGAACGTTATCGACTGCTTTTCTCGTACATGATCATTCAAGGTTTTAGGTTGCTTCGCTCGTACTTGACCCTCGTACATGATCATACAACGTAAGAGATTGCTCATCTCGTACATGATCATTGAACGTTATAGATTGCTTTTCTCGTACATGATCATTCAACGTAATAGGTTGCTTCTCTCGTACATGACCATTCAACGTATTTGTTTGCTTCTCTCGTACATGATTATTCAACGTCATTGATTGCTTTTCTTGTACATGATCATTCAACGTAATAGAATGCTTCTCTCGTACATGATCATTAAACGTAATAGGTTGCTTTCCTCGTACATGAACATTCAACGTAATTGATTGCTTCTCTCGTACATGATCATTGAACGTAATAGGTTGCTTTCCTCGTACATGATCATTCAACGTTATAGATTGTTTCTCTCTTACATGACCATTCAATGTAATCCGTTGCTTCTCTTGTATATGAGCATTAACGTTATATATTGCTTCTCTTGTACATTACTATTTAACGTAATCCGTTGCTTCTCTCATACATGATCATTCAACGTAATATATTGCTTCTCTCGTACATGATTATTCATCGTTATAGTTTTCTTCTCTCATACATGACCATTCACCGTAACAAATTGCTTCTCTTGTACGAGACCATTTAACGTAACAGATTACCTCTCTCGTATGTGACAATGAAACGTAATAGGTTGCTTCTCTTGTAAATGGCTCATTAATTTAATAGATTGCTTCTCTCGCACATGATCATTTAACGTAATAGATTTATTATCTCGTATATGATCATTCAACGTAAAAGATTGCTTCTCTCGTACATGACCAATCAATGTAACATATTGCTCTTCTCGTATTTAATTATTCAACGTAATAGATTGCTTCTCTCGAATGTGACAATTCAACGTAATCGATTGCGTCTCTCGTTTATGATCATTCAACGTAGAAGGTTGCTTTTCTCGGATATGACCAAATAATTTAATAGTTTGTTTCTCTCGTACATTACCATACACCTTAACAAACTGTTTCTCTTGTTCGTGACCATTCCATGCAACAGATTGTTTCTCTCGTTTGTGACAATTCAACGTAATAGATTGCTTCTCTCGTATATAACTAATTAATGTAGTAGTTTGCTTCTCTCGTACATGATCGTTCAACGTACTAGATTGCTTCTCTCGTGTATGACCAATTAAAGTACCGGATTGCTTCTTTCATAAATGTTCGTTCAAAGCAACACATTGCTACTCTTGTACGTGACCATTCCACGTAGCAGATTGCTTCTCTCGTATGTGACGATTCAAAGCAACACATTGCTACTCTTGTACGTGACCATTCCACGTAGCAGATTGCTTCTCTCGTATGTGACGATTCAAAGCAAAACATTGCTTCTCTCGTATATGATCATTCAACACAATAGATTGTTTCTCTTGAATATGACCAATTAACTCTTTCACCGCCAAATTATTTTTGAGTTTGTTTACCCCTACACCGTTATTGTGTCGTCTGCTTCAATATTATAGTCTGCATTTTCATTTCAAAGTAAGAATTAAGAGAGTATGACATAAGAAATATCGAAACGGGTGTCAAACAGTTTTGATCCTGATCAGACGCCGCGTCACGCGGCGTCTGATCAGGATCAAAACTGTTTGCAAATTCGACTTTAGGCGATTTTGGCGGTGAAAGGGTTAATGTAACAGATTGCCTCTCTCGTACATGAACATTAAACGTAACAAATTGCTTCTCTCGTACATGAACTTTCAACGTAATAGGTTGCTTCTCTCGTACATGATCATTCCTTGTTAAAGATTGCTTCTCTCGTACATGATCATTTAACGTATAAGATTGCTTCTTTTGGTGGAAACCAAAATGAAATCGGACTGTTGGTTTCGAAGATTTTCCTAGGTATTGTGCACTGTTGTCATGGCAACACGACCATAGGACCCTCATACTTTATTTGAACGTTTGAAACTCAAATCATCAGTATGTTTCTGATCAAGTTTTGTTACACTGGGGCCATTGGTTTCAGGGGAAAAGTCGTTTCCAATTACTAATGGACAGACGGACGTGCTGAAAAGGTGTGTAATGTGGCTATTTCTTTCGTTCTTTTTTATGTGGCTAGAAAACATAACCGAAATCTACCTTGGCTGTAATTTGAGAATAGAAGAATATTGAAGCTTACCCTAACCCAATTTTAAAATAATGGCTAGGTTAATATCGCAAGAGATGGCCAGGTTATTGTTTTTCACTTATGTGGCTAGTTTGTTTTATTCACATAAGTTATGATTTTCGAGCGCGGATAGACAGACGGACGGACAGACAACGGACGTTACAGTAGCTCATCTTGAACACTTTGTGAGATAGAAATGCAGACAATTCTATTGAAATTTGAAACAGACGGTTTTAAAGAAAAAAGTGGATATGGAATACACTTTACATATTGAACCTCAGCGACGACGAGTATACTTATACTCGTCATTTACAAACGGTGTTCTTCTAAAGAGTACACTTGTTCCACGCATACAGTGTTGAACCACAGCAGAGGTATCCTGGTCAGTGTCTGCACTGTTTGTAATTTTGCAGTTTATTGTAAAAACAACCTTAAGTGGTCAAAAATGGAAAATACTTATTTTGAAACTGGAATGTCCATTGAAATTTTTCAGGGATGAATGAGCTTATGTTGTGTACCTTTCATTTCATCATGAACAATGACTTCGACTTCCTGTAGCTTGTTCACAAGAGTGAGTTGTCCTGTTCTAGCTAAAGCTTCTTTGAACATGCAATACTTGGTGGGGTCTCTCTGCATCCTGTCGGCTATACTCCTATTTTTGTTCGACGTTGTATCTAATTCCTGTCAGCGATTTGAAACATAAAAAGTATGTAGTCAAACTTGTATTTTAAAATGGTAACTTTTCAAGATTCGGTCTAATGCTGCAAACTAGTAATGCAAATATATCCTACATTTAACAGTGATTGTGTTAAGTGGTTACTTGTATCTAAAGACAGCGCTGCTTCTTCAGGAAGTGTTCACAGTTAGGAAATTTTCATTAGTTTCCATTACTCGATATAAAAAATATTTCAAATTGCGTTAAAAACTGTTACGCATAGTGAAATATTTCTTCAAATAAGGTTAACATTTCTTCGCAGCTAGTAACCTAATTTGATGAAAACATTTTCAAATATTCCAAAATAACGTTAACATTTATTTACAGCATAACGTAATATGAGGAAATATTTTCAACCAGTCCTAAATAACGTTAAAATTTCTTTGCAGCGTAACGTAATACGGGTTATCATTTCATTTAGTCCCAAATGACGTCACCATTTCTTGGTAACGTAACAAAGTATGAGTAAACGTTTTCAAATAATACCAAATAACGTTAACCTTTCTTGGCAGAGTAACGGAATGTGAGGAAACATTTTCAACTATTCGTTAATAACTTTAACATTTCTTGGCAGTGAACCGTAATATGTGGAAACATTTTCAACTAGTCAAAAATAACGTTAACATTTCTTGCCAGTGTAACGTAATGTGGCTATTCATTTTCATTTAGTCCCAAATGATGTTAACATTTCTTCGAAAAGTAACGTAATTTTATGAGTAAACATTTTCAAATATTCCCAAATAACGTTAACATTTCTTGGCAGCGTAACGTTATTTGAGTAAACAGTTTCAAATTGCTTGGGCAATGTGATTATATTGTGCTCATTCCACAAATTGAAATAAAGTATTATAAAGTAACGAAATAGCAGTATATATCTTTGATACAATACTATACAGTACTAATAGAAACTACACGCTATTATTCATACATTATATAATATATTAGTCATTATGAATATTGACCAAATGTATTGCAGTTCAGACACAGAAAAGAAGTAGAGTAGTCTACAAAGCAAGATAAGAAGTTGTTCTCATATTAGAACCAAAGAAGGCACTTACTGCAATTGTACCAGTTTTAACCCTTTACCTGATAGCATTGTTTCTAGTATTGAAGATATGTGACTACTTAAAGCAGGTTGAAAGTAAAGCAGAATGCGCCCTAAGGCGCATTCTGCTTTACTTTCAGCCTGCTTTAAGCTATTAACTGCTAGAATGAGGAAAGTATTAAATATTACACATATTCATTACGGTATAATTTGGAACTATTTTCTTCAGCGGATGAATAAAATGAATGTGCTAAAAGTCGCTTCTATAAGGGAAAGGGTTAAATAGTTCATATCTGTGCGAGATGCCGAGATACTCGGCATATAATACAGATGAAAGATGTTTGCGTATACGAACTTAACCCTTTACCTGATAACCTGTTTCTTGTATTGAAGACAAGTGACCACTTAAAGCAGGTTGAAAGTAAAGCAGAATGCGCCTTAGGGCGCATTCTGCTTTACTTTCAGCCTGTTTTAAGCTACCAACTTCTAGAATATAGATAATATTTCTTATAATGCATATTCATAACCTTATAAACTGGAACTTTTTTCTTCTGCGGAGGATGAACTAAATGCGCTTAAAGGCGCTTCTATGGGGGAAAGGGTTAAACAAGAAACACAGTTGTTCTTAAAACACAACAGGAATCAACCGATACGCTACTGGATTACAAACCATCTACTGCAACGTCATAACAGGCTACAGTCACAGATCCAAGTTGTCGCCACAGTCCTCTTAGAGAAATATATTATACAGGCTAAGGGATCTAATCAACGACTCGATCTCTCTACTGTTTCGCCATTGAAGCTAGCCTGTACCAGCGTCGATATATAAAAAACAATCAGGTACTCCATGTGATACATACTAAATGAGTCTCAACTTTCTGGAGGAGAAGGTTTGCAAAGATGTTCCTCGTATATTCCATGTTAATTATTGGAATCCCAGGGCAGGGTCAGTTTTTAATTAAAGGAGAAAATAAGTATTGAACAAGTTTGGTAGTCGTTTACGAACTTAATACAAAGTATACAAGTTCCATTCGTTATGGTTCTCGAGAATTATACTTTTGAAGGTAACTATAAGATATATAAACACATGAATAAAACAATATGTGTTTGTGAAACACTATACTCCTTACTGCGACCATGACCAGTAAAAGACTGTGACCTTTATCAACCAGAAATGGGTGTCAAAGCCACCTGATGCTCGCCTGTTTAAAGTTTAAGTCTAAAAACATCTTGTATCAAAAGAAAATCAATTTTCAGTTTAGAACTATTATTAAATTAATGTTGAGTCTTAGTCTAGTTATATCCTCTTCACTCGGTTCTCCGGAACCCTTAGCGAAAAAGGATTAAAAAGGTAATCAATTTAAATGGAAACTGGGAGATACATTGAACGAATATTGAGAAAAAATAGTTTTCTAACTGAAAATAACATTTAAAGTAATCAAACAACTTCATTGTTTAAACAAATACCAGTTATTCAAACTAACCTTCGGCTGTAAATGCAGCGCCGCGAATTCTTACTAGGCCGGAAGTTTGACGTCATCATCCGGGTAGCAAAGGCGCTTGTACACAACCGGGTCAAATTTAAACTGCATATGAAAGTTCAATTTCCAGACACTCGTTATACGTAATAAACATTTAGAGTTATATTGGAAAATGTGTTATTCGGAATCATTTTACAAAGGGACATTTAAAAAATAAGGTACGTGGTCAATTTTGGTATTCATTTTTTGAATATAAAATTTTCTTCAAAGTTTCACTAAAATTCAAAGTTTTTTTTAGCATTTTTTTCGGCTATTAGCTGCCCGCATCTAATACCTAACCGGAACCGCTTTTTGCGATGACGTAAGCAAACCGAACGCGCTGTATCAGGCGTTTTTTGTGAGGCTTCCGGACATGTAGGAAGGGTCCGTTGTATGAGAATGGAGGATATTAAACTTTAAACAACCCGTGCAACCTTTAACCTGGTGATTTGTAGTCAAAACAACTAAGTCCAAATCGTGTCAAATATTTACAAAAATTAAAACTATTTTTAAATTTCAACTTAATAACATCAATGTTTGAACCCTAATGAACCGCAATACAAAATCTAAGCACCCTAGCACACGTATTAAACTATAAAACAACCGTCCAAAAAACTTTAACCTGGTGGTTTGTAGTCGAAAAACCGAAGTCCAAAACATGTCGAAAATTGACATAAATTAAAATTATTTTTGAATTCAAACTTCATAACATCAATGTTTAACCCCAAAATAACCCCCATACAAAATTTCAGCACCCTAGCAAAATTGTTAAGCTTTAAAACTACCCGTCCAAAAAACTTTAACCTGGTGATTTGTAGTAGAAAAACTTAAGTCCAAAACATGTCAAAAATTGACATAAAATTAAAAGTTTAACCCCAAATGAACCTCCATACAAAATTTTATGACCCTAGGCTAGTCCCTAACACACATATTAAGCTTTAAAACAACCCGTCCAAAAAACTTTAACCTTGGCCACGCTCACGTTCACGCTCACTCCCACGCTCACGCTCACGCTCACGCCCACGCCGGGGGTATGATATTAGCTCTGCTGTTCTACGACCAGGCGAGCTAAAATGACCCAACTTACCCTGATATCTCTTACTATACGTGTAGTGACAGGCGTAAATATGTCCAGCTCTTCGAAAAGATCCAGCAAGATATCTGGCTCCATGAGAGACACAAAGTGCTGGAAGCATCGCTGTACAGACTTCCTTTTAAGATCGTCCAAATCTGTAATTGATGATATAAATTCGAACGTCGATAATTCAAGGTCATTTTAGTCGAAATTACCCGTATTTCAATGAAAAACGTGACAAAACCACGTTTTAAATTTAAAATACGGATACTTTCGACATATGTGGGTTGAAATTATTAAAATTCAACTGTAAACATAACGTTTCGACTAAAACATTTTATCGCGGTTAGATTGTAATTCTGTATTCTGAGCATGTTATTTTACTTCCGCTTACTTAATTTCTACGCTGGCGACTTGACTTGTATATGATTCAAACTGTTTGAAACCCCTTTTTAGGTTTCTTCAATCACAAACTGCATGCATCTGAAGTTTACAAAATCTGTAGACGATAAATTCACAGCTGGCGAATTTACGACCAGATGAAGGTTAAAAGACTGATAAACATTATAGTTTAGGAAAAGTATCCATGTTATAGTAGTATCCTATTTTTTATGATAAATTGATAATTATAACATTTTAATGTATTTAGCACAATAATGTCACATTTGCCGTTTGGTTATCCGCCCCAGATGTACTTTAACTGATCTGTTCGTGGAAGATCGCTTGTATTTTATCTGAAGGAAATATTTCTGTGAAGTCGAAATACTTTCATTGTGCAGGGCCTAATGACAGGTCTTGAAATAATGACTAAATCTGTTTGACAATTTATAGTTTGCATTTTGAGTTGTATTGAATTAAAGAACTCAGTTACCTAAGTCTTCAATTTCCATGTCTCCAAAGTCCTGTTGAAGAGGATGCGAGGCTAAACTATGTTCCTGTTTGGGAAACAAAACTATATATTTGTAATAAATTCGGTACTATCTAACTGTTGTCATCGAGACGATATACATGTATAAGCATTTCAAATGTTTCTCAAATGTGTTTCTGAGCTTGCAGTATCGACAGACTGAGAAAGAAAGAAAGAGAGAGGTAAGTAGAGGGAGAGAGAGAGAGAGACAGAGAGAGAGACAGAAACAGAGAGAGAGGCATGGATAGAGAGAGAGACTGAGAGAGAGCCAGAGAGACAAAGAGAGATACACAGAGAGAGACAGAGAGAGACACACAGAGATAGAGAGACAGAGAGAGAAAGAGAGAGACATAAAGAGAGAGAGAGAGAGAGAGAGCAAGCACTCCGACAGGCATACATACATACACATCCTTAGGCAGGCAGTCACACAGAGAGACTCAGGAAGAGTGAGACAAAGAGATGGCGAGAGACAAAGAGACAAAAAGAGAGTAAGCGAGAGTAAGCGAGAGATGAGTATCACATAATTTAGATTCAAGTTTATCGATGTGTTATCTATACGACACTAAACGGTTTGTAAATGCCAATGTAGTGGTGTCTAGGGCGAAACGGGCGTTAAACAGAGATAATGCAATTGAATTATGTTCTTTTGTTGTTGTAAAACTAAACAATTTTCAGATTTTGAGACCCCTTTTTACACAGCTAAACAAACAAATAACACAATACACATGGAATAATGAAATGTGTTATTTACCACTTTAGATGCTGACAGGTGTGTTCTATCGCTTGTATCCTCTCCCGTTGCCCCATGTCCACCATGCCTGTCCTCCATGTTGACAGTGAAGTGCACACATATGCTTAACTACAATGTACTCTAGTACACAGTCATGCAGTTTACAAACCAATGTATGCCTAGACATTTCAATGAACTCTCCCTGTATACTATAGGTATACAACGTCAAGGGCGATCCAAAGACACTGTAGCGTCTGATCTGGATATATGCTGTTTGCCACTCGTATTAAACTTTTCTTAAGAAAGCATAAACGTGGAATTTTTTTACCGCAGACGATATATTTGCAGCATACGACAATTCAAGATGATAAGGTAGTCCAAATTATTTAGACGTTTCGCTTGCTCTTTTTCATCATTCCTTTTTAGCTCACCTGGCACGAAGTGCCAAGGTGAGCTTTTAGGATCGCTGGATGTCCGTCGTCCGTCGTCTGTCTGTCTGTCCGTCCACAATTGGTTGTGAACACTCTAGCGGCTACAAATTTCATCCGATCTTCATGAAACTTGATGACAATGTTTGTCTTGATAAAATCTAGGCCAAGTTCGAATGTGGATCATGTCGGGTCAAAAACTAGGTCTTTAGGTCAAATCATAGAAAAACCTTGTGAACACTCTAGAGGCTACAAATTTCATTGGATCTTAATGAAACTTAATCAGAATATTTGCCTGATTAATATCTAGGTCAAGTTTGAAAATGGGTCATGTCCGGTCAAAAACTAGGTCACTAGGTCAAATCATAGAAAAACCTTGTGAACACTCTAGAGGCTACAAATCTAATTGGATCTTGATAAAACTTGGTCAGAATGTTTGTTTAACTGATATCTAGGTCAAATTTGAATATGGGTCATGTCTGGTCAAAAACTAGGTCACTAGGTCAAATTATAGAAAAACCTTGTGAACACTCTTGAGGCTACAAATCTCATTGGATCTTGATGAAATTTGGTCAGAATGTTTGTCGCATTGATATCTAGGTCAAGTTTGGATATGGGTCATGTCCGGTTAAAAACTAGGTCACTAGGTCAAATCATTGGAAAATCTTGTTTACACTCTATAGGTTGATTGTGGGTATACATGTCCAGTCATAATCTAGGTCACTATAGGTCAAGTTTGCCATGGTGTACCAGGTGAGCGATTTTGGGCCATAGTGGCCCTTGTTTGTAAGTTGCATATGCCAGAAACTGAAAACTGTTAAATATCACAAAAATGATGGGAAATGTTGATATTAGCATATGCAACGGCTTTCTATGAAGGACTAGATGATAAGGGTAAATGTCGGTGATATAGTGATGAGGTTGACCGTATACCTGAATTGTATGTATAAATGTACAGTACTACATATATATGTTAACATTTTGCCTGCTGATCACGCGGCGTCTGATCTGGATCCAAACTGTTTGACACCCAACTTAAGATTTGTTAACTTAAAAAAATGTATAGATCTAAATTTTACAAATTTTGCAGACGAAACGAGCAAAATGGAAGAGTCGATAAGAATTTTCAGGCTATGCAACCGTTACATCTATTTTCGGCCTATACGATGTCCAATCCTTTAAACAATCACCCCATAAATACGGATTTTTACGCCTTTAATTTATTTCCTCACTGAAGAAATAAGGTCCAATATATTAGTCATGGATATATTCCCGATGAAATATCTTCTATATTCTAGCAATTAAGGCGCATTCTGCTTTACTTTCAACCTGCTTTAACTGGTCGCTTTTCTCGAAAGTTAGAAACAATATATCGGGTAAAACAGTTATTTGCAAACAGTTTGGATCCTGGTCAGACGCTGCATCACGTGGCGTCGTATCAGGATCCAAACTGTTTGACACTCAGTATGATATTACTTTAATCAATTAATCGAAAATTTAATCATGACAAATAGAAGCAGACGGCAATTGTTGAAAGCGGATGACGTCATTGCAGTGAATGGTGATATTATCATCTAGTCCATCATGAGTGATTGTTAAAACAAAACCGTTAAGTAGGCGTTATCGGCATGCCTGTCTTGGTAAAATGAAAGCTAACCCTTTCGCTCTCAGTGGCGCTTAAAACACACGGCCGTCATCCCTACACTACGATAACAGAGGACAATACGATAACAGAGGTAAACAATCAGCACGCGCTAAGGGTAAGTTCCTCAGTTTTTTGCAACTTATGTTCTGTAGAGAAGATTTTGAGACATGAAACATAATGGGATCGATAAATAGCATATCATTTTATATTGTGAAGAAAGAATTCACGGGGAAAATGTAGCTTTCTGCCAAATTTTGAGAAAATTTCCTCGAAATTCAGGGTCAACTGTGTACTGATGAGATATTTTGACCAAATAATAATATTTGAAATGAAAGTAAATATATCGCTGCTCTTCCATCCTGTAGAGTAATAATTTTGCTTCAAACTCTAATATTTTGGTAGCAAATACTTATGTAGGAACGAAAATAGAGAATGATGTAGCGGCTGGTATGTGTGGTTTTATGGACACTTTGATTACCGAGTGAGGACACTTCATGTAACAGAGATTTTAACGAAATGGGCACTATGATATCAGAGTTTTATCTAAATCATTAACATGTGTTTTGTGGATTATTACGCTTCTTATCAAGCATTGTAACGCACGAATATATTTGAATAGTCCAAGGTGACACATGGGAGAAATATACACCTTAGATAATTGGAAAGCGACAGCCAAATTAACCCTACACGTTCTAAAAGTAGCATGCTGTTGAAGTGAATGGAGAAGTTGCTACAAAGTATAAGTACACTGTTTGTAAAATACTAAAATATTGATACTAGGGTACGTGTGTTGAAATCATGTGTTGATCGTTCTTGTTTTGTCTATACAAATATTGTGTTTTGCAATTGTTCCTTTGTTCATGTACAATGTAGTTGGGAGGGTCTAATTTAACTTTGTGAGGACTTGTGACCCGACCTAATTTCCTTATTTACATGGAAATAAGATATGTTTAAACTACATGTAGTAGATGTAGATAACTCCAATGCAGGTACACTTTATTTAAAATTTACTCTCACATATTTGCTTCAACAACTGAAAATCTATGTACCTTCCATAAATACACTTTTAAATGCTTTAAGTGGTCACCTGTCTTCAAAACTAGAAACATGCTATGGGGTAATGGGTTAAAACAATAATTTACAGTCATTACATGTATCACATTGCCCGAGATAGCGATCTATGCTGGAATTTTGTCGAATTGGTCAATGATTATACGTTCCAATCGTTGATTGGTCTCTTTAATGGGGTTTACACTACCTTTGATTAGCAAAGCGCCCACTTGCGCGCCTATAGCGGTAAAGCTACTGTCACTGATTGGTCGTTCAAATGGGGATTCTAATGGATGTCAAAAGCGCCGTTTTTACGCAAAAGTTAGTGCACAACCAAAATAAAAACGAACAAATAACAACGAACAAAAAATCGGGGGTGCCCCCCCCCCCCATGAAGAGGGGCCAATGAAGAGTGCCCCCATCCAAGTTTGCTTCCAACGGGCCTGCTATGTGCGATGTACGGCTGAGTGAAATACGTCAAGGCTGTGTTTAATTATCAATCGCGTGTATGCCTATACCTCGCTTGCTACTTTCATTTTCACTTCTTTTTCAGTAAAATCGGTCCACCACAATTCTAACCTTTTTATTCGCCCCGGCGACATGCCCTTCGGAATAATTTGATTTGCAGCGAACTGAACCAAAAGCTTGCTGTTTCAGGTCATGTTCAAGTATGTATTAGTAAAAGTGCTAAGTGCCTTGATTTGGAAATACATTGCACACTTCCGGTCAACTGTTCGGTAACAAAGAAAGTAGTTTATATTCAACGAAGAGCATGTACCATGCGCAGATCTGGGGTTGGGTTGGAGCTAGAAAATGCAAGTTCAATTTTTGTTTAAACAGAACTTAGAAACAGTGCATAGTGTCGCTTTCGATACATAGATTAGGACCATTATATAGAGAAAAGCGGTACATTCCATTTTTTATTCTATTTTGCACAGCTTTAAAATGTCATTATGTTCCCTTTATTTCCCAATTGAGTTTTCAAAACAGCCTCAACAATGGACAAAATCTTAATCTGCAACTACACACCTGCGTTGTAAGGTAGGTGTATTGACTTGAAATCACATGCAATTCCAACAAGCAATGTAGTAAAAATACTGTTTCTAATAATTGCTAATTACTCCTCTTTTGATAACGACTATTTTTTTTATTCTTTAAACAGTGTTCTGGAGAGAATTCTTCATTTCTGGTTCACTAAAAGAGTACTTTTATCTGTTATAAAGTGTCTTATACTCTGGAATCTAAGTGTCATTACGAGTGAGATGCTCGGTTATAGAAGTGTCTGTGATAATAACGCATCTGATTCTTTGTACCTTTGAATTTCTTAAATTACGCTGATGAACTATTACATGCTCTATCGTTAATCGACATATCCATCTTTTACTTAAATAGGTAACATTGAATAACTATATGTTTTATGGCTGTTAATTTATCGGAATATGTCATCAGTATCCATTTGCTACTGCTTTCCGAGAGAACTTAAACAAAAATTGCCAGATAGCTATCGTTTTTTTCGTGCATTTCTGTCTTCACAGTATGAAAAGATATACCATTTATCGACCGCTACATGTTTCATATCTCAAAAGCTACTCTACAGACCATAAGTTGCAAAAAACTGAGGAACTTACCCATAGCGCGTGCTGTTTGTTTACCTCTGTTATCGTAGTGTCCTCTGTTATCGTAGTGTAGGGATGACGGCCGTGTTAAAAGCCCGTTTGCAAATAGTTTGGATCCTGACCAGACGCCACGTAACGCGGCGTTTGATCAGGATCTAAACTGTTTGGCACTCGTTTTGAACTTTCTTCAGTCATACTGCCTTATTTTTTAATTTTGAAACGACATTGCAGACAACAAAATTGAAACAGACGGCAATAAAACGGTGAAGAGGTAAAAAACCTCACGGAAAATCTGGTAGTGAAAGGGGTTAAAGTTTACGAGAAACGAGGTTAAAGTTTAAAAAACTATATTCCTACCCAGAATCACCTGATATAATCCGGAAGACAGTGTAGCCAGATCAGGCAAATAAACCAGTAAACTCCGTCACCACAATGGTTTAGTACTCGAGATTCGCCGGAAATCAACAAGTGTAATGTATTCTTTACATGCAGATAACTGCTTAGACGATGTCGTCTGCTTTTATTTTTACAAGTATAGTTTTGGGGCAAACTGACTATAAAGAACTATTTATATGAGTGTCCAACACTTTGAATCCTGGTCAGACGGCGAGTTACTCGGCGTAAGAGGAGGATACAAACGTTTTGCAATTGTCAATGCAGTCGAATCAATGCGTGAAAGGGTTACACTATACAGTGGAGAATCTGTTATTCTTTACCGTTTAAACGCAAACGTACGCAAACGCACGCAAACGCAAAGCACTAAAACGTAGAAAAGAACAACTTTTGGACAATTCTGATAATTCTTGTTTATCTTGGTGGCAAACAGTTTGGAGCCTCATCAGACGCCGGGTTACCCGGCGTCTGATCTGGCTCCAAACTGTTTATATTGTAAATAATAGTTTTAGCGTAAACGCGTTTATTGGGAAAGAATAACACATTCTCCACTGTAGCAGTTTGCTGAGGGGGTCACGTTCGATCGATATAAATGCTTTCAGTGCATGCGACATGGGGAAGTACCCGTAGACCCATACAAATATATTTACTTGCAGCGTGTTGGTGACAATATATTTACTTGCAGCGTGTTGGTGACAATATATTTACATTCGCCCCATTCAATGACATTGAAGAAATTGCCGTTTAACCCTTAGCCCGCCAAATAAATTGTCGTCTGCTATATTTCTCGTCTGCTTCAAGTTTCAAAGTGCTTCAAAGATGCTCAAAATTGCTTTAAATGTTGTCCGAGTGTCAAACAGCTTGGATCCGGATGAGACGCCGAGTTACTCGGCGTCTCATCCGGATCCAAACTGTTTGCATATGGAGCTATAGTCGTGAGTGGCAGGCTAAGGGTTAATTCGTATCTATAGACGCAATTTATCTAGGGGCGGGACTTGTGGATATCTTTCGCAGAGGAAGCGTGGTTTATGGACCATTTCTTCGCAAATCACGGCTTCGGTTGTTCCTTTCAGAGTCCACATTATTCGTGCTAACAACCTCTCATATGGATTAAGCATACATTCCTACTAATAAAATGTTCATTTAATATTAGATATTACAGCAAGAAATTAACGGATATTTTCGGCAACTAGCGCGATTCATGGAATTTGCGGAACATTTTCTGTCGTTTATTTTGCATAAACGCCGAAAAAATCAGTTCATTTCTTAGTATGGTTAAATACTTGAAGATAGGTGACTACTTAAAGTAAGTTACAAGTAAACCAGAATGCTTTAAGCTGCAAGGTAATAATTTTTATGGTGCATATCTCATGACTGTATAAATTGGAACTGTTTTCTTCAGAGGAGGAATAAATTAAATGCGCTAAAAAGTTTCTATGTAGGAAAGGGTTAAACCGCCATTTACATTACTTGTGATAAGAAACTGGATACCAGATTGATAGGTGGTCCTTTGCTGTTTATGATCCTTCCTGTGTAGGAAGTGTGGTGGATTACGTAACGAGTTCGATCCCTGGTCTAAAAATAAACACGGTGCCTAACGATAGACAAGTGCTAGGACTGGCTAAAATGTGACTGGGCGTGGGCCTACACCTCCCGTACATCACCGTATCGTTCTTTACCTGAGCAAATCCAAACGATAATCTTTTGTTTCAATATCCCTTTCTCTTGGTATCGATGTTAAAGGGTCATGGGACTATCACCAGCGAATTCAACATGTCCATATTCTAGACCTTAAAGACATCTTCTGACGACCTTTTGGTCTAACGCCTTGCCAGATTATTTACTGTCAATTTCCTTGCAAAAAGCATGGGTCTTGTGCATATTGAACCATTGAATCGTCTTATGTGAGACCGGACCTTTATATTTGATAGTTTGGTTAGAAATAACCATTGAAAATCACTAGAGCATGAGTATAATCTGGACCTCACCAGGTAAACTAAGATTGTGTTGCACGTGCTTTACAGTTATATTGACACCTCCAGAACAATGGGCTGGTGGTCCCTCAATGGACTGAGGAAGTCTTTAAGCGCGCGATGTAACTGTCGTCTGTTGGTATTTATCACCAGAACATGCAGATAAATCAACTGTGAGAATCACTGCAGACGACCAGTTTGCAGAAACAAGCTTACGTAGACAAATGAACAAATACACAAAATAGCCAGTTTGTGAGTTGGGGGTTAACGGCACTCCGATGATGAAAACGTTATACAAGGGGTGTTTCATAAGTAATGCAACTTTATCAATAACGTCAATATAACGAACGCACTATGTATGTGTGATATATCACTGGTAAAGGCAAGTCTTCACATACAAGAACGCTTAATGCACAATGGGATCGCATACTAACCTAAATGACCCCTTCTCAAAAGCACTGAAACATTACACTTTTCAGACATTAATTATTGACGTAATAAGTTATTAAAAAATACAATTTCTAAAATTTAGTTTTGAAATACATGTATATCAGTCTTGTGTTTGAATTTTAATGTACAATTGAAAGAGAGTTTAACCTAGACATCAATTAGGCAAACATACTGACCAATTTGTATTAAAATCCAATGAGATTTGTAGCCTCAAGAGTGTTAACAAGGTTTTTATATGATTTGACCTAGTGACCTAGTTTTTTTAACCCGAAATGACCCACATTCAAACTTGACCTAGATTTCTAATATTGTCTCCAAGTTTCATGAAGATCGGATAAAAATGGTAGCCGCTAGAGTGTTCACGAACCAATTGTGAACGGACGGACGGGCGGACGGACGTTCTCACAGTTGGACATTTGTTGGGTATATTTTTTGTTTAAAAGTACCCAACAGTACACTAAAATACCCAACAATAACAAAAGGGCAATCACGGAATGAATGGAATCTATTGTTCTCCCTACCCAACAAAGGACCTTTCGTGCGCTCGGACAGACAGACAGACGATGGACGAAGACCATCCAGCAATCCTAAAAGCTGAGGTAAAATGTCGACATCAATTTTCGAATGCTACGAAAATGTTCTTCATCAGTATAGAATATGTCTATGTTTTGGTATTAAAACAGCATGTTATCAAAACCAGCGACCTGTCTTCCTTTTAGTTCTTGGCAGAGGGGATAATATCCGCCATATAAACAAAAACATCCTCTAAGACGATTACAGCACAGGGGCCCGTTTCTTATTGAGTCCTACGACAAATGTTGTCGTAAGTCAGATTATGAAAGTCTCAATTTTAATTTATTTCTCCATTTAATATTGTCTTGTGACATCTCTTTGAAATCGTCTTGAAAAGACGACTCCAACGAGATGTCACAAGACAGGATTGGATAGAGAAATAAGAAATTAAATTTATTTTAAAGCTTTGACTTACGACCGTTTTTATGTACGAAGTTTTATGAAACGGGTCCCAGAGGCTCCGCTAGGTTGAAATGTCTCAGGGGATATAAAAGAGTACAACTCATTTCATTCTTTATTAAATGTACTTTCAATTTCGAGTTATAAAACTAGCATTATTCCACATATATATACAAATCGAAACATGTTTTCGCATGAATTCATATCGACTACCGAAAAAAAAATCGGACACGCCCAACAAAACATTAAACAATGAATAAATTCAAGAAAACACCAAGGTAGTGAGTTGAAACCTTGTGTCCCTTCTAATGTATTAAGGTTATTTACACAATACAAGTAATCCGCATCTAGTGTTTAGACGCCGTGTGTCCAACGTTCTGGTTGAACCTGGTCAATACTGTTTGCATTCTGGAGAGCTGGTACGTCTCGTGGAATTTTTCAGCATTTGTGAAATAGTTTGCTACTTAAATCACGTTCGTAGTTGGTTTAAACTGTATATGTTGCCCACCATGTTCTTGCCGCTCCGCCCACACCAGGGACCCGTTTCATAAAACTTCGTACGACAAATGTTGTCGTAAGTCAGTTTATAAAAGTCTCAATTATTATTTATTTCTCTATCTAATCCTGTCTTGAGACATCTCTTTGGAATCGTCTTGAAAGACAAGATTAGATAGAGAAATCAGAAATTAAATGTATTTTAAAGTTTTGACTTACGACCGTTTTTGTCTTACGAAATTTTATGAAACGGGACCCAGGTCCGTCAATTGAATAGAGGTGACGGAGGTTTGGTAGTTCTGAGCAAGTTTTACAGAGTGATGTACATAATGCTGCACACACCAACACCAAGAGACACCAACACGTGTAGAGACAGTAGAATAAGCTTCGGTACCATCCCCTATAGATACAAGAAAAACAAGTTTTATATGTAAACTATACATTGGAGAAGAAGTTATTCTTTCCCGTTTAAACGAAATTTAGCGCAAACGTAATGCAGTGACTTGACAGAACTTTGAAAATATTGACTACCTATTTGAAGCTGAGTGGCAAACAGTAGCGTTTTTAAGAAACAGCCTTAGTAACTGGCTCCAAACTGTTCGCATTGGACATAATTGTTTTAGCATAAACGTTTTTGTTTGAAAAAACATAATGCCTTCGCCATTGAGTAGATACTAGTAGGTTCTTTTACTCCGAGCAAAATGTTTTTTCCTTTATACTTGGAATCGAAATCACATTTTTCTCTGAATAAAAGAACCTACAGTGGAGAATCTGTTATTCTTTCCCGTTTAAACGCAAACGTACGCAAACGCAAAGCACTAAAACGTAGAAAAGAACAACTTTTGGACAAGTCTGATATTTCATGTTTATCTTGGTGGCAAACAGTTTGGAGCCTGATCAGACGCCGGGTTACCCGGCGTCTGATCTGGCTCCAAACTGTTTGTATTGGAAATAATAGTTTTAGCGTAAACGCGTTTATTGGGAAAGAATAACAGATTCTCCACTGTATCTACTCATGCCTGATCAAACGCAGAGAAATCTCTCTACTACTACTACTACTACTACTACTATTATGAAAATCTAACAGAAGACCAATTGATGGTATTATAGACACGTGACAGCTTTAACCCTTTACCTAATAGCCTATTTCTAGTATTGAAGATAGTTGACCTGTTAAAACAGGTTGAAAGTAAAGCAGAATGCGCCTTAATGCGCATTCTGCTTTACTTTCAGCCTGTTTTAAGCTTCCATGTGCTAGAATATAGAAAATATTCCCTATACTATTATATTCATGACTGATTAATTGGAACTATTTTTTTCAGCGGAGGAATAAATCATATCCGCTAAAAGGCGCTTCTATGGGGGAAAGGGTTAAGCAAGTTAAACGTAAAGCAGAAATCTCATATATGATTTTTGGCTATGCGTTTATCTTGGTTAAAATGGATATCTGCCTCACTCTTCAGACACAGAACATCAGTTGGTTGTCGTAATACTGAACGGGATTCACTGTAGTGTATAAACGCCTATGAAATATAGTCGAACCTCGATGCCTCGAATGATCGAACTTTTAAAAATAAACCTGCAAAAATAAGTAAGTTCGACAAAAACGATTACCATTTATCGAGGTTCGACAGTAAGTACGAAATCATACAGAAAAGTTAAGACCCTGAAACGGCTTTGTGTTAGAGTCAAAGGCTTTTGCCTGCTTCAAGCAAATTGTTTGTTAAGCAGAAATCTTAGCAGTCACATGCCTTTTACACCGAATGAAAACCTTATATTTTAGTATTTGGAATAACAAGGTGTCACAAATTTATTGCAACTTGTTGCTTTAATCTTTTTTGATTCACTATTCTTTGCTGGTCAGTGACACTTATTGATTTTGACGGGTTATACTAGGTCAGTTGAATTATATTCTGTTGATATTTAAATCCTAGTACAGTAAGCTTTTTAGCCTTTTGCATGTTTAGCACATAGAGCATATTTGATTTAATACAGCTACAGCATATGATGTATACATATAGTGTTGAACTGAGATGTAAGGTCGGTGAGTATTATATTAGTTATCTATATAATTTAACAATTGACATTTACTTCTCCTGTGTGGAAAATACACATCTGTCTGTGTGGTTATAGAGCTTTATTATTATAAAAATGACAGTTGCCTGTATGGCAAAACGGTATAAAGAGTAGCCTGTGTGGAATTGACATTTGCCTGTGAGCCTGCTATAAAACTAGACTAACCTGTGTGAAATAGCCTTTGACATTGGTTGTGGTCATGGCATTTGTATAATGGTTATGTTGACATTTTATTAATGCAATAGTTGAAAATATAGCGGTGGAAATAGAAACAAAAGTTTTCAGTGACTTATCCTATTCAAGTTTGCTATTTAAAACATTTCAAAAGAATTCGGAATCACATTTACTTATATCTGTAGTAAATTGTGACAAAAGATTTGCCGTAATATTGCGCATGTGTGAGTGTGTGTTTTAGTTTGTCGTCATCTTACCGGAGGATTCTTCTGTGGATCTGACTTTACATCTCGAGAATTGTTTGTTGCGTCAAAGGCGATCAGCTTACCTGCAGAATACCGGAATGTCATTAGTCTCAAACACTAGCGTAATACAATATTAACCATTTCACCTCCTTTGGCGACTACAGTAGACATTAGAAACAGTTGGGATGCTGATCAGGGTCCCGTTTCATAAAACTTCGTACCACAAATGTTGTTGTAAGTCAGATAATAAAACTTTCGGTTATTATTTATATCTCTATCCAATCCTGTCTTGTGACGTCTCTTTGGAATCGTCTTTTCAAGACGATTCAAAAGAGATGTCAAAAGACATGATTAGATAGAGAAATCAGAAATTAAATGTATTTTAAAGTTTTGACTTACGATTATTTTTGGCGTACGACGATTTATGAAACGGGCCCCAGATGCTGTTTTACGCGGCGTCTGATCAGTATGAAAACTGTTTGACAAAAATTTCCAAAGTTTTGCGGTGAAAGGGATAACTATGTTCAATGTCAAAACTCGATTTTATCCACAACTAGAGAGTAACTGTGGCAGCGTTAGTTGTCTGTAACTCATTGACATTACTAAGATGTTTTAATAATATATTGCAATTTAGAAAAACTAGGCACAAATGGGTTACATGTAATAAATTATTCAAAACATTTACACATGGTATGTTTTGTTGTAAGGGAGTTAACCAGATTATCCAAATTATAATCCATTGTATTAGTTACCTCCCTTTAGCTATTCACAGAACTGTTAGTATCCATATTATAGGTTAGTACATTAATCAGAGCTAACAGATAGCTGAAAGTAAAGCAGAATGCATCTTAATGTGCATTCAGGCCTGCTTTCACCTTTCCTCAAGTGAAAAACCTGTTTTTCAGGTTAATATACATGACTCATAAATTGACAATATATACACAGTAACTGAAGCTTAAAGCTGGCTGAAAGCAATGCAGAATGCATCTAAAGGTGCATTTTGACTTGCTTTCATATCCCCTCAGGTGAAAACCTGCTTTCAAAACTAATAACTAGTTAAAATACAGTAACCTTTCTATATTATCCAAGTCAAAAGTAATACAAAGCTTGAAATCTATAAAGTTGAAAGCTGAAAGCAGGTTGAAAGTAAAGCAGCAGGTACCTTAAGATGTATCTTACTGTACTTTACTGTACTTTCAACCCATTCAAAGTGGTAACCTGTTTTCAAAAACTAGAAACAAGCTAAAAAATTCTAAAACAAACTATTCAATAGATTATAAATCATAAATAGCACCGTGCAATGATGCATTTTACTTAAAGCTGACTAAAAATAAAGCAGGATGCGCCTTACTAAGCTCATTTTATTTTACTTTCTATCCGCTTCAAGTGGTTACCAGTATTCTCCAAAACTACGACCAGATTTAAATACAGTAAGTATTCCATAATCGGAATAAATGAGAGAAGAGATTTTTTCAATAACATAAATTAATATCCACTGTTATATATTATCCCTGTGACAAATGAGTTGATAATTTAATGCAAACATTCTACACAAGTGTATACATATATACAAAATATTGCTCTATATCTGATGTAAAAGAAGAGTTTTTATACTAATTAAGGTAATAGAAATTGTTTCTCTTTTCAAAACCTTTATAAATGAACATAGCTAAATTTTTCAGTGTATATTCATTTTCTGATTTAAGTAAATTTATGAACTTTATCATATTTGGGCGTTTCCAGTAATAGTTATTGATATAAAATCTTCTTAATTCACAATACAATGGACATTCAAGTAAAAAGTGAAATAAAAGAAAATACAGTAAAACCTCGCTATTACGACCACTAAAACCAATGCCAATTGATTGTATAATAGACAGGTGACAGCTTAAAGAAAGGTGACAGTGAAACAGAAAGCTCCTATAGGAGCTTTCTGTTTCACTGTCAACTTGCTTTAAGCGGTCACCTATCGTAAACACCCTTATAATTATCACAATTAAGTGGTCGTAATTACTGTAGTTCCCTAAGGAAATTGTGTAGACTAATGTCAGACTTATGCTATGATAAAACAGAGCAGACTTCAGCAGTTTTTTTACACTGTTTTCAAACAACGCCTATATATCATAAAATTCGGTTAAGAACCTTAAGCCACAGGAGCCAAATCAAATTAATGAGCTCGTATGACAACGACCATTAAATGTACGATTCAAACTCATCAGTATAAACGTGGTACCAACCCGAGCGTATCAGGAAACAGTCACATAGCTCCATCACTGTGTGAATAAGAACCTGGTACCCGGCATAGCCGACCAGCAGCCACAGTAGGTTGGACGGTGCTGCTGGTACTAGCAGTGTCACTCCAAGCATGGTGTTGAGCACTGAAAGTATACACACATATATATATATCAATTCATTATTTACATCAACCCTGGTATTGTCCATAAGGTTTGACATACGGTAGTAGTTTATGAATATTCCTTCGTTTTCCGTAAGTTATTTTTATCTTCCGAAAACAACTACAGTGTGTAGTGAATACCGGTAGACTCGAAAGGGATGATATGGCTTGACCTGGCAGTTTATGAATATTCCGTCGTTTTTATTTGATCTATAAATAAAGTATACGGAAACTCCCGATGGTACCGACGAAAGTTGGCGGAAAGTGATAACTGCCAGGTCAAACCTTATGGATAATATTGCCATATGCGACTATACTGCAAAATGCAATCAGTTTGAATCCACATTAGACGCCGAGTAACCCGCCATCTGGATCGAATCAATCTGTATGACATTCGTTTTCGATTTGTACATGTGTTTCAAATACTCAGGCGAACCGACGTATTTTGTAGGATAACATATATAAACTATATATTCAATTGTAACTGCAAACGAAACAACTGCGGACGAATCATGGGTAGACCCACGTCTCGTACAGACAGACAGTGAACCAGACATATTCGGATGTTGATATACACGGAGATACAGAATGAGATATAGACATATATTCATAATTGAATGGCACATTACCAGCCAGAACGAAGACAACAGTACCCAGGAAACTATGAGCGTATCTATACACCGACTGGTTGGTAGTTGTCTTACTGGGACGAAGGAGTGCCACCATTGGCTGAAAATACACAGTACAATATATCATTTAGTGACCCAATTAAGCCTTGTGTCTTCTAAAACGGACATTGGCAAGCAATGTAGACCCTGATCAGATGCCGCGTTAAGCGGCTTCTGATCAGGGTCTGCAGTGTTCATTATCTTATACAAAATGCTCAGCTTTATAGCAAACACCAAAGTGTCTTTAGATCACCCTTGTATTATCTATTATGGAATCTTTCTGCTTGCACACAGGGAGAGTTTATTGCAATATCCAGACATAGAAAGGTTACTGACGTATAAACATTTTGTTAATACAGTTAACATCTCTATTACGACCACTAAATTGTGTTTACGACAGGTGACTGCTTAAAACAAGGGAACACTAAACGGAAAGCTCCTAAAACTTTAATCCGTCACTTGTCTTTTACACAATTAATTAGCCTTCGCTTTAGTGGTCGTACACCTTAATAGAGCTTTTTTTTTTTTTTTCTTTATACCACTAAATCTATCGTTAACGACAATTCAGTGTAGATGTATGGTCGATTTGCTTTACTATTTGTCTGTATCACACTGTCATCTGTCATTAATGCTTATGTGCTTATCGTTTTGATTATTCACATAATACAATGTTACTTTATTGTATACATACATTTAAGAACGTTAATCCCATAATGAACACACCAAGAACGGGATGCGCTCTCTGTATAGCATTTTTGCCTTTGAGCTGAAAAGAAGAATAACAATCAATTACATGAGCATCATGCTAAATTCAACTAATACGAAGACCCAATAATATCTACAGATCAGAATATATTACATGTTATGCAGAACGGTCATATATCAGCTATATCCATTATTTATACAATCTATTTATCCTATCACTGCCAAATTTAGCCGTATGCTTTCACCAGCTGCTTTTATTTGCCTCTGTAATTTAATGCAACCATCATTTTTTATATTTTGACATAATAACTTTTGATACCAGTGCCAAAGTTTGGGTTCTGATCAGACACGGTGCCTGGTCTTTAGAGAGAGATCTCCGCGATTAGTTCAAAGTTCGCAGTATATTATTTTATCATGTATTTTAAGTCTGTGATAATGAAATATTTTCTGAGTTATTGAACACAGGTACGGACAGAACACGTTAACGAACAACGCCGGGTGCTTGCGCTACATTTACAATGCTAAAAAGAAATTGTTTTTTATTGTTGAGGTCGGGAAATACTTAATTTAGTTGCAGACGGGTAACTACGCGTCTGGATCCCGTTTCATAACCTTCCTACGACAAAAACGGTCGTCAGTCAAAACTTTAAAATACATTTAATTTCTTATTTCTCTATCTAATCCTGTCTTGTGACAAGACGATTCCAAAGAGATGTCACAAGACAGGATTAGATAGAGAAATAAATAATAATTAAAACTTTTATAACCTGACTTACGAAAACATTTGTCGTACGAAGTTTTATGAAATGGGACCCTGGGCTATAAACCGTTTGCAATGAAATTTGCTTAGAAAAAAACACGTACATTTGCAAAAAACAACGTCTTCGGAGTAACAAACACATTGATAGGGAAATTAATACGTTACCTTGGAATATCCTCCTGTACTTGACCATATCAACACAAACGATGCCAAGGTGAAAATTACAACACACACCATAAGTGATTTGTGTGTCTGAAAGATATGCCAACACGGACATCATAGCTTAACACTTTTGAAATATACCTAAGCATAAACATATATCATACCATAATACGTCTGACAGATATGCAAACAGAAATGTCATAGCTTAACGCGTCTGAAAGTTACACGAAAAAAAATAACAAAGTTCAACATGAGTGAAAGATACGCCAACATAAACATCATAACTTAACACGTCTAAAAGACTAACCAATATAATTATCCTAGCTAAGCACGTCTGAAATATGCATTTACACAAACGTCATAGCTTTACACTCCTAAAATATACATAAGAATAAAAAGCATAGCTTTATACGCCTGAAAGAAAACCCAACCTAGATACCATAGCTTAACACGTCTAAAAGACACGCTAACATAAGTACCACAGCTTAACACGTCTGATACATCAACTAAACATAATTAGTATAGCTTAAGACGTCTGAACAATGCGCAGTCATAAACATTATAGCTTAAAACTTAACACATCTGAAAGATATTATAAACATAAATGCCATAGTTTGTCACATCTGAAAGATATCTAAATAAATGTCAGAGTTTAATGCATTTGAAAGATATACTAACATAAATGTTATAGCTTAACACGTCTGAAAGATATACTAAAATAAACATCACATATTATCATGTTTGAAAGATAAACCAGCACAAACATCTGATAGATGTTTGAAAGATGTGCCAAAAAAGAAAAAGCTTAACAAGTCTGAGAGCTATATCAACATAAAAATCACAACCTTACACGTCTGATACACGTACCAAAGCAAACATCATAACTAATCACGCCTGAATGATACATCAAATAATAAATTTCAAAGCCTAACACGTCTGAAAGATACATCAGCATAAATATCAAAGCTTTACACATCTGAAAGTGACCAACATGAATAGCATAGCTTAATACGTCTGAAAGATACGCCAACATAAATATAATAGCTAAACACGTCTAAAAGATATACTAACACAGGGATCATAGCGAATCGTGTATGAAAGATACATCAACATATACACCAAAGCTTAACACACCTGAAAGATTTACCAAAAGAAATGTCATAGCGCAGCACGTCTGAAAGATATACCAGTATGCGCACAACATCTTTAGATACATGTTTAAGAATGAGTATACATTGGGGGTGCTACATTTATATTGTTAGCATTTGTATGAAAATATCATAAACTATTAGCAATTGGCCATGGGTATGTCGTTATGTTGTTATAGCGGAAAGTCTAAACTCAGTTCAAAACTGTAGCCCTCGCAGGACTTTAAGGCATGTCTCGTGTCCCTATTTTACATGTACAATACACATGTACGTGTTATCGCCAGCTTTCACCTTAACTCTTTCCTCCATAGCTTGATTTCAATGTTCAAGACAGGTAGGTGCTAAAGCAAGTTGAAAGTAAAGCACAGACACATTCTGTTTGATACATGTATTTCTTATTTACTTTCAGCCTGCTTTAAACATCTGTGAGAATGTAGGAAATGTTTCCTTTGACTTTTTATCACGATATTGTTAAAGCATGTAAAGAAGAATAGGTAAATGCGCCAAAAAACGCTGCCATGGTGGAAGAGTTAACAGCAACCACTGACGACAATCTAAGCGATAGAAATACAGGAACATGATGCAGTGTCAGGTCAGTACAACACATTTGCGCCCAATGGATTGTTCGTTGCTTATATATTGGGTTAGACCATGCTTGATGTAAGTTGTGTCTGGACTAAACTTTCATTTTTGTTTTGTTTTACGACGTTTACTGCTATATCATTTTATCAGCAAATAGTGTAGACTCTGATCAGACGCCGCATTATGTGGTGTCTGATCAGAGTCTACACTCATTGACTATGTCCAATTCATGAAACGCTAGACATAAATGGGTTAATACATAATTGCTAATGTGCTTATAGACGCGTGTTTTAGTCTTGTATTACTAAAAGTAACCAGGGTCCAATGTTAGAAAATTTAGTCTGTGCTCGTTCTCAAGCATTCGATTGGTCAGCTTGGAGCTTTTGCTCAAATCTGACCTATTAAATGTTTTAGAACGATCTCAGACTCAACTCAAAAGCTTTATAATTTAGACTGGAATAATTACTAACCAGGTGCCATGAGTTACCATACGTCCCAGTATGTGTGTACCAGGGCTGTTTAAAGAGCCGGGCGACAACCACAGCTATACTAGCCAGTATGAGCCAGGCGGCTATCATCAGACAACCTGAAATAGACAATGAAGTATGTGTGTACCAGGGCTGTTTAAAGAGCCGGGCGACAACCACAGCTATACTAGCCAGTATGAGCCAGGCGGCTATCATAAGACAATCTGAAATAGACAATGAAGTATGTGTGTACCAGGGCTGTTTATAGAGCCGGACAACAACCACAGCTATACTAGCCAGTATGAGCCAGGCGGCTATCATCAGACAACCTGAAATAGACAATGAAGTATGTGTGTACCAGGGCTGTTTAAAGAGCCGGACAACAACCACAGCTATACTAGCTAGTATGAGCCAGGCGGCTATCATCAGACAACCTGAACTAGACAATGAAGTATGTGTGTACCAGGGCTGTTTAAACAGCCGGGCAACAACCACAGTTGTACGTAGACTGATTTTTATTGCGTGAACAGTATAATATTTTGTGTAAGACTAAGGTCTCTACTAGAAGACTCCATAAGTTGCAGTTCTCTTGAAACCTTTACACTACTAGATAAGTGTTAATGTACAAAGCACAAAACACATAGACAGCAGCTCTGGGTTAGGACGGGCAAAATGCCAAACATGGATAGCGTCTAAGCCCGGGAATATGTCACTGACATTAACAGTGGTATCATAGTGTTTAATATGTCTATGTACATAATTTGAAGTAATTATGTGGATGGGTAGGTAGAGGTTTGCTAAGGCGTTAAATTTTGGAGTAAAGGGTTTATGGTTCGGTTAGACCCTCTACTCTCCTGGGAAACATAGATATGCACATGTGTAACATATCCATTCACATACCGTGTATCTTGGCGATATAAGAAGCACCTATAACACTGACGTCTGTGTGTTGTCTCAGGTCAACCTGGGATACTGATATATAGGGAAAGTCTTCATGGATCGCGTGTTGGTGTTTTATACCTGTAATGGAAACTTTCATTTTGGAATTCACTCACATGCATAGCCTTACAAAATGTCATTGTGAAAAAGTAATAAAGGTATGTTAAACCGGCAAACAAATGTAAGTAAATTAATACTTTTTAAACCGTTACCAAGGATTGTCTCCAAAAAAACAAAAAGTATAAAACCCCTTGTAGATATTTTTAATAAGAGAACACATTCGTTTTACACTTTCAACTTTATGAAACATCTTTACAATCTACCTCACACTAATTACCTAAAATACCTCTAGAGCATTCCAGCAGATATAAAACAAAAACTAGCAAATGAAAATGTTGAAATTGGGCCATCACCATTGAACACTATCTTAACCTTCCAAAAGCCATCAAAATTTATATACGCATACCAAAAAGGTCAAATAATACCTGAAATAAAACAAAAACAAAAATGGGAAGAAAGTTTTGGAAGATATAATATCGCATGGAACAAATTCTATAAATTAGCCATTGATATAAAAATAGACAACACACTAAGATAATTCAATTATAAATATTTGATGAGAATAGTTTAAACAAATAAAGAACTTTTTAAATACTCTATTGTAAATTCTACCATGTGTAATTTCTGTTGCCAAAACACAGAGAACATTTACCATCTTTTCTGGGAATGTAGATACTCACAAGAGATCTGGTCAAATACAGAATATGTTCAAAGCAAATCATCTCACTATAATTTTAAATTTTGAAACAATTTCATTAGGGCTACCAGAACAAAAAGTATATAAAACACCTGTAAATCATTCCATCCCAAAATAAGTTCTAGCTGCTGAATATATTAAGCACATTCGTTTCTCTTCTATGGAAAACTTTTCTAAGCCAAAATGCTGTTATCAGGAAAAAGAGCTATTATACCTTTTATTTTCAATACAATGTGCCAGTTATTTAGCAACAATGATTTCATGTCGTCTGTCACTTTATATAACATGAAAAATAAAAACAGTTTTTGTATGAGACGCTGGTAATTTTTTAAAAGAAAGAAAAGAAAAAATGGAGTGTCTCCAGTGATTAAGACAGTAGGAAAGTGAAGCAAACTATACACAAAGGGAAATACTTCTTTACTTTAAGCTAGCAGTAAGCGGTGACCTGGCGGGTGTATGAAAACGGTTTCTATGGCTCCTTATCAGGACATGGTCAAAGCATGCAAATATGTCACTCAAATATGTCACTCAAATACGTCACTCTAATACGTTACTCTATTACGTCACTCTAATACGTCACTTCCTACACATATTTATATTGTCGGCATATAGAAATTATTACTCTTAGGTTAAAGTGATATATCTCTTTAAACGTAATTAAACAATTATTTCATTTGCATCGACCTAAGTTGTCTAACTTTAAACTTGAAACTTTTTAAATTTAGTCAAACGCCTATTTCTACCATTCATGCATTCAATGGAGTTGTACATCGAAATAAAAGCAATTCAATTAAAAAGATTGTAATGAAAATAATAATATAATTAATATAATAATAATCATCATAATAATAACAGAGTATAGACAAATAAACTATTCTAACATTGGATACCGTGTTAGAAAGGCAGCATCTGATCATAGTGCACTAATTACCAATAGTCAGACGAGACAGAGGTGCATTAACCATTAGCCTGCCACTCACGACTATAGCTCCATATGCAAACAGCTTGGATCCGGATGAGACGCCGAGTAACTCGGCGTCTCATCCGGATCCAAGCTGTTTGACACTCGGACAACATTTTCAGCAATTTTGAGCAATTTTGAAGCACTTTGAAACTTGAAGCAGACGAGAAATATAGCAGACGACAATTTATTTGGCGGGCTAAGGGTTAACTGCTGTCGGAGAAAAGGCAAACATAACTTACAGTTTCAATATCTCATATGACGAGATGAATTAAGTTGCACCTCAAAACTTAACCCATGCCTACCTAGCTTCCATGATATAAACAAATATGATTCTGCAATAGATTTTTGTTAACAGAAAAACTTTAAAAAATAAAATGAAAATGAGCCGTGCCATGACAATACCTGCCTTATTGCATTTCAAACAGTGTAGATCAAGGTCAGCCACCGCGTCCAAGACGCAGTGGCTTGACTTGGTCTACTCTGTTTAACACCCACAAATGTTTTAGCAGTAATATATACGTTATTTGGGAATGTAGACCAAACTCAGAAGAAGCAGAGCCTAGGGTGATAATGATGCTTGGTATGTTCAATGTTTCAATGCAATAAGGCAGGTTTTGTTATGGCACGGCTCAAATGAAAATGAAAAATTAGATGAAAAATGAACCCATCTAATATAACTATAAGCATGAAAGAATCCGATTGGCATAAATGGGTTAAAATATAGATACATCTAAACAGCAAGTATGTATATAAAGACATATTTTACCGTCTTTAACATTTCCATAGGCTACTAGAAGGTACCAAGGTCGGTCAAGGTCATATATCTTATCCCTTCCTGTGGAATATACCTTTCTAGTAAAGTTACACTGTAAAACACCGTCTTGTTGGCGGCCTCTTATCTCTTGTAGGCCGAAATACGCCTGAAAATAATAGTTATGTCACTACAAAAACTAAACATTGTAATGCAGTACAGTTTGTCCAAGTAGAGGTACATGTTTTATGAGTCAGTTACTTCATTACGTTTGTGTATACTTGTCCTATACAGACGATGCAGACCCGGACCAGAAGACGCATGCAGAACCCCTATGATATAGGTCTATACTGTTTGTCAATTTTCAATATTTTGCAAAAACGTTTCTATAAACAATCCTTAATCAACATAAACTGGTCAGGTTTCAAATTGGAATAGAAATGTACAGAGAATCTTACATGAGTGCTCATTATTTATCATTTTTAATAAACGAGTTCGTTGTAAGATTGTCTTGCTCCGGTTTACTCACGTTACATAGTTCTACATTGTAATACTGTTCGTTGTAAGATTGTCTTGCTCCGGTTTACTTACGTTATATAGCTCTACATTGTAATACTGTTCGTTGTAAGATTGTCTTGCTCCAGCCAGCCAGTACATTCCCCAGTCCGTGCTACACTCCAGAACACTGTCTTCACCCTGCAAGTACAAATAGTCGAGTAAGTACAGTAATACCCTACTAATACGATTCTTAACAGAATGCTAATTTATTGTAGGAACGACAAATGACATCTTATAACAGGGCCAAAGAAAACAGAATGCTCCTTTAGCTGTTTTCAGAAGCCACCGGTCATAAACTTAAACTAATTGAAATAAGTAAGTGGTCGTTATAGAGGGAGTTTTAGGTATGTATCATTATTGTAAAATACCACATATTATATATATAATATAGATAACAACGTCAATACTCAGCAGCTTGCACGCTGTGGGCGTTTTTATCCATTCTGTTTGAAGCATTAATGATACTAACAAAGAGAGAATGCAGACATATCAACTCTTAGACTTACTGCAGTTTACTGAAAATTGTGCAGTTTATCAGTCTAGCTTTCGGATTATATATATTCTAAGTTCTACATGTTTAGATGAAAATAGTTTTAGGTAATAATTTCTAGCAACATTAGTTATACTTCTTCTCTTACATTCTAAATAACAATTATACATTATATGAATTTTGCAGACGACAATTACATATTCTATTTCAGTTACTGAAAGTAAAAACCCGATTGATGAAACTTACCTCAATTCCTCAAAACGCCTCTAACCTGCGTCTCAAAAATAGCCTTTATATCATTCTGACAGATGCCGTGTGCCAAATATTATGACTTATGGTTCGACCAAACAACAAATGCAAGATGAAATTTTAGCAGAAATTTCCCGTACGCTTACAGTATTTGGAGTGCCCGTACATTTAATCCATTACCCCATACAACTCCCTTTTACGCCATTTGTTTCTCCACTGATGAAAAATTTATACAGTTATCAATATATATGGTAAGAACTATTTCATATTTTAGCAGATGGTAGCTTAAAGCAGGTTGAAAGGAAAGCAGAATGCGCCTTCAGTTGCATTCTGCTTTACCTTCAACCTGCTTTAAGTGGTCACCTATTTTCAAAACTAGAATCAGGATATGGGGTAAATGTTTAACAGTAGATCCATTCACAATACGCATTCAAAATGTCAAACAATTACCATAAGTCTGTCGTAGGAAAGACCCATAGCTATCCATACATTATCGTAAATATTGTTCACGATTTTGCTCATAGAGAAACGAACAGCATCGAATTCCTCTATGTAATGCCACGTGACCAAGAAGTCGCAGCCAGGTTTTTTACAGTCGTGGAAACAGCCGAGAGACCCACCACACTCAGAGGGTTTAGTCTGAAATTTCAGGCAACATGTTATTATTAATTAATAGCCTATGGTATCCCTTTATGTGTCAGGCTAAACAATACTATTTTATAATACATTATGTAAACAATATGGATCGTGATTATAGACCGCGTTACGCGGCGTCTGTTCAGGATTTAAACTGTTTGAAACTCATATGTTTGTTTATAAATCAAACTACCTTAACTTAACTGTATATGGTTAACCCATTTGCGACCATTGGATTCTTCAATGCCTATATATTGGATTAGTCCGTTTTTGATAGAAGGGGTGCCTGGTCTAAATTTTTATGTTCATCTTGTTTTATATTCAAATTACTATCAACAAACAGTATAGACTCTGATCAGACGTCTGGTCAGAGTCTACAATGTTTGCCTGTGTTCCTTTAATACGACGCTAGGCTCAAATGGGTTAATATATAAAAGCAGACTACGTGTTCGCAAGCATATTTCATTATTGCAGTGTTCAACGTTTTTCATCTTTGACCCCTATACGAGCCGTGTCTGTTATTGCAGACAAGCGTGCTAAATCTAATTTATTTGTATCATGTGAAACGTCAGTTGAAGAGGACAAACTTTGTTGGAATTGACTGAAATTTTGCTTGTTGATTGTTGAGTTCATTTATTTTAATACAAATTTTTATAACATACATATTTAGGCTGAGATTCTTTTCGAAGAACCGATGCTTAGATCACAATTTGAGATTTTTCAGGGCTATCCCCCTAAAATTGAAACTTCACAAAAACTCCTACTTTTTTGTACTACGGTTTTTCAATCTTTATTTAAACAAACTATTTGTACAAAAAGTATCCTAATTTATATTACCATAGTAAGAATAAACTCTGAAAATAATGTTTTGTCAAGATTCAAAATAAAAATGTTTGTTTTCACCGAAAAGGAGTAAAATTTACCCCACCCACTTTTTTATAATGGGAGAATAAGGCACAGTGAAAATTGCCCTACAAATTGTAGCAAACTAATAACCAAATTTTTTATTTGTTGATTTTAGCCTTCCAAACATAAAGTTTTAGTGAAATAGCAAATAAAAACACAGGGTCCCGGATCTTTTAAAAAAGATATAGATCGTTTTATTGAAAAAATCCATTTTTTCTCATTTTTTCACTTTTTGGTGTATTTTTACCAAACAATTTTTTTTTCAATTAAATATCATTTGATCTTTTCAATTATCTATAATTTATACTAAAACTGTACTTCCATGAAAATTTCATGCTTATATTCTGAGAAATTGAAATGAAATCGGATGTCTAAAAATCAAATTTGAGAAATAACTAAAGACAACAATTCATGGCAGTGCAGGAACTATTAAAAAACGCAAGAAACTTGGGTAAGGCTCTTTTATGGAGGATATGTAAAGTTGTCTAAATGCACTTCTATTGGAGAAAGCGTCCATCGACAAATCGTGTGAGAGAACTGGTTCTCTGTGAAACCAGTAAGCAGCATATCTAAAGACAAATTACTACCTGCATCAAATTTGTATTACATGAGTATGGTTATATATCTATGTAAGATATCTACATAGTATGGTTATATATCTATGTAAGATATCTACATTTTCTATGTGTTTTAATGCATGGAACATAGTCGAAAATGCTATCTGTATGTAGTAAAATATTTTAAATGTTATTGATAACGGTGTACGATATAGATCTACAAGTTGAAATAAAATTATCTAGAGCTATATCACTTATAACTGAAATATGTCGTATTGTCTATCAATGACGTTTGGAATTTTACAAACACACTTACAATTAGACGATTTCCACCATGTACCGACACACAAAGGGTTACAGCCATGCATATCGGTATGATATTCAGCCTTGCCATCTGTAAATAAAGACAAGATATATGTATAGATCTTTGGGGAAAAAGACACGAGGATACCATGAGTGTCATACTGCAAATCTTGCAATCTCCTTCATAGAGAGTATTCGTTCGTTCCTCAACCCTCTCACTCTCAATAACGCCATAAAGCGCGTTTGCAAACAGTTTGGGTCCTGATCAGACGCCGCGTCACGCGGCGTCTGATCAGGACCTAAACTGTTTGACACTCGTTTCGAAATTTCGTCAGTCATAAATTGCCTTAAATCTAACTTTGAAACAATATTGCAGACAACAATACTGGAGCAGACGAGACTATGGCGGTGAAGGGGTAAAAGCCTGTCGACAAATTTAATCGTGAAAGATGTGGCTTTTCAAAATCCCTTAATAAACTGCAATACATCGTGCTAGGATATAAATTTAATTCGATAGAGTACAACTCCGTCAATATATTGCTATCATATATAGGATTCTCAATTTATAAGGGGTATTACTGTAGCGACAGACGCTCTAAACCATACAATATTACTAGAATACTCAGCGACGAGTTATTCTTTTTAATAAAATACAACAATAAACATCAATTAAAGTGTAAACTTTTAGAAAACTTTCACAAACATTTGACTGACTCAACTCAATATGCTAGCTAAATATGAATGCATACCTACCGATTACATGATCCAATAAATTCACACAACGAATTCATATTAAAAGTACTCCTATCTCGATGGACACTCGTGATGCGAGGGAATCGTCCCGCAATACGGGAGACCGTCGGAATAAGGAGTCATACCATTAACAGTTCTCTCTCTGTTAAGATTCTCTCTTTTTTATTATTAATTCTCCTCTGTTCCTATCCTTGCCTTTCACTCTCACATTTTCTCTCCTTTAAAACTGTGATATGTTTATGTTGTAATTCCGTGTCTTATTATATGCTTTGTTATAACTGAAAAATAAACGGGCTGGCAATTGCCGGTTCCAAAGAGAAAAAAACAAAACTTTGAAACAATATTGCAGACAACAATACTGGAGCAGACGAGACTATGGCGGTGAAGGGGTAAAAGCCTGTCGACAAATTTAATCGTGAAAGGGTAAATTTACATCTCTGTCACAGGCTACAGTTCCAAATGTCAAGATGCTTGCCATAGCTTCTCTCGACATAACGTAACTTTTCTCGTATAATCTGTTTGCAATCAAACACTCCGATTAAAATCAGAAATAATTATTTATCTAAATTATGTCAAACATTATACTCTTCGGTCTGAAATAAATAAGATATTAAAGACAAATCTTAGAACTGTGTCGCGTATTTTGAAAGTAAACCAGATTGACCATTCGATGATTCCATATATTTATCGTAAGAAAACGAGGTACACAATCATACAGCTGCATGCTGTAGGCCATTTGATTGGTTTTTAAAATATTTGTGTGAAACATTTTCTTGTAAAAGATGCAAGAAGTGAAAGAGAGTGCTAATCTTGCATTAAGTGACCGTCAAATAGACGATCGTATGGCATTCTTATAAAGAAGGTAATTGCTAAATTTAGGGTTACATGATTTTTTACCCAAATTAGCCTGTCACCTTTATTTAGATATCCATGCTTCTTCAAGTAGTATATCGATCGCTAGGCTACTTAGGTAAGGACTTCACAAGCAGTGATAAACGACAAAATATGTTGACTCTCCGCATGGAGAGTATACTTTACTGTTTATGGCATTTTAACTGTTCGAGTTGCAATTACTCTTATGTTATAAAAGTGGACAATTCATATGAAAATTTAGCATAAAAGTGTTTAACCCTTTCAACCCTAAATATCTATTGTGGGTATTTATTATCCATTTGGACTCTTCTAATACAGGCATTTTGAACCAGTCTATTATTGCATTATTTTTACATGACAACAAAAAACAATGAAAATATCAAACAGTGCAGACCCTGGTCAGAGGGCTCCTATTGGAGCCCTCTGATCAGGGTCTACACTGTTTGCATATGTAATCAGTAATCTCTAGAGAGGGTTGTAGGGTTGAAAGGGTTAAGAAACAATTACCTGTCTCACAACACGTTGTTTATTCCGTAAACAAACAAATTTTGGACGAAGTTCCTTTCAAATATAACACACCAAAACACGTAAATAACCGAAGTTGTTCATATATTCCATGAACAACTAACAGACGATCTTTGCAAAGACATACAAAATAGAAGTCCAATAAAGTCAAGTTTCGATATTCTAAAATACGGCTTTATGGTTGGCCGATTAATTGCAGTCAGATGATGTTATTCCCAATAATGCATTTACGCTAAAACTATTATTTGCAGCGCAAACAGTTTGATGTCGGGTTACCCATTGTCTGACCGGGTTTCAAACTGTTTGCACTCAGATTAAATTAAATTGTCATCAAGTTTTCATTTGCTACGTTTAATTGTAGGGCGTTTACGATTTGTTTGCGTTTAAAGGGGAATGAATAACATCTTGTTCGCTGTATCAGTGATATGAGAACATAATGGTATTTGAAAGCAGACGAGAGTTAGTTGGTTCAATGTACAGCAACAGCTGTTGCATGACCCTTTACATGTGTGAAACTATATAGAGCAGTATAGCCATTTGAAACAGTTTGTTTTCAGATCAGAATCCAAACTGTGTATCATTGGTATAGTAAAGCTGAAGATGTCGGGAATAAGGCGTCGATCTAAGAAATAAAGTAAACGACATCTTTTAAAGACGATATTCATTCATCAATCGAAGGGCTTACCAGTATGAGGTTGTAATAATTAGTCATCAATACTATTATTACCAATCCAATATAATGCTAAACAACCGCTTGCTGAAAAAAATGTAATTCTGCAACAGATGTAGAAATTAGTTGAATGTCTTTTTCAATGAAACTAAACTATCAAAACAAAAGATGCTCAGTTTAGATCTGGAAAAAGCCGGTTTACTTACTAGGGTCTAAGACTGTTTGTAAATGTGAATCTTGAATGGCACAATACGTGTATATACCAGCATTATATTTCCTGGTGACAGATTACGCCTTACTGTCACAGCCCATTTCTCTATGTATGAGGGGTGTTCAAAAACTACGCGGACAGATGCTGCCATTCCCTCAGTGTTTTACTGAACGGCACGAAATTTGCACATAATCAAGCGCAAAGAATTCTGTACCCAGAATGTAACTTTGCCGACATTCTCTTTACGCATGATAAATGTATGGTTGTTATGCTAACGGCAGTATCTGTCCGCGTAGTTTTTTAACACCCCTCGTACAGTGAATCCCCTCTAAACCGGACATGTGTGGGGACAACATAAATTTCCGGTTTAGAAGGGTTTCCAGTTTAGAGGGTTTTTAACCCATTACCAAATATCTTGTTTCTAGTATGGAAGATAACTGACCACTTAAAGCAGATTGAAAGTAAAGCTGGATGCGCCATCTGCTAAATATTGAGGCTATCACCGATTCTAATATGACACGTGAAGTCGTCTCTATAAATAAAGAACACATTCACCGTTGTATATCTAGTACGATTAACAACGCTGTGAAAATAGTCCGTTATACAGGCTCTTCCTGAGCCCGCCCTACGTTAAAACACAGTTCCTTCAATGAAAGGTATTTGGCGTAATAATTTCCTAGCAGATGGTAGCTTAAAGCAGGCAGAATACACCTTAAGGCACATTCTGCTTTACCTTCAATCCTATGTTCAGAACGAAGCTAGAAACATGCTACCTTTATTAGGTCTGGCGTTTGTGGAATAGGTAGAATGGAACAGCAATAGAAGGGGAATTCGTTCCTACTAGATAGCCGTTGTGAAAAAAGTCCGATGTAATTTTCCCCCTTTATTACTTAAAATAACCAGTGTAGACCCGGTTAGACTATTATTTGTAATATCAGAATAGAAATAATATATTTTCTACCGTTGTTAATCAACTATTTAACAACGGTTATGAGTTTTGACGTACAGGAATTGACCACGAAGGCCGAAATAGCCGATTTACAACGGTATAATATAGATTATTTCTTAAATATAATATAGGTATCACAGGTGTGTACTAGTCTAACAGACATCAGAACTGAGTTCGGGATCGAAGGTTATAAACTTAAATGTTTTTGAGTTGAGGCTTAAACGTTCTCAAGCATTTGATTGGTCAAATTTGAGCCTAGGCTCAAATCTGACCAATCGAATGCTTGAGAATGACTTGAGACTCAACTCAAAAGCTTTATAACATTGGAGCCAGCTGTGTATAGTGACCTCTTTGTTTTACACCATTGGTTTATTAAAACGTTCAAGAGACATTGGAGAATTTTTTACCATGATCGATAGACTAAATATTCTTGATGAACATCTAGTTGACTCTAGGAATTTGATATGGTTTTTAACCCCTATATTTCATATCGACCAAAAGATTCACCTACGATCGTACTATGTCAAGGACTTTGGCATAAAGTTGGCATAGTATTATTAACACATACATGTAACTAGATCTATACGAAGTGATATCTGACGGCCAATGGCCTACAGCAAATGTGTGTTTTAGTCAAGTATTTCAACGCGACATTGTTTTACATTCAACAAAAAACTATAAACGCCTCGTAAACATGTTCAAAATAGTAAATGGTATATGCCCAAAAAACTTAAAAGAACTATTTCTCCTTTCTCACCTGTGGTGACATAATATTATTTTCATTCTCACGAGTCACGAAGAACACTCCAAATTCCAAGAAGCAGAACACCTTTGTTCCTAAATTTCTTTCTACCTAGCACGATAAGGGCACGGAATGCTTTACCAAATACAGTAACATTCGTCAAGGTCATTGATCAATTAAAACGCATGTTGTCTTCATTTAAAGGAAGAACAAATGCTCAAGATTGTTTTCAGCCTCGGTTCGATACGAGGTGATATCATTGTCAACTACGTAACAAGGCTAGTTCGTTAAACAAATAATCGACCGCTTTTAACACAATCACCTTCCTGTCAATGTTGACAGTGAATACCATTTTTTCTTTACCCATCATTTAAAATACAAATACATACTAATAGCATGTAAAGATCACGCGGTACATCCATCCTAGGCGAGATAACTCGTGATACTTTACTGTACTTATGTTGATCATAACTGTCGTAATTTTGTATATAAGGCAAATCATTTATTATTTTCCAGTACATATGTAGCGCGTTATTTCCTTGAATTCATAAGTCATGTCTGTTGTCCAGTACTTTTTAGTATAAGAGTAAAATTATAATATTTAAACAAACATGTCTCAAATCTAAATTTGACAAAAAAGCAGATGGCAGTTGTTAAAAGCAGATGTCGTAACGAACGTAAATTGGGGGTATGTGTTTTCATTATTCCCTTCTTATGCCTTAAGGATGTACGAAACAGTTTGATAAGGAAATGTTCTAATTGGTCATGGGTCAAAATTAACAATAAAATGTTATTGCTAGCTTTAAATGTTTTTGTCTGTTTTAGATAATAACTGATATGAGTATGTAAAGCATCAGCATTTGCCTTCAGGCATGTTTTAATAAAACTCGCACTAAGAGGATGAATTTTATCCAGTCCAATACAGTAAAACCTCCCTATTACGACCACTAACTTTTTTAATTATTTGGATATTTACGATAGGTAACCGCTTACAGCAAGGTGACAGTGAAACAGAAAGCTCCTGTAGGAGCTTTCTGTTTCACTGTCACCTTGCTTTAAGCTGCCACCTCTCTATTATACAATCCATAAGCCTTCGTTTAAGTGGTCGTAATAGCGAGGTTTTACTGTATTTACAAGATGAGGACAGTTTGGAAATCAGTGCTTTAGTCTGAATAAGCTTGGAACCAGCATCATTTTAGTATTTACTGGTGGGTGCAGACACATGGAAATTGCGCAAAACGATCAAGAATCACTATTGTCTGTAATAGCAATTCTAAAAGTAACAGGTTCAGGGAATCAAAAATTACTTTTCAACAACGGCTCTCCTTTGCCGACCACTTTTAAAAATTTCGGAGAAAGTGTGCGTTTTGATGCTCTTTTGTCATTGCGACAAAAACAAACTTCAGTTTTGACACAGCAGTACGGAAACATGTGTTTGTTTGGAAGGTTTACGCTGTTTTGTTCTGCCTAGGGATATATTTTCTGATCTAGGACTGAATTTTGTTTCTGGATTGTGTTGTAAGTCAAGAGGAGATAAATAAATGTCAAGGACACCATCGACTTAGACAGATTCCAGAAAAAACCCGTTATGTGCATCCTAAATATCGTGAATCATACATTTCATCCGACTGTTAAATATGTGCAATACCGTATACCGTCTGATATGAACTTATTGTCTGCAGTTTGTGCAATCAGTCGAAATTAAATTGTCTACGCATTTCTGAAACTGAGTTGCATAAATTGTCGCAGTTCTTAAAACGAAAAATAAATGTATGGGTTAGGCATAAAACACATACCCTGTTTCAAACCATTTTCTTCATGATGCATGTTTTCATTGCTATTTTGTTATTCACATGTAAGACTGTGAAACAACACATTTAAGAGTATACATGGTACATTGTTTTTCAAAACTTTTCAAAATTGATTAAAACCGAAATATGTACATGGCCATAAGTCCTCAGATTTTGCTTTCCTTTTAGCCACCCTGTAATACAACAACAATATCAAGTAATGCTAAATGATATTTTGAAACCTGCTCTTCCTTTCAATTAGTTCATATGTTGGCTCGCAGCAGTGCATCAACAAAGTTTAATATACCTTTTGTATTCATAGAATGTCCATTTTGGTTTGGCATTTTGAAGTTTTATTACAATTTACAAAATAAAAAAATAAATTATATTTACTTGCATTCTTATCTTCCCATAGCCATCCATCAAACAAAATGACAATCCATACTTACATTTTAGGTACAATAAAACCTTTCTATCTATCATAATCACTAAATTATGCTAATTGGTTGCATGAAGGGCAGGTGGCAGCTCAAAGCAAGGTGAAAGTGAAACAGAAAACTCATACAGGAGCTTTATGTTTACGTTATCCTTGCTTTAAACATCCACCTGTCTTAAACACAGACGAATTAATGCAATTTACTGGTCGTAATAGAGAGGTTTCATTTAACATTATACACTTCTCAAATATCTCACGTATACCTTTCACCTTTATTTTTCTTTCCTATAACATATATTTTGTTTCCTACCACTGAATATACAGTAAAACCTCTCTATTACGACCACTAACTTGTGTTAATCATTAGGCGTTTTCTGACAGGTGACTGCTTAAAGCAAGGTGACAGTAAAACAGAAAGATCCCGTAGGAGCTTTCTGTTTTACCGTCACCTTGCTTTAAGCTGTAATCTGTCTTCTATACCTAAATTAGCTTTATTTTCAGTGTCTGTAATAGAGAGGTTTTACTGTACATGTTACTTAATTGAAACTGCTTCCCTGATTTCCTTATTACCCACCACTAAATTATGTTATTTTGTGTCTTATGAAAGTGCGTGACAGCATAAAGCAAGGTAAAAATAATCAGAAAGCTCCCGTAGGAGCTTTCTGTTTTACTTTCCACCTGCTTTAAGCGTTCATCTGTCTTTCATTAGTGGTCAGAAGAGTTTTACTCTATTGCGAATAAAACGGAAGTAAACAAAACAAAAAAACTGTTATATGGCACTGTTTATTATAAGAAAGGAACAAGAGAAAATATTACTATATATATCACAGAGTATTATAAATCACGATCAAAAACTGAGATTCACAATTATTATTTTTTTACATTCATATTAATATCTTTCTGCAATAATTATAATATCTATTTTAATATCTTTATACGTGTAATAAGATATCTGCTTTATAATTGTCTCCATTTCTAAAATTTATTTTATACTATCAAACTAAAACAATAGACTCTGATGAGACGTCGAGTTTCTAGGGATACCCGAGATTTAAATTATTTGCAAATGCTAGAAATGTAGCGCGTAACGTGCATCTGTTCAGGGTCCAAACTGTTTGCAATTGCGACTTTATGTGCCGATGGCGATGTAAGGGTTATGATGAAGCGACAGAATGCAAGGAGAGGGATAAAATCATGTGAAGATAACCGGGGTTTAATAGGGATGCCATAAGATGATCATGAACAATCCTAAGATTTACAAATTTACTATTTTTCAAGAGCGATTACTTAAAGCAGGTTGTAGATTTAGCAGAATGCGTGATAAGGCGCATTCTACTTTACTTTCAGCCTGTTTTAAAGCTACCATCTGCTAGGATAAAGATTTCGGGAAAATCCGGAGAAATGGCAGCCATGTCCTTTTACATAATTAGTATATGCTAGAAAAACAAAAATGTATCAATAATAGTAAAAGGTATTATAGTTGAGAACCCCCAATAAGATCTCACCAAAATCGATACTCTACCTGAGCAGTCCTTCGGATGAGACTTTATCAACCGAGGTCCGATGTATGAGTGCTTTACACTTGGCATCTAAAAGAACCAGAGAACTCTTTCGATGATAAGAGTAGGGCATCGCGCCCGGGTTCTCTGTATCCGCTCCCCTCTTTCTTGGGCGTTCAATTAGCCCATAGATGGCAGAAACGGACGTTAACAAACAAAACCTCTACCCGATCGCTCTCGGTAGAGCTACAATATTGACCGACATTTTCCCGATCTCATTAGGGTCTCCAGCCTTAAACCATTCGACGTACACCGTATAACAAAGGAAGGAACAGGGGCAATATATATATATATGCAGTATTCTGTACACGATCGTGGTAGGTAGTCGAACTTCAATATCTCGAACTCGGTTAAGTCGAACAATCCGATAGTTCGACACATGAACTGCATTTTTTCATGCTCGGTTCAGTTGAACATACCCGTATTTCAAAGTTAAAACGTGGCTAAGCCACGTTTTAACTTTGAAATATGGGTATGTTCGACTCAACCGAGTTCGAGATATTAAAGTTCGACTGTATTTGTTAATTCATTGTTGTTCCATACATGAGCTAATCTTGGTTTTAAAACTTTCCTCATGGGCTGTTTAAAGCATGAAGAAAGTAAGACACTGTTTTTCTTTAGTCACATTGCGTTTAGGAGAAAAGCTTTAAAGATGAATTTTTCAAGTGCCCCGTTTCCTTTACATGATTTGACTCACATAAACATGTAAGTTAATGTACAGTGATAAAATAGGAAGAGCGGACATATATATGTACATGCTTTAGAAACTAGAAAATATCAAGACGATTGAGCGAAACTTACACCGGCTATGAACAGTACACAACATAATTATCTTCATCATATAGCTTGGACATGTTTCGCTACAATTATGACGTCATCGATTGAGGGAAACTTACACCGGCTATGAACAGTAGACAACATATCTTCATCATATAGCATGAACGTGTTTCACTACAATTATGACGTCATCGATTGAGTGAAACTTACACCGGCTATGAACAGTGGACAACATATCTTCATCATATAGCTTGAACATGTTTCACTACAATTATGACGTCATCGATTGAGCGAAACTTACACCGGCTATGACAGTAGACAACATATCTTCATCATATAGCTTGAACATGTTTCACTACAATTATGACGTCATGACCCATCTGACACAGTCTCTGCCATAGTGTGGTCTGCTTAATTGTCATTTAATTTTATTAACAAAGTTTGGAAGTGTATGCGTTTTTACTTTTAAAAAATCAGACTCAACTGAAACGATTTATAAGCATGGACCCAGTACTTAAATAGCCAAACAATCAAGCAGAAAACACAAAATATAAAAATGCCAAGTTAACCCATTACCCCATAGCCTGTTTCTAGTTTTGAAAACAGGTTACCACTGAAAGAAGGTTGAAAGTAAAGCAGAATGTGCCTTTATGCACATTCTGCTTTACTTTCAGCCTGCTTTAAGCTACCATCTGCTAGGATATAGAAAATACATCTAATTATACATATTCATGACTGTATAAATTGATAATTCTTTCTTTCGTAGAGGAATGAATTAAAGGCGTAAAAAGGCGAATTTATGGGGTAATGGGTTAATCCATAAGTAAGCCGATGAAATAATCAGATTGTGTTTTCTCTTTAGAATCGTCCTCAAAGAAGGGTAATGTCTTTCATCGTGAAACCAACTGTCAGCTACCACGAATGGTTTAGTTGATAGCTACCATGGACGAGTTAGTTGATAGCGACCACGACAATGGTGGCCACAGTGAAACCTGTGATTATAATGACATGCAGGCCAAGCACTATCTTCTTCAGTCCACTACCTGTTGGCTCCTTCAAGGCCCCGTCTCTGTAGTATCGGTTCTCTATAATATAGGATAGCAAATATATAGTACAACCTTAGTTCAGAGGTCATTCAGAAAAGAGGACAATTTGCAGATACAGTAAAACCTCTCTATTACGACCACTTAATTTTGTTAATTATCATATGTTTAAGGCAGGTTACTGCTTAAAGCAAGGTGAACGTAAAACAGAAAGCTCCTTCGGGAGCTTTCTGTTTTACGTTCACCTAGCTTTAAGCTGTCACCTGTCTTTTATGCAGTCAATTAGCATTTATCTTAGTGGTCGTAATAGAGAGGTTTTACTAGTACAACCTTAGTACAGAGGCCATTCAAAAAAGAGGAAAATTTGCAGTTATACATGTATATAGATTATAGATGACACCTAAGGAGGTCGTACTTGGATTGTTCTTTTAATTTACTGTTCATTATGCAGTGTCTATATTACACTCTTAAATTGTGTTATTTATACTGCAATATGCCAATGACAACATAACATAACCTTTTCAGACATATATTCTTTCATTCCTGGCATAAATTAGGTTTTAAAGATAAACAATACATAAAACCACTTTAACTTTGAAACCATAACACAATGCTAGCGAAACAATGTAAATTCAGATTACAGTCATACTCACTGATCAACCTAATCTGACAACGAACTCAACAAATTATTATATTTCGGACTCGAGAAAAATCTCTTACACTTTGGTTTGTTCTTAGCTTCTACCACCATTGCACAAGGGATAGAGAACAGTCTTTGGTTTCAAGCCTAATACCCAGCTCCGGATGCAGTTTATTGAAATTTAGACAAGCATGGTCTGGATATCAACACAACAACTTACGTGGGTCATAGACAATGCATTCAAACAGTTCCATCAGAAGGACCACGACAACCTGGTAAGCCAACCACGCCACAATCAGCCACACGGCATCGTAGGGAACCTGAGCTTTGTCCAGGGTCACACCGAGAATCAGCGTCAATGCTGGAAGTGAACAGGGTACAAAATCAAACATTTCCTCGTGCACGTTAACACAATTAACAAACCAGGATTAGACAGTGCGTTTGAAGAAAGAACACAATCGTACATATTTAGATTAAAACATAATCATACATATTTAGTGAGATTAAAACAGATAAACAAACAGTGTGAATAGTTCAATCATTTCTACGTTGTTTAATCATTTTATCGCCATAATTTACCGCCTTATTAATGTTGTTGCATTTATGTTTCAGTCAGATTTTCGATACGAGTTCCAAACAGTCTTGATCATGATCAGATGCCGCGACCATGACCAAAGCGGGGTATGACCTGGCTCAAAACTGTTTGCAATGTCGACTTTAGTCACCCCTGGTGATGAAGTGGTTAATATGTAAGGTAGGTTAGATGGTTCCTGTTTCTTATGATATATTAACAATCGAGTCTCAGTATCCCCAACTCAATCAAATCGACCATACCAAGTATTTCCAAGTTAAAACCTACCTAATCGACGGTTTTTACTTGAAATGAGGGTTAGTTTGGCTCTACCGAGTTCGAGTTACGGATATTATACTATCGACATACAGGTTATCCGTACTAAGCGCGACTAAAGAAACAAATGTGGAGTTAATATATGTCAATGTGTTTGACACTTACCAGCGAGGATATGGGCACCAGTGCCAACAAACCAGTGAGCCCAGTTGAAAACAAATCTGTAGTCGTCATCAGGGTGGGGTCGAAACAATGCCATGATGGGCTGTAAGGTAAAAAGGATATCAATCATACAATACAATTTCAATGAAAGCAAATACCTTTATAACCGGACTACAATAAAAAATTTAATATTTAGACCACACAACAGTAAATTGATGGAGAGTGCTTGACAGCTTACAGCTTCACCCATTTATGTTTTGATATTGCAATGAACTCTCCACGTGTGTTTGCTGGACCTTTTCATTGCAATTAAAGGGTGATCTAAAGACATTACAGTATTTGTCCATACAGCAAGCTATTCGTATGCAATAGCAAACAGGGTAGACCCAGATGAGACGCCGCAAATTGCCACACTGTTTGCTAATATCTACTTTTTTGAACAATTGTCTTTAACTCATTGTGCCCTAGTGACGCATTTATGCGTCCTTTACCAAAGAGTGTACCTGTAAACAGTGCACTTGTCTAATGCAAACAGTGAAGTCCCTGATTAGAGGGCTCCTGCAGGAGCCCTCTAATCAGGGACTTCACTGTTTGTCATTTTGCAATATATTATAAACAACAAACCAAAATAGTCTAAAATGGACGATCCTTTATTGTCAAATGGAATTGTTCATTGGAAGTTTCAGGGGATAATGAGTTAATGGATTAAGAATATAAAAGAAAGCTTCTGTACATATTTAACCTTGACTTCTATCAAACGTTAAGCACAGGCATGTTGTTACCACACCATCAATCCTTCAATTGAATGGTAATACATGCACACGTACTTTTATAATGTCTCCGTTGATTCAGTCACTGTTGAGTTATATACTTACTTAGAAATGCAGTTTAGTAGAATGTGTGGTGAACTTGAATTATTGTTATATTATCATACATCTAATTATAAAGTATTCTTGAAATGTTGTCAAGTAATTGTTTCATTATACGGAGTGGCTATTGACAGTCGACTGTTAATAGCGATTTCACGTTAAATACCATAACATTTTCAAAAAAACATAACTTTGACAAATGACTGTCAATAGTGATTCCACGTTACACTCGCTATTGACAGTCGTTTGTCAATAACAAGTACAGTTTGAGAAATAAAGGCAGACAAAGGTTTTTTAAAGCAGAGGACGTCATTGCAGCGAAAGGATTAAGTTAAAATTATAGAACAATATAAATCCAACAAAAACAACAAGAGTCAGTACTCTTGCACATGAGCAATGGTTAAGGATAAACCACGGACGTATACTTACATTGAGAAGGGCGAGGAAAGTTACGATAACGCCCATGTACGGATGCGCCCTCTGCCAGGTGGTGTGGCCGCCAAGCTGTAAAAATAAAATTAGGTTTGTTGAATTTATTGTTGGTTGAATTCAGACAAGGAAGTAACTTTTGCATATCATTTTGTGCTTTTGCATGTCAAAGTTAGCACTTATATACGGTGTAATTCTAAATTACATGAAACCACTTTAGCCGGATAGCAAGTGGATCAGTCTTACCAATTTTTTGGTCTTAACTATTTGCACGCTTGTGGCGAATTTGCAAACAGTTTGGATTAATAACTCGGACACTATTTCTTCTTTCTTTAAAAAAATTGAAATAGTAAATTCTTGTAGCAGACGATGTTTGAGTTAGTTGGTTGTTTCAAGTAACTTGAAAGGCTTTCAGATTCAAATATATTATCCGCAAAAACCCTCGATAATCAGTGTTCTTATGCTTTTAAAGATAAAGAAAAAATGGATATTAATGGTAAATAGTATGGATTAAGGTCAGACGCCGTGAGACTCGACGTCTGATCTCAGGATCTGAATCAAAATTGTATGAAAATGTTAGCCAAGGTAGCGCTCAGCGTGATATTAAAGGAGTTTTTAATTTCATCTACATGTCCTCATTTGAGATGTCGTTATAGTGTAAAGTTTAACCCTTTATCCCATAAATACGCCTTTTTACGCCTTTGATTTATTCACCCACTCAAGAAAATAGTTCAACTCTATATATTCATGAATATGTCCCACAATAATTAGTTTCTATATCCTAAAGGATGATAGCTTAAAGCGCAGTTTGCTTTGTTTTCAACTTGCTTTATGTGGTCACATGTCTTCAAAACTACAAACAGTCTATGGGGCAAAGGGTTATTGTATTTTCTGTACTGATGAGTTCTTACCTCTGACCATTCTCTGACCTCGACAAAGATAACTATAAACCCGGCAATACAGAACACGAGGGCACATATCATGCATGTTCTATGAAACTGAAATATTCAAATGGAATCTATGATATAAGCCATACTATAGTTCAATGATATTCTTTATACAGCAAAAAGAGTTAACTCTATGATCCCGTTGACACATACAGTGGAGAATCTGTTATTCTTTCCCGTTTAAACGCAAACGTACGCAAACGCAAAGCACTAAAACGTAGAAAAGAACAACGTTTGGACAATTCTGATAATTCTTGTTTATCTTGGTGGCAAACAGTTTGGAGCCTGATCAGACGCCGGGTTACCCGGCGTCTGATCTGGCTCCAAACTGTTTGCACTGCAAATAATAGTTTTAGCGTAAACGCGTTTATTGGGAAAGAATAACAGATTCTCCACTGTATACGCATCCTTTACAAACAGTGTAAATGTGAAAAGTATAAATGTCCTATACCAGCGGTGTATACTCTGGTCAAAGGGTTCCAACACCCTCTGACCAGAGTCTGCACTGTTTGTTATTCAGTATATACAGGATTTTTGTATATTGATTAGACCAAATTGGAAACTATAGGATTGTCTATGTTTGTAGGTTCAGACCGAGTCAATACGTTAATCCAGATCAGCAGCCATTATGGAATCACGGTGACTAATTTGTATCTGAAGGGTTAATTATTGACTTAATTTTACCAGTACTGATGCACCGAGTTTAGATCCTGATCGTGATGTCTGAAGAGGCATCTTATCAAGACCAACTCTTCTCTTACCTAATTAACTGTCAAGAACGTGCTTCCAATTTTGAGCAAAAAATCAACAACATTAAAGTGATTGACAGCAAAATGTTACACATGTTTTTGTTGTTGATCTTTGTACTGATGGTGTTAAGTAACCTACATGTAATTCAGGGAATACTCTTATTAAGGGTGTATCAATGTCATGAGCCATTTTTTTCAAAGTATTAAACTTTTTGTCTATCATTGTTTTTTTGGAAGAGCTATTTATGATGAATGAAAAAATGAAAAAAAAAATATATGGTGGTGTCCTTTTTTTTTAGCTACAGCGATTTGAAAAAGGTATGTCAAATTTGGATTTTTTTTCTCAAATTTTACCCATTCAGAGTACAAGCTTCAGTAAAATCTATTTCAAAACAAAACAAAAATGTTAATTTGGGTTTTCTTTATTTATTTCATGTCTATGGTGGTATGTTCACATATAAAAACAAAATTTAGACAAAGCAGGCACCAGGTTTGAACAATATGGATCCTTGAATATCAAAAATATGCTTTATTTAGGGCATGATTTTATTAGATTTTTTATTTTATGAAAAAAATTAAAAAAGTTTGAAAATGAAAAAGTTCTAGTATTTAACTTTTTATTATATTCTACCAGATGAAAGCCCATACTAAGGCAGTTCAAAATATGAAAAGAAATTGAAAGGTCAGTGTTGAAAATTTTGAGTTATTAAAGTAAAAAGAGTTATCGCCCCTTACAAAATTTACAAAAAAGTACCATATCGATGCTATTTAGAGCTTTATAAATTTCACATTTGGTGCCTTTTTTTTCTTAAATTAGTTTTTGTATGAAGAAATACTACCATAGATAGGAAATAAATAACACAAAACCAAATTATCATATTTGTTTTCATTTAAAATGGGTTTTATTGAAGAGGGCTGTTTGAAAAGGACAAAATAAGAGGAAGTGGGTGGGGTAAATTTAACATGGCCGTAGAGCCAACTGTTGTTCACCAAAATGTACACTTTTTCTATTTTTTCATTCATCTTAAATAGCTCTTCAATACAAAACCATCATAGAGTGTTTTCATATACTTTGAAAAGTTCCCAAATTCATGACATTGATACACCCTTAAGCTTAATACGACTTAACAGTCTCCACTGGGAAACCGTTATCATTTCCCGTTGAAACCAAACTAAACTTAACGCAAACGCGATGTTATGCATAAAAATAGTTTTATAACATGTCGACAATTCATATTTAGTTTAGGATCAACTATTTACTCACCATCTGATCTGACTCCAAAATGCTTTCAATGGACTTCGAATTTATTTTTTCGATACAATCGTTCCAGTATTATATAGTATTATATATATGATATGTTTAAAGTAGGATAAAAGTAAAGCAGAAAGATCCTACCGGAACTTTCTGCCTTACTAATGTCCTGTTTTATACAGTAAACTGCAATAAATACTTTAACCCTTTGAACCCTAGTCCCGCATATAGGCGTCCTTTTCAAACAGTGTACATGTGAATAGTACACTTGTCCTATGCAAACAGTTAAGACCCAGATCAGAGGGCTCCTAGGAGCCCTCTGATCAGGGTCTTCACTGTTTGTCATAATGCTGAAAATGGACAAAAACAACCCTTAAAAGCCAGAAACGGACTAGACTAAAATTGAAACTGGAATTTTCCATTTAATGTTTCAGGGAGCAAAGAGTTAAATGGTGGCTATGAGTGGAAGGGTTAAAACTGAATTTAGTACTCACCGCAAACCAGACCTTCTCTGTGCATATCTTGCTGTTTGGCCACAGACTCTTGTAGAATCTGGCGAGGAATATTCCAATACTGGCACAAAACATCCACGCAAACATCATCAGACAACCTAGAGAAATGAACAACATTTAACCCATTTGCACCCAGTGGAAACGTCTATGCTTTTTTATTGGATTAGTCCTTTTTTTTTATCTAAGTGGTGATGGGTCTAAATTACATTTTCATTTTGTTTATAGCGAAATTCATATCAGCAAACATTGTTTACTCTGATCAGAGTCTACACTGTTTGCCTATGTCCCTTATATGGGATTGTGGACATAAATGGGATAAACTGTATAAATACATGAGGGATCAGTTACCTCAGATCTGACGAGATTTATGGCCAACATCTCACAGGAAGAATCGTTCAGAGTTTTCTTTAGACCGTAACCAATTGAATGTCTACTAGAGAGGACATTGGCACACAGTACAGGCCCTGATGGGACGCTGCATTATGCGGTGTATCGTCAGATTATTCCCTGTTTGCTACGAGCGTATTTCATATATATATAGGATCTGTCATGAGTCGATGTTTAAGACAAGTTGATCTGAAACGAGTCTAGAATTGAAATGTTATTAATAACTTTTCTATTCTATACGAGTTTTAGATCAACTTGTCTTAAACATAGACGAGTGACAGATTCTTTTTCTCACATAACCAACGATTTTAAGTTATTTTTAAAGCAATATGCATTTTTGGAACCCCGGTGACGTCAAAACGCCTTTATAAATAGTGACGTTATAGTGACGTCATCAAATTGATCTCACACATGTTGGAGACAAGGATATTCGTGATCGTTGTTCACTATCGAAAACAGGGGTAGTTATGTGAGAAAAAATGTTCTGCAATATGAATAAATAATGTACTGTCTTTAGATCACACAGGGATAGTTCATTGCAATAGCAAGACATATATGGTTAAAATCATAACATTTCGTCCATAATGAAATCTTCAAGCAAGCGAATAATGAAAGCCTATTGTAATATTAAGACATGTATGGGTTAAACAAAATCCAAGGTTTACACTACGTTTTCTATGGTATACAGTGGGACCCCTCGAAACCGTAACCTCTAAATACTGGAATTCTCTCTAAACCGGACATACATTTTGGTCCCGTTTCCAACCTTTTTTTAAAAAACCCATTACATGTACACCATAAACATGAATTTATACGCTTTTGATTTCTTCCTACACTGAGGGAAATAGTTCCAGGTTATACATTGATGAATGTGTTTTTTCAGAAATATTTTCTATATTTTAGCAGATGGTAGCTTAAAGCATGTTGAAAGTAAAACAGAATGCGCCTTAAGGCGCATTCTGCTTTACTTTTAACCTGCTTTAAGTGGTCAGCTATCTTCCATTCTAGAAACAAGCTTTTGTGTAATGAGTTAAAAATCCCTCTTAACTGGAAACCCTTCTAAACCGGAAGTTTATGTCGTCCCCACACATGTCCGGTTTAGAGGGGTTTCACTATAAAGCATACTAAGATCCTCACCGTGTACTTTCACTGGGACATTCTTGGCTGTTCCACTTATATCCTCATTCTTCTCGAAGTCAACCTTTTTAGGTGAGATGAATGGTAAATTGTCATGCTGGTCTTTCAATCCTGTAAAGACAAATAAGGGAAATAACAAACACCGGATCACAGCAGTTGAACTCTTTCACCACCATGAGTTTCTCAAGTTGACATTGTAAACAGTTTGGATCCTGATCAGACGTCGCTTGACGCGACGTCTGATCAAGATCCAAACTGCTTGCGGTTATAACTTGAAAGATAAGAAGTTTGCATCATTGCATCACATTGAAAATTATGTTTTCTGCTAAAGGATAACAACATGAGGTTAAATTTGACAATGAATGAGCTAACTGTTTATCTAAAACTGTCAAAAAGTAAAGAAATTGTACTTTTACGAGATGTATTGTACTCTCAAGTCGCCTTAAAAAAATATCCACAACTTTGTTTTATGTCAATTTAGAAAAATTCTATTGTTAGAACAATTGCAGACGACAATTAATGCTGAAGAAAAAAATACCAAGCATGCAAAGAGTTAAATTGTATTCCGAACGATTTTCTCTTTAATGTCTTCTTGGCTGGAGACACAGTGTACCAAACACACGGACCCTGATCAGACACCGAATTACTTCGCATCATGTCTGGATTGCTAAATTAAATCGTCTGCTTGAGCCTTTCACTGACAAATTACCATTTGCTTTAACAACGTTGTCGACATATTTATTCCCAAGGAGTTTAAAGATAGATTTGAGGTAGTTTGACTGAAGAAAATTCTATACATGTGTCAAACAGTCTGGATACTGATCAGACGCCGAGTTACGCGGCGCCTGATCTTGATCAAAACTGTTTTCAAGTCGGCTTTAGTTAAAATGTGACTTCTGGTCACGTTTTAATGTCCCAGTAATTTTGAAGGTCATTCCAACTTGTTTGTGCGTATTCTAAAAGCACATCAAGTTAAATCCGATATGTTCTTGAAACAAGCGACCAAGGAAAATAAATAATGTTCGAGATTCATAATTAAATAAAAGGTATATTTCTTCACCTACTTAAAACAGACCACCCCACAAAAGTGTTTTGTAGTTTGAAGTCTTGTTTATCGAAGTTGCCGGGTAACCTTTTTAAGCCTGGTGTTTACTAACGTGGACATTGGTAAACAGGATAGACTCTGATGAGACGCCGAGTAATGCATAATTCTATTGTCTTGCATTATGTCTTTTGAGTATTCCTTAACAAACATATTCATGACTATATAGAATGGAACTATTCTATTCAGTGTTTGAATAAATTAACAGCGTAAAAGGGTGTATTTATGGGGTAATGGGTTAACTTATTCAACGATGAAACTTAAAATGGACAATTCCATTTTCCAAAAATTTAGTTAAATGACAAACAATGCAAACAAAGATCAAGTGGCTCATATATAGGAGTCCTGTGATCTTGGTATACAGTGCTTCCTCCCGACAACGGCCCTCTAAACAACTATTCCTTCCCTACAATAACGCTGTTTCCTAAACAAGGCACTTATGTCCAACCTATTCACGGCTGCAATTACATCTGCTCTAAATTGTCGTCTGCTGTTTTTTTCTTAAAGTCATATAATGAACATTTTGAGAGAAAGAAAGATAATGACGTGTGATAAACAGCTTGAATTCAGATCAGAAGCCGCGTAATGCGGCGTCTGATCTGGATTCAAGCTGTTTGCAAATGTAAGCAACTCCCTCCGAACAACGCATTCAATATGTGCCTACCATTGGGTGTTGTTGTAGAGGAGGAGGGGCACTGTTTACTGTTTGGACAGGACAAATGTATAGGGAACTCCTAAACGGGTCATCGCATCAGGGTCTGCACTTGTTGTCATTTTCCCCCCCAATAAATGGTTAAATGGTTAAAAAACGTTCTTAAACTATACTTATTGAAAACTGGTCAAGTGAAGTAATAGATGTATTGAAAAATCCTTTTGTTCGGAGGTCTATATATGTTCAGATAATCATACTTTACCATCGGAAATTTTCCCCACCGCAACAAATAGCTTCCATGTGCTTTTGAGGTCGAAAACCTTACTGTGTGTCGGCGTTTTTCTCTGTTTGTATGAACATGACATCACACCGTTTGCTGAAGACGTGCCTATATCTGACAAACCACTCTCTGGCTCCACGGGCTGTAACAAAGGCATACAGAATAATGTAAGATATACAGTAAATAGTGAGTCACTGTGTTTGGTAACTACAGTATAATTGTATAATCTGCCTTATCCGACATCCTTCGGTACCAACTGCATGATCATACGAGGCAAATCGGATGCCCTTTGGATTAACCAACGCCCCTGTCACATTTCTGAGGCTTATGGAAATATGTATGATTTTTATCCGGTAAATTTCAATGGCAGCCATAATATTGGCATTATTTACGTTCTGGATAGATCATACATTTATGTAGGTTAACACACATTGTTATGTTGTTATGACCATTTTTTTGAAGCCTTCAATATTGCAGCTTTCAATGTTTTAGCTTTCAATTTTGAAGTTTTCAGTGTTGTACATAGCTTTCGAAGTTCGACTGTGTTTGTTTCATTTACATTTCGTTTAGAAAATATCAACAGACGGCATAATAGTTTGGATCCAGATTAGACGCCGAGTAATTCGACGAATCTGGGTCCAAACTGTTTGCAACAGCGTTCATAGAACGCCCGTAGATTACATGTGATTAACCCTTTCACTCTCAATGACGTCATAAAGCGCGTTTGCAAACAGTTTGGGTCCTGATCAGACGCCGCGTCACGCGGCGTCTGATCAGGATCCAAACTGTTTGACACCCTATCGATATTTAAGTCATCAAACCTTAAATCTAACTTTGAAACGTGTGTTTCAGACAATAATACTGAAGTTGACGGTAATAAACCGGTGAAGGGGTAAAACTCTCCCGATTTTTTTTATCATGAAAGGGTTAAATACGGTAGGTATGTAGAAATATGTAGAAATACATTACGTCTATTGGCACACTGTTCCTTGGGCTGCCCGTATTGAAGTACTTGGCTACCCCAACGCTGAGTGCGGTCCTCTTGAAACACGTGGTCACGCTATCATCACCCTAATAAAACAGAATAATTTGTGGTTATAATATAACTTTCACATTTGTTATAATGCGTGCATTGCATATTAGTGGCATCGAGTAGCAGCAGTACAGGTTTTAGCATAAGTACATGTAGTAATAGACAAATACCCGTAGTAGTAAGTGTGGCTGTTATATAGTGACGGTGGTGGTAGTAGTCGTAAATAGTAATTCGTTTAAAACCTATATACTGACGTCTAGTGGTAACGCGGTAGACTACCGATGGACCATGTCTTTCGAGTGAGACTTTCAACCGAAGTCACATGTATCAGTGTTATATACGTGGGAGCAAAAGAACCAGGAGACTCTATCGAAAAAAGGTAGGGCATTGAACGGGTTCCTTTGTATCCGCTTTCCACTCTCTGTGACGTCCAATTAGCCCGACGCTGGACGAAACTGACGCAATTTAAAACAAGTAGTACATGTACATGTAGTAATAATAGTAGTTAACCGATATTTAGTTTGGGTAGTAGTAAACGAAGCAGTTATAGTAGAAATTGTTGTTATACTACTAGATCTACTACTACTACTACTACTACATGTACATGTATTTTTCGTAGTAGGGAAAGTAGATTTCGTTGTAGGGGAAGCAGCATCAGGCCCATGTGAGAAGTTTGTACTAGACATAAAAGGGAGCAATATCTGAAGGTTAAACAATTAGCGAAGAAGAACTTGCAAAAATAAATGACCACCCAGATCTTGAAAGGCGCGGCAAAACCAAATGCTAGAGTAAAATCCTCGGGATACATGTATTTTAAAAAGATTTTATTTTCTAACTATTTCACTGTCAATGGCGCCAAGAGGCGACTTTGCAAACAGTTTTGATCCTGATCAGACGCCGCATAACGCGGCGTCTGATCAGGATCCAAACTGTTTGACACTCGTATCGACATTTCTTCAGTCAAAACAGGCCTAAAGCTGACTTTAAAATTATTGCAGAAGAAACTTCCAATGCAGACGATATTTTGGAGACAATAGGGTTAAAGCAGACGATAAAACTTGGAAGAGAAAGGGTTAAAATTGTTACCATGGTGTCATCATCAGAGAGACCAAGGGCCATGTACCGCTGTCCGGAGAGGGTTGATGTGTCAAGACTGAGTGTAAACTCCACATCGTTAGTGTTACTTTTCCATGTGACCACGAAGTTACAGGCGTTTCCACTGCAGTCTGAATAACAACCTATCTCACTGCCGCATAAAGCAGGCTTCTCCTGAAAATACATACAGTTTCTAGTACAGCAATGACCTGGCTGTGTTTTATTACGTTATCATGATTACGATTTACCTTCTAATCTGAATCGTGATTTGAGTGATTAAAAAATTAGACATTCTCTGGCACTCATGTGTAAATAAAAAGCACAAAACAGTGAATGTCTAGTGACAAAAACCATTTTGTGGCAAAAGACTTCGGCACTATATCTCGGGTTTAGTGTTTCATATATAACCTTGATTACAATTTAACACATTCAATCCTAGTACGAGCATACTCGTCATTAACAAATCATATACCTGTCAATAGTACACTTTTCCTAAAGGAGCCCCTGATCAGGGTCTACACTGTTTGTCATTTACGCGGCGTCTGATCTGGATTCAAGCTGTTTGCAGATGTAGGCCAATTTCCCTCCCTATAACGACTCCCTCCGAACAACGCATATACTTATTGTCTCCCATTGGGTGTCGTTTTTGAGAGGGAGCACTGTACATGTATTTAGGTTTTAGATTTAACGCTCTCATTGGGAAAGTATACGTCTTCTCAACTGTACTACTTGTTTTAAATGTGTTTTGAGAATATTCATGATGAATAAATACATTTTCCTACTTAAATCAACCATAGACAATAATATACGAATAGCTATAGGGCTTGATTTGAGCGTAAAAAATGAACTACTAGTACGCTCGATCAAACAAATAAAAGCAACAACTTACATTTTATGGGCGGAAAATATGCATATTATATGAGTAAATCTAGTCATACAATCAGAACTATTTGCACATTGACATAAAAACAGCTTTCGCAACAGACCCCAGACCAGTTTCATAAAACCTTTTCAAGACGACTCCAAAGAGATGTCACAAGACAGGATTAAATGAAGAAATAAATATTAATTGAGACTTTCATAATCTGACTTACGACAACATTTGTCGTACGAAGTTTTATGAAACTGGCCCCTGGCTGTGCGGATATAGATAACCCAGGAGAAATACATTTAACTATTGTATCCCTTTTAAGTTTAACTATACATGTATATAATCTGCAGTGACTGTTGTTTGAAAGATTGTTTTAAAGTTAAAGGAAATTTCTTTGAAGAAATATCGATACTGTATACATACATGTATATAGGTCTACACCTAATTTTGATATGATTAGTATATGTGGACATATAGATCTGAACCTCACTTAGATTTGATTTGTATATGTAGAAATGTAGGTCTCATGCCCAACTTTCAGTCAAATTTGACATTTGACCTTGCTTAATCAAGTGGGTTGTCCCTCTTGCAAATCGCCGATAAAATCGATAAATGTCTCGACTAACATCCCTATAAAGAATATATAGGGGAATAATTTTAATAGTCATTTTTGAAGGTGTTGAATATATGTGTCGATATTTGATCAATTATAGCATTAAACTTTATTTGCTTCTGTTTCAAAAGTCGAACACATTAAACATGTAGTAAGAAAAGTGTAAGTGTGTAGTTTGCTGATTTTGGACGCAAATATAGCATCTTTTTTAACAACTACAGTCAAACTTCGATATCTCGAATTCGGTTTTGTCTGTATTTCAAAGTTAAAACGTGGCTAAGCCACGTTTTAACTTTGAAATATGGATATGTTCGACTTAACCGAGCTTGAAATAATGCAATTCATATGTCGAACTATCGGATAGTTCAAATTAACGAGTTCGAGATATCGAAGTTCGACTGTAAGAATATTCCATCAGTTATGAGGAGAAACTTACTAGTACTGCATACGTAGTCGTAAATGTTGCAATTAGAACAGCCACAGTAATTGTAGGCCACCCCATGGTTTCTATCTCTTAGTCCTGAAAAATAAAACAATGAAGCACTATAGAGATCGCCTGTAACACGCCATGGCGAAGTTAGAGGTCGCCTGTAACACCACATGTAATTGTCGTCGACAAAGGTGGTCGCCTGGACTCAGCAGTGCTCCTGAAAAGCAGGAGTAGATTTTCTAAATTGATCAAAATTAATCCAATATGTTCGTCTTTCATTTCAGCACCAAATCCGAAGAGACGTTTCAAATGAGTAGTACGCCATAGGGTTTAACACATACAACCCTAGCGACGAGAATACTCGTCATACAGTGTACCTGTGATGATTACTCTTGTCCTATGCATATAGTGTTTGTCATTTTGCAATATATTGTCAAAATCAACCCTAAGTATTCAACAAGAGGGCCATTGCCCACAAGTCGCTCACCTGAGAACATTGTATCTAAGCTAACTGCGCAAGACAATATTGTGATATATATAGCTATAAAAAGATTTTTAAAGGTTTTCCTATATAAGTCTATATAAAACTGATAAGCCCCAGGGCGGGGCCAAATTTGATCAAGGGGTCATAACAATCAAATGATCTGGGCCTTACGGTTTCAGAGAAGAAGATTTTTAAAGGTTTTCCCCATGAAAAACTGATAAGCCCGAGGGCGGGGCCCTTTTTGGCCCAGGGGTCAAACTTTTTACAATCTTGATAGAAGATTATTAGGTTATGATACATACCAAATATCAAAGGTCTGGGCCATTTGGATTATGAGAAGAAGATTTTTAAAGATTTTTAAAGATTTTCTTATGCATTAAAAGTTGTCTATACGGTCATGTTAGAAAATCTAGTCCCACAGCAAGGGGAATAATTCTAGCCAAAAACTTTGAACAAGATTTCGTTCCCCTTTGTCACTGAAGGTTCTGATAAAGTTTGGTTGAAACCGGGTCAGTGGTTTCAGAGGATATACCCCGAGCCTACGGCTCAGGTGAGCTAAAAATGGACTAAACTTAGTTAGAAATCGGAAATTGTTCATTAAAAGTTCCAGGGGTGAATGAGTCAATGCAATAATAAAGATTTTAGTTTTTGAAATACTGCTTTTATCTGGAGCTCTGATTCTCAGAGCAGAGTTGATTCGTTTGTACTTTCTTTCAGAAAATAACATCAGAGTCGCATCTGGATTAAGTAATCACAAATTCGCTCTAAATGTGCAAAGTGTTAAGTCCATGATAATACCGTTAAAACTCGCTATTACGACAACTAAAAGAAGTCTAATTAATTGTATACTTAAACGACAGGTGACAGCTTAAAGCAATGTGACAGTAAAACAGAACTCTCCTAATGAAGCTTTCTGTTTTACTGTCACCTTTAATAACTCATCTATCATAAACACCCAAAATAATCACAACTTAGTGGTCGTAATTCAGAGGTTTATTGTATGTTGACAGAAGCATCGTGAAAGCTGTTCACTGCATTACACAGAATGTCAATAAAGTCACACTCATTGATATAACACAAAATTTCACAAATACCATCAATATGATGTATGTAATCTATTGACCACAAGCAATAGCAGTCTACTTCATCTTTGTTATCCATGAAATCTTTCGCTGCCAATTTAATCGTGAAATTTTACTCCCTCACCGTTTCCTTTTCGTCTGCTTCAATTTTGTTGTTCGCATGATCCTTGCAAAGAAAGATACAATGTAGTATGACTGAAAACATATCGATACGAGTGTCAAACAGTTTGGATCCTGATCAGACGCCGCGTTACGCGGCGTCTGATCAGGATCCAAACTGTTTGCAAAGTCGCCTCTTGGCGCCATTGTCAGTGACGGAGTTAATGACATGTGACATCCTTTGCAAACAGTTTGGGTCCCGATGAGAAGTTTGGTAACTCGGTGTCTGATATGCCAGGTAACTCGGTGTCTGATATGCCAGGTAACTCGGTGTCTGATATGCCAGGTAACTCGGTGTCTGATATGCCAGGTAACTCGGTGTCTGATATGCCAGGTAACTCGGTGTCTGATATGCCAGGTAACTCGGTGTCTGATATGCCAAGTAACTCATCGGGGTTTAAATTTTTAAACACTCTTCAATTTAGTTGGCTTTGTTAATGATATATTTTAATTATTTCTATTTAAACAAAGAGTTGGTGTTGGGCCACAATATATAATAACACCAAGAATAGCCTAACGTGGTAACAATTTTTGAGATACACCGCAGCTATTCTTTAACCCATTACCCCATCAATACGCCTTTCTGGCTATTTTATACCTCCCCTGAAAAAAATAGTTTCCAATCTATACAGCAAGGAATATGTATCATAAGAAATATGTTCTATATTCTAGCAGATTATAGTTTAAAGTATGCTGAAAGTAAAGCAGAATGCGCATAAAGGCGCGTTCTGCTTTACTTTCAACCTGATTTAACCCTTTCTCTCTGAATGACGGCTGAAAGTGCGTTTGCAAACAGTTTGGATCCAAACTGTTTGACACTCGTATCGATATGTTTTAAGTCATGCTACTTTGAATCTTACTTAGAAACATCAAAATTGAAGCAGACGACAATAGAACGGTGAATGGGTAAAAAGCTCACGAACGATTTGGCAGTTAAAGGGTTAAGTGGTCACCAATCTTAAAAAACTAGAAACAGGCAATGGGGGTAATGGGTTATGAGTAGCTGAAGATATATTTGGGGAAGCAAAAGGAAGCAAACTGCAAAATATAAAAATATTTCTCCAGTATTGTAAAGACGGTTTAGTAGGTCATTTTGTTGTCGAATATGGTTGTGTTGACTATAGGATAGAGACTCTAGTCTATGCAATATTGTGACACCCGTATTGAAACTCACTTGTCAGCTATAACTAATTCAAGATCAATAGCACCAATCACATATATTCAATCAGTTAAACATATATTATACAAAATATTGCACACAAAAAACTATTCGAGAAAAATGAAGCATTTACCTGGATGGCAAAACAACTGTATAATAGTCCTCACTAAAACACCTGTATATCCGGTTTCGGTTCAGCGAATTGGAACACACCTAATGGTATTCTATTTCTGTAGCAAATCGTGTACCGACGTTTTGTGTACACAAAAAGCCTTTTTATTGACAATATTTTATTTTTTATTATGGCGTCTAGATATGACGAGTTGTCCGCTGACAGTACTTCAACACGTGTCTTGGCAGCCGCGATACGGGCCAGAAATACAGTAACTCGGCGACTGATCATGATCCAAACTGTTACCAGTTTCTTCAGGTTACAAGAAATACTTGATCGTTTGTTGCAAACAGCTTCAGACTGCCGATAGTTATGACGTACAGTGGAGAAAACGTTATTCTTTCCAAATAAACGAGTTAACACTCAAACTATTAATTCTATTACAAACAGTTTGGAGCCAGATCAGACGCCGGGTAACCCGGCGTCTGATATGGCTCCAAACTGTTTGCCACCAAGATGAACATGAAATATCAGAATTGTCAAAAACTTATACTTTTCTACGTTTAAGTGTTTTGCGTTTGCGTTTCGTAAAAATGCGTTTATACGGTAAAGAATAACGTTTACTCCACTGTAATAGTACCGTCTGATGCAGAAGTGAACTTTGCATTTTTCACTCATTACCCATAAATACGCCTTTTTACGCCTTTAATTTATTCCTCCACTGAAGAAATTTAGCTCCACTTTATACAGTAATGAATATGTTTTGTCAAAAATATTTTCTATATATTAGCACATGGTAGCTTAAAGCAGGTTGAAAGTAAAGCAGAATGCGCTTTTAGGTGCATTCTGCTTTTATTTCAACCTGCTTTAAGTAGTCACTTGTCTTCAAAACTAGAAACAGTTTATGGGGTAAAGGGATATATCACGTAACTCTTTCAACACCATGGACCTGTTTACTCAATACATTTGCAAACAGTGTAGACCCAGATCAGAGAGATCCTACAGGAGCCCTCTAACTTGGGTCTAAACTGTTTGCTAATTTAGACAAGTATTTATTGCACTATCCAGAATTCCAAGTAGATCTAGACTAGTTCATGTTTTGGTAACTAAAATGATCCAAAAGAAAAGCTAATAACCCACAAGAGTTACTCAGTGTTGAAAGAGTTAAATTTTTGTGAAATTCAACTGCAAGTCACAACTAATCTAAACATCAGTTTCAAGTAGTTAGGAACTCCCAATCCGTTTAAAAATTCTTATTCTTGTAAGATATGAGTTAGTCAATGTAACAAAATTTATATCACAGATGCAGTATTAAACAGATACGCCGATGAATTTCGACAGACAGACAGACAGACGGACGGAAATACGGACAAACTGATTGTAAAAATAATAAGATTGGAACCATCCATATACTAACTAGTTTGCCAAATAAATGAATACGTGATTGAAATACGACCAATAAACAAGACATATATGGCAATTACACTTTGGAGAATATGTTATTTGTTTCTGTTCATACGAAACGCAACCGAAAGGCAGCGCAATCAAATGTTTAAAATGACAATCTTTTTGAACATGTTAACGGCTAGTTTTAATTTGAATTGCAAACATTGTGTAGTCTATTCAGACATCGAATTACCCGGCGTCTGGTCTGATTCAATGGATATATACTACACAGAGTATACTTCCGGGTATAAATCTTCTTTGTTAGTCTGATATTGAACCTATTAACCAATACAAACCATAAGGACCATTCATGATCACTTCCTAGTGAAAATGTTTCTCTTGTTTCAAATCCAATATCAGTGTTTGCCAAAGTACAGTATAGGTTACAATAATTGTATTCACTCAGTAACCCATTGTGCAACGTATATGTGGCATTTACAAACAGTGTCCTACTGCATAATTTCTCTGGTCAAGGTCTGCACAGTTTGTCAGTTTGCGATATATTTGACCTATTTATGCCAAGTGGATTCTTCCATGCTTCTATATTGGATTAGTGCATTTTTCATTAAAGGGGTTTCTGATTGATTTTTTTCATATTAGTTTTATTCTTGATATACATTTCTGTTAGCAAACAGCGCAGACTCGGATCAGACGCCGCATGATGTAGCGTCTGATCTGAGTCTGCACTGTTTGTCTATATCCCATTTATGCGACGCTAGGCTTACATGGGTTTAATTAAAAATAACCTAAATAGTCAAAATAGACCAGACTTAATTCGGAACTAGTATTATCCATTTTAAGTGTCCAGGGTGAATAAGTTAACACAGAAATCTTCTTTCAAACTTGACTTTGTTTAAATTATCAAAAGCAAGCTTCCGTTTGCTTGGCCTTCAATGCATGAAGATTTATAAGTTACAGGTTTGTAACGAATATGCTTAAAGTTGAACCATTTCATCTACAGTCAAATACGCAAATTGCCCATATCAAACTGGGTTTAAGGTAGGTGACTGCATATAACGCAAGAATTAGTAAGGCAGAAAGCTCCCAGTGGAGTTTTCTGCTTAACTTTCACTTGGCTTTAAGCTGCCACCTGTATTTAATTCAACAGAATCAATTATTACGGTAATATCATGTGTAGTGTTTATTCGTAAGAAGGGTAGATGTGCATGGTTATGTCGAGGATAAGGTTGAAACAAACTTATAACGACTGTGTTCTTTACTTTTAAGCATGGTACACGCATTAAGCAGACTTGATTTCAGTTTTCTAATTTCTCATCAGTAAATACTGTACAAATAAACTTGTGTTTCGAGGCAATTTAAAACAAGCCAAATGCATATCATTAACTCATTCACCCCTGAAACTTTAAATGGGCAATTTCAGTTTAGAATTTAAATAAGTCCATTTTTTTTAATAATTAGGGGGGTTGTTAACAATATTTTACAAAATGACAAACAGTGTATACCCTGATCAGAGGGTTCCTGAGGGAGCCCTCTGATCAGGATCTACACTGTTTGCATAGGCCAAGTGTACTCTTCATAGGTATATGATTTGTTCATGACCAGTATACTCGTCGTTAGGGTTGAATATGTTGACAGTCTTACAACAGTAACGGAGAACTCTAAAAGGGATTACGCAGTCAATTGTCTTACGACATATTCAATCTTTTAGTGGATAGCCACAGAACACAATTGTATTCGGCTATAAGATAAGTGTTTACATGGAGCGGTTTATTGTTTTCCATGAAATGAAATAAAAACTTCGTCCTAGATTAAACATGTTTATGAGAGCTCAAATAATGTTGCTATTACTTCCGTCATCAAGCTAATCATAGACCCGCCCTACATGGCGAGAAAAGGTTAAAACCGCATCGTGTTTTTGAGAAACCTGCATAAAACGGTTGTTTGGGGTCCCATTTGAACTACGTGGGACGTGATTCTTTCACAAAAACCGGTTTTATCTAAGAAATTCGCTTTTTAACTTTTATTTAAAATATTTTGGTGCTGCACAAATTAAAGAGCCTCCCTTGTGAATGGAAAGAAGGACAACTCTGTAAATACAGGGCTCCAGATAACGGAAGTATTTCGAAAACTAAAATCTTTATTTCTGCTTTTAAACCCAATGGTGTCATACTCATTAAAATTGTCTCGAAGAGACGGTTTAATCAGTAGTAACACCATAGCATTCGGTGCTGAAATGAGTGAGAAAATGTTAGAATAGTTCAGATTACTCTCGCTTACATCTATAGCTGGAGCACTGGAAATGACCCTGTTAACCATTATTCTGCTGCACAGACGTCTGCTTTGACATTGTCGTCTGCAAAATGTGTTCAGTTTAGATTTATGCATTGTTTTAATTAAACAAACCTTAAGACGAGTGTCAAACAGTTTGGATCCAGATGAGACGCCGCGTTACGCGGCGTCTTTTTAGATTCAAATAGTTTGTAAACTCCGTAAAGTAGACACAGGGTTAAACACTATGAGATTCAATAACAACGTGTACATATATATCTCTTTCACCGTGGGTAAACGGTTTAAATAAACTATGGAGAATCTATACATTGAGCTTGCTGAAAATGACTGTTTCAGCCTTGTCCGCTCTCTAACTCAAACACTTCTTTTTGGATCTTCACCAAACTTGCTACAAATGTTTATTAGTATAGAATCTAGGTCAGGTTCAATAACTAGCAAAATCGCATAAGGCATGTCTGAGATATTGCCCTTGAATAATTAAAAAATGAATTTTTTAGTCATTCAAGGGCAATAACTCCAACATGCCGTGTGCGATTTTGGTATTTAAGATGACTGACCTAGATTTTATATTAATAAACATTTTCAACAAGTTTGGTGAATATCTGATATAAACTGTATGTGTTAGAAAGCAAAAAAATGCTGAAACATTCATTTTTAATACTTAAAGGGCCAAAACTCAGACATGCCACATGCGATTTTTGTAATAATCAAACTAGACCTAAATCTTATATAATTAAATATTTTCAGCAAGTTTAGTGAATATCCGATAAAAACGGTGTGTGTTAGGGTGCAAAAATGACTGAAACAGTCATTTTTTATTAATAAAAAGGCAATAACTCAAATATACCTTATGCGATTTTAGTAGTTATCAAACTAAACCTTGATTTTATATCAATAAACATTTTCAGTAAGTTTGGTGAAGATCCAATAATACGTATTTGTGTTAGAGAGCAAAACTTGCTGAAAACAGTCATTTTTTAATACATAAAGGACAAAAACTCAGATATGCCACATGCGATTTTAGTAATAATCAAACTATACCTAAATTTTATATGAATAAATATTTTCAGCATGTTTGGTGAATATCCGATAAAAGCTGTTTGTTTTAGAGTGCAAAAATGACTGAAAAAGTCATTTTTTATTAATTAACAGGCAATAACTCAAAAATACCTTATGCGATTTTAGTAGTAATCGAACTAAACCTTAATTTTATATCAATGAACATTTTCAGCAAGTTTGTGAAAGATCGGATAAAAATTAGTTGAGTTAGAGAGCGGACAAAAAGTGTGATAGTCTAACTGACTGATGGATAGACGGGCGGAGAGAAGATACGGTTGCCCCCAGTGAAGTTGTATTCGGCTGTATCACGTGATACTAAGCCATGTGGAAATGTTTATGTCAGACGTTCTATTTTCGGTTTGTTATGATTTTAAATAGCCCTTTTTGGTGATTTAGGTCCGTCTTCATCATTTCATAGATCAGTTTGGCCCATAAGAATGTTCAAACATTATTATTAACCGTTATCGTATTTCAGGCATTGAGAAAAGGTCTGAAAACACAATGGGACTTTAAAGTCATACTGTCCAAATACATATTTTTGGGCTTAATTAAATCTAGTATATATCCATTGCAAACATGTTTGGCCAGACCAGAAGCCAACTATATTTACGTTTGACTAGCTTCTAACTGATTGCAAATCAAGTTATAATAAGTCGTTAATTTAAAAGAATCAACGTTTTAAGAATACTGATGATGGTTTCAAATTGAAATTCAGAGGTATGGAGTGAAAATTAAACCAGAAGATTCTGAAAACAATGCTTCTTTTTAAATGTCTTTGACAGTTGGATTTGAAACTGTATATACAGAGAACCTCTCATATATACTATGTTTACTTCAGAATGTAGTTTTTATTCACTGAAAGATAAACACTTTAAAATCGTTTTCATTGTTATGTTAAATTACACATTTCCTGAAAGTAAACCGGTTAGTTTTTTTTATCTATTGATGGTTAATGTCTTATTTATAGTCTCAGATATTGAGTGCTGATTTCTTGAGCGGATGACGACTGAGTCAAAGTCTTGGAAACTCGACTCTGACTGCAGAAGTTTCAAAGGATTGAAACAATAAAACCCACGCCATTTTTTTTTAAATGGGAATGAATAACATATTCTGCAACGGCAATGTCTATATACATGCATTGCAGGTCTATGACAGCTTCTTGTCTGTAGCGCTGAATTCTATTAAAGTAGTTTCACCACAGACAGATCATGTTAAAGCCGTATATCTTAGCCATAAATCATATATAATCAAGTGACATAATTATATACCTTCGTAACTTTTCATCCAGTGTTATATTATTTCAGTTTGTTTTAAACTAAGAAATTGTCCACAATCTTTTACTTGAAACGAGTGGCGAGAATCCTGACATCCGGACAATGCAACCAATTTAATACCAGGGCTCCAGATACAGTGGCGTTATTCTTTCCCAATTTCCCGTTTGCGCTAAAACTATTATTTCCAGTGCAAAAAGTTTGGATTCAGATGAGACGCCGGGTAACCCGGCGTCTGATCAGGCTCCAAACTGTTTGCCACTCAGTTTAAAATGAGTCGTCAAAATTGTCAAAAAGTTGTCATTTTACTCATTTTAATGCACTGCGTTTGCGTTTCGTTTACGTTTAAACGGGAAAGAATAACGTTTTCTCTACTGTAAGAGGGTGTAAACTGAACAAATGAAACAGTTTTTCACTTTTTTCAGCACCAAATCCTATGGTGTTATTGCTCATTAGATTTGATTTGATTTGTTTTGATTTTACGTCGTTTTCAACAGTATTTCAGTCATATCGCGACGTCCAGCTAATTATAGGTGGAGGAAGACCCCAGAAGTCCTTTATACACTGTTTCAGGCACAAATCGGCAACTGGGTAGAACCACCGACCTTCCGCAAACCAGCTGGAAGGCTTCCCCACATGAAAAATCCGAACGACCCTACTGGGATTCGAACTCACAGCGGCGAGGAGCTTAGTGATGTAAGTCATAGTGACTATACCACTAGGCCACGGGGGCCCCCTATTGCTCATTAGAATCGCCTCGAAGAGACGATTCTAATGAGTAGTAATACCATAGAGTTTAATGCAGAAATAATTATTTTTTGAAATACTCCTCTTATCTGGCGCCCTGCAATACATCTACACACAATACAATACGCTTTATTCGTAAATATAGGCCTCCGGCCCAAAATACAACATTTACTGAGAGTTGTGTCAAATAAACATAACCGAATCTTACACTGGCCCATTCAACAGAACATACCTTATTCTTTTACAATGAACGCGTTCATGCTTTTAAGCACGTTACAAGCTGTTTGGAAGCCCGGCGATTGGTCAGACTTCGAATTGTTTGCCATTTAGATTTGACAGAGTTGTAAAACTTTTCAAGAAATTGACATATTCTACATTTATGTGCATTGGGTTTGCGTTTCCTTTGCCTTAAACGGAGAAAATAACGCAGTCTCCCATGTACTCACGGATTAATTGATTACTAATGACTAAGCCCTCGGGCCCCGAGTTTACCTTTATGGTAGCTCAAATTGAACATTGTTTTTGTAAGCTGTTTAGCTCCAGATTGGACGACTGGGTAGATATTACATGCACCAGCTTTTACAGAATACTAAATTGAAACAGAACACAGCATAGCAGACCTGCATGTAACTAGTGTGCCAGATAAGAATGGATAAACTGAACATTTTAAACATTTTCTGACTAATATCTCCGGCACACCCTATGTTGTGATTACTCATTCGAATAGTCTGTTTGATACAATTCTAACATGTAGTCACAGCATAGGGATTGGTTGAGAAATAAGATAGTGTTTGAAATATACATCTTATCTGGAATCTTTAATGTATAAAGGTTAGTATACGTACATTGGAGCTTTAGGCTTTGCTTTTGTACTGAGTTAAGCGGCCTATGTATGGCTTATCTCGTAAAAAAACCCACAAATAATTTGTCATATTTTTGGGTGGTCGCTTAACACAAGTTTGTCTGTCAACTCATTGAGCCCTAGTGGCGCATATATGCGTCCTTTACCAAAACTGTACATGTGCAGGAGCCCTCTGATCTTGGTCTTCACTGTTTGGCATTTTGTAATTTATTATAAAAACAACCCTAAATAGTCGAAAATAGACCAGCCTTTATTGCAAATTGGAATTGTCCATTAGACGTTTCAGGGGATAATGAGTTAAAAGTTACATTGATACATACGTATATATTTGTAACTTGTTGTAATGATGTATTGTAGGCCGGTGGTCTTTATTTACAATAAAATATCTTGTATCTTGTATTTTGATAAAAGAGTAATGATTAGAGATTCAGAGTAGAGATTGAAATATATTGATAGCGATTAGGTGGACATGTAATATTACATATTAGAGGGCATTATTTAACCACTCTATCGTGTTAAGCGCGACATAGCTAATATTTGCAAACAGCTTGTATCCAGATCAGAAGCCGCGAAACGCGACGTTTGGTCGGAATCCAAGCTGTGTGCCATTCATATTAGTAGTTTCTCAAGTCTAAAAAAAGATCAAAATTAATTATTTATTTTTTGCAGACGATACATTTTAAGCAGACGACATTTCAGCATTATAAGGTTTGACTATAGAAAGAGACAGTACATTGAAATGCAGAATTAATTTAACTTACTTTGATAGAACGTCTCCACAAATTTTATATTCTTTACTAATACCTGTATATTCGTGTATATCCGGTTTCGGCTCAGCGAATTGGAACACAGTTATAAAGTGTTCTATTTACGTAACATGTCGTGATCGATAAATGATACATACAGTTGAACTGCTATTCTACCAGTTAACACATGAAAGCAGAAAGAGAGGGGGAGACAGGTAGGTAGAGACAGATATACATGTGATAAATGATACATACAGTGGAACATGTGATGCGACCACTTAACACAGAAAGGAATAGAGCGAGACAGGTAGATAGATAGACACAAACAGACAGACAGAGCGACTTGGGTATTGCAAAAGTTTTGATCAAGATCAGACATCGATAGACTCTCAGGATATAAACAGTTTGATACGCGGGTCGATTGTTCGTCAGCCATAAAACCTATTTTCTAAAACTAAAATAATTTTAAAGCTATGATATCAGTGAGCCCGTGTGACGCATATACCCTTTATTTGCAAACAGTGCAGACTATCGGAGCTCCATATAAGAAGAGTGTTTCAAAAACAAAAATCTTTATTTCTGCATTAAACCCTATGACACCATAGGATTTGGTGCTGAAATGAGTGAGGGTGTGTTGGCCTTGTTCAGTTTACTCCCTCTTATCTGGAGCCCTGTGTTACTATGATCAGAGGTTGACCTGATCATGAAAAACGCTGCTTCTCAGTTGTCAATTGTTTGTTAAAATCAACCCTGCAAAGACAAACATCAATTAGAATTAGAATGAAAGATGGAATGGCGAATTTTAAATTTCATGAGTCGGTGAGTAAAATATAGCTTAAACAACATATCCGGGTGTATAACTTGACTACAAACAAACACTACCCCACTAAAGTACACGCATTATAATCATGATTAACCGAACGGTTTGACAAATGTCTAGATCTCATATGAAGTCAACTCATACGTATCAACGTGCATGCATATGTGATACCTCCCTATTATGACCTCTTAAACGAAGGCTAATTGATTGTATAAAAGACAGGTGACAGCTTAAATGTGACACTAAATCAGAAAGCTCTTTCTGATTTACTGTAACCTTGCTTTAAGCAGTCACCAGCCATAAACACCGGCTAATTATCATAATTCAGTGGTCGTAATTGAGAGGTTAAGATACTGTTAAGTTAACCCTTTCACTGTCAAGTTCTATCATCTGCTTCAGTCCGCCCTCCACCAAAGTATCGACTGTATGGAACTACAATAAGCAAGAAAGCACCAAGCATAATAAATAAAGCATTAAACAAGATAGCATGCAATTTACAATAAGCAAGAAAGCACCAAGCATAATAAATAAAGCATTAAGCAAGATAGAATGCAATTTACAATAAGCAACAAAGCACCAAGCATAATGAATAAAGCATTAAGCAAGATAGAATGCAATTTACAATAACAACAAAGCACCAAGCATAATGAATAAACTCAATAAAGCATTAAGCAAGATAGAATGCAATTTACAATAAGCAACAAAGCACCAATCATAATGATTAAAGCATTAAGCAAGATAGAATGCAATTTACAATAAGCAACAAAGCATCAAGCATAATGAATAAAGAATTAAGCAAGATTGAATGCAATTTACAATAAGCAAGAAAGCACCAAACATAATGAATAAAGCATTAAGCAAGATAGAATGCAATTTACAATAAGCAACAAAGCAACAAACATAATGAATAAAGAATTAAGCAAGATTGAATGCAATTTACAATAAGCAAGAAAGCAACAAACATAATGAATAAAGCATTAAGCAAGATAGAATGCAATTTACAATAAGCAAGAAAGCAACAAACATAATGAATAAAGCATTAAGCAAGATAGAATGCAATTTACAATAAGCAAGAAAGCAACAAACATAATGAATAAAGCATTAAGCAAGATAGAATGCAATTTACAATAAGCAAGAAAGCAACAAACATAATGAATAAAGAATTAAGCAAGATAGAATGCAATTTACAATAAGCAACAAAGCAACAAACATAATGAATAAAGCATTAAGCAAGATAGAATGCAATTTACAATAAGAATCAAAGCACCAAGCATAATGGAATGTTTGCCCTAATACGCTTCCATAGTCTGCATTGATAGTGTCGTTTGCAATAATTCTCAAGTCAAATTTGGTGAGGGTTGCTGGAGAATATAACGATAGTGTGCCTAACAGTTTGTGTTACGCGGAGTCTGATCAGGGTACACATTATTTGCAATGTCGCCTTTTGGCACCATTAATCAAACACATGTAAAATACTACGGAAAGCATGGTCAACTATTTAGAAGTCTGTGTCTGAGTAACTTGCTAGATGAATGACAACTTAATCGCAACAGGTCTAGGGTTATGCAGTAAAACTCATTTAGCGGCGTCTGATCTAGGTTAAAACTGTTTGCAAATGGTTATTTATCTTCCCTCCCTATAACAACTCCCTCCGAACAACACACAAATAGTTGTTTGCCATTGGAGGTTGTTGTTGTGAGGGAACACTGTACTAACGCCGTTCACTATCATAGCAATTGAAGTCGAGCTTGTAAAAATCTTGAAACTTTTTGCTACTCGTATCGATCATTCTTCATTGCAGTCATACTTCATTTAAACTGACTTTTAAATAACATTGCAAACAAAAATGTTAAAACAGACGATTTATTGGCGGTAAAACGGTTTTAGCAGACAATAAAATTTGGCGAGAAGAGGCTTTAAGTATTTATTTATGTTAATGATACCCCGTTCAAGGACACAGGGTATAGTCACAAACATATTATATTAGGTACAGCCCAATCACCGACAGGATGTCGCCTGCTTAAGACCGTCGTCTGCTTTTATTTCTCAAATTCAGATTTTAAGCAACTTAACTGAAGAAACAGCAAAATGCGTGTTAAACAGTTGAATTCTGATGTGTGATTCACTGGCTGATCAGGATTCAAAATATTCACTAAAGATACTGAACGAAAAGTTGAGTCATAGATCTACATTAAGGACGCAGAACCACGCCTGCGTGGTACAATTTATCACTCATATTGCATAAAAAACAAAACGTCACAAAGTTAGGGTCGTAAGTTCGATCCCCCGCCGGACCAAGTCCTTCGGATGAGACTTTATAAACCGAGGTCCGATGTATCAGTGCTTTACACTGGGCATGTATCAGAACCAGAGAAATATGTCGATAATAAGAGTAGGGCATCTCTCTGAGGGCGTCCAATTAGCCTAGAGATGGCAGAAACTGACGTTAACAAACAAAACAAACAAACAAAACGTCACAAGACACAAAGAGATATCGACCGTGCTTTCACCATTTGTATTAACCCTTTCGGTGCCAAATTAATCGTGAAGTTTAACCCCTTCTCCGTTATTCTTTATCGTCTGCTTCAATAGTGTTGTCTCTAAGTTTCAAAGTTAGATTAAAGGAAGGATGACGTAAGAAATATCGATACAAGTGTCAAACAGCTTGTGTCCTGGGGCCCGTTTTACTAAACTACTTACGCAAAATTTTTGCGTAAGTCAAAATTTTAATTTTTAATTTATATTTTTTATAATCACTTGCTACAAACAGCAAATAGCCAGATCAGAGGACGCGCTTTTAGCGCGTCCTCTGATCTGGCTATTTGCTATTTGCAAACGTTTATGATCGAAAAAATAAGAGTAAAACGATTTTGACTTACGCAAAAAATTTGCGTAAGTAGTTTAGTAAAACGGGCCCCTGATCAGACGCCGCGTTACGCGGCTTCTGATCAGGACCCAAACTGTTTGCAAAGTTGGCTTTATGCGACTTCGGCACCAAAAGGGTTAAGTGGGTTTAAATATTTCTTTATTGTAACTGCTTTACATGTCATAAACGAGATTGCAGTCATGTTTTTTCATGAAAGTTAGTAATAGTGCTGAAAACAGTATCCACAACAAAAAGCTCTAGTTTGGGAGAATCACTCGTCAGCGGACTGTGTACAATCAAATTAAACCCCCCCCTTTGCATTAAAAAAGGAAACTTTGGAAAAACAACACGTGAACAATAATTATTGCATACGTAAAACGCAGAGTTTTGTCTGTTATCAACTAACTGTCAAACTGTTTTTCCCCAGTATATTTACCAGTGCATTCAGACTAAGATAGTAAAGGGGTTAAATTTCAGTACACAAAAGGTGTGTGATTACGAAAAATTGAAAGAGGATTCAGACAATTTGAGTTTATATCAGCGGAGCAGTTTCGTGGTTTATGGTTTACAGACTGATACTTTTTCAAAATACAGTCAAACACCCATTAGTTGTACCCGCTTAAAACCACGCTAGGTACCCGGATAATCCTGACTGAGCACAGCGACCCTAACGCAGTGCCAACGAACTTATCGGCATTTCATAGCACATGGAGCCAGAACGTAGGGGGTATTTGTGGCATTAAATGACCAAAAAAAATAAAAATATCCCTGTGTTTCATAGTAGCAACGCTTATAGTAGGGATACATCTGCCCGCAGACTGCTACCTCCTTGTTACTATTTCAAATGCACTTATACTAAAACCTCTCTATAACGACCACTAAAAAGAAGGCTAGTTGATTGTATAAAAAACACGTGACAGCTTAAATCAAGGTGACAGTAAAACAAAAAAGCTCCTTATGGAGCTTTCTGTTTTACTGTCACCGTGCTTTAAGCAGTCACCTATCACAAACACCTAATACTTAATACAATTAAGTGGTTGTAATAGAGAAGTTTTAATGTAATTGTAAAAGTGCATCCATATTTAAGGATACGGGTTATATACTAAAGAGAATGATAACAAAGCAGCATTACTATGTGTTGTTATTCTACTGTTGGACTGATCTTTGTCCGCAGTTGCACGAGCGTATACTTGCATGTGTTCGTGCGCTATGTATATCCTTTAACACTTTCCTCATAAAAGCGCCTTTTAGCGCATATAATTTATTTCTCCACTGAAGAAAATAGTTCCAATTTGTACAGCCATTAACATGTACCATAAGAAATATTTTCTAAATCCTAACAAATAGTAGCTTAAAGCAGGTTGAAAGTACAGCAGATTTCTGGAGAAATGACACCTCTGTTTTAAAGACATCTATTCTATTCTTTCCCGTAGATTGCAAACACATTTAGCTATACGCCATAGATGACAAAGAAAGCGGTCTTTAATTTGTGCCAATTGACTATTCCATGCTGATATATTGGATTAGTCTGTTTTATCTAAGGGGTGCCTGTTCTAAATTTTCATTTTCTTTTTTTAAATATTGAAATTCCTATCAGCAAACAGTGTAGACTCTGATTGATCAGATGCCGTAATATTGCGGCGTCTGGTCAGAGTCTACATTGTTTGCCCATGGCCTATATATGGGATGGGTTAAAGCTGGACAAAAGTAGGCGTAGAATTATCCTGTGTGAGCATTATGTTGTATTTTCAAAACTTCTTTAGTAATGTGCGTGAAAATAACTATAAAAGCATGCAGCATATGCTATACCAATCTCAGTGTGCCTAGTAAGGCCCAGCCATACTCATATTCAATGGCTATTTCTAACCAAACTATCAAATATAACAGTCGGGCTTCACATGAGACGCCTTAATGATTCACAGTAATACAGGTGTGCACAAAAAGGATATTTTTTGCAAGGGAACTGCTTGACTAGGCGTTGAAAGTAGGTAAGGAAATGTCTTTAAGCCTATATCATTGAAACAATCCTTCTTCTGAGAAGTCGTAAAAGCAAGATTGAATTATGCATGTATGTTTGGTATTAACGATTTTCGGAAAATATGGACGATGACATTGACACATAATTGGGTCAATGCAGTAACGATAAAATGTATATGTTTCTCAAAAACGACTACAGTGCTCCCTCTCTACGACAACATCCAATGGGAGACAAAGATTGTGTGTGTTGTTCGGAGGGAGTTGTTAGAGGGAGTCAAATTAGCTTACATTTGCAAACAGCTTGAATCTAGATCAGACGCCGCGTGACGCGGCGTCTGATCTAGATTCAAGCTGTTTGTCACTCGTTATCATTATTTTCATCTGTCAAAATGTCCATTATGTTAATTTGAGAAAAACAGCAGACGACATTTTTAAGCAGACGATAGTGCAGCTGCGAAAAGGTTAGACATATAAGTGTCTTGTTTGGGGAACCGTGGCAAGCGTTTTTCAAGTGAAAAGGGAAGGGGCGTTGTTCAGAGGGCCGTTGGGTAGAGAAAGCTAGTTCTGTAACTACAGGCTGGTTACTTATAACCAATAATCAACGGGATTTCACATGACTGTACATGTTCTTGTGGAATAAAATACTGTCGGGTTCTTAACATTTAAAGAAACTGAAGGGGAGTTAGAACTAGTAAACAGTAAACCCGTCTCTTCTTGTGTGGTGTTGTTTTATTAAAATCAGTTTGGATCTTGGCGTCTGACACGGATCCAAACTATTTGGCACCCATATCACTAACGTTTTACATTGATCGAGACGTTGTCATTGGTGGTAAGTACAGTGGAGAATGTGTTATTCTTTTCCAATAAACGCGTTTACGCTAAAACTATTATTTCCAATACAAACAGTTTGGAGCCAGATCAGACGCCGGGTAACCCGGCGTCTGATCAGGCTCCAAAGTGTTTGCCACCAAGATAAACATGAAATATCAGAATTGTCCAAAAGTTGTTCTTTTCTACGTTTTAGTGCTTTGCGTTTGCGTACGTTTGCGTTTAAACGGGAAAGAATAACAGATTATCCACTGTATGAGCCGTGCCATGAGAAAACCTGCCTTATTACATTGTAAACAGTGAAGATCAAGGCCAGCCGCCAAGTCAAAGATGCGGCGGCCGGTCTTGATCTATACTGTTTGACACCCACATGTATCTAAAGTAATTTATTTAGTTGTATTATATACGGTTTTTGACAGTGTATATCAAACTCAGATATGACAACGGTGCTTGGTCTGTACAATGTTGCAATGAAATAAGGCTGGTTTTGTCATGGCACGGCTCATATATATTTCATACATGTAACCACTACAGTAAAACCACTAAATAATGCTAATTATTAGGTGACTATTTAAGCCAAGGTAAACGTAAAACAGAAAGCTCATTTAGGAGCCTTCTGCTTTACGATCACCTTGTTAAGCTGTCACCTGTAATTTATGAAATCAATGAACCCTTTTTAGTGGTGGTATTAGAGAGGTGTCACTGTTCCATCAACCTTGCCCCAAGCGGGCATTTTAACCCTTTCCTTTATAGAAACGACTTTTAGCGCATTCATTTTATTCATCCGCCAAAGAAAATAGTTCCATTTTATACTGTCATGAATATGTACCATAATAAATATTGTCTATATCCTAGCAGATAGTAACTTAAAGCAGGCTGAAGGTAAAGCAGAATGCGCCATATGGCGCATTCTGCCTTACTTTCAACCTGCTTTAATAGGTCACATATCTTAACTACTAGAAACAGGCTATGGGGTAATGGGTTAAGGAAGTATTGCACTCTCTAAAGACATGTGGCAAATAATGCATGATAGTAGTGAAGCAGTGAGTTCTTTAAGTTTTACTTTTGACTTGATTTAAGCTGTGACCGGTATTCTTGATTGATATTTCATCTTCTTTTGTTTGATAACTTAACTCAAATTAGACTGTATGTTATAGTGAGAACATATTAAGTGAAATCTTAATGGTTAAGAAGGGGCTGAACGAGCGTTAGCGAGTGACCACCTTCTTAGCCATTAAGATTTCACTTAATCTGTTCTAACTTAGAATGTAGCCTATATTTTGATTGGTCGAGGATAGAATATTCTTACGTTTATTGTAAACAAACCTCGCTTATTGAATATTCTGGTTGTGAAATGGCCAAATATGGACGTCTTTATAACTAGTTGTGACGAGGCGGAGTTATCTTTACCGCGTGCAAGCACCATGCGACGTAAAAAAAACCCAACATTTTTAATGATTAAGTGTCATATTTAATGGGGTGTAAAAGGCAGTTTGATTGGTTAAAATGTAGGTTATATTCTAAACAGTAAAACATCTCTATTACAATCACTAATTTTACTAAAAAGGCTAATGGATTGTATAAAAGACAGATGACAGCTTAAAGCAAGGTGACAGTCAAACAGAAAGCTTTATGTTTAACTGTCACCTTACTTTAAGTAGTCACCTGTCATTAAACCTAGTAATAACACAATTATGTGATCGTAATAGGGAGGTTCTACTGTGTTCTTTTTATCACAAGCCAATATCAGCCATGAGAGATAGTTGACATATTTTAGTAGAAAGGTATATTTTCGGGAAATGGTGACACATGGCATAATCTGAAAATAGTGCATGTAAATGCCCCATTGATAGCTATTGCCTAAGGCCAGTATGGGATTTTGCTAGTGTGAGTAGTCTGCAAGGCTTTTCTTGGATTTTAATAGTACATGTGCATAACACAGGTGATTGTATTGTAATTTTGTGATTATATTGCAATATGTTAACAGTTATTAACCCATTTATGCCTGGATATTTCAATGAACTCTCCCTTTGTGCTTGCTGGACTATTTCAAAAGATGATCAAAGGACACTGCAGTGTTTGTCCTTTAAGCAGAACATCTTGTATGAATAGCATACAGTGTAGTCTCTAATGAGACGCCACGTTACGTGATGTCTCGTTAGGGTATACACTGTTTGCCAATGCCCCCCTTAGCACTTTCAGCCCTAAATTTCTCTTGTGGATATTTATTATCCTTATTGACTATTCTAGTACAGGTATTTTGAACCAGTCTACTGATGAAATTTTGATATGACAACAAAAAAAACGAATGAAAATATCAAAATGTGCAGACCCTGACCAGAGGTCTTCTGTAGGGGCCCTCTGATCAGTGTCTGCACGTTTTGCATATCAAACCTGAAAGGGTCAATAGACACTAGTAGGCCGAAATGGGTTTACTACATAAAGAGATGAAAAAAATACAACTGTAATGACTTACCAGCATTCAAAAGAAGGATTGGGTTCAGGGCGAAAGGCATCATGGTTGTTTAATGAACGGTGAGAGTGTATCATAAAGGAGCTTTGATACACCGCCATTGACTTTTCTTTTGAGAGGCCTTATTTACCTTGAGTTATATGTAGGTTTTTTTCGAATCGGAGGAGAAATACTGTGTTGAAAATGCCTATACGTTTAAGGCAGGTTATATTTAAGGCAAGATATAAGTAAACCAAGAAAGCTCAGAGTTTTTTAATTTATTTTTAAAAAGTTAAATTCAACTCTTGCTTAAACATTCCCATGCATATTGTATATTCAAATATTCTTATCGTTTTAGTAATCGTATATCATTTTCCTTTTCTGCCATTATATACAATCAGGCAGTTATAAAACTAATTAAAAACACAAGAAAAAGTACCCGGGATTAATTGTTCTAAGAAGTGTTATAACTTTGACCACCATGTCCACTGAGTGTAATATATTACGACTATACATCTGTGGTCCGCATAGTACGGGCAAAACGACATTACTGAACGATCTGAAGCCGTACCTGGGTGATATAACAGTGGCCCATGAAGTGGCGAGGGGCATTATTAGGGATCACGGTTGGAAGCGAGAAGATTATTTACCAGCATATCGCCCTGACATGTTTCTACAGCTAAATAAAGAAATTCTGGAGAAACAGATACAGCTGGAGAAAGAATATACAGAGAACAGAAAAGGTGGGCATTGTAACAGGGCTGCCATTTCTCCGGATTTTTCCTAAATCTCCAGATTTTTTCCAGTACATGGTAGCTTAAAGCAGGCTACTTTAAGAAGTCGCTTGTCAATAAAACAAGAAACAGGCTATGGGGTAAAGGTACGCGTCGTATAATCGCACTTGAAAAATGTAACTTTGGAAATCTTAGGATTTTTCATGTCAACTTATGGCAGCCCTGTTTTAATCTTATGTTAATGACAACGATTGAACAAGAGCACTGAGAAATCTCGAAAGAAAGGTGGCTGCTTATGTGCTTTCTTTAAATTGCGTAAGCAGTAACCTTACTTTCGAGATTTATATGTGCTCTTTTTAAATTGTGTATGAAGCCACCTTTCTTTCCAGATTTATATACATCGTTTGCATTTTTTAAACTGTGTAAGCAGCCACCTTTACTTCGAGATTTATATGTGCTTTTTTAAATTGCGTAAGCAGCCACTTTTCTTTCGAAATTTCTATGCGCCCTCTCATAATTGCTTAAAGCAGTCATCTTTCTTTCGTGATTTCTATGTGCCCTCGTTGAATTGTTGTTAGTACTTCAAGACATGACCAATGGAGAAAACGCGTCTTATTATGTGAAAGGCAAGACCCAATTATTACAGAAAGTTTTAAATAATTCATGACAAAGGTAATACAGTACGATTTTATAAAACCACTTTAAAACAAGCACTAACTAATGTTAATTAGTTGGTGTTTAAGACTGATGACTGCTTAAAGCAAGATGAAATTAAATCTGTTTTACTTCCACGTTGTTTTCAGCTGCCACATGTTTTTCATAATTCAATTAGCTTTTTTAGTGGTCGTAATAGAGCGGTTTACTGCATGCTAGTTCTGTCCTTGAACTGTTACGAATACTGCATGACCAGATCTTTTCTTTTTCAATAAACACTTTTATGCTGAAATAGTAGGCTACGTTGCAAACAGGCTGGAGCCAGTGATTAGACACCGGGTTATCCGTCGTTTGATCTGGCTCTGAAACTGTTTGCTAGTCAGATTTAACCCAAAGAAGTTAATATTGTCAAAAAGTTTCCATTTCTCTATTTTTATTTCATGCCATTTGCGTTGAGTTCCTTTTTTAAAGCCATTTTGCTAACATGAAATTCATTGCCCTGTGGTTATCGTTACATATAAAAAGAAGTACTACAGTGGAGAATCTGTTATTCTTTCCCGTTTAAACGGAAACGCAAAACGCTAAATCGTAGAAAAGAACAACTTTTGGACAATTCTGATATTTCATGTTTATCTTGGTGGCAAACAGTTTGGAGCCTGATCAGACGCCGGGTTACCCGGCGTCTGATCTGGCTCCAAACTGTTTGTACTGCAAATAATAGTTTTAGCGTAAACGCGTTTATTGGGAAAGAATAACAGATTCTCCACTGTAATACGTGGTGACTTTGAGGCAATATGACAATATGCTTACAAACTTTAGTATTATATCCGGTTTGTTTATATTCGAAAACGATAAACTCGGTAAAAGCTCATAAGCATATCCTACACACACACACACATCGGTGGTGGGAAGTACCTTTCAAGTACGAGCGCTTTTTCAATCAAAGAGAGACAACTCCTCAATAGATGCATAAATAAGCTATAATTTTGTCCGCTAAATGTCACACAAACTGATGACAGCTACACAGTTTATATGAATTGTCGCCACCCGTACCGGTCACGTAATCTTTCGAAAATGTTGGGACCTAGTCCGAAGATTTGTTATGTAAACAAATTTCTATAAATTTGCTATCCATCTAGATAAAAAAAATCGACACGTTTATGTACGATTCTTAATGAAAAGGAGGCATATGTCAGGCATGTTACAGCCGATGTCACTTAGTTTTGATACATAGAAAATGAACACATATAAGAAATTGCCCGTTTTAAACATAAATTCGGGTAGTATTCCTTTAACCGTATTGCAAGGAATAATCAATATTGAAATGGGCGTTCTAGATCGCACAGACTTGTCCTTGAATTCGTAATAATGAATCTGAAGACTTAATCAGAACAGTAATCAGAGCTCCAGGTAAGGGGAGTATTTCAAAAACTAAAATCTTTATTTCTGCTTTAAATCCTATGGTGTCACAACTCATTAGAATCGTCTCGAAGAGACTATTCTAATGATTAGTAAAACCATAGGATTTGATGCTAAATAAGTGAGAAAATGTGCAATTTACTCCCTCTTATCTGGAGCCCTGAGAAACGAGCTAGATATACACTTCTAGTGCCTTTGGTTGTATGTTTCAGATTTCATTTGTGACAGAGCCATAGATCCTCTCGTCTACGCCCATCTGTATGTTGGAGAGCAGGACAAGGAGGATTTGTATCAAACACCAGGTCTTCACACTTGGTTTGAACAGTAAGTGCAATTAAAACGACACTAAACCTTAAAACGCCCTGCAATTAACTGTAGAAATTAACAATTTTGCCATGCCTATTTTGTTTCATTTTATAATCAGAATTTCCCACATGCTAAATTTAGGTATTATCCTCGCTAAATTTAGAAATGATGACATAGTAACAGCAATAAATTAGACTGTATCTCATTGTTTTCAATGTTTTGCAAGGTTTAAACTCCAACATAAATGTGAAAACCCAACAACAACAGAACACCAGTCTATGCCATTTCAGCCTATTGATCAATGAGAGTACTACATTTCAAGCTAGTGGTCATTGGCCTATATTTCTAATCATTCCTGATTGGTTAAATTGTTTCAGAGAGTTGAGGTCTAAATAGAAAACAGACCCGTCTGCGACGAGAAAAACAATCTTTTAATTTTAGGACTACTCGGACAAATTCGGGGAATTCGTAAATTACGATAAAGATGGTGTAAAACAATTCAATAGGGGGAGCATTATATATACATGGTAGCCAGTGAAGTCCACATTGTTACGGCATTGGAACATTTTGGTTGTTTCCGAAATATAAAAAAGAGCTGGATTGGATAATTACAGCAATCTTTCAATAAAATGCCAAGCGCGAAGTTTTGTAAACAGTTCTGATCATGGTGTAACTTGGCTTCTCATTTGGAATTAAACTATCTGAAACTCTAATGATACTTTCACAAATGTTGCCGATACAGTGCCCCCTCTCTATAACGGCCCTCCAAACAACGATACCCTCCTTACAACAACGATTGCCGCTGCTCCCTAAACAAAACATTTATGTCTTGCATTTTCACTGCTGCAATATAGTCTACTAAAAATTGTCGTCTGCTGTTTTTCAAAAGACTGAATTATTCAATTTCTAACACTTTTACTGCTGCGATATCGTCTGCTTAAAATTGGCGTCTTCGGTTTCAAAGTTACATACGAGTATTAGACAGTTTGATAAAAAAAAACCCAACAATATAATAACGAGTGACGAACAGCTTGAATCCAGATCAGACGCCGCGTAACGCGGCGTCTGATCTGGATTCAAGCTGTTTGCAAATGTATGTCAATTTCCCCCTTTGACAACTCCCTCTAAACAACAACCCCACAATCTTTGTCTCCCATTGGGTGTTGTTGTAGAGAGGAAATATTGTTTTGGAATTGTTCCATCATTTACTCGCTCTTATAATATGGTCTTTAATTGCATTTCAGTATGAGGGAATCACTTGTGTTTCTGCTGTCGCCACACAAAGAATGTTGCCTTGACGACAACGTTCGGATGCCTCCCAAAATGGAGGAGTTAGAAACCTTTCATGCTGTCATGGAAACGGAGTTGAAAAGAAACATGATTCCTTATCATAAAATCACGGTGCTAGATCGAAGTAAGCGTGTTGAGGCAGTTCTAAATGCTCTTGAAGTGTTCAAGAAAAGCAATGGTTTCCTCTAGTCCATATCATAGGGTTCAGTTCTGAATACCGTATGTTTTATATATGAGCCGTGTCATGAGAAAACATGACTTATTGCAATGCAAACATTGTAGATCAAGGTAAGTCGCTACGTCAAGGACGCAGCGGCTGGTCTTGATATACAATGTTTGACACTAACATGCATATAAAGCGGTTTATGTTGCATTGTCGTTATACATGTACATGTATATACGGTATTTACAGTGGAGAATCTGTTATTCTTTCCCGTTTAAACGCAAACGTACGCAAACGCAAAGCACTAAAACGTAGAAAAGAACAACTTTTGGACAATTCTGATATTTCATATTTATCTTGGTGGCAAACGGTTTGGGGCCTGATCAGACGCCGGGTTACCCGGCGTCTGATCTGGCTCCAAACTGTTTGCAATGGAAATAATAGTTTTAGCGTAAACGCGTTTATTGGGAAAGAATAACACATTCTCCACTGTAGCAGAGTAGACCAAACTCAGATGCAGGGCACGTGATGGCAACGGTAGTTGGTCTATACAATGTTGCAATGCAATAAAGATGATTTTGTCATTGCAGTGCTCATACATAAATATTGCTAATTGCTTTATCTGTGAAGTGGAGGATACCTTGGTTTAGAGACCTCTGGGTAGAAAGGAGTAAATACATGTACATGTATATTATAGGTTCTAGTACTTTACAAAGACGTAAACCTGTACTCAATGGTCATTCCATAAAGAAATGCGGGTACTTTTAACAATTTCACTGCCAGTATGACGTCATTTCCCGCCTCACACATTCACTGCCATATTAAATGTCTGCTCGTAAATGTATCGTCTGCTTTTATTTCTAATGGTTGTAAATTTCGGCAGTTTGACTTCATACGCATTTAAAGGTCTTAGCTGCTTGTTAGGGCTGCTTTGTGTTGTGGAAGCTACGATAGAAATATGGGTATTTGATTATTATCTGCATGTTGTTTTAATCCTTTACTACATTAGATACGCATTTTTACGATCAAGTTAATAGTAGTTTTAATCTAGACCGTTATGGATATGAAGCGGTATCATAAGAAATGTTTTCTGTTCTTTAGCAGATGGCAGATGGTAGCTTCAAGCAGGTTGAAAGTAAATCAGAATGCGCATTGGTTGTTTGTGGACCATATTGAAAATTGATTTTTGGTACCAATTATGAAATCCACATGAAATAAAGTCGTTATAATTATTATTATCATTATCATATTTATGAGTATCGAACAGTTTGACTCCTGATCAAACGCTGCTTTACGTGGCATCTGATCTGGACCCAAACTTTATACATAGCATACACACGCCGGTTAGTTGTATCAAACTTGACATTGTATGTGGTTGTAAAATATTTGAATGCAAACTGTTACAGTGGAGAATCTGTTATTCTTTCCCGTTTAAACGCAAACGTACGCAAACGCAAAGCACTAAAACGTAGAAAAGAACAACTTTTGGACAATTCTGGTAATTCATGTTTATCTTGGTGGCAAACAGTTTGGAGCCTGATCAGACGCCGGGTTACCCGGCGTCTGATCTGGCTCCAAACTGTTTGCACTGCAAATAATAGTTTTAACGTAAACGCGTTTATTGGGAAAGAATAACAGATTCTCCACTGTAGCGATGTAACTATAGTCGTCAATAAAGAAATGACAATATCCACGGACATCTTCAAGGAAACACTAATTATATGTGTTTTTATTTGGTATAGAATACAAAGAATGCAGAAAGCTCATACATGTAATAGTAATATACTGCATTCAGTGAAGTGGTCGTTTAATACAAGATTGCCTTATACAGTGGAGAAGACGTTATTAATTCCTGTTTAAAGGCAAACGAAAAGCAAAGGCATCGCGTTAAAACGTAAAAAAGGACAATTGTTCTACAATTCTGGCTATTAAATGTGTTCATGTTGATCGGAATGGCAAACAGTTTGGAGCCTGGTCTGATCTGGCTCCAAACTATTTGAAATGGAAATAATAGTTTTAGCATAAATACGTCTATAGGGAGGGAATAACGTTTTCTCCAACCCAAAATAACCATTTTACGCATAAGATTATCTATTCGGAATGAAAACCTACTGTATCGCCTTTGGATGTATCGCTGACATTTTCAAACAGATCAGACTAATAGTCCTGACTGTGTCGAATGATGCACATAGCAATATAAACTTTGGTTTGAGGGACTTTTTTTATACTTATAAGTACAGACCATAGACACATTTGGTATCAAAATGAGCAAAAATGTATTGGCTAAATGATGGTGTATGTTTAGTTTTTATTTTATAATTTTCAGATCATAATTGTGTGTGTGTGAATGACGAGAGTGTGATAAATAAAAGTTGCAGACTTGTAATGTTTTGAACATAACAAGTTGATCATAAAAATCCTAAGATTTCAAATTTTCGATTTTTCAGACAGATTTTTACTAATCGTACCTTTACCTTATAGTCTGTTTCTAGTTTTTAAGACACGTAATGCTTAAAACAGGCTGAAAGTAAAGCAGAATGCGCCTTAAGGCGCATTCTGCTTTTCTTTAAGCCTGCTTTAAGCTTCCATCCGTTGGAATAAAAATCCTTAGGAAAAATCCGGAGAAATGGCAGCCCTGATAACTGTCGTTAGGCAATCGGCCGATGTTCTTGTGCCAAACCGTGAGGTCTAGGGTTTTGATATTTGACATGTAGCATTGCAAAGTAGATCTCTACCAAGCGTTCAATATTTTATCCTGGGGTCAAAAAATGGCCCCGCCCGGTGTTTACAGTTTTACATAGAGTTATAAAAACATTACAATTCTTCGACTTTTACTTTTCAGACCATCGTCTTTCACACAAAAACATAATCTCTGCAAATAATTAAATCACAATTGAAAATATACCAACGTGCAGCCAATACATTTTTGCACATTTGGTATCAAATAAATTTTGCTAAAAGTATATAAAATTTCCCTCAAACAAAATGTACAGTTTACTTATCGTGTTAGTATTACAATATAGTATATAATTACATGTATATAACAGCACACCACAACTTGATCAATTTATTAGTCCCTTCACTGCCTTACCCCGAGTATGATAATTATTTCAATTTGTATTCAGTTTCGATCCTGATCAGAGGCCGCATGAAGCTGCGTCTGCCCAGTGTCGAAACAGCTTGACAATAATTACAACATTACTTTAGTCAATTTACGTAAAATTTCAAATTGAGAAATAAAAACAGACAACAATTGTTTAGCCCTTTGAACCCTAGTCCCGCATATAGTCGTCCTTTTCAATAGTATACATGTGAAAATTACACTTGTCCTATGCAAACATTGAATTCATACCCAGATCAGCATTTTGGGTCTTCACTGTTTGTCATAAGGCAAAACATTAACAAAAACAACCCTTAAAATTCCGAAATTGACAAGACTAAAATGGAAACTGGGATTGTCCATTTGAAGTTTCAGGGAGGAAAGAGTTAAACCTGATACAATCATGACAGTGATGGCGTTAAGAGTTGATTAGTTGCTTTTAACCCCTTCACTGCCGTGACGTCATCAATTTGAAACAATTGTCGTCTGCTTTTATTTCTTAAATTTTAATTTTGGCTATTTTCACTGAAGAAATATTGAAATGAGTGTCAAACAGTTTAGATCCTGATCAGACGCCGCGTGACGCGGCGTCTGATCAGGATCTAAACTGTTTGCAAAAACCGGTTGTGCTCGGGGTAAGGCAGTGAAGGGGTTAATACTATACTATAGTACAATCCCTCTATAACGGTCATTGAATTAAGTTCATCATTTATTTTAAGGCAGGTGGCTGTTTAAAGCAAGGTGAAAGTAAACCCGAAAACTCCTTTAGGAGCTAGCTTTGTTTTACGTTCACCCTGCTTTAAGCTGCCACATGTCTTTAAAACAAACAATTATCCTTATTTTAGTGGTCGTAATAGAGAGAGGTTTTACTGTATAATATTGAATACTAAATAGTAAAATACATGTATATTTTTAGAGCACATGAAATATTATTGATTTTGTTAACATAAATTTTGTTTTTATATTTTTACATGTTCTGTGTATTTGTACCACTGGGGCCCGTTTTACTAAACAACTTGCGCAAAATTTTTGCGTAAGTCAAAAATGTTTAACTCTTATTTTTCGATCACAAACGTTTGCAAACAGCAACTAGCCAGATCAGATGACGCGCTTAAAGCGCGTCCTCTGATCTGGCTAATTGCTGTTTGTAGCAAGTGATAATAAAAATATAAATTAAAATTTAAAATTTTGACTTACGCAAAAAATTTGCGTAAGTAGTTTAGTAAAACGGGCCCCTGGAGAGGACTTACAGGACCAATGCCTGCTGTCTGTTATATTTTAATATATTAAGTAAACTATTGTGTAAAGGTTTATATCAAGGTAATATTGTGTTTGTTTCTTTATGTGCCCAATGACTGCTGTCCGTTATATTTCAATATATTCAGTTAAGAATTGTATAAAGGTTTATATCAAGGTAATATTGTGTTTTTGTTTCTTTATGTGCCCAATGCCTGCTGTCCGTTATATTTCACTATATTAAGTTAAGAATTGTATAAAGGTTTATATCAAGGTAATATTGTGTTTTTGTTTATTTATGTGCCCATTGCAAAAACAATTAGCAGTCAGTCTGTGAGACTTCATTGTATTAGTGGCAATCATAATTCTACCATTTTAACCCCTTCACTGCCATGACGTCATCTTTAAACAAATGTCGTCTGTTTCTATTTCTAAAAATCAATTTTTAGTTATTTTAACTTAAGAAATATTGAAACGAGTGTCAAGCAGTTTTGATCCTGATCAGACGCTGCGTCTGACCAGGATCCAAACTGTTTGCAAATAAATACTGTACTCGGGGTAAGGCAGTGAAGGGTTAAGTATATTCTGAATGTTTGTTGGGGACCATCATGGTCACAATAAAAAACTCCTCAAGAAAATTCACAGAATGTCATTGCATGTTTTATATTTTTCGTATTGTCTTTTTAATTCGATCTAAGAATAAGTATATGTTCGCAAGAGCCCTCTGACTTAAGTAAAGACTGATTGCATCGGACATGTGTACTCTTTGTATGTACGCATCGGACATGTGCACTCTTTATATGTACGCATCGGACATGTGTACTCTTTGTATGAACGCATCGGACATGTGAACTCTTTATATGTACGCATCGGACATGTGTATTCTTTATATGTACGCATCGGACAAGTGCAATCTTTGTATGTACGCAGCGTACATGTGTACTCTTTATATGTACGCATCGGACATGTGTTCTCTTTATATGTACGCATCAGACATTGGTATTCTTTATATGTACGCATCGGACATGTGTACTCTTTATATGTACGCATCGGACATGTGCACTCTTTGTATGTACGCAACGTACATGTGTACTGTTTATATGTACGCATCAGACATTGGTATTCTTTATATGTACGCATCGGACATGTGTACTCTTTATATGTACGCATCGGACATGTGTACTCTTTGTATGTACGCATCGGACATGTTTACTCATTGTATGTACGCATCGGACATGTGTACTCTTTGTTTGTACGCATCGAACATATGTACTCTTTGTATGTATGCATCGGACATGTTTACTCTTTGTATGTATGCATCGAACATGAGTACTCTTTGAATGTACGCATCGGACATGTGTACTGTTTATATGTATGCATCGGACATGTGTACTCTTTGTATGTACGAATCGGAAATGTGTACTCTTTATATGTACGCATCGGACACTGATACTCTTTATAAGTACGCATCGGACATGGGCCCTCTTGGTAAAAACGCATCGGACGTGTGTACTCTTTGAATGTACGCATCGGACGTGTGTACTTTTTGAATGTACGCATCGGACATGTGTACTCTTTATTTGTACGCATCGGACATATGTACTCTTTATATGTACGCATCGGACATGTGTACTCTTCATATGTACGCATCGGACATGTGTACTCTTTATATGTTCACTATCTGTAAAAGACGCAAAAACCTGGCATTAGGGCTCGCTGAGATAACGGTTTGAAAGCATGGTTCTTGCAGAAAAACCGTTAACCCATTCAAGCCTATAGAGCGTATTACAAGGGACACTGGCAAACAGTGTAGACCATAATGAGACACCGTGTTACGCGGCGTCTTAGCATGGTCCTCACTATTTTCTTTTGCGTATGAAATATTCTGCTGTATGGAAAACCATTACAGTGACCTTAGATCACCCTTGTACATCTAAAATGAAATATTCCAGCAAGCACACCAGGAGAGTCCATTGCAATATACAGGCATAAATGGGTTAATACGGTGCTACATGTATTTCATTTTATAGAAACTCTACATCACTAACGGGAAGGAGTATATCTACAATCTGCTTTTATCTTAATTGAAACAGGCCAATATAGTTACTCTGGATAACTGTTGACTTTCCTAAGTACCACAGAGAGTAAAGCGGTGCCATTCAAATTCAAGATGGCGTCGTCGGATATTGTACGAATTTTTATATGTGGCCCACACAGTACAGGCAAGACAACACTTGTTCAGGCATTAAAGCCACACCTCTCGGGGTTTAAAACAGTTGAGAATATTGGCCGTGCAATAATTGAAAGCAACCAATGGTCTCCTACAGATTACTCGCCTGATTCAAACATAGGCAACATGCAGAAACTATTCGAAGAAAACCTGCAGCGCCGCATTGAACTTGATGTCGAATACACTGAAAATGGTTTTGGTGGTACCTAAGTATTAGTGTTTTCTTCTGACCTGTCGGAGTTATTTTTAGATTGGAACATTCTAAAACTTTCAAAGGGATGAGTTTTCTCTACATACGGTTAATGATACGGATAGCTGTAATTTTTGTGCGCAATGTACAGTAGAGAATACCTTATTATTTCCCGTTTAAACGCAAACGCAATGCACTAAACTGTGGAAATTTACTTTCAGAAATTTTAATTATATTTTTAATCTGAGTAGCAAACAGGTTGGAGCCTGATCAGACGCCGGGTAACCCGGCGTCTGATCTGGCTCCAACCTGTTTGCAATGGAAATAATAGTTTTAGTATATAAATGCGTTTGTTGGGAAAGAATAAAATATCAGTAAAGTTAGCGCAAGGGTCTCGTGCTGTACGAGGATCATGTTATCTCAAGTTGCAAAGTGTACGACTATATAGATCCGATGTTACCCTGTTATTTATTTACCATTATGAACTATACTGTTCTAAAAATAACTCCGACAGGTCAGAAAAATCGAACAAAACGTCTACCACAATTACCACCACTATTTCTTTTTCTTCTATTTATGCTTCTTTTACTACTGCTACTACTACTACTACGAGGGGTGTTCAAATAGTATTGATACTGGATCAATAACTTCAATATAATAAGTGCAAAATGCATGTGTGATATATCATTTTAAAGAGCAATTCTTCGCCTACACGATGGTATAATGCACGATAAGATCACATAACTCGATGAGTCACAAAATGAGCCTAAATGACCCCTACTCGAGGACACTGGAACATAGCACTTTTCAGACATTACTTTTTGACGTAATAACTTCTTTAAGAGTACGATTTCCAGATTATTTTGTAAATATATCAGTTTATGTCTAGTTTTAATGTAAATAAAATTTTATTTCTATTGAAAGGTTTAACTGTCTCTAAATCTCATTTTTCAAAATCAACATTTCTTATTTTGCTAATGACGAAAGTGGACATGTTTTTCCGAACGCTATGAAAATGTTCTAGATGAGTATATCTACATTTTGATTTTAAAACATGAAACCATTTTTCAATGGCTTCAATTATAGCCTGGTTTAATAATAAAAAAAGGGTTTGTAGTTTCCCTAACTACTTTTATACATAACAGGAGATCATTTTTTTATTATATTTTCAGTACGTGTTTAGAATTAGCTCTTTTTTTTATATTTTATGTAATAATAACATTTAAAACTGTGTAGTGTTTGCATAATTGTCTTATTGTATTTTACAGAAAATTTCATAAACTTATTCAAAATAATAAAGCCGTAATAATAATTATAGTATCAAATTGTGTTTAGAAAATTAACTCAAATATACACAAAAAAGGTCCAGTATCCTCGAGGAGGGGTTATTTAGGTTCATGTTGGGGCTGATCGAGTAATGCGATTTTATCGTGCATGATATCACTGTGTCGGCAAAAAATGGATATATCACACATGCATTTTGCACTTATAATACTGAAGTTATTGATCCAGTATCAAAACTTTTTGAACTACCCTCGTACTATTACTACCGCTGATGATGTTGGTGACGCTGCTGCTGATGGTTATGATGATTGGGATCATGACGACACTGCTGCTGCCAGTTTTAATTATATGCTATTACTTATTACCCTCATAGATCAAACCACTTCTTTACTACCGATCGAAAACTGCTTTAGAGTTCCCTTTGTGCTTTACGCCTTTCTATATTCCCATTAAATGTGTCGCTTTAAAACATATACAGTTAAACACTCTATTACGACTCCCTCCGAACAACGCACATAATCTTTGTCTCCCAATGGGTGTCGGGGCAGAGAGGGAGCGCTGTATTTATTGAGTAATGGGTTAAATAACGATATGTTTTCTTTGAACAATGCGTGACCGTTTAAACAGTATTTGAGTCGAATACGCATCTTACAAATTAACAATTATCATGCTGAATTGTCGTCTGCTTAAAATATATCGTCTGCGAAAAAAAAGATATTTTTTAACTTTGAGGAAATATTAATGTGATTGGCAAACAGATTAGATCCAGTTCAGACGCCGCGTTACGCTGCGTCTGATCTGGATCCAAGCTATTTGCAAATATTAGCCAAGTCGCGCTTACCTTTATAAGAGTTCTTTTTTTTTCAGAATGAGAAAGTCGCTTGTGATTTTGGTAAAACCACAGCAAGAGTGTAGTTAGATTCTGTTGTACTTTGGAAGAAGAGGAGGATTTCTATTCTGCGTTTGAAGAGGAACTTCGTGACAATGACATAGATTATCACGTGATAAAGGAGCTCCGTTTAGATGTTAGAGTAGAAACAGTTCTCAGTAAACTGAAGGATATGCGCGAATCAAAGCTTCACGTGGGAACTACTCCCCTTACACTACAATAATGCGCTAAATCACGGAGGCGATACACGATATTTTGGTGATCAAGGGGGGTTACTGTTATGGGCTTACTGACAGAGGTTGCAATTTTAGAAAGGGTTAGTGCTCTTATATAAAATGAAAACTTCGTCCATATATGTTTAATAATAATTATTATAATAATGACTTAATGTTGTTGTTCTTTCAATTATGTGGATTGTATTTTTGTATCGACAATCAATTTTCAATATGGTCCACAAACAACATTAACACATTATATAACATCAATCATGTTGGAAAGGGATAGAATCATCAATCAGTATATTTTTTTTTACACCTTTGCAAACAGAGTTGACTAAGAAAAGACACGCTGGTGGGAGCTCTCAATAGGGTCTACTCTGTTTACTTATAGAATTTTAAAGATCAATCTGTACACTATATGTACATGTTATAGCAAAACAGATTGTTTTAATTTTAGCAAAAAGAAATGACAAAAGGACACACCAAAGATTCATTTAACTCTTTAGTCTATGGTATGTGTGTACAGCGTTACCTCTCTTCAACGACATCCAATGGGAGACAAAAAATGTTAACGTTGTTCGGAGGGAGTCGTTATAGGGAGGGGAATTTGCAAACAGCTTGTATCCAGATCAGACGCCGCTTTACGCGGCGTCTGCTCTGGATTCAATCTGTTTGTCATTCGTCATTAAGTTTTTTTTGTCAAAATGTCCATTATGTAACTTTGAGAAAAAAACAGCAGACGACAAATTTCAGCAGACGGTATTGCAGGCATGAAAAGCGATAGACATGGGCACCAACAGCAAGGGTCGTTATAAGGAGGGAGTCGTTGTTGAGAGGGCCGTTGTAGAGAGGGAGCACTGTAGTATTAAAGAGAGGCGACCATTTAAAGCATGTTGAAATTAAATCAGAATGCACATAAATGCGCAATCTGCTTTACTTTATAGCACGCTTTAAGCTACTATCTGATAGAGTAATATGCAGTCTTGAATATGTAGTAAAAGAAATATACATGTACATGTATTCTATACTGAGTATAGAATACATAATTATACATGTATATTTCTTATATTACATATTCAAGACTGCACCTTGGGCACCTTAAGTTAACTCTTTGAACCCTAGTAACGCGTATATGCGTCATGTGAAAACAGTGTACATGTGAGGAGTACACTTGTCCTATGCAAACAGTGTATACCTTGATTAGAGGGCTCATTAAGGAGCCCTTTGATCAGGGTCTACACTGTTTGAATTTTTGACATATATTGTAAAAATCAACCATAAAAACTCAAAAATGGACTAGACTTAATTGAAAAATAGAACTGTCCATCTCAGGTTTCAGGGAGGAATGGGTTAATGCACGTGCTCTCTCAGCTACTTTTTTCAATAAATATTAAATTGTAATAGATCACTTGATGCTGTTATTCTTGCAAATTGCTAGATCAAGTTAGTATTGTTAAATTGTTGTTAATTATAAGTTTTGTATAAAATGCATTTTGTTTTATGTTGAGGGTCTCATGAAAGATTGATCTTTATCAAATGAGCTCTCTCGTTAAATAGAGTCTTTATTAGTACTATTATTATTATTAGTTACCCCAGTACAAAGGTTATATACCAAAAGATCAGACGCCGCGAATTTATGTATCAACAATTACGAAAAGGGGAGATAACTCAAGAACGAAAAAACAGATCAAACCCACAATCACATTTGGGTGAACAACTTCAGATGGCCAACATTAAAAGTGCATTATTACAAAAAGTTCTGATGAGGGATGGTAGAGTAATGCTCCAGACAAAATAATGTTTACAGACGAAAAGACGGACGGACAGACGGGCTGATGGAGTGATTCCAATATACACACCCCACCCGCAATTCGTTAAGGTGGATGTGGGGGTTATGAAAAATCCGCAAACATCATACAGTCGAACTTCAATATCTCGAAATCACTTAATTCGAACTATCCGATTTGTCGACATATGAATTGCATTATTCCATGCTCGGTTCAGTCACATACCCGTATGTTTTTAACTTTGAAATACGAGTATGTTCGACCTAATCGAGTTCGAGATATCGATGTTCAACTGTATTTAGCTCTATATAATTATATTGAGCATTGATGTTCGCAGATATTTTTATTTGTTTATTTCTTTTTTCATTTTCATTTTGGTCAGACAATTGTCTTTTGTTTTGAACAAGATACTTATCAAATGGGGTCTGAAAAGTATGTATTTGTTTGTGATTTGGGTTGTGACTGCGTAATAGATGAGATATAAATGTCAAGCTGAACGTCAGGTCACTTTGTGCAGGTTAAACCGGCCAGGGGACATAACTCGACAGGTCTAGTGTTTTAGAACTAAACAATATATCGATTTGTCTGAATGTCTGTGGGAGTCGATAGACGAGGGCGGATCTATTCCTGCAGACTTAAATTCCGATACTGTATTAAAAGTTAATTATATGAGTCATGGTACAAACAAAATGGCTCTGTGACTAGGCACAATATTAAGACTGGTTTGCACGGTGTCAGGTATATTAACTGGGTATTTAACCCTTTACTCCATGGCCTGTTTCTAGTTTTGAAGACAAGTGACCACTTAAAACAGGTTGAAAGTAAAGCAGAATGTGCCTTAAGGCGTATTCTGCTTTATTTTTAACCTTCTTTAAGATAAAATCTGCTAGAATATAATATTTCTTATGGTATAAAATTATAAATTCATGACTGTATAAATTTGAACTATTTCCCTTCAGTGGAAGAATCAGTTAAAATGTGTTAAAATACGTATGTATGGAGTAATTAAAGACGTAAAAAGGCATATTTATGGAGTGATGGATTAATTCACATATTTTATGTCTGTACATCATACTGGACACGTTAAAGATCAAAGGTATCCTTATCCTAATCCAGCAGTGTGTATCGGCATATCCGCGACATGCGTAACCCCCCAGGGCGTATCGACATATCCGCGACATTAACCTCAGGGCGTACCGACATAGTCGCGACATAAACCCCAGGTCGTGTCGACATGTCCGCGACATAAAACTCAGGGCGTACCGACATAGTCGCGACATAAACCCCAGGTCGTGTCGACATGTCCGCGACATAAAACTCAGGGCGTACCGACATAGTCGCGACATAAACATCAGGTCGTGTCGACATGCCCGCGACATAAAACTCAGGGCGTACCGACATAGTCGCGACATAAACCCCAGGTCGTGTCGACATGTCCGCGACATAAAACTCAGGGCGTACCGACATAGTCGCGACATAAACATCAGGTCGTGTCGACATGTCCGCGACATAAAACTCAGGGCGTACCGACATAGTCGCGACATAAACCTCAGGGCGTATTGACATAGTCGCGACATAAACCTCAGGGCGTATCGTCATAGTCGCGACATAAGCCTCAGGGCGTATCGACATATCCGCGATATAAACCCCATGGCGTATCGACATATCTGTGACGTATCGACATACATCTGCGACATAAACGTGCTGAATTGCCATGTCCGTCAGCTCATTAAGTTACGTGGCTCATATTTATTATATCAAACAATATCTTGTTATGTTTTGCGTCCCCTTTTTAAGCCACCAACAATTATTACTACAATCCCAGATCTGCCCCTGAATGGTCCTCTGCAGACAGTGAGAAATCGTACGATGTGGCTGTTACTATTGGCATTCGTTTCCAGTATGCCCACTATCGATCTGATCTCAGTTCCATCTTTAGCACAGAGCTTTCCAATAGGAATCGAAAGACTGTGACAATAATTATCTGATGTTGCAACCACTCATACGAACACCCATTGCTTGTGTTATATGCAGTTGGTAGCTTTAAGCATTGTGAAAATAAAGCAGAAAGCTCCTGTAGGAGCTTTCTGCTTTACTTGCACATTGCTTAAACCATCTAGTCGCCTTTAACCACTGAATACAATGCTTATATTAAGAGGTCGTAATAGCGAAGGCTTGCTCGTTAGCAGTGGCGTGACGTCTGACGTCGATGAGCCTTAACGGGCAGACTAACACATATAATAAGGATTAGATTCTATAAACTGATTGCGGAACGATGATAACCTCAAAGACTATCGCTTGTCCAACTCAAATGAATACGAGTATCAATAATCACAAAAGTAAAAACAAAAGTAAATCAGCGTGTGTTTTAAATTTCTCTCTCTTTAACCGCTTGAAAATATGTTGTTTTTTTGTCAACCGTGTGAGAAGAGTCCCGTGCTAACAGTGCAGTCCCAGATCGGAGGGCACCCTTTTTATTTTTGGGTTATTACCATGAAATAAATATATTTTTTGCCTTTCACATATTAAGGTACAGTACAAAAAATTATGACATCATCGCCATTTTCGTAAATTTCTAAGAAACTTATCCCGGATTTTTTTCTTCTTCAATGTTTCACACTTTGTGCTTTATAGTATCTTTAACATGAAATCTAACGGAAATGTGTGGGTTGTATGCTTCGTTTTAAAGTTATAACTCGTTTTATTACACCTCGCTTTGAGATACAAAATTAATTTCCCATAGACAAAAACGAAGTATTTTGCATGTCTTTTACATCTATCCAAAATATACTGTCACTCTATATGATATTCATTTTGCCACTCGATATGATATTATTTTCTCTATTCTTCTTTCTTTTTTGTAATGATACAAATAATGCAACGTCGTCGTTTCCCGCGTTACGTGCACGGCGGCTCTAAATATTGGTAGTCACAACATACTTTATAAAATACGAACGAGACTATTCCACAGCCATGGTTGATAAGCTCGGTGTAATAAAACAAATATTAGATGGCAGTTTGCGTGACGTTCAAATTGTCAACCCTCGAAAACAAGAATGTCACACTCGGCTTCGTCTCGGGTGACATTCTGTTTCTCGGATTGACAATTTCAATGTCACGCAAACTGCCATCTAATATTTATATAGTGTTTTTCACCGCTCGAACCGTAAGTTATGTTATAAATAAGCTTATTTTACATTGACATGTCCTAAGCTTCTTCCGCGTTCCACACATTTTACCATGCAATCGAGAAAAGAAAAAAAGATGGTAATAATATAGTTGAAGGAAAAACGGATGAAAATGTTATACAGTCTGTATGTTTTGTTAACTCATTGAGCCCTAGTGATGCATATATGCGACTTTTACCAAAAGTGTACCTGCAAAGAGTACATTTGTCCTATAATATGCGTACAGTGAAGTCCCTGGTCAAAGGGCTCCTGTAGGATCCCTCTGATCAGGGGCTTCCCTGTTTGTCATTTTGTAAATATTATATATATTAAAAAAACAAAAAAAACCCACCTAAATAGTTGAAAATGAACCGGCCTTTATTGTAAACTGGACTTGTCCAATTTGGAAGTCTCAGGGGATAATGAGTTACAGTGTATGGGTCCAACTGAACTCGTAACACCTTTAAGGGTGTATCAATGTCATGAATTTAAGAATTTTTCAAAATATATGAAAACACTTTATGATGGTTTTGTATTGAAGAGCTATTTAAGATGAATGAAAATATAGAAAAAGTGTACATTTTGGTGAACAACAGTTGGTTCCATGGCCATGTAAAATTTACCCCACCCACTTTCTCTTATTTTGTCCTTTTCAAACAGCCCGCTTCAATAAAATCCATTTTAAATGAAAACAAATATGATACATGTAATTTGGTTTGGTGTTATCTATTTCCTATCTATGGTAGTATTTCTTCATACAAAAATACTAAAATGATATTTAGAGCTTTATAAATTTCACATTTGGTGCCTGTTTTTTCTTAAATTAGTTTTTGTATGAAGAAATACTACCATAGATTGGAAATAGATAACACAAAACCAAATTATCATATTTGTTTTCATTTAAAATGGATTTTATTGAAGCGGGCTGTTTGAAAAGGACAAAATAAGAGAAAGTGGGTGGGGTAAATTTAACATGGCCATGGAGCCAACTGTTGTTCACCAAAATGTACACTTTTTCTATTTTTTCATTCATCTTAAATAGCTCTCCATACAAAACCATCATAGAGTGTTTTCATATACATGTACTTTGAAAATTTCTTAAATTCATGACAGTGATACACCCTTAAAGAATTTTGCAAAAGTATGTCAAAGGTCAATGTCTGAAGGGTTAGAATGTTGGCATGGTCATAACAAGTACGGAAGTCCTATGCCTATTGGTTCAAATGTTATAGACATTTATAGATTTGTGTAAAAGTAGGTCAAAGTTCAATGTCACATGGTCAAAGCATTGGTATGGTTGCACCGTGTAGAAGCGTTCCCTTGGTTGTGCGGTGCACAACGCTGTTGTGTGGTGCAGACAACGCCGAATTGCGGTATTTCTTGTTTACATTTGACATAGTACACACAGGTGAGTAAACAAACCGATTTGTTTCAAAGGATATGAAGAACCATTCTGCAAAAGACCTGGTCGATACGAGGCACAAATGGTTCCGGTTTCCAGTCGTAGTACGTTTATATGCCTATATTTTGTAGATTTGTCAAACATTAATGAAAACCAACCCGCGAAGTGAGCTCAGGGTATATTCGGGTTGTTCAAAAGCCAATTTAGGGCATAAAACACTCCTTCAGATTGACTTTTAATATTTAATTTGGACCATTTAGCTATATTAAAGCATTTAGTATGTTGATTTTGAGAGAAAAATGTACATTGAAAGGTTTCAAGCAAAAAATATGATTGGAACGTAGGTGCCGGCGGTGCTTTAGAAAAAACACGTTGGTGAATGCGGAGTAAACAGGGTATTCTTATTCAATGTATGTAAGGCTATAACTAATATAGTCGTGCATGTAGTCGGATTCTCTTGCTAACGTATTTAAATATGTCAAGATTACCACTACTGAGAGTTAAAGCGTTACAGTTAGAGCGTTGGCAAGAAGATAACCCTTATTCGTCTGATGCCAGCTGTCTTCTAATTAGGCGTCTTTGTACATGTGTTTTCTTTAGAAACAAATATAAAAATAAATTATTTCACAGATATATAAAGACCAACATTTAACATTTATACTCCTTTGTAGAAAGAAGACGTTCGAGAAAAAACGCAAAGGCTTTCAACAATACGTTTCAGAGATCAATGTTAGGTGTGAAAGATTACCAGAATACTGAATCAGATGCTCTGATTACCACTAAGATACAAAACATAGTAGAGGAAAGTGATGCTGATAAAACTATTTAATATCTCTCAGTCGTGACTAGAGCAATGGCTCCACTGCTGTCACACAAACAACAGTGTCAACATCTATGTTCTTCTTATTCATATTTATTATTATTATTTTTCTTCTTCTTCTTCTTGGAAACGAGTTTGAACCATTATAAACGTATTTAGCTCAGTGAAGGTTATATCGTACACCATGGCGGTCATTTTTTTCTATAAGCATTTCCCGGGGGAATTTGTTATTTATAGTTCAAATTGCAATGTTTACGGGTAACAACGATAAAACAACATCGTTAAGGGTTAATCGTTAATCGTTAATGTCATTAATTTAAGAAATTTTCAAAGTATATGAAAACACTTTATGGTGGTTTTGTATTGAAGAGCTATTTAAGATAAATGAAAAAATAGAAAAAGTGTACATTTTGGTGACCAACAGTAGGCTCCATGGCCATGTAAAATTTACCCCACCCACTTTCTCTTATTTTGTCCTTTTCAAACAGCCCGCTTCAATAAAATCCATTTTAAATGAAAACAAATATGATAATTTGGTTTTGTGTTATTTATTTTCTATCTGTGGTAGTATTTCTTCATACAAAAACTAATTTAAGAGAAAACAGGTACCAAATGTGAAATTTATAAAGCTCTAAATATCATCGATATGGTACTCTTTGTAAATTTTGTAAGGGGAGATAACTCTGTTTACTTTAATAACTCAAAATTTTCAACACTGACCTTTCAATTTCTTTTCATATTTTAAACTGCCTTAGCAGTGGCTTTCATTTGGTAGAATATAAGAAAAAGTTTAATACTAGAACTATTCCATTTTCAAACTTTTTTACTTTTTTTAATAAAATAAAAAATCTAATAAAACCATGCACTATAAAAAGCATATTTTTGATATTTAAGGATCCATATTGTTCAAACCTGGTGCCTGCTTTGTCTAAATTTGGTTTCTATATATGAAATAACCACCATGGACATGAAATAAATAATGAAACCCCAAATTAGCATGTTTGTTTTGTTTTGAAATAGATTTTACTGAAGCTTGTACTCTGAATGGGTAAAATTTGAAAAAAGTCCTAATTTGACATACCTTTTTCAAATCGCTGTAGCTAAAAAAAAAGGACACCACCATATATATTTCTTTTCATTTTTTCATTCATCATAAACAGCTCTTCCAAAAAAACAATGATAGAAAAAAAGTTTGATACTTTGACAAATTCGCTTATGGGTTGGATACACCCTTAAATTGATGTTTTAAACTGGTATCACTTTCCTCCAATATGCTGTGTATCTTAGTGTGTTAATTAGAGTATCTGATTCAGTATTCTGGTAATCTTTCACACCTAACATTAATCTCTGAAACGTATTGTTGAAAGCCTTTGCGTTTTTTCTCGAACGCCTTCTTTCTACAAAGGAGTATAAATGTTAAATGTTGGTCTTTATATATCTGTGAAATAATTTATTTTTATATTTGTTTCTAAAGAAAACACATGTACAAAGACGCCTAATTAGAAGACAGCTGGCATCAGACGAATAAGGGTTATCTTCTTGCCAACGCTCTAACTGTAACGCTTTAACTCTCAGTAGTGGTAATCTTGACATATTTAAATACGTTAGCAAGAGAATCCGACTACATGCACGACTATATTAGTTATAGCCTTACATACATTGAATAAGAATACCCTGTTTACTCCGCATTCACCAACGTGTTTTTTCTAAAGCACCGCCGGCACCTACGTTCCAATCATATTTTTTGCTTGAAACCTTTCAATGTACATTTTTCTCTCAAAATCAACACACTAAATGCTTTAATATAGCTAAATGGTCCAAATTAAATATCAAAAGTCAATCTGAAGGAGTGTTTTATGCCCTATATTGGCTTTTGAACAACCCGAATATACCCTGAGCTCACTTCGCGGGTTGGTTTTCATTAATGTTTGACAAATCTACAAAATATAGGCATATAAACGTACTACGACTGGAAACCGGAACCATTTGTGCCTCGTATCAATTCGGCGTTGTCTGCACCGCACAACAGCGTTGTGCACCGCACAACCAAGTGAACGCTTATACACGGTGGGTTGGAAAAGTCAGTATGACAAGACAGATAATACCAAGTCCTAGGCCTATTGGTTTCATTGTTGTAGGCATTTAATGATTCTTTTCATTTCTTTTTAAAGTATGTCCAATGTCAGGATCTATGTCACAGCCTCACGGGGGCAAATATGTTGACATGGTCGGAAAGGTCTCGACATAAGGAAGGCACGTGCCAAGTATAAAAGGCCCATGTGCAACAGCGCAAGAGTTATAGCAAAGGTTAAGGTGTTTTTTATTAAAGTGTGATTTAATAAGTTCAAAGCCTATGTCACAAATGTAAAAATAAACATTGACCAGTATGGTTGGAAAAATATTAACACAAGAAAGATACATAATTTATATCAAGTATGGAAGCCCTAAGAATAATGGTTCAAATGGCATAGCATTTACAGATTTTTACAAAGGCCAATGTCATGGGCACAATGGCAACATTGTTGGCATGTTCGGAAATGTCAGGATACAAGCAAGGCACACTATGAAGCCATATGTCCAGTGGTGCAACTTTTAAGTTTTAGACAAGGTTATGGTTTTATGACATGAACAGACAAATAGACAGACAGACGGAAATACAGATCAAAAACTATATATATTTAGATCTACGATTTATGACATTTGACTTTTAAAACTCTTTAATTCACATAAAACAATGTCCGACGCGTTTCATTGTTCAGATCACCATGCGCAAATCTGCATTTAGATCATCTTTATACGCCCCTGTTTTTTCAGTGTCTTGCTGTTCTAATAAACGAAACAAACATAATGTATCCGAGTTATTTCTTTTAGACGTTAAGTGGTGTCCCGATTACCGATTATGAACGATATAGAGATATACACATAATTTCGTGGATAATCGTTAATTATCGAAATTCAATCGATCTTGATGTTGGTTTCTAAAAACAGAAAGTTGGTTCAAGAAGGATCAAAGTAAACATATAGGCCTATATAGATCAATCTACAATTAGATTAATTTTTAGTAAAGTTCATAGAATGACATGCAGAGGATGGTAGATCTAGATCCATCAGCAACTACATTATAGATTTATATTCCATATGTGGTTCACTAAATTATGATTTAGATTCTAGCACCACGAATGAAGAACGACGTTCTTCATTCGAGATTCGTGCTAGGACTTATGTTTATTGAATTTGTGAATTATCAATTAAAAATAAAAAAAATCTGATTTAACCTATAACTCTAGTCTATCTTCACATGCAAACATTATTGTTATCTTTCAGTCTGTGAATATTTAACCCTTTGCCTCATAGCCTGTTTCTAGTTTTGAAAACAGGTGACCACTTAAAGCAGGTTGAAAGTAAAGCAGAATGTGCCTTAATGCACATTCTGATTTACTTTCAGCCTGCTTCAAGCTAAAATCTGCTATGCTATATAAAATATGTGTAATTTTTTGTGTGCATGAGGGTATATAAACTGGAACTACTTTCTTCAGCGGAGGAATAAATTAAATACGCTAAAAGTCGCTTCTATGGGGGAATAGGTTAACCCTTGCGCTGATAAGACCTCTAATTCTTATTGCAGTTACCACAGATTCTGGTGGCTTCCTATTGCTGTTGTTCTAATAACACGAAACAAACACCTTAATCCACAGGTACTTGGCGTTCCGATTATCGTTCAATATCGAAAATCAATCGATCTTGATTTTATATCGATTCTAAAGGCAGAAAGTTGGTTAAAGAAGGAACCTAGATAGATCTAGCAGCGTACTATGGCTCTGATCAAAGTTAACATAAAACATAAAGGCCTAGGCCTATATATGTTACAGTCAATCTGTGTAATCAGTCATTACGCGTAATGACTAGTCAATCTGTGAAATGACTTTCTCACATAGTCCTTTAATGTTACAATTAATGATAATTATACAATGATATTTTTTAAAAGTTTAAAGATTTCCTGCACAAAACACCACATTTATTTCACACCTTATTTCAGTAATTGTGTTAAATGATGTTTAAGACCTTGAGCGCTGTAAATAGGAAAGAATTTTCATGTAAAGCTACCGGCTATAGCTCTATTTTGTTTTATTTTCATTTTTAAAAATAATTTTGACAAATTGAGTGGTTTTGTAGTGAGATTGTGGTGTTTTGTGCATGAACTATTTGACCTTTGAAAAATATCATTGTTAATTATCATAAATTGTTACATTAAAGGACTAAGTGAGAACGTCATTTCACAGATTGACTAGTCATTACGCGTAACGACTGATTACACAGATTGACTGTAACATATATATCTAGATCTATAATCAACAATATATATTAAAGTTCACAGAACCTAGAAGTTGTAAATCTAGATCCATCAGAAACTGTCATCTGTTTTAAACAGCCCGACTCTTAATCTCTATCTAATAACTAGATCTAGATTCCATAGGCCTAATAAGGGTTCATTAAAAACATGATCATCTAGCAGAATTGGGTCTAATTCGTTTAGATTCTAGCAATTTATTTAACACTTAAATTACCCTATCCTCAATCATATACAAACATTACTGTGTTATCTCGCTGAGTAATTCTCATAGCTGACTGTTGTTATTATGAATGAACACTATTTGAAATTGCCTGCTCGTACGACGGTGTATGGGGTGATATTCTAACGTGCTGAATATTCATGAAGTCACGTAATCTACCAGATTATTATACCTATAACACTCTCAAATGTTTAAAAAGCTTTTCAAGAAAATGATTAGTTTAAATAAAAAATTATATTGAATATAATTATATGTTGCTGTATTAACTTTGTTTTTTATCGTCAAATTTATAGTTTGAAATAAATTGCCGTCGGGTACAATTACTGTAACAGCCAATACACCAGCCGTCTGGATAGTTTTCAGTCACCCCATTTTATTCGCGCCTCTCAGCGATTGGCTGAATATCAACCTACAAGGCTTACTACTTGACAACTGTACAGGTCTAGCTACGGTTGTGGAAATACTTGTGTGTGAAGTCTTAGAAAGACAAGGAACGTCCAAAACTAGTTAAAACATAATTTGGAAAAATGAAGGAATATTTAGGAATAGGATTGTTAATAGTTTTAGTTTATTCACTCGGAATAGGCATACATTCAAGCGCCGGTAAGAAGATTTTACCCTCGGTTCCGTGCATTCCATCTAATCGTAATAATGCATGGTGTTGTCGCTGTTTGTCTAGATTTTGGAGGATCTGTTTTTGTTTACATCGATAGACCTATATGAATTTATGACACATTTCTTTTGTTTAATTGTTTTAGTATCATATTCAATTAGATATATTCCTAACCTCTCATTCGATAAGTATGTTACAATGAACACCGCTTCAAACACTGACTGTCGCGTGTCGTGTTTGATAGACCCTTAAAAATACATGCCACTACAGCCGCACTTGTCACCAGTTTTTGTTTTGTTTTATATATAATATATATAAACAGTCAGTAGTTTAAATAAGTCCCCTAAGCTATATGTGTAGTTATCAATTACGATGCGAGATCTTAGTTTTTCCTTGGTATTAAAACACATTTGAAATGCTCGTTCGAATATCTCGCTTACCGGCATAATATAGTCTGTTTCAATAAAAGCAACCTTATCTGGTTTCAGCCGAGGAGACTGAGTGTCGGGCACATCAAATACAATGTACGAAAACAGGAACATGCGTACCATTAAGTTGGAAATGTGATGATGACCAAGATTGTGGCGAAGGGGACAATAGCGACGAGGAAAACTGTCGTAAGTATTCACTGCCAGCCTTAATTATTTAGCCGATCCACAGCATCCCAGCATCTAAATGTTTTTTGTTATTCATTGGCTTGAATTTAAAGAATTCTTGCGCTTTTTTATGTTAATTTCCCTATTCTTCAAAGAGACTTCACATTTTAAAATAAAGTCGTCCCGGTTTATTAACAATTTCGTGTTTCCTTAGTTTTCATATTCAATTCAAATTTTATTTAAAGTCGGTTTCCTGCTTTTGTTACAAAATAATCATTGTTCCGAACAAAGATATTATATATTGTTATCCTGAAACGCTGATAACATAGGGAATTCATAGCGTGTAGATTGACATGTGGGGGTGTGGCATTTTCAAATTGCATGGTTGTGTAGAACAGACTATAGATAACATTGTGTATTGCATTCATTTACGAAAGTCGGTTCATACGTTTCTATTGGTTGATAGAACGTGGTGCGATGTTTCGACCAATCACATTCGAGTGTTCCGATTTGACCTTCAATGAGTGTGTAATCATACTATCGGCATTCTGTACAAAACTTAAGTGCAGACTTTCGCGTTAGACATCACTTCATTTATTCGAAATAAAGAATTTGAATTGTGAAGAAAAAAGATTAAGAGAGCAAACAGAGTCCGGTTTTAATAAAAAAGAGAACAACAAACGTCATGAATTATCTAAATTCAAGATGTTGACAATACAGTACATTCGGAGGCCCTCGAATCGTCCCCTTTCGCAATACGTATCGAAATGGTTGCATCATCCTTGCAAGTTGCAGTTAAAAGCCGTCTATGGCATTACGACTGAAACGCTAATTCAGTAATTGCATTGATTTTAATGACCATTTGCTTGAAAAATAAATTTAGAGATTTTAAATAAATCTATTTAGATGGGTATTTTGCAGTGACTTTAGTCTTTATGTTTGCCATAACTTATAAGTTTTCCTGACATTTTGGCCCCTGCCCATTTTGTAGTGAAGAAGCTCTCCCCCACACCCTTTTTAGAGCTTGTATAAGTTAGATTCTTTGATTTAAATAAATTCAAAATTGTGACTGCTTTTAACCCTTTACCCCATAAATATGCACTTTTAACCCCTTAATCTCTTCCTCCCCTAATGAAAATAGTTCCAATTTATACAGTCATTAATTATTTATCATAAGAAATATGCTAGCAGATGGTAGCTTTAAGCAGGCTGAAAGTAATGCCGAATGCGCCTTAAGGCACATTCTGCTTTACTTTCAACCTGCTTTAAGTGGTCACCTATCTTCAAAACTAGAAACAGGCTATGGTGCAATGGGTTATTAACTGTAACTAAATATTACTAATACTGTAGTGGTCATAACAGAGTTATAAAACTGGAGCTCTATATTTTAATGGTATTGAATTTAAATAAACTTTATAATATGAATTGCAAGCTATGACTTAAAATTTAACTATTGATTCTTGTACATTTAGCACCCAAAACCTGCGCTGACGGAGAACTGCGCTGCAATGATGGGAACTGTGTTTCAGAAAGATGGATATGTGATGGTGACCCAGATTGCACAGATGGTGAAGATGAAAGAAACTGTACTCAAGGTATGAAGTTACATTCAATAAATCTTTTAACCCATTACCCCATACATATGCCTTTGTACGCATTTAATGGATCCGTCTACTGAAGAAAATAGTTCCAATTTATACTGCCACAAATAAAAATCATAAGAAATATTTTCTATATTCTAGCAGCACGCTGGAAGTATATGGCACATTCTGCTTTACTTTCAACCTGCTGTAAGTTGTCACCAGTCTTCAAAACTAGAAACAGGCCATGGGGCTACATAAATGGAAGTAAAGAATTCCATAGTTTTCAAATTTTTTGTTTTCAACAAAACCTATCGGGCCAGAGTTACGGATAAAGAGCAAGTAAACTGAATGTTTAAACATTTTTTGTCATTACATGATTTTCACATACCCTTTAATGTGACTACCCATTAATGATTCAGTTTTAACTCTTTGCATGATTGGTATTTTTTTCGTCTCCAAAGTTTGCAACTATTCTTAAAATACTTTTCTTAGTATAAAATAGTTAGATACACCATAAGGCGCATTATAAAGGCATGGGTTCACACCAACAATGCATGTTCATACTAGTGACTTTATCAAGATATTCCAGTATTCCTTCATGTGCAATGTTGTAGGAAAAATAAATGTAACTGTTTTGAATTAAAATATCTCTTAATTTGTTTTTCAGATAAATGTACTGCTGAATTGCACTTTACCTGTGTAGCAAGTGGAAAATGCATCCCCAAAACCTGGGTATGTGATACTAACCCTGACTGTGACGATGAATCGGATGAGTCGAAGTGTGAACCAGGTAAGTTATTTCTCACTTTAATTCACGCGAGTCACCAGGTTTGAGCTCATCAGGGCAAAATGCTGCTAAAGGCAACCTATTGTGATAACGGCCTGTCAATGATTATTTGTCCATTGGATGGTATCTGCATATCTCTTCAAATTTCATTCTAATAATATTAGTAATATGTCTGCTTTTAACATTCGATCTAAAGCAAGTGATACCAAGGTGAAAGCTTGTGATTCATGATTTTTTCGCCTATCGAATACAATGGAGGGGGAGTCCCTCAATGGAATGAGGAAAAGTCTTTAAGCGAGATCGACTTATCGAAATTCCAGTTATGAAATACTGTAGTTTGTAGTATCGAGTTTCAACTGTATGTAGCTTACTGCTCTTGAAGAGTATACATGTGTGTTTTCTAGGAGGAAAGGGTAAAATCAGCCACTGTTACTTTTGTTTTCAGAAGGGTGTGATGTTGACCAGTTCAAGTGCATTTCAAATGGCATGTGTATTTCCCATATCTGGGTCTGTGATGGTGACAATGACTGCGCTGATGGGTCTGATGAAGGAAATGCAAAATTTACTTGTAGTAAGTTAATTTGGTCTCTTTTAGTTTTACCATAAAAAGACAAAAGTACTTTTTAGAGTTTGTTTTGGTTACAAATTATGGTATTTAACCCTTTACGCCAAGCCTTATTTTAGTTTTGAAGACAGGTGACCACTTAAAGCAGGTGGAAAGTAAAGCAGAATGTGCCTTAGGGCACATTCTGCTTTACTTTCAGCCTGCTTTAAGCTACCGTATGTTACTAAGGATATAGAAAATGGATCGGAACTATTTTCTTCAATGGAGAAAAGGGCATATTTATGGGGTACTGGGTTAAATGAGTTGAACATACAAACTCTTTCATATTGTTAACTTTGACAATCCAGGTCGGTTATATCGCTGGAAAATGCAATTGATCAGCTTAGTTTCAAACAATTTTAATAAAATCATTTTTTGAAAGATATCTTAACATGTTTTAAGCAGTTACTCTTTAAAAATGCATTGGACTCGTCAAAGAGAGGTGACAACTTAATTCAGTAGACTGTACAAAAGTAAAGCAGAAATATTTCATAGGAATTTCCAGAATTACCTTCGTCCTGCATTAGACTGCTACCTTTATTAATGAAACTACGAAGTAGATGTTATATGAAATGACTGGTTTATTTTCAGATAAAACATGTAAAGATGATGAAGTGCGTTGTGGTGATCATACACAATGTATTCACCGTAGTTGGAAATGTGACGGGGACTTTGATTGCTCAGACCACAGTGACGAACTTCAGTGTCCGAAAACCAACACAACCTGTAACCCGAAAACTGAATTCACCTGTGGTGCAAATGAAGATTGTATACACATATCGTGGGAGTGTGATGGCAACGCAGATTGTGAGGATGGGTCCGACGAACACGCAAATTGTGAGTTGTTGTAAACATTTATTGAATTAAGGCTTGCACACTTGGTGAATTTCCAATCAGCTTAAAGAAAATAAATTGTTTTCAACCTAGTCCCGCATATAGGCGTCTTTTCAAACAGTGTACATGTGAATAGTACACTTGTCCTGTGAAAACAGTGATGGCCCAGATCAGAGGGTTCCGAAAGGAGCTCTCTGATCAGGGTCTTCACTGTTTGTCAGTAATGCCAAAATTGACAAAAACAACTCTTAAAAGTCAGAAATGGACTAGACAAAAATCAAAACTGGAATTGTCCATTTAAAGTTTTAGGGAGGAAATAGTTAAGCTGTCAACTGTCTTTTATAAAATCAAATAGAGCCTTTGTTTTAGTGGTTAGAGAGTTTTTACTGTATCTCCTTAATCCAAAGATTGGACTTGAGCATATAAATTAGATAAAAATGCTGCTAATTGAATTATTTCCAGTGCTTAAGTATTGAATTATGTCTTTCAATACGTTTTAGGTGACTACAAATGTGACGAGGGCCAGTTTAAATGCAACAACAACGTCTGCATATCTAACAAGCTTGTCTGTGACCATAGTGAAGACTGTATGGACGGCTCAGATGAATGGAACTGCAGTAAGTGCTCAGTATTTGGCTGTCTAACTGACTATTCTATGATGTTATTTATTATAATTATAAGATAATATTATTGAACTTTAGGTTGTAATTTTTATAGTAAATTGAGGGGATCGTGATTGTAGTAGTTTTTGCATAATAAGAGTATGCAATCACATCCGTTTCCTGTATCAGGACCCCTCTCTCTGGGGTGTCCAATAAGCCCATAGATGGCAGAAAGGGATGTTAATGAACAAAAAAATTGCAAAAAAGAATTGCTTGAAAATGAAATGTAATTTTTATGAGAATAATAGTTTACGTTAAGCTAGATATATATGCATGTCACGGTGTGCATTTGTTTAAAACAGTTGTGTATTGTTTCTACAGCAAGGAAAAGTTGCCAGGATTTTGGATTATTTGACTGTTACGGTGATGGGTCACAGTGCATTCCACAGACCCAAGTTTGTGATGGTCGAAACGATTGCCAACATCGAGAAGATGAGGACCCAAAGTTGTGTCCAGGTAAGTTGTTCACATTTCTTGTATTGTTGAGTTGTTGAACAAAGCTACTTTTTATTAAATCTCATTCTAACTTAACACTACACATCAGCACATCTCATGTCATAGTTTTTGATACATGTAACGATCAAGGTTGTATTTAAGTAACCATTCATTGAGGAAGTTTGGAGGTCTCTGTAGAACAATTACAGCTTAACTCATTACCCTATAGTCTGTTTCTAGTGTTGAAGACAGCTGACCACTTGAAGAAAGTTGAAAGTAAAGCAGAATGCGCCTTAAGGCGCATTCTGCTTTACTTTCACTTTTCAGCCTGCTTTAAGCTACCATCTGCTAGAATAACAGAAAGCATTTCTTATTATGCATATTTATGATTGTATGAAGGGGAACTATTTTCGTTAGTGGAGAAATAAATTAAGTGCTTAAAAGAGTATGGGGTAATGGGGTTAATGCTTTTATCAGAGTTATTTGCCATTCTTTATTCTACATTAACCAATCTGCTATATTGAGACTATCCCTGGAACTTCCATTGAATAGTAGCTTAATAGTTACAATCTACTTACATCATTGTCTGAAGTTCTGAATTATCTTGCTTGGACAAGTTAGACTCATTGGTTGTGCACCTTCCATCATTACTCATTCACATGTTTGCAGATAATTGATTAACACGGCTTTATCAACCATTTTTCTACCATGGTAATCATATAATAATAATTTAAAACCGTTTTTGGCTGTCAAATAATTCACCCCGTTTAGAGCATGTTTATGTTAAACAGCAACTTGTTGAAGGAATCTGACAGTAAACAATTTCCCTTTTCTTGCTTTGTTATAGGGGGAGAAGAATTACCTGGTATGAATCGATGTAACACCCTTTTGTATATAACTTTACTTTCATCAGTATTGTCTGAGTTTAGTTCTATTTTGATTTGCATGTAGTTGTTCGTTGCTAAAATTTCAAACTGAAATTCTATAATGCAGGTAAATTGTTTGAAAAAAACAAAACCACACTGTTTGAAAAAAAACAACACCCACAAACAGAATGACTGATTTAGGGGCAGATTTTATGAAAATATTGCCATTCAAAATTAACTAAATGCAGGTACATGATACTAAATAGTAAATATAAAAGAAAGTTAGGAACACATTAGAGCTCCAGATAAGGGGAGTATTTCAAAAACTAAAATCTTTATTGCTGGATTAAACCCTATAGTGTCACTACTCATTAGAATTGTCTCTAATGAGTAGTAACACCATAGGATTTGATGCTAAAATGAGTGAGAAAATGTTTTGATTTGTTCAGTTTACTCCCTCTCATTTGGAGCCCTGCACATTTTAACAATTAAATCGGGAACAATTGACATATTTGTACACAGTTGGCTGCTATATGTAGGATAAAGGTAATTCAGAAGAACAAAATCAGATTGAGCCTTCAGAAGAACCCTTTTTCCTGCCACTAGCTACCACCTAGGCACTGCATTTGTCTTGAACCTTGTATGCAAATAAAAACTGGGAAGATTGACTCTTAAGCTATTGTGCGTTTAGTCTTTGTATTGTGTTAGTAACTTAGTAGAATATTTTAGTTTCCTAAGCTGTGTGCATTTTTCTAGGAAACTTTTGCACATTTTTTGGATTTTTTGTTGCTTTACAATGAACCTGGATAGTTAAACTTAATAATTGTTGTAATGTGGCTTGCTTTTTCCTAGACTAGATCTTTTCAATCTGGAATACAATCTAGAATCTATTCTTATCCTTAACTTAGTTGTTAGATGAAAGGCTAACAACTTGTTATCATGATAGATAAATAAACGTATGGCATGAGATACAAATGTTCAAAATGTTCAAAACACTATCTTATTCATATTTCTGTTCATGCAACTTGTATCATTCAGTAATATGCATCATGCATCTAACATCTTAAGTGTTTTGTTTAAGTGCATTCTTGGTCTCCATAAAAAAACCGTTGACATGCTCTTAGAATCTTTATTTTATGGTCACTCAATGATGAACCTCTAGACTAATGACAGGTAACAGAATAAAAGTAATCCAGAAAGCTCATGAAGTGATTACTATTATTCTGCTTAAACTGTTACCCCATAACCTGCTTCTAGTTTTGAAAACGGGTGACCACTTAAAGCCGGTTGAAAGTAAAGCAGAATGCACCTAAAGGCGCATTCTGCTTTACTTTGAGCCTGCTTTAAGCTACCATCTGTTAGAATATAGAAAATATTTATTTTGCTCGATATTCATGACTGTATAAATTGGAATTATTTTCTTCCGTGGAGGAATACATTAAAGGCGTCAAAAGGGGTATTTATGGGGTAATGGGTTAATTGACACACAACCTATATGTAAGACTGTCCATTTTTAGGTGGCCATTGAATGCAAGTGTTACTGTATTCTCACTAAGTTTTCAGGGCCCTAGATAAGGGATGTACATGTATTTCAAAAACGTAACTATTTCTGTCTTCACCAAACTCTATGAAGAGACTGTTCTAATGAGTAGTCACACCATAGGGTTTGGTGCAGACATGAAGGATAAAATGTTGGAAAACTTCCCATTTTATTTGGAGCCCTGAGTGTAGCTGTAATCTTGTACCATATTATATGTTAGGTTGGAAAACTGTAGATGTGACTTAGATAATTTTATGTTCGACCATTGTCGAACACAAGTCAATTGTGATTCCAGATCATGTGCATAGTACAATAACTTGTCTGAATGATCAGTTTTTCATCTGCAGATTTGTGGAAGAAAAAGTCAATACCAAATTATAAACGGAAGAAATTTACTTAATTTAGCATCAGTCACTGTTCTGATGTATGATGAAACTTTTGCACCTTTTTTTGCACCTACCAGTAGGGTAGGTCTTCAGTCAGCTTGTTGTAAACAATTCAGTTGACATAGTTTGTGTAATAGGTGACTTGTATCTTTTACATACTCATACAATGTACATGTAAGTCGGGCATATTTGAACATGTGTTGTCTTGAATTTAGTTCAAACCTTACATTGATCTAATTTCTTTTCCAGATCTATGTGTTGACAGAAAGTGTGGACCCCATTCTCATTGTGAACAAGACAAAATGGCCCAGATTTCAAAATGTGTGTGTGACAGTGGCTTTGACTGGAATGAAACTGATAAACTATGCAGGGACATTGACGAATGTAAGGAGGTGGGAACCTGCTCTCAGATCTGTCTCAATCAAAAAGGAGGATATGTATGCAAATGTAAACCAGGCTATGTTCTAGAGGATCACTTCTTCTGTAGGGCTGAGGGTGAGTTTCTCTTTTTCGCCGCATTATTTTTATTGATTTCTAATTAACTAGTACATAAGAACTACAAACAAATACTCATTGATGGTATTAAATATATATGCCGGCTGCCAGCTTAAGTCAAGTTAAATGTAAAGCATAAAGCTCATTTAGGAGCCTTTTGCGTTTCTTTGTCTTGCTTTAGGCAATCTCCTTGTCTTAAACATAGATGTAGTTGAACCTTGGATATAGGAGGTTTACTGTGGTGTAATTTAACCCATAACCCCATACCTTGTTTCTGGTTTGAAGACAGGTGACTACTGAAAGCAGGTTGGAAGTAAAGCAGAAGGTGCATTCTGATTTACTTTCAGCCTGCTTTAAGCTACCATCTGCTAGAACATAGAAAATATTTCTTATGATACATATTAATGGCTGTAAAATTGGAGCTATTTTCTTCAGTGGATGAATAAATTAAAGGCGTATTTATGGAGAAATGGGTTAAACAATGTTACATTATGAGTTTTTTTTATTGTTAGTTGAGGAGAGATGGGTGTGACTGTCTGTAGATTAAGGACTAATTCAAGCTTTGATCATTGTAGGTGAAAAGGCCTGGCTGTACTATGCAAACAGACGAGATATTCGAAGAATTAGAGCAGATTCTCATTTCATGGAAATCGTTGTCGAGGAAACTCAGAACAGCATTGCCTTGGACATTGATTATGATGCTAATCTATTATTTTGGAGTGATCGTAGTGCTGAGTCAATTAACAGGTAAGCTATTTGGATATCTCAAATGTTATTTGGATATCATTATGTTGTATTGGATGATGATGTTAACACCATGGACCTGTTAAAAATATATCATTACATTTGGAAACAGTGAAGACCCTGATTAGAGGGCTCCTACAGCCCTCTGATCAGGGTCTTCACTGTTTGCTAATTAAGACCAGTATTTAATAAACTACCCAGAATACCAAGTAGACTTATTCATGTTTTGGAAACTAAAAAGGATCTACCAGGGAACCTTATAAACCACAATAGTTATATAGTGTGAAACTGTGAACAGTCTTGAACACTTTAGTTCATGAGTATCAAGCCTTAAGATTGTGTTTTATGAATTTGTTATATTAAGTCTTGAATTCATGTTATATTTAAGACTTATTTAGTTTTCAACATATGTTACATAAATAATCTGTCTAGTTTTCAACATGGGAACTTTTCATTGGGAAAAATTGAGTTTTTTGGGCAATTTTCTTTTTTTAACCCATTACCTCATAGCATTTTTTATAGTTTTGAAAACAAGTGACCACTTAAAGCAGGTTTAAAGTAAAGCAGAATGCTTTACTTTTAGCCTGCTTTAAGCTATTATCTGCTCGGATTTAGAAAATATTTCTTATGGCACATGTTTATGACTGAAAAAATTGGAACTATTTTCTTCAGTGGAGGAATAAATTAAATACGCTCAAAGGCACTTTTTTGAGGGAAAGGGTTAAATGATGTTTATAATAATTGATTAAGAATGTTGCTTTTCCCCCTCAGTGCAACAATTGGAGAACAGATGGCAAAAGATATCAAAACTGTGATCAAGAATGAAGCAGAGGAAGCGTTTGCCCCAGATGGTCTAGCTGTCGACTGGCTGTACAAGCATGTCTATTGGACTGATACTGGCTCAGACACTATCAAAGTATCCAACTATCAGGGAAATCTGGTCAAGACATTGGTGCGTACTGGACTGGATGATCCAAGAGCTATCTGTCTGGACCCAGAACACGGGTAAGAGACATTCAAGAATTGACATCTTTTTTATTTTTCTTTATATCTCATTTTATTTGTTAGACACTTTCCAAGATATGTCCTCAAATTTGCTTTAACCACCACTCTTTGACATAGTATGAAACATTTTAAAAGTAGGTTACTGCAAAATGCAGGATAAAGTAGAGCAGAAAGCTCTTACAAAAGTTATAATCAGAACTTTTAGGCTTAATTCCTTTTAGGTTTGTTTTGCAAAGAATGACGCTAAGAAAACCTACTTTTTGAACTCCTTTTATTGGAAATGTATACTTCTTTCATTCAGCTACATGTACTGGTCAGATTGGGGAGAGGAGCCAAAGATTGAAAGGTGTGGTATGGATGGCTCTGGTAGAACTACTCTCGTTGAAAAAAGTGATGGACTGGAATGGCCTAATGGTTTGACAATAGGTAAGTCTTTGTTGGAGATATATACTTGTAACTTTCCAGGGCTGCCATAAGTTGATCATGAAAAATCCTAAGATTTCCAAATTTTCTATTTTTCAAGTGTGATGACTTAAAGCAGGTTGAAAGTAAAGCAGAATGCCTTTAAGGCGCATTCTGCTTTACTTTCAACCTGTTTTAAGCTACCTTCTGCTAGAAACCCCCCCAAAGATTTAGAAAACCCCGGAGAATTGACAGTGGTTGAGAATAAAGATGAAACATTTGTATTTTGTATAATTACAATAATCTTAAATTTAAAGTAGTTTTGCTTTTAGCACTAAAATAACTTGAAACGATTTATCTGATTTTCTTTTTTTTTAAGAGTTCAATCCTTTTCCCCATAGCTAAAAGTAAAATTGTATTTAAGGAAGATGGTAACTTAAAGCAAAGTGAAAGTAGAGCTTTTATCTTTATGTTTATTTTATTTTCAGCTTTCATTTGGATTAAGCACAATCAATGAGTGTTGGTATGGTGGGTCTTATAGCGGTAAATAAAGTAAAAATGAAAAGTATGGAATGTCTGACAGTGATTTTATTATATTTTCAGATTATGTTGGAAGAAGGATGTATTGGATTGACTCCAAGCTCCATCGCATAGGCACAGCCAAACTGGATGGTTCCGACATATCTCACGTCTTTGTTGATGCTGCAGAAATTCAGCAACCTTTCTCCATCTCTGTGTTTGAGGACCGTCTGTATTGGACTGATTGGCATACAAACTCCATCAAGTCTGTTGACAAGGTGTCTGGTCACTACCCCAAGACTATTTCTACTGGATCATTCTCTGTGATGGATATCAAGGTGTATCATGAACAGAAACAAGAAATTGGTGAGCATGAGTGGAACACAGTATATTATCTTAAATTGATCGGCCCATTACACCATAGACCCCATCTTAACACATCTAATTTATTCCTGCAATGAAGGAAAATAGATCCAATTTAAATAGTCATGAATATGTATCATTCTATTCTAACAGATGAAAGCTTAAAGCAGGCTGAAAGTGAAGCAGAATGCACCTTAAGGCACATTTTGCTTCACTTTCAGCATGCTTAAAGAGGTCATTTGTCTTCAGTACTATGGAGTAATGGTTTATGTAATGGTTGAGAGGAATCTGGGATAGACCCAGTGATTCATGTTTTATATTTTATGAGTGGCTTAACCACTATGCCATAGAGGCTGCTATAAAAGATTCTGCATTAACCAATCTTTTCTTATTGGATCCTTGTGCTTCTTCAAAAATAATACAAACTGTTTAACCCATTACCCCATAAATACACCTTTTACACCTTAAATTTATCCCTCCACTGAAGAAAATAGTTCCCTTTTGTACACTCACGAATATGTATCATAAGAAATAGTTTCTATATCCCAGTAGATAATCCCATAGAGCAGGCTGAAAGTAAAGCAGAATGTGCCTTCAGGCACATTCTGCTTTACTTTCAACCTGCTTTAAGTGATAATCTATTTTCAAAACTAGAAACAAGCTATGGGGTAATGGGTTAACACAATTTATCTTATAAATTGCCTCAAGCATTGTTCTTCCTTTTGTGTGTTTCTGTGAAATCAAGCAGCTTCCTTCTTTTTCAGGATTCAAACAAAATGCTACAAACATGTGTGCCGCTCTTCAGTGTGAAGAGTTCTGCCTACCCCAACCAAAGACCGGTTCCACCGCATCAGTAGTTTGTGCCTGCTCCAATGGTAAAGCTCTTTTGGCCGACCAGAAGCATTGCATAGTCCAGGCTACAACACCACCACCAAAGGTTACCACACCGGAAGCTCAAGAAACTACACAAAGTCCTGGTGAGTTTAATAAAGCTAAAGTTTGTTAAGTGTGATGGTTAATATTTGTTCTTGTCTTTGATGCTCTTGTTAAAGCTTAGAACTAGCTTAAATCAGATATTTTGATATAATAGTGTCAAAGATTTGAATACAGTCAAATCTGTATAAACAGTGTGAGAGCTTCAAAAGTTGCCGATTTGTGCCTGAAACAGTGCATAAATGACTTCTGGGGTCTTCCTCCACCTATAGTTAACTGGACGTCGCGATATGACTGAAATACTGTTGAAAGCGACGTCAAAACAAATCAAATCAAAAGTGATGTACTAATCGCTTTGCTTCAAACTACGTCCAATCATAACAAATGGTCATGTATCTTTAATACCTATATATACTTATATTGAAGACATATTCCATAAAACAAGCTTGACATTAATTGAGAAAAAATATTTGAACATTTTGTTTATGTCTGTTCACAGTTGAAACAACAAAGGGTGGTTACACTGTGTTACCAACAAACAAGACAGAGACTGTACCACATCCCAAACCAGAAAGCAACAGAGTGGGCATGATAGCTGTGATAGCCGGAGCTATAGTAGCCATTGTGCTCATAGTAGCTGGCATTGTAAGTCATTCTATGTTAACCATTTTCTCCCTGAAACTTAAAATGGACAATTGTAGTTTTTAATTTAGTCAAGTCCATTTTTGACTTTTTAGCATTGATTTTTAAATATATGACAAACAGTGTAGGCCCTGATCAGAGGGCTCCTTAAGGAGCCCTCTGATCAGGGTCTACACTGTTTGCATAGGACAAGTGTACTCTTCACAGATATGCTGTTTGCAAATATGCATGACTAGGGTTCAAAGAGTAAACCAAATACCCCCAAAATATGCCTTTTAACACCTTTGATTTATTCCCCCTCTAAAGAAAATAGTTCCAATTTAAACAGTCATGAATTTGTATCATAAGAAATTTTTTCTACATTAAAGTAGATGGTAGCTTAAAGCAGGTTGAAAGTAAAGCAGAATGCGCCTTGAGACCTTCTCAAGCATTTGATGGGTGAGATTTGAGCTTTTGCTCAACTAAAGCTTAAATCTGACCTATAAACTTGTTCGGGCGAAAAATGCTGCTTGACTGTTTTAATGTACAATCTGGATAGATTTTCAATTTGTTTCATGATAGATATTTTTTTAATTACAGGTTGTATGCTTAGTATACAGAAGTTACAAAGCCAAAAACAAGAAAAGTATGAACTTTGACAACCCAGTCTACAGAAAAACTACAACAACAGAAGAACAATGTATGATTTCACATGAAGACGAACAACCAGCTGTAAGTTTTATATCAATGTTGTTTTTCAGATAATGAAAAGTGATACATGCCTATGGTCATACACTCATGACTGATTAATTTCCAATCAGATTAAAGACTATGTTGAACACCTACCTATTTTAACATAGCTATTCTAGTCAGAGGCAACAGAATGCTTTCCAGTTTGCTTTCAGGGCTCTGTAAATATAAATAAGTTTGAGCAGATTTAAGAACTTAAGCACACATCAGTTACCTACTGTAACGATTCTAAGTATTGGGACAGACAGGCCTGAGCAAACAGTGTAGACCCTGATCAGACTTCTCCTGAAGTAGCAGTATGATTAGTTTCTGCATTATTTGTCATTCAGTTTGCACCTTTTGGATAAATTACTGTGTGATGAAAGCAATTTGTTTAAATTTGTGATAATTACAACAGTTAACACATGGTGTCCCAAGTTTTAGGAACTTTATGATAGTGTTGAAAAGGTTAAATATACAAACAGAGGCATTAATGTGACCTGTTGCTTTCTATTTTCAGACGACTGTCACTGTATACAAGGACCATGCATGATGTTGACATCTAGGTTTAGTGTTTATTGATTGGGCATGGACAGCATAGCCATTAATATACAAAACAATACTTAAACAATTCCTATGAATCCAAAGATTTGTACTATGGACAACTGAGATGTAGGACAAACGGGTACGACAGATTGCTTGAAGTGGAATGGACATAACCAACACGAATATCAGTGTCCAGCAATTTAGTAAACCAAGTCTGTTTAACAGCTTATATCACAAACTGTACTCATTGGATATTAGATCTGGACTTTACACTTGTGAAGAAAGTTGTCACAAAACTTCCATACAAGTGTGATTGGCAAGGAGTAGTCAGCTCGCTGCAGCACCGACCAGGAGAGACCGGAGAGTTGCTGAAGTGGAGGACATAGACTGTCTTGTCAAAGACATTGTGTACAGTGATCCATCTCTACTGCAACACCCCTATGGGAGACAAAGATTGCGCGTGATGTTCGGAGGGAGTTGTTATAGGGAGGGTAAATTAAGAATTGACTTAATTTGCAAACAGCTTGAATCCAGATCAGATACCCCCTAGCGCGGTGTCTGATCTGGTTGCAAACTGTTGTTACTCTTCATTATATACATCTGTCAAAATGTCCACTTGAGAAAAAAAGGCAGACAACAATTTTAAGCAGACGAAATGTCTTGTTTGGGGGAACAGCCGAAAGCCTTGTTGTAAGGAGGGAGTCGTGGTAGGGAGGGATCACTGTGCTTTCCTTACATGCTCAAATTCAGGATGTGTTGTTATGAACATTGGTTACAAAAAATGCCATGATGACGCACCTTAAGAACGGAATACGGATCATGTGTTAGATACTTGTCTAAGTGAGATAACTATTTATAACATATCAGCATTTTAAATGGAATTATCTGTTTAAAAGTAGGACGGCCATAGGACAAGGTAAAGTGTTTCAAAGAAACAACTCACATTCCTAGTTCATAGTTCATTTCCCTGTGCCAAGAATCATAGGATCATTTCCATGTGATATTTTGATACATGTCATGTTGAGGTCTGACATGACATGTTAGTTTACACTTTACATGTTCAGAAGTATCTGTACGTGGAAGTATGTCAAAGGGTGTGAACAATGTGCTAATCATTTGAAACCTTTATAATTATGTGCAATCATTTTGTTGTGTTGGTTGTGTTTAAATCTGTCACCCAGTTGCGGAGTCGGAGTCCATTATGTCAGATGCAGGGTCAACTGTATAACATGAGTAACTATTGAAAGGGAAGAGGCATAGTCAGACATTTAAATGGAAGCTGCTAGCTCAATTCTTACAATGCTGAATTTTCTAACAGACTCTTCCATTTTGATGGAGACCAATTAATTGTGATTATAAAGAGGTATGCCTTAATAGTTATATTTGACAAACTGTGCAGACCCAGGTCAGAGTGTTTCTTAAAGATCTCTCTGATCTTTGTCTACACTTTTGTAATGGATGCATAATTGTGATAAACCGTGTTCCAGTTAAGAAAAGTTTAATGCAGATTAAAGTTCAACAGAAAGTTTTAAAGAACTGTTCTGCTTTACTTTGATGGTGTGCATAAGCGCCTTTAGGCTGAAAAACAACTGTTGTTTCTTCACTAGATAGTTACTCAACTCGGGTTTGACTGTTTGCCATATGATAGTGGCAAAGACAACAAAACCATCATTCACAGGCCTGTTTCTGGTGTATCAAAAGGTTTGGTAAACAGACTGAAAAGTTAAAATTGCATTGAAAAATAATTGAAAAAAGAAATACTGGAGAAAAAAAACAAGCTAAATAAGTGAATTTGATAATCAAAATTCTTCCCAAATCATTCGAGTTTTCAAGAAGAAAAAAATTACGAGAAATGTATATCATGATGAAACAAATTATCATTGTCTTCTGCTTTTAACCCTTAGCCCGCCAAATAAATTGTCGTCTGCTATATTTCTTGTCTGCTTCAAGTTTCAAAGTGCTTCAAAGTTGCTCAAAATTGCTGAAAATGTTGTCCGAGTGTCAAACAGCTTGGATCCGGATGAGACGCCGAGTTACTCGGCGTCTCATCTGGATTCAAGCTGTTTGCATATGGAGCTATAGTCGTGACTGGCAGGCTAAGGGTTAAGATAAGTTAAGCCACAAATAGATACAATGAATGGTGTTCTGACTATATGACTCGGGACTCCGGATTGGGTGGTAGAATTAGGGACATTTTGTTAGTCCCTATTGTTTCAATGTAAATTGTTGAAGGAGATTGTGTGAAAGGTGAATGAATACATTGTGACCACAAGTCAACAACTGGTCAGTGTCAGTGTAGACATTACCCAATTCTTTCATTTAAGGTAATTGCCTAAAATAGTGTTAAGACACACCACAACACATAGATCATTCATGAAGCTTACAAATAATCTTGTGTTAACACATTCAACCCTAGGGACGAGTATACTCATCATTTAAAAACAGTGTACCTGTGAGGATTACACTTGTCCAATGCAAAAAGTGTTGACCCTGATCAAAGGGCTCCTTAAAGAGCCCTCTGATAAGGGTCTACACTGCTTGTTATTTTGAAATATATTGTTAAAATCGGCCCTAAATAGTCAATAATGGACTAGACTTATTTTGGAAATGGAAGTGCCCATTAAAAGTTTCAGGGGTGAATGAGTTAAGAACCATTCATTGAAGGAGTATGGTGGTCTCTTTGAGGCAGGCTATTCCTTAATGAAGGACACGAGAAATACTTTTGATATCTTTCGTTCTGCGTTGAACTGCCTCCTGTATTAAGAACTGCATGCATCATCTTCTGAAAAATCATATAAATCAGGTTTGCCTGTAACTCCAGGAACCACCACATTTTCAGAATAACATGTGCAGAAGGTGTTTGGTGTATTGCTAGTGAAAAACTTATTTATTTTGGTGCTTTAATCATTCACAATTTGTAACTTCATTCCATGCTGTTAAATACTCTATTTGTATCAGTCATTATCTGCAAATTCTTATTTTATAACACAGGGCTCCAGATAAGAGGGACTAAATTGAAAGAATCCAACATTTTCTCGCTTATGTCATAATGTCAACACAAAATCATATGGTGTTACTACTCATTAGAATCGTCTCTTTGAGACGATTCTAATGAGTAGTGAGTCACTAGTGACATCATATGGTTTAATGCAGATATAAAGGTTTCTGTTTTTGAAATATTCCCCTTATCTGGAGCCCTGTATCATTCATCATCTTCCAATATTCAGTTTATCATTAAGGGTAAATTAGAAATGTTGCTTTAACAGAATGTTATGGTTTAAATTTATCCTGAAAATGATCCTGGGAATTACCCAGAGATTTCTTTTTATTGTAAAAGTATTGATTTAAAAATCCCTTATTTTAGAAAGTGGATTGGCATAATTTATGTTATAACAGCTGATAATAAACAAGATCTTTAACTGGTTTAGGCAAGTCATTTACCAGAGAATCTCTTTAAGTTATTTCAACAATTATTATTGTATGTTTTTGTAGTCTTTATAGTCCCGCTTTTGTACAATTTTTTCTTCATATTCCTACATTGTCATGAGTATAATATTAAGTTGTTATGAACATAAAAGTTACTGTATTATATTGTAAATAGTGTTACATCAGATGATCTGTAAATAGAATTTAGTCTACTATGGGTGAATGTGGGAGTGCTACATGCGACATGCTGAAACGTATGATACATGTTGCTAAAAGTGCTAAGCTATATAATGAATAAGAGGGTATTTGTAAACTGGTCTGTGACACGTTTCCATTAGTGCTATTTTACTGAACAAAACTTTCCAAAAGAATGTTTTCAAAATGACATTTACTAGGAAAGTTTTCTGTAGAATATGGGTAAGTGCATTTCGGTATTCTGTGCTATGTTTAAACCTTTCTAAGGGTGTGAATGTTATTGTCTTTCTACTCTATCTTCTCTACACATACTTTAAACACATTCAACCCCAACAACTACCGGTAGTATCCTGGTCATTTACAAACAGTATACCTGTGAAGAGAATATTGTTTTATGCAAACAGTGTAGACCCTAATCAGAGGGCTCCTTAAGGAGCCCTCTGATTAGGGTCTACCCTGTTTGTCATTTTGCAGGGTCTGCCTGATTGGAATTTCCCATTTAAACTTTCAGACATGAATGAGTAAACTTACAAATGTTAAATAGTAAAACGGCAAGATGCCAGATAAAAGATACTAAATTTCAGAAACAAAATTACATCTATGATCTTTGAACAACACACTTATCACACTTGATCAAGTATTGATTGAAAGAAACTTCTGTTCATTACAGAATGTTACATGAAGAAACTGTGTGTTAAATTAACAAACCTACATCATGTGCTTGCCAGTGTTACCTGGTATGAGAGTCTGTTGTATATTTTGTTGGTGTTTTGTGAGTTATACATGTTGTGTATGATAATTTGAGCATTTCTACAGCTGAACATTTGTTTTCAAATCTTGTGTTCATCGACAAGTCATTGAAGAAATCGAGATATTAAAGCCCAGATGCCTACTAATGCAGGAGAAAGTAATTTTAGAAGGCTCCCACTGGAGCTTTCTGCATTTCTTTTCTATTGCATTAAGCTTCGACCTGTCTTCAAATGTCCATCATATATCTTTTGAAAGATAGCCTAACACATTTAAACACAGTTTTGATTAGTTAATATTATTTTTGATCTGACTGAACAAAATTGATTTCAATTTTCTGAACATTAATGTGCGAAATCGCTTTGATTTTGCAAATTTTGGTCTATCACATTGTATGTACAGCTCGGCCTGTTTACATCGGCCATTCAGTTAAGCCTTGAGATCTCAAAAACAGCTTGGCTTAATGCAGAAGCATTTAACTGCTACCTTTACATAAAGGTTTTCAATTCAATTATCTGAGTTGCCATTTATACTAGGTATTACTGTATTCCAAATTTAGGACGGAGTAGGTTTTTGTTTACTTATATATTAGTGTGTAATTGGCATACATTGTTAACTTTTTTAGATCTTTTTTGTAAGTTGCAGAAGTTTTTGGTTTGACTGATTGTGTGTACTTGGTATAATTGAGAACCTCGGCTGCTCATATTGTTTTAAACTGCCAGTAAGAATGTTATACTGTCAAACATGTGTCGAGCGACCACTCTCTCAAGAAGCATAGGATTCTCTTAACCCTTTCCCCAATAGAAGCGACTTTTAAAGTATTTAATTTATTCTTCCACTGAAGAAAATAGTTCCAGTTTATACCCTCACAAACAATTACCATTACAAATATTTTATACAACCTAGCAGATTTTAGCTTGAAGCAAGCTGAAAGTAAAGCAGAATGTGCCTTAAGGCACATTCTGCTTTACTTTCAACCTGCTTTAAGTGGTCACATGTCTTAAATACTAGATATAGGCTATGAGGTAAAAGGTTAAAACAGATGTCAGCATGATGCAAACTAAAAGTAAAGTAGAAAGCTCCTATAGGAGATATCTTGTTTACTTTTGTCCTGCATTAAGTGGTCACTTGTGTTTTAAATAAAGAATTCATTTTGTTTGAGTGGTCGCTTTACGCACGCTTGACTCAGTGTCGCGATAATGCAGCAACACATGTTGGTATGGTCTGTTTGAAGTATTATATATGTATTTATTATTGTGAAATGGGAAAATTCTGTGTTAACCAACAATTCAGTAGAACAGTATGAAGATCTTTACAAGAGTCTGCTTAACCCATTACCCCATAAATACGCCTTTTAACGCCTCTTGTTTATTCATTCATTGAAGAAAATAATTCCAATTTACCCAATTATAAATATGTACCTTAAGAAATATTTTCTATAATCTAGCAGAGTTTTGCTTAAAGCAGACTGAAAGTAAAGCAGAATGCGCCCTAAGGCGCATTCTGCTTTACTTTCAACCTGCTTTAAGTAGTAACTTGTTTAAAAAAATAGAAACCGGAGAATGGGTTAATGCACAATAAAGCTAAAAGCTTTAAGCCTTTCTGCATTAACTGCCACTTGTTTTAAGGACTTTTCATGCTACTTCTTTTGAATGGTTTGTTAACACAGATTTAACTGATGCCTGCATAATTTGTATGAATGGTTTGTAATGAACGATTTAAAATGACAAATTTTCATTGAAAGATAAAAATAAAAGAAAATGTTGAAATACTGGCTTGTTCTGTTGTGGTTTTGGTGCCAAAAAATGAATTGTCAACTTGAGTTGTTTCACTGGATCTTGGCGCTGCTCCAAATATAACGTTATACATTTTGCTATATTTAGTGTTACAAGAAAAAAAAAAGTTGTTTTGATGGTAAATAATTTACCTTCAGCAAGATACAGTTTACTTGTAGCAATAGTTGAAACCATCCAGATGAAATACTGAGTAAGCTGGTAAAAGAATGGTTGCTTTACAAAAGTTTGCCAATATTTGTGTACCATATAAAATCAAATTAACAATCTAGATCAAAACCCTGCATGTGTCATTCATTGTTTGAGAACATTGTTGTAGTGGTAGCAAGTGCTTACCCTTTGCGTGTGACCCAGTGACCTTTACATCGGGACTAAATAAGCTTGACCTAGTTCTGTCAGGCTGATCATAATTATAATAATATACATTATATTGTACATCTACACCATAGCTGGGGTTATTATAGACAACACTGCTCTAAATCGCCCGAACAAAACCAGTATATAATTCCTTGAAGAGGCATATTAATCTAAAATAAACAGTTTCGTCTCCACGTTTGACGTGCATTAACTGCCTTTGAATTCTACATTCCTACGTTTCATATTGAAATTGTATCTATATATTTGAAGACAGGTGGTCACTTAAAATGGGTTGAAAGTAAAGCAGAATGCACCTTACGCCGTAAGGCGCATTCTGCTTTACTTTCAGCTACAATCTGCTAATATATAGATACTTTTTCTTATGGTGTATGTTCATACTGTATAAAATATTATTTTCTTCAGTATAGTAGAGGATAAAATTAAAGGCGCTGGTTAATAACAAGACTGAATGTTTCTCACGTCTCGAGCCGCTTGAAGAGTTTTTAATTTATTCTGGCCCACAGGTAAAGTACGATATATCACGTCATATTTCATGTCATGACAAGTACTATATGTGGCAAGTTGTCGTTCACAATGTCGTCTGCAGGAAAATACCGCCTAACAACATACTAACTGGGCCTTACATTGTCCTAGCGCCCCATCATATTACTTGATTTGATGCTGAATGGTCACACGGTGTCATATTTTGAAAGATCCGGGGGAATAATGTGTTTTTCATTACAGTAAAACCTCTCTATTACGACCAATTCTTTGTGTTTACGATAGGTGACTGCTTAAAGCAAGGTGACAGTAAAACAGAAAGCTCCGGAGCTTTCTGTTTTACTGCCACCTTGCTTTACGATGTCAGCTATCTTTTATACAACAATTAGCCTTTATTTTAGTGGTCGTAATAGAGAGGTTTTACTGTATTCTATGTTCTCCTTACCCTAATTGACTGACAAATAGCAATTACACAGGCTAAATCCAAATCAGACGCGGAGTAACTCAGTGTCTGATTTGAATCTAGCCTGTTTGAAATCCCTTAAGATTTTCAATCAGCAATTATATAATAATCTAAAACTGATTATTTTGCAGACGACCGATTTCGAACAGACGGTATTATTATATACATGTAGTTTGGTGAATTACCTGGCGCACCTTCGCCTGATCAGTCGGTCGTGAGGGGCTTGGTATCGCATGAGCCGAATAACATTAACATAAACATTGAGAACACAAATATCGTACGATCCCCGTGGCATTTGACCTATACGTAAATATCGTCCGTTTCACAGCAGCCGTCTGCTGAATACACGGGGCGGTCAATGAATTGTTTAAACCTTTCTGAAATGATGTATAATAATTCAAAACTCAAATTAAATTCTGTTTCATGCTGGGAATACGAAGTTGAATCGAAACAGCTTGGAAATTGAGATAAATCGGTGTTAAATTACTTCAAGGAAGTTAGCCAATAGGAAAGCTGTCGTCGCCATTTACGATGACGCGATCGATATGAAGACGTACTTGTTGGCAAATATTTGAATGGTCCGATCAACAGAAACATTCTTGATCAGGTCACAACGGTCAACGAAGGTGTGTCACCATTTACTGCCCGGTCAAATTGGTTTGCAAACAGATTGGGTTCTGCATGCTCTCTGGATCCAAACTAGCTGACACGAGACGTAACGACTTCAGATCTAGATCTAAACTGCTTGACAGTCTGATGCATATATATGCGGCGTCTGATCAGAGTTTAAATGGTTTGCTGATGGAAGTTATTATATAAAACAAAACGAAAATGAAGTTAAGAACAGGCACATGGAAAATGTACTAATCCAATATATAATTTTTCCACGCAGTGCAAACGGATTAAGCAAAAGAATAAAATCTAAAAGCTACCGTGTTTTGAATATGTTAACGATTAATTTTTAACTTGAGTGCCAAAGACTTTGGCGTCTGATCTGGAGCCAAACTGTTTGTAAAACACATAGCGTTCATACATCTCTACTACGACCACTGCAAAATTATGTTAATTATGAGGTGTTTAAACATGTAACTGCTTAAAGCAAGATGACAGAAAAAACAGAAAGCTCCTTCAGGAGCTTTCTGTTTTACTGTTACCTTGCTTTAAGCTGTCACCTGTCTTTTATACCATCTAGAGGACTTGTTTTCCCCTTCGTACACGGTAACACCTCTCTATTACGACCTCTAGAAAGAGGTCTATTTGAGGACATTAAAGACAGGTGGCAGCTTAAAAGCAAATGCGAACGTAAAACAGTGAGCTCCTAAAGGAGCCTCCCGTTTTACATTTACCTTGCTTGAGACAGTTATGTGCCATAAACACCTGGTAATTAACACACTTTAGTGGTCGTAATAAAGAGGACTTACTGTAAATTATTGTGGTTTCAACAAGTGCATTCCATGCATGCGAGGCTGACGTTATTAGCCCCTGGGCTTAGCTCTGGGGGAAAAGGTATGTTCGAGTGGTTCTATCATGCACTGTTACTGCACAATGATGCAATATCCCGGCTTACCTGGCATACGGTCACTCCACGGTATAGCGAACACTCGTGTACCTCATTAGTCCATAAATACGTCTTTTTACGCCTTTAATTGATCACCCATTAAAGAAAATAGTCCATTCTATACAGTCATGAATATGTACTGTAAAAAACAAAAATATTTTCTTTTTCCTAGTAGATATAGTATCTCGAAGCAGGTTGTAAGAAAAGCAGAATGCACCATAAGCCACATTCTGCATTACTTTCAGCATGCTTTTAATTGCTTTTTAAGTGCCAGCAGCCACCTGTCTTCAAAACTAGAAACAGACTATTGTGAAATTGGCTAACAAATCTGGATATCCCCAAGAATATATAAATTATGACTGTTTCCGATGTAGAACTGAAGAATTGCAGAGTCCCTGTAGGAGTTCTCTGATCTTGGTTAACACTGTTTGCATTGAACAAGTGTACACTGTTTGTAAATGATACCTGTAGTCTATACACGACACTTTAGGATTTAATGTGTAACTAATGCAGGTCAAGTGTAATGCAGAAAGCTCCTTTATGAGCTTTCTGCATTAACTGTGTCATGGATTAAACCAACATACACAAGCCAACTGGCAAGTATATAATTGAGCCGCGCCATGCAATGACAAAACCTGCTTTATTGCATTGCAAACAGTGCAGATCAACGCCAGTCGCCGCGTCTCTGTTTGACACCGACAATTATCTAAAGCATTGACAGTATTATAGACATAGACATAGACATAGTTTATTTGGTAACATATACACATAGTATCTCGTTACATCAACATATATAAATCAAACTGTTTATATACGGTATTTGGCAGTGTAGACCAAACTCATATGTACATTTACAGAGTCTGGGATGACAAAGATGCTTAGTCTGTACAAGGTTGCAATGCAATTAGGCATGTTTTTGTCATGGCACGGCTATATTATGGTTGGTAAACAACTTTTACTTGCAAGTGATATATCAGATGTTCGGCAAGAGTAACGATGCATAGCAGTAGGAAGTGCTTGAAAGTAATGTTCGTCATAAATATGAATATAATTTTAAAATTTATGAATCGTTTTATTGTAAGTGAAGTTGGAAACATCTTTATCTTGATACAATCTACATATGCACCGGGTATTACATCTCGCATGGTTAGTCTTTATTACTGTGTTTTGCACCAGATCAATGGCGGGTGAAGCTTGTACTATTTGAAATACAGTGCACACTCACTACTACGACCGCTAAAACGAAGGCTGATTGATTGTATAAAATACAGGTGACGGCTTAAAGCAAGGTGATAGTAAAACAGAAAGCTCCTAAAGGAGCTTTCTGTTTTACTGCCACCATGCTTTACATGTAAGCAGTCACCTGTCGTAAAAACTTATGAAGTTATAATTAACATAATTTAGTGGTCGTAATAGTAAGGTTTTACTCTAATATAAAAACCAAAAGGACGGGAAATCAGACTCGTATTGTATACAGTTTGTATCAGTGTCTGATCAAGGCTAACATTGGTCCACATTTACTCTTTAAAACAAACAAACAAAACAACCAAGCATCTATAACGATCACTTACTTACGCAGCATCTGATCAGAATACAAACTCATTGCAAACGCGCTTTTAACCCTTTCCCTTATAGAAGCGACTTTTAGCACATTCATTTTATTCATCCGCTGAAGAAAATAGTTCCAAATTATACCGAAATGAATATGTGCCATATTTAATACTTTCATTATTATAGCAGTAAATAGCTTAAAGCAGGCTGAAAGTAAAGTAGAATGCGCCTTAGGGCGCATTCTGCTTTACTTTCAACCTGCTTTAAGTAGTCACATATCTTCAATACTAGACACAATGCTATCAGGTAAAGGGTTAAGCGTCACTGAGAGTGAAGTGTTAATACAGTCTGTTAAAAGTTTTAAACAGAAAGTCCTTTCTGCCTTTCTTTCAGCCAGCGTTAAATAGCAATATTTATTATATACCTATCGATGATTTATAGAGATTTCTCAGTCAGATAAATTTCATATTCTTCACAGTTGATATCATCACTAGTGATGATATCACTTTTACAGTGACGATATCATTTTTGTGACGTCATGTCACACTATCTTTTGTGACGTCGTACGTAAACAGTTAACTTTGTGTGTTTTCTCAGTAAAAAGTGTCATTAAAATGAATATTATAAATAGAATTATCAATTCCTTTGGATAGATATGAAAAGTATTATCACTTGAATGGGTTGTTATCTGGTTAAAAATCGTCATGCGGACTCGTTTTTTAACCAGATAACAACCCCAAGTCGTGATATATAGAGGATAATCAATTTCTTGGGATTGATATGAAAAAATATATCACGAGAATGGGTTGTTATCTGGTTAAAAACGAGTCCGCAAGACACAAACTTAATGCAGACGACAATATTTCCAGTAGGTCCTTACTTCACGGTAGGGTACGAATTAATCTAAATGTTTTACACATCAGCGAATCGTCACGCATCTGATGTTCTGATCAACAACATTTTTATAATTCAAATAGTGTACAACAGTACTTGTTTCAGCGACCTTCAAAGGAAGGGACATAGACAACTTTTACAGTGGAGAAAAATTCTTTCCCAATAAACGCGTTTACGCTAACACTGTTATTTCCCATACAAACAGTTTGGAGCCAGATCAGACGCCGGGTAACCCGGCGTCTGATCAGGCTCCAAACTGTTTGCCACCAAGATAAACATGAATTATCAGAATTGTTCAAAAGTTGTACTTTTCTACGTTTTAGTGTTTTGCGTTTGCGTTTCGTTTGCGTTTAAACGGGAAAGAATAACGTTTTCTCCACTGTACGAAACGTGACAGTTCAGCGGAGGAAAGAATTAATGCAGACATATCTGCATTACCATTGGCCTGCATTAAGGAACCACATGCCGTTAGACTTGGTCAGCCATGCTGCCTCAATGAATGACTGCATAAAAGTTTCATTCAGTATCCCGAGTCCTTGAAGTTCGTTATATCGTTTGGGGCCAATTAATGCCACTATTCCACACCGACTACGAATCCCACGAATTGATAAATGCTGTGATTCGTGGGGATTCGTGGAGTTCGGCATTTCTTTCTATCAAATTCGTGGCCCTCTACGAATCGGCTACGAATCGGCTACGAACGAGTTAAGACTATTCGTGGGGATTCGGCTCGAATCTTACGAATACTGTCAAGAATTCAGTACGAGTTGCAAGAATCCACTACGACTACTGCACGAACGCTAAGAATTAGTTACGAATGTGCCGAATGCATCTACGAATCAGCTACGAATGAAATTTGATTCTTGACGGTTCGTGGGATTCTTGAAGGTATGTAGTGTTCCCTCCCTGCAACGGCCGTCCTAACCACGGCTCCCTCCTTACAACAACACTTGTCGTTGTTTTCCAACCAAAAACAAATATGTCCAAGCTTTCACGCCTGCATGCTATATTGTTTGTTTAAAATTGTTGGCTGCTGTTTTTCTCAAAGTTACATAATAGACATTTGGCGTGTGACAAACAGCTTATATCCAGATCAGACGCAGCGTAATTCGGCATCGGATCTGGATTCAAATTGTTTGCAAATGTAAGCCAATTCCCCTCCCTATAACTACTCCTTCCAACAACGCACAAATGTTGTCCCCCATTGTGAGAGGGAGCACTGTAGTTCCCGTTTCAACTCGGGCATCAGTCCAAAAATGGACTTTTAAGATAGAGCAGCCGTGGCACTGGATTTGGAACTGGCGTATCAACGCTAGCTGCATGCTAATACATGTAACAAGAAGATATCCCGCAGAAGAAGGGAGAGATCCACAAGGTGCTAGGTTAGACAGTGGCTGACTCCATCTAGAACGCTAGAACATTAGCTTAGTGTGGAAGATGAGAATACCTTTACCATCTTCAGTGTTCACACTCTACAACGGCCCTCCAAACAACGACCCCCTCCGTACAACGACCCTTACGGCAGTTCCCCAAACATGACAATTACGTTTAACATTGTTGCTGCTGAAATATTGACTGCTTAAAATTATCGTCTGTTGGTTTTCTCAAATTTACATATTGGACATTTTGATGACGAGTGACAAACAGCTTGAATCCAGACCAGACGCCGTGTTACTCGGCGTCTGATCTTAATTCAAGCTGTTTGCAAATGTAAATCAAGTCTTAAGTTTCCCTCCCTATAACGACTCCCTCCGAACATATTGTGTGTGTCCCATTGAGTGTCGTTGTATAGAGAGGGAGCGCTGTATGTAAGAATGCCAGGATTATAGGTCAGTCATCCATGCAGAGGAGGGACACTCACGTGAGACCAAATATATATACGGGAGTGAAGCTGGCATTGACTCTCAGACTCCTGGCTACAGGAGAAAGGTATCAAACTAGTACTCACGAATCCCACGAATGAGTTAAGAATACCACGAACGTCAAAAAAGCCGTTTACGAATCCTACGAATCAGCTACGAATCCTACGAATGCACTACGAATTTGTTACGAATTAACTACCCATTGTTCCATTCGTGGAGGTCTTGGCCAAAACTTTGAACAGCTCAAAACTTTTGCCACGAATCCCCGACCGCTCACGAATTGCAAGAATCGACTACGAATCAGGTAAGAACTCCACGAATCTGTTAAGAATCAACTACGAATCCTAGCGTTTTCCAATTCGTAGCGATTCGTGGGATTCGTAGTCGGTGTGGAATAGGGGCATAATGTGCCATGTTTTTGCGTCTTATAAAAACAGTGTACATGTACATATGAAATGTACACGTGACCTATGCATATAGTATAGAACCTGATCAGAGGGCTCTGATCAGCATTAGCACTGTTTGTCATTTTGCAATATATTGTAAAAACAAACAAAAAAAACAAAACCACACACACATAAAACCAACAACTCATTGGATATTTCGATTGCCCATTTGAAGTTTCAGGGGACATTGGAAGTTACAAATTGTTGTGTACTTTTGTTTTGAATTATAAGAGTTTACATATTTTGACAGAAGATAGATCGATGCGAATATATATAAGTTTGGAACCAGATCAACGTGTATAGTGCCTGATATGGATCCATACTGTTGGTAGGCATTAGCGCTTACAATAAAACATGTATAAAGCGACTGCTATAATGTAGTCTATTGATATTTAGGACAGATGGCGGCTTAATGCAGGAAAAAGCAACACAAAAAGTTCCTTTAGGAGCTTTCAGCATTAAGATGTTACCTGTCATATAAGCCCTAAATTATTAATATATGAAGTTTTTACCGTTGCTTGTTATAGAAATATAGGTTTGACTATTTATATTATATTAACTGTTTGAATCAAAGCTTCGTAGCCTAATGTTTCTGCTTTTAGTCAACCGTTATCGCAGGAATCATGGATAAGTTAGTCAGTTACCCCATCCCTGATCAAACATCCTGGCCACCTTGGGTTTTTTTGTTGTTGTTTTCTTTCCAAGAAAGTATTTCTTAAAGAAAACCCCCTCCCCATCCATCTATTTCAAAATCTTATTTCTTATGCAACAAACTGGATTTTGAAATTTTCCACGTGATCGGACTTTAACTTGTGTTTTCAACTATTCAACAGACACTCGTGATAAGCGTATTGGTATTAACCATGATCGTGCTAAGCGCGACTTGGCTAACATTTGCAAACAATCTGGATACAGATCAGACGCCGCGTAACGCGGCGTCTGATCTGGATTCAAATTGTTTGTCACTGATATTCAGCTTTTCTTCGGTTTAAAAAGCATAGAACTAAATTTGATTTTTATCGCAAACGATATTTTTTGAAGCAGACGACAATTCAGCATGATAAAGATTAACTTCTTTACCGCCAAGTATTCGTCTGCTTTAAACTTTAAAGTAACCGAGCACTTGTTTTTCTCATAATTGAGATTTAGGCCTTTATTAGAAGTTACATCGATAGGAGCGTCAATGAGTTTAGATCCTGATCAAACGTGGAGTTTCTTGGCGTCACAGTATTCAACCTCTTTGAAAATACCAGAACATTGGGGTTAAGCAAGATAAGGGGTTGAAGTGCATGACGGATGAAGAATTGCAATGGCGGATCTCCTATTTGAAAGCCCAATCTTTGACCTACCCTATAAAAGCCTGATCAACAGCACAAAGTTGTACTTGGTCACAAACGGTGCAGACCCAGACACGGCGTCTGGTCGGGCTCTGTACTCTTTGGAATTGTATTATTACTGATATATGTATAGCGCTAAAGCTTCACCGACTTACTGAAACCGTAGCTCTGCTCATGGAATGCTACAAACGATGACTGCCAGGTGTAGAATACATTTTGGGATGTATTATGAGTGTATCGTAGGAATGAAGGCATTTCTTCAGAGATAAATATTATGCTTGTGGCCTTGGCAAATTAAATACAGTATAATCTCTCTACTACGACCACTAAATTAACTCTTTGAACCCTAGTCCCGCATATAGGCATGCTTTTCAAACAGCGTACATGTGAATAGTACACTTGTCCTATGCAAACAGTGAAGACCCTGATCAGAGGGCTCCTTTCGGAGCCCTCTGATCAGGGTCTTCACTGTTTGTCACAATGCCAAACATTCACAAAAACAACCCTTAAAAGTCAGAAATGGACTAGACTAAAATGGAAACTGGAATTGTCCATTTAAAGTTTCAGGGAGGAAAGAGTTAAGACTAATTGAGTACTTATATGCGAAAGGTAGATGCATCTTAAAGCAAGGTGAAAGTAAAACAGAGAGCTTTGCTTTAAGCAACCACATGTCTTAAATTCAAAATCATTTATTTAATTTTGTGGTCGTTATAAAGGGATTTTACTGTAGTATACAAGGGCATCTTCGGATGAGTATAAAACCAAGACACGCCATACTGTGACCAGTTTATAACTGATGCTTTTTAACACCAACCACACATCTGGGTTTGGAAGCTTGTCCAAAGCAGGAACGTTTGGCCATCTATTTTGCCTGTGTTTATGTGCCAATTTTGTTTGCTCAGGCCGACAGTGGTCTAGAATGACATTATGTGAATAAACCGTCCAGGGATTCCTGTCCCTGGACATTTTCAAATGCATTTCTGCATGGCTATTTCCTCACTGCCCGGCCTTAAGCCACAAATGTAACTGCAGGGAACCACCATGCTAGGCACTGGTACGGTTAGACTGAGATAATGCGGTATTGTAAAATACTATGTTTGCCTCACACTCTGGTCCGACATTTTAAGTGAATGTAAACAATTCCGATTTGTCTCGGTCTAACTATAGCAGTACTAACGCGGATACAAAGACCTTTCCAACCATGCCAACATTTTTTACCTTGACCTTTGACTTCTCTATATACGTTCCCGTTCAAAGCGATACTTTCAATCTGCTTTAAGTGGTCAAGTACCTTCAAAAGTTGAAAACAGGCTATAGGGTGATGGGTTAATACAATATACAGTGGAGAATCTGTTATTCTTTCCCAATAAACGCGTTTACGCTAAAACTATTATTTGCAGTGCAAACAGTTTGGAGCCAGATCAGACGCCGGGTAACCCGGCGTCTGATCAGGCTCCAAACTGTTTGCCACCAAGATAAACAAGAATTATCAGAATTGTCCAAAAGTTGTTCTTTTCTACGTTTTAGTGCTTTGCGTTTGCGTATACGTTTGCGTTTAAACGGGAAAGAATAACAGATTCTCCACTGTAACCGACACCAACACTCATTAACGCGATGCAGATCTCGATGGCCTGAAAGACAGGTGCAAGCACAGCAAAAGTAATAGTTAAAAGGTCGTGAAGAAAGTGGAGAAAAAAGACCAAAACTGCAGTAGCATTACACTGAACTGCAAAAAAAACTTGTATGAGCTTTCTGCATGATTGCTGTCCTGTTTTGAACAGCAACCTGTCTAAGAATCCCGGTGTTTCTGTAATATGAGGCAACTAATCTCAGGTTTAAAGTGTACATACAGTGTAGAACACGTTATTTTTTCAAACAAAACTAAATGTAAAGTATTGTAATAAAAAGCTAGAAAACGACCGTATAATGAAAATATTGAATATTCATTTTTAATCTGAGTGGCACAAAGTTTGGCACCAGATCAGACGCCGGGTTTCCTGGCGTCTGATCTGGCTCCAAAACTGTTCTAAGTGTATATACTTGTTTTAGCAATTAGTATAAACGTGTTTATTGGGAAATAACATGTTCGTAAATGTACAAGGGCTGCTCATGCCATGGCATTGTTTGTATCCGTATAAGATTGCTATTAAAGGTTTCCTAGAAATAAAGGAGGGATATTACCAGTAGTATATGACAGGGAAGATAATGCGATGGTTGGATCTTAGATAGAGTTTCTCTGTATGGTAGATAATCATATTTCTCTCAGCTACATGTACATTGTACAGTATACTCATATAGCGTCTTTATCACGAACATCGAAAATTAAAAGAGTAAAACTTACTCTCTTTACTTTCTTGTAGCTTTCTAAAGACGGATAACCACTATATGCAGAATAAAAGTAAAGAAATAATTATAATAATACATAGTGCTTCCTCCCTACAACAGACCTCCCAAAAACGATTCCCTCCCTACAACGACGCTTGCTACAAGACAATTATGCCCGACCTATTCACGTCTGCATTTTCGTCTGCTTAAAATTGCGTCTGCTGTTTTTCTCAAAGTTACACAACAGACATTTTGACAGGAAAAACTAAATGACGAGTGACAAACAACTTAAAACCAGATCAGACGCCGCGTTACGCGGCGTCTGATCTGGATTCAAGCTGTTTGCAAATGAAAACCAATGTCCCTCCCTATAACGACTCCCTCCAAACAACGCACATAATATTTGTCTCCCACTGGGTGTCGTTGTAGAGAAGGAGCACTGTACATACTACTAATAACTCAGCCAAGCTCTGTTTTACTTTTGCCTTGTTTATTCCATTCAATGCCTTATACCCCGATTAGATTACAATGGTTTCGACCCACATACACCAGGGTCTAAACTGATTGACACTTATTACGATATAACTTTAGTCAATTTACCAAAACTATCAATTTTGAGAAGTAAAAACAGACAACAATTGTTACAGTGAATAGGTTAAGCTGACGCTTTTATTAAGACTGTCAATTCGTTTTCGTTTGAGAGGCTGTTTGTAGAAAAGGTACTGGAATTACAAACGAACAGAAAAATATTGAAACGCAAACGAGATAGCACGCAGTTTTGACCCAGTCTAAGACATCACGGTTACAATGTACTAATCCATGGGAGCACGGCTTCCCGTGGCTTAAGCTTAGGTTTAACGTCAGTTGAATTTGACATTCTAAAATTCATGTATATTTCTAGTGAGAAACGGTGTGTCTAATGTAGGTCAACACTGTTTATAGTTTTTGTAGATCGTTCTTTGTCCAGTGATACAACTCATTAATTGTTAAATAACCACTTTCGCATGGCTCACGCATGTAGCTATGACTAACAAGGTTAATAGTTATTAATTAATAATTTCCACATAAAAGCGCCTTTAGCGCATTTAAATTATTTCTCCACAAAAGAAAATAGTTCCAATTTACACATTCATAAACATACATTGTATTCCAAAATGAATATTTTCTATATTTTAACAGGTGGTAGCTTAAAGCAGGCCGAAAGTAAAGTAGAATGCACATTCAGGTGCATTCTGCTTAACTTTCAGCATGTTTTAAGTGGCCATCTGTCTTCAAAACTAGAAACAGGCTATGAGATCTGGTCTGGATCGAAAATGCGCGACACTCTTCTTTAGATTAAGACAAGTTCGCCCCCTTCAGATTCAGGGTAACATTCATAACAACGATTGTTTTCAGTCAAAACTGCTAAAGATCTAAATCTTAGAGCAAAATGAACACAGGTGTTTAAACAGGCTATAACAATGTAGTGAAATAATAAATATACAGTAAAACTTCTGTATAACGACCATTAAAAAGAAGGTACGCTATCGAGTTATTTAAAGGACAAGGTAAAGCTGAAAGCAAGGTGACAGTATAAAACAGAAAGCTCCTAATAGAACTCCTGTTTTACTGTCACTTTGCTTTCAGCAGTCGCATGCCTTTAAAAACCAAATAGTCAACCAAATTAAAAGTCCTAATAAAGAGGTTTTACTGTATAGAACAGAACAGAACAGAACAATCCTTTTATTTGTCACAGAAAACAAAACATATGTTTTGTAATTACATGTGAAGTATAACATGATCAAAAACTTTTGGGTTAGTAGGACATTTGGTGGTCGAATACTGAATTAAGATGGTATAGATCAGTCATATTTCTGCGATGTAGGGGGAAGGTGGAAAAACATTATAATACTTAACTAAATGGTATGTATAATATATCATTGTCCTTATTATCATTAATCATAATATAGCAGGAAATATCCCTTGAACGACAACAAATTATCTCAGTGCAAGCAAACCGCTGCATGCTGAATGGTGTTTTATTTTTAGAATGTAAAACGTATTATATCTACAGACAGACAATGGTTGCAGTCACGCGAGTTGCTCTCTTGATCATACAGCATACTTTCACGGCTTCTGGTCTTGGTCCAAATATTTTCAACTTCCAAGAAAATTCAGCCTCACGATGGAGTATCGTACGATGGCTGTAATGTTGCGTGATACATCACCTCATATTTCCGCGCGCAAACTAATAAAACATTCTTGAAAGCGAATTCGCAATTCTGATCTAGATCGTTATCGATGAAATCATCGTCAAATTAAGCTACAAACCTCAAGGCAATCTGATTCGTGAATATCAACATGGAAAAAGTTGTATAAACCTTGTTTTTAATTTCCAGCAGACGACCGTTTTCAAGCAGACTACTATAGCGCAATTGAAAGGATATGACAAGGTTGTCTGGCCGTTCCTGGAAAAATCTCCTCATCACATAACATTCCTATATCAACATCGTTTGTTTTAAACTAAATAAAATGTTTGGACATGAAAATGACACTTTTTTCGACCACTTTAACCTTTAACCTGTCGATCGTGAGCTCTGCTATTGTTATTAGCATAAACGCATTCATTTGGAAAGAATATACAGTGTTCACTCCCAACAACGGCCCTCACAATAACGACCCCTCCTTACAACGACCCTTGTCGCAATTTCTTAAACGGGACAATTATGTCTTACACTTTGTTGCTGCAATATCGTCTGCTTAAAATTGTCGTCTGCAGTTTTTTCTCAAAGTCACATATAAGTGCATATTAATAAAATGAAGAGTGACAGACAGCTTGAATCCAGATCAGACGCCGCGTTACGCGGCGACTGATATGGATTCAAGCTGTTTGCAAAAATAATCCAATTTCCCTCCCAACAACGACTCCCTCCGAACAATACACACCTTTTTGTCTCCCATTGCGTGGGTATCGTTGTAGAGAGGGAGCGCTGTATTACATAAAGCCATGTCGAAGTGCTGTAAACACACGAATTTTAGCGCTTATTAATCTTCAGCATATCATGTATATCTAATTGTCGATGACAATAAATAAATAAAAATGCCGTATGCTAAAACTTTCATAACGGTTTTATTTGTAGTAGACTCTTTAATTCAGAACGTACGGTCTACCAGGGCGTCAATAGTCATATAGTTTTTGTCACACAAAAGTGACTACCTTTTCATAGTTCATAATTCATGACATTTATTTTTCATGTACAGCTCATGATCTTATGAACAGACGTATTTCATGGCTGTCAGCAGTTCACGAGTCATTGATTACATGTATATCTAACACACACTTTATATCTGCCGATCTATTTGCCAATATATGTATACCTCATCTATCCTATGTGAATAACTCATCCACTTTAGTAAACAAATATTGACTCAATATCTGAAATGTCTCATTTTGTTTGCATTTAGTCTTAGTCTTAAAAAGTACAGTTGAACTCGTTTAACTTTAAACACTTTTAGTAAGACTTAAACCTTTACCAATAACCTGGGATAGCGAGCACTTTAAGCAGGTTGAATATATTAAGCAGAATGTGTCTTAACCCTTTACCTCATAGCCTGTTTCTAGTTTTGAAGACAGGTGACCACTTAAAGCAGGTTGAAAGTAAAGCAGAATGTGCCCTTAAGGCACATTCTGCTTTACTTTCAGCCTACTTTAAGCTAAAATCTGCTAGGCTATATAAAATATTTGTAATGGTAATTGTTCATGAGGGTATAAACTGGAACTAATTTCTTCAGCGGAGGAATAAATTAAATACGCTAAAAGTCGCTTCTATGGGGGAAAGGGTTAAGTTGCATTCTGCTATACTTTCAAATGAATGAATGGTGTTTTACGGCCCATCGACACAATAAGGTAATTTAGAGCTATACTTTCAGCCTGCTGTAAGCTACCATCGATACGAGGATGTGGAAATATTTATTTTGGTACATGTTTATAACTGTATGACCATTCAAACGAGGTTCAGGGTTACAGTGAAAACATGTTAGTCTTCTTCGCAACGCAAAAATGCAACAAAATATAGAAATGGCTAAGTCTTGAAAAATGTGACGCCTTATTTCAATCTGAGCGGCAAACATTTTGGAACCTGATCAGACGCCGGGTTACCCGACGTCTGATCAGGTTCCAAAATGTTTGCAATGGACATAATTGTGGGAACAAATATCGTCTTCCTTACAGAACACACTATTGTTCGCTGCGTTGAGCTACAGATTATATTGAGTACAATCAGTTGATGTTAGTGGTAATTCTTTAAAGAATGTTTATAAATAAATTAATCTATTTGGTAATTGAAGTGGGAAAATAATTTAACGGAATGCATCTTTCGAAGCTTTCTGCTATGCCCTTTTCTCCATCATATTCGTTCAATCAATAAGAGTCCCGAGCCCGTGTCCTCGTGTAGGAGGTATCAGTGATAATGTCCATACAGTATTTTTGAAGGATTTGAACAGGTCAGTTGACTTATCCCTGTTGCCATCTCCAACCATTCTAGCAATTTGTAAGTTACTGCCGTCATGAGAATTGTTTTCCTTCTATACGCTCTGTTGTTCTCCAAGCCTTTCTTTTCAAAGAAATAATTCTAGAAACTGCATTAAGAAACCACATTTCTGTTTCATGCAGTCGATCTTCCGTCTGATTGCTGGTGCCAAGCTTTTTTATCTTAGATTTCTTTCATTTCCTTGAATGCTGCCTTTATATTAAGGTGCCACATTTACAAACGACTGCTGCCACCTTCTTTTGTATGACCGCTTTACACAGGGTTGTCTACACTATATAAGTATTATATTTAATCCACCCTTCACCGCCTTACCCCGAGTACAATGTTTATTTTCAAACAGTTTGGATCCTGATCAGACACCGCATGAAGCGGCGTCTGATCAGAATCCAAAGTGTTCGATACTCTTTTCAATATTTCTTTAGTCAAGTTGGCTAAAACTACAGACTACAATTGTTTACAAGAGATGACGTCATGACAGTTAAGTGGTTGAGCCACTCTTCCTAGTTACGTTATCAACTTGTTCAGTCATTGAGTAGTTGACTACAATCCATTGCTAAATCTAAAACGTACAGATAAGTACCGTACATATCAGTTGGCTTGCTAATTATTAGTTTATTCGGGTTATTTTAAAACGTAATTTGAATTAAAATTATGGTCCTTTTGTAGACAGAATAGGAGAGAGAAGACAGGGGAGCTAGGCAAATGAATATAATTATTGTAAAAAAAAGAAGAAAAAGGGGAAAATGGTTTCGTATATGTGGTAAACGCATGTATGCACGGAATTCAAATAAACCTTTTAAACCAGCAATTAACAAGCACAATACACAATACACATTCTGTATTATGTTCATGCAACTAATTAATATATAAATTTGGTTATAATTATGGTATACCACATTGTCTAAACAGTAAACCGTCGCTTGAACAAAACTAAAAAACAAATACCCAAAACAATCTTTGAAACAGATGAAAGCTCAATACAGAAAAAGAAATGCAGATATGTCCTATGTCCAATGGGAGCTTTCTGCATTACATCTGTTCTACATCAAACTAAAGACATACACACTTCTCAAGAGCAGTTTAAGCTTTCATTTTAGCCTGACAGTTATGTCACCTTTAACCTGCTTTGTAGACGGTGGCAGTATCTTTTCTGATACATGTATTAATTTGCAATAGTTTAGATTCAGATCAAATGCAGGATAATTGGCGCCTAAATAAGAAAGTTAATTTTGACGCTATTCTATCAAAGTTTTATCAAAGTACATACAATAATACCTGTCTTGACCGATGAAGGTTTAAAGTCGAGGGCTCCTAATGAGATTGGAACAATCTCGGCCAATATTGGTACTATTAGAAGAGCGATTGGCCATTCTTGTTAACTATCGGCCTATTCGGAACCTTTTAGCAAGAATGACCGATGTAGAGTACGGGTTTTCGTCCGATATCAGTGAAGGTGTTAACAACCATACTATAATATAGGCATTGAATGGTTGCAAGTATCTCAATTAATAATCTTGTTATAAGATGTTCGTTTTAAAGCGACATTGGGCAATACGCTAGTCATTCCCTATAAACGCGTTTATGCCAACATACAGTGGAGAATCTGTTATTCTTTCCTGTTTAAACGCAAACGTACGCAAACGCAAAGCACTCAAACGTAGAAAAGAACAACTTTTGGACAATTCTGATATTTCATGTTTATCATGGTGGCAAACAGTGTGGAGCCTGATCAGACGCCGGGTAACCCGGCGTCTGATCTGGCTCCAAACTGTTTGCACTGCAAATAATAGTTTTAGCGTAAACGCGTTTATTGGGAAAGAATAACACATTCTCCACTGTAATTTTGTCCCATTCTAAACAGTCTTATACGGTTAAGCAGTAAACATCCACTATAATGACTATTAAAGCAATTCTTGAATATGTGTATATAGAAGGTATACTGCTGCCTAAAGAATGATGAAAGTAAAGTAGAAAGCTCCGATAGGAGCTTTCTGCTTTTCTTCTATCATGCTTTAAGCTTCCATGTTTTGGTTAACACCATCAGCGAGTCATGTTTTGGTTAACACCATCAGCGAGTCCTCATAGATCTGAGTTGTCGAAAAAGCAGGACTTTTACCTTTTACTTATATTCAATGTCAAACAGTGTACATACGTTTTTCAGAACATACATGTACAAGATGTCGCCTACGCATACATTGTATTTGCATTCGATTTATACAGTCAACCTTAGGTCGCGTTGGCGTTCGAAGGAAGATCAGTGGGTACTCTATGAAACAGCTGACACCTTGATACCGTCGAACAGAATAGTATGGTATTGAAAAGTGTTTTCTTCCATACATGTATTGGTATGTTGTTGAACAAAGACACAGACACTGCAACACAACAGAATGGCGTAGGTTATATCGATGTTATATCAACTTATAATTGGAATGCTTATCAGATATCGAGTAAATCTGCTTTGAAAAGATAAAAAAGAAAATGTAGATACATGTATGTGTTTATTCTGATAAATATATTATTCGATATTATTGTAAGCGAAAGTCGAAAGGAAAGTACAATCTTGACATTTTATGACAGATGGAAATTTAACCCCTTCACTGCCATAACATCATTGATTCTAAATGTCTGCTTCTATATCTTAAAGTTAGAATTTAGGTATTTGGACGAGAATATTTAAATGAATGTACGTGGCGTCTGATCAGGATCCAAACTGTTTGCACATAACTAGTGAACTCGGGGTAAGGCAGCGAAGGGGTTAATGAAGGAGTACAATCAGATTAGTTTATTGATTACAGTGGAGAATCTGTTATTCTTTCCCGTTTAAACGCAAACGTACGCAAACGCAAAGCGCTAAAACGTAGAAAAGAACAACTTTTGGACAATTCTGATAATTCATTTTTATCTTGGTGGCAAACTGTTTGTAATTGAAATAATAGTTTTAACGTAAACGCGTTTATTGGTAAAGAATAACACAGTCTCCACTGTAATAAAACAAAATCTCAATTCACCCACGAACAACTTGTGGTATATGTGGTTATTCGTGTGGGGGAAAACTAGAGAACACAGGATTGGGACATGCGACAGTTTACCCTCTCTTAGTTTGTTCCAATCGAGGATCTAGTCTCATGCAACGTGGGTGAGAAGTGTTTGCCTTAACCAATGCCATACATAGACACTTAAGACAAATAAACTAAAACCTCTCTATTACCATCACCAAAAATAAGGCTCATTGGTTGTGTGAATAAAAAATGACAACTTTAAGTAAAGTGAGAGTAAATCAGTAAGCTACTAATGGAGCTTTTTCTGATTTACTTTTGCCATGCTTTAAGCAGCTACCTGTATCAAACATCTAATAGGCAACACACTTTAGTGGTCGCAATCGATGGGTTTTACTGTTTTTAAATGGTTGTGCACTTTCAGCAAAATGCAATATCAATACGATACTATTAATATCATCGTACGACATACCACCCTCCTATGTATGGTCGAGGCATGTGTCGTCAATGGATATTAGGTATCAACAGGCTGTTACCTCGTACGAGACTTGATCGATTCTATTGTCAGTTCGTCTCTGGCGTCACATTATTGACACGTATTGTGAATGAACTAAAATGGAACATTTGATAACTAGAGCTAGCATAAGTCGAACATACTGATAACTCTAGCTAGCTTAACTCATTACCCCAAACCCTGTTTCTAGTTTTGAAGACATGTGACCACTTAAAGCAGGTTGAAAGTAAAGCAGAAAGTGCATTAAGACACATTCTGTTTTACTTTCAGCCTGCTTTAAGCCATTATCTAGAAATATTTATAGTATTGCACATATTTAGATGACTGTTTAAAGTGGGAGTATTTTCTTCAATGGAGGAATAGATAAGAAACGTAAAAATGCGTATTCATGGGGTAATGGGTTTAGTCGAACATATCCCTATTTCAAAGTTAAATAGTGGTTTACATACCCATATTTCAAAATTAAAATGTGGCTGTCTCGTGACTGCAGGTGAGTGGCGTAGTCACGTTTTAACTTTGAAATATTGATATGTTCGATCTAAGCGAGTCGCATTAGTATAGAAATTTAAGAGAAGAAAGAAGAATATGTTCGACTCAACCTAATTCGAGATAACCAGGTTCGACTGTAATTGCTGGACGTAAAGGGATTGTGATCCCCGAGTCAAATCAAATTGGACGCCGACTGAAGTTTACGACAAGAATATTTAATGTAATTATTTTTTCCAATGTTGAAATACAGCCATTATTATTTCGCTGTTTCATGTTTTTGTTACATTGCCTATTATTGATGCTATGATAAAAGAACCCAATGAACACATTTAACCCTTTACCCCATAGAAGCGACTTTTAGCGAATCTGATTTATTCATCCGCTGAAGAAAATAGTTCCAATTTAATAATTTAATATATATTATAGGGAAAATTTTCAATATATTCTAGCACAGGATAGCTTAAAGCAGGCTGAAAGTAAAGCAGAATGCGCCGTAAGCGCATTCTGCTTTACTTTCAACCTGCTTTAAGTAGTAACCTATTTTCAATTCTAGAAATAGGCTATCAGGTAAAGGGTTAACAGAACTTGAAATCAAGTTGATTAGTATTGATCTGACAAACATGATTTTTTGTTTGATTGGGACGTATATTTACAACTGAACTGTCAAATCGGCGAATTGAAAATTACTATACAAGGATCTATATACAGTACCCCCTCTCTACAGCGACACCAAAATGAGACACATATTGTGTGTGTTGTTCGGAGGGGGTCGTTATAGGGAGGAAAATTAAGACTTTGGCTTACACTTGCAAACAGATTGAATCCAGATCAGACGCCGCGTAACGCGGCGTCTGATCTGGATTCAAGCTGTTTGTCACTCGTCATTATGTTTCTTTCTGGTGAAATGTAAATTATATGACTTTGAGGAAAACAGCAGGTGACAATTTTAAGAAGACGATATTGACGCTGTTGGGAGGGAGCACTGTACATACTACTTGGATCATAATCTATCCCCTACTAAGGCAAAATTTATCCAAACTTTTTTTTTTCATTTTTCGAAAAATGTATCCGCGAATGTCAGTAATTTTTGCGGCGCTTGTGACAGTCGTTTTTTGCAGATAGGAGCTATTCTCCACTTAATTGTTTATAAAGCTGTTTTACAGACGTTTGAGTATTTGAAAATATTGATTGTCAAATAACATTTAGCAAATATCTAAGTGACATTTGCTCTAAATCTGTCATAAAGTACGTTCCTAGCACATATGATTTGCTAGAGAATTAACCATTGACACATTCAATTCATTCACATTGACAATACATTTCATTGACACATTTGACATGCATACAGCACATTTCAAAACATAATTAACTCTATCTATCATATACATTTGTGCATGTCTCTACTTTACTGTTTTGGTAACCAATGTTGAACAACATTGATACCAGTTCAGATTTTTAAGGTAATTTTAGTATTAATGGGACCTACCGATAGAATAACAATTTGAATGGATATTTATAAGAGTGTTTTTATGAATAACCACAGGGCCCTGCACAATAAAATACTTTCCCATAGTTTCATATATCAATACAACTATTTAAAATACTCCATCAGAAAGTTTAATGTATTATTATATGTTGTTAAAAAAAGAAAGATTTTCCGACCTACCGTCCCTAATTTTTTAGGGCATGTTATAGGAACACACAGGTATTTTTTATTTAGCCTAAATGACACTGGGTTTAGCAAACTGTGGAACTAGATCAGACGCAGTGTAACACGGAGTTTGAATAGATCACAGACGTTTCGATATAAATAGAGGATCTTACATGAGTGCTCATTAATTATCATTTTTAATAAACGAGTTGACTAAAACAATATGACGCGAGCCTTGGCGAGCGTTATATTTGTTTTAGTCAACGAGTTTATTAAGAATGATAAATAATGAGCACGAATGTTAGATCCTATTTATCACATAAACATTTTAAAACCCTTTTAAGTGAACTGAATCCGTAGTTTTTTGTCTCTCCGCCATATGTATTTTCCGCCAAAACTTGACGTTGTTTACAGTAACGCCATGGCAAATGACGTTATTTGGCACCCAGCGCCATGCAGCGCTCGTGGACAAACAGGTAGGGCCGGAGCCCAAATATTGATATTTCACTATAGTTTATTGAATGGCTTTATAACACTCCCAGAGCACAGGGCCCCGACACGATTAATTTTTAGGGGAACAAATTGTCAGAAAGTATATATAGAGACAAGGGATACAACTGATTTTCAGTATATTCTCACCCCATCTCGACAAAACCGGGCATATCATGAATAAATATTGATGAAACGACACCCTTTTTGCATTTCTGTCTAGCTAATATGATACCCGTCCATAAAAACATAACATAAAACCAACTGTAAGCATACAATTTTATCAGTAACTGCGTCCACTCATTGAAATCACCGATTTTCGGAAAACGGGACAGGTGTTCGTTCATAGCCAACACAGCATTAGACACCTCTGGACGCTTGTTTAGGCGGTATTTTCGAGCATTACAGTAATACAGTTCCATAGATATCAATTTTGACACATATAAAAGCTGATTTGTACTCAAATCATTGCCATATCATCAACAAATTAGCATGTTTTCATCGGCAGTAAATCTGAATAAGAGGAGATCCTTTGAAAGCACAGAAAACAAAGCAAATACTGAAAATTGCAGACTCGGTTTAATTGAGTCTGTTCATGAGCAATACTGAAATGTGCTACAGTGCTCACGCCCCCTAGCACCGGCTTAAGCGGAATTCAACCTTCAACTGTAAATACGCTGAAATCAATGATTCCAAAGGACCAGAAAGTATAACAACACTGAGAATGAAGTACGGGGCGACTTTTTACAGCCGCCACACAAGCACTTAACATCTGCTGTTGTGAATTATATAAATCTGAATAAGAGGAGATCCTTTGAAAGCACAGAAAACAAAGCAAATACTGAAAATTGCAGACTCGGTTTAATTGAGTCTGTTCATGAGCAATACTGAAATGTGCAACAGTGCTCACGCCCCCTAGCACCGGCTTAAGTTATTCTTGTACATGTAAGCTTTTTTGGTACGGCAATATTTAAGAAGAAATCAGCTTGATCGGTGTCAAAAATGTATATCTATGCAACTGCATGACTGTCATGTTCGATATTACCGCCTAATCAAGCGTGCAGTAGTGGCCAATGACTGTAATGCTCGAAAATACCGCCTAAACAAGCGTACAGTAGTGGCCAATGCTGTGTTAGCTATGAACGAACACCTGTCCCGTTTCCCGAAAATCGATGATTTCAGTGAGTGGACGCAGTTACTGTTAAAATTGCATGCTTACAGTTGTTTTTATGTTATGTTTTTATGGAAGGGTATCATATTAGCTAGACAGAAATGCAAAAAGGGTGTCGTTTCACCAATATTTATTCATGATATGCCCGGTTTTGTCGAGGTGGGGTGAGAATATACTGACAATCAGTTGTATCCCTTGTCTCTATATATACTTTCTGACAATTTGTTCCCCTAAAAATTAATCGTGTCGGGGCCCTGTGTCCCAGAGTCGGTTTTATGTGATAATATTATGTCTTTAGTTTTGTTTCTGTCTTAATAAAGTACATGTATAAGTAAATTTGACATTTTTAAAGCAGACGTCAAAACAGCAAGACAAATGCAGTTTTAAGTGTAGACAAGTCATTGTATTAAAAATCTATGTTTTCATTTATGAATGATGCAATGTTTGGGTAAGGTACATTTCATCATCAACTAATCGCCTGCTCGACCTTTGACCCTTTGCCGCCATAACATCGAGTGATTTAATATTGTTGTCTGCAACATTGTTTATTATATAGACTTAATGCAATTTGGCTGATAAATAATGATATTATGTGCGAACAGTTTAAATTCTAATCAGATTCAAAATTGCAGTCCTCTCTTTGTCTAAATTGTCTTCAATACAACTGCAATCGCTTTTTTCATTGAAATGGTTAAACCAAAGCTCATTAAACCATAAACATTACTGGCACAATATCAGATTTAATTTGGAATAACGCCATTTCATATATATGGCGACCGCTTATGTTGCCTTCAAAAACAATGATGTCTGCTGCAAGAGGTGGCTGGTTAAGTGCGATTTGTTTACAATTAAATAGACCTTATGTTTTTCTGCGTTTTGTACTAAAACAATGACCACATGTCCATTGTAAACAGCTTGGAGCCTGGCTATAAGCTAGGTTGCCTGGCATCTGATCAGACTTCAAACTGTTTGCCACTGAAACAGAAATAAATCGCCAGAATCAAAACCAAAAGTTGTCATGTTTCGACATGGTATTGTATTACATATATTTATTCTTCTTTTGATTGGCTTGTTAGTACAAGTTAGAATGTATCTTACTAGATTGTATAGTTTGTATTTGTCTTGTCTGTTTCCCCCCTTTCTCCATAGAGTGGCGAATACGTTCCCATTAAAAGCGTTTATGCTAAACACCTTATTATACAAACAGCCTTAATCCTGCGTCTGATCGGTCTCCAAACTTTTTACCACCCAGAATAAAAAAGAATCACAAAGACAGTCAAGAAATTTAGCATACATTTTAATACTTTTTCTTGTACTGCATTTGTTTAAACTTGAAAGAATATCGTTTTTCCAGCTATATTAAAACAGTTCTTACCATTTTGTGTTTTTTCTTTCTTTATATATATATTTATTCATATAATGTTTTTCGTCCTTTTTCTATATAGAGTTCGATTTAAGTGAAGTATATGTATTTGTTCATATGTATATACTAGTATAATGCATGCATGTATACAATTACATCAGTATATTATTTTCTGTGACCAATTATGTATTACCATGTATATGCACCAACCTTTGAAAGTGGAGAATCGCAATTAATGTTGGCAGAACATGCGGCCCAACCCCCTTTCATGCTATTGGGAGTATTATGGGATTAAACCAATGTAATGTTTTGTTAAGTAAAAGGGCATTCAACTTTACTCTATAGTCGTACATATCTACATAGATTTATCGCCTGTTCGACCCTAGTCATTTAACCACCATACTATCGGGCACTTTATTATTGATGTCTTCACCACTGTTTAGGCAGTTTGACTGGACACATATTGATATGATTTTCAAACAGTCTGGCTCCTGATCAGACACAGACCTAATGTTTTCTTATCTTGATTTAATCAATTTACAGTGAAACTTTATTCGCCTATTTTGGTGATACGGTTAAACCAAAGCTAACTGAATAAGAAATATACTATTGGCACAATATCAGATTTAGCTGAAATAACACAACTGCACATATACATGTCGGGCGTCTATGTTGTGTGCCAAAAGATTGCTGAACTTTGAGCTTGAAACTATTATTTTTTGTCCTTTTACAGCAATCCACCCTTAAACACTTAAGCAAACAGAGTATACCCACACGAAATGCAGATCCAATATCACAATGGAAGAGAAAGAAATTGCATTTTATAAATTCACAATACATGTACAATCCCACTCAACGCTTAACCCTCTGCCCATTTCCGCGTTTAACTTATTTCTCCACTCAAGAAACCCTTTAATGCAGTCATATATGCGTTTACCAAAGTAAATATTTTCTATATCCTTGCAGATGATTAATTTAAAACAGGATGAAAGTAACTTTTTAACCTATATCAAGTGATCACCTGTCTTCAAAACTAGAAACAGGCTAATGGGTAAAGGGTTTATATAAGAGGTAATATGTTTAAAAAGAGTTGTTTGCTTTTCTCCCTAAAATATACTTCGGTATGAGTTGCACATACTTTCTGACTAGGCACTGGATTGTTCGCCGTCTGATAAGGAACTATTTGCAACTGTCAATGCATCAAGGCCGGTGCACTGAACAGACTCAAGCAGAATCGTTTTTGACATTCCTGATAGCTAGTGTAAGTAATAATCATAACAGTCTACGCTATTGTCTCGAAAGGACAAAACACAGCCAACTATAGAGGTCATATTAAATCTTTCTCTGCTGGACATCAATTTTTAGATATTGCAAACAGTGTTGACCCTTAAGGAACATAATGACGAGTGGCTTCACTGTTGGTTACATGTTTATTTTTCTGAAATATTTTCTAAATCTAGTCCTAAAATCAACATTTAAATCAATTTTTAGAAACGTTTGATTCATACATGCATATGGAATTGTCAACATAAAAAGGGTTAACCTCTTCACTGCCTTGTCCCGAGTACAATAGATATTTGTAAACAGTTAAGATCCTGATCACGCCGCTTAACGCGGCGTCTGATTAGAATTCAAACTGTTTGACACTTATTTCAATATTTCTTAAATCATAATATAAAAAAAATAATTGAGAACTTTAAGCAGACGACAAAGTTTAAAATAGATAACGTTATGTCACAAAAGGGGTTAGACAAAACTAGTTGTAGCCGGCTGGAACAGCTGAAATCTGGCACCGATCTATTAAGAATTGATAGTGTTTGCATTGGAAGAACAAATAATCGCTTGTTGAATGCAATGTTACCGCCATCAATAATTTAGAATCTCAATCATTGTCATGTCAAGCGTGAGTTGGCTCAACTCTCGCAAACAGTATGATTTCTGATCAGACGCCATTGAACTCCATCACACGCTGAGTAACTATAGGAGTCTTTTTAAACTGTTTATAGTCCCTATTTTAATGATTCGACAGGTTACAAAGAAAAGGAAGTACAGTCGAAACTCGATAGTACGAACATGCGTTGATTCGAACATACCCATATTTCAAAGTTAAAACGTGGCTTAGCCACGTTTTAACTTTGAAATACGGGTATGTTCGACTTAAGTGAGACCGACTTATCGAAATTAAATATACAGAATACTGGTACGATCGATAAAAGCGAGTTTGAAGTATCGAGTTTCGACTGTATTTTAATGGCGAAAGTACATGTACTCTTAACCTTTTCACCGCAAAATTTAACCGCCGATTTGAGCCCTTTCGCAGACAATTTGACATCTGCAATATTATGAAAATTCAAAAATTTTATTAAATTTTGATACTTTGTATATAGATTTATTCCAGAGCTACAGATAGTATGCATTTTGGAGTATACCTAATTAAATATATGAAAAAAAGCGATTACTATACAAACTGAAAAGTAACCACTATAAATGATAATACTATTAATAAAAAAATCTGAATGCCCGATTAGATTAAAAACAATACTCAATTAATTATTTGACTAATATTACCCAATGAAAAATTGTAAATATCCTATTCTATAAAACATCGAAAAGCTTATATGTAGAAGAAGAGAAGTAAAACATAAATAATTACACTAACCAACTTTAAAGATTCTTTATAATTATACATGTACAATGAGCTGACGTCCTATATACAAATGCATAACTTATTATGGGCAAAAGAATGCATTTTCTTTAAGTCACATCTTTAATGCCTGTTATGTAATACTTTAATGGCAAGCACAGTGGGCTATGCTTCAAGAGTCAATATTTTGTTCATGAATCCAGAAGGTCACAGTCCCATGTGGTAACATTTACAAATTGATTTGGAATTTGGTATTTGGAATACAAGTTCACAGACATAACTGGGTTATCGAGTGTAGAGGAATATGCGACGTTTTACAAGTTTATTCACAGAGTTCACTGAGGGACACCCTTCTTCGACCAAACACGACTTGACTAAACACTGCAACAGTTTGGATCCAGATCAATTAGATGCCGAGTAACTTGGCGTCTGGTCAGGATCCATATTGTTTGGTATACGACTGTATATTTCTTCAGAAAAAACAAACATAACATTTAAATCTAAAAACTACAGACGACACTTTCAAAGTAGACGATATAAACGAGGGGGTTACTCTAAGCATGCTGAAGTGTCGTCTGCTTAAAATTATCGTCTGCGAAAATAAATCCAGTTTAAATTTTAAGTTTTTCAATCTGTCTAACAGTTGAAGATGAGTGACAAACAGTTTGGATCTAGATCAGACGCCGCGTTACGCGGCGTCTGATCTGGATCCAAACTGTTTGCAAATGTTTGCCAAGTTGTGCTTATCACGATAAGGGTCAATGGAATTGTTCCTGAGTGGATGATGCAATGTGTCTGCAATATTATTAGAGGACATGTTAGGTATGTTTGTATACAAAAAATACGGGACATAATGCCAAAACAGTATTGGCAAACTGCCATGGTCCACTTGGAGAACATCCAATCCCTAATTCCTCACGTGTTCATAAAAATGTGACCATACTGAATTACATGCACTTACTCTATTGGATTTTACACTTTAATTGCGTACACTTAAATATTCACACCCATAGTTTAAACCCACATATAAGAAACTGACACATTTTCCTGAACCTAATATCGATGGTATTTGCAAACAGTTTAGATCCAGATCAGAACTTGAGTAATTAGCCGTCAAATTCTCTGACGCCAATGTCGATTTCCCCTTGAGCTAATAAAATAAGAGGATTTAGCAGACTGTTATGATTTCATAATACTCCCGGGGTCCGTTTCATAAACTTTCGTACGACAAATGTTGTCGTTAGTCAGATTATAAAAGCCTCAATTACTATTTATTTCTATATATAACCCTGTCTTGTGACATCTCTTTGGAATCGTCTTGAAAAGACGATTCCAATGAGATGTCACAAGACAAGGTTCGATAGAGAAATCAGAAATTAATGTTTTTTAAAGTTTTGAATTACGACCGTTTTCGTCGTACGACGTTTTATGAAACGGGCCCCTGGTGAAAAAGTAAAGATTGAACAACAGTCAATCCTGTGTTAAGCGACCACTATAATGACTATTACATTTTACTGTATATTTTTATTATGCATCATACAACGTATTTGAAATAAAAAAAATTATATATATGTTTTGCTTTCGAGATAGTATTTAACATTGGACAAAACTGTATTTTACTTCTCACTGAATGTATGCGTTACGCGGTGTCTGATTAAGATCCAAACTGTTTACAAAGTCAACTTAAATCGCCTTATGCGGTGAAAGGATATGCCCATGCAATTGAAAATGGAGATATTTTTCTTGGTGTCCCTAAAACCCGATTAACCCACTGACTTTACTCCTTGATCCACCATGGTAGACAGTACATTGTATATTATTAACCGAACACCGCTCCTTCGGTTACCTACTGTGCAGTTGTCCTTGAGTGTTGAATACCTAACGTAATACAACACCAATATACCTACTGCTTGCAGCTGTTTTGCACAAACTGCACGTAGTCATGCACAGTGTTTGATAGGCTCGTGGTTACCGCTCCAGACGACAGATATTTAGCATTGTAATGAATGCTTGAAGTGCACTGGGACAAAAACGTAAAAATCTTAGTACGCTGGGAAGAAAATGTCATAGACGCTTTCGACTGCCATGCAAAAGGATCTTCATGCAGACATAATAGGCTGCTAAATAGTTGTCCTGTATTAAGCAGAAACATAGATCTATATTTATAACAGAAAATAAATTAGAGTTCAATATGTTATTTCTTTCTTACATAAAGGTTATAGATTAACCTCTTAAATGCGATTTCTGCTGATTTTTTTTCTTCAGTAAATACTAAACAGTTACCAACATTGAGAACAAAGCAGATATATTTAAAGTCATTTCATTGAATGTCATCTAAATACAGATGTTGCACTGAATTTCATGACCAAATTTAGCGTGAGGTTTTATCCCTTCGCCGCCATAGTGTCGTCTGCTTCAATATTGGTGTCTGCAATATCGTTCAAAGTTAGATTTAAGGCAGTATAACCAACATCATTTCAAAACAGGTGACAAACAGTTTTGATCACATTTTGATCAAAACTGTTTGCAAATGCAAACGCTTTATGATATCATAGAGAGTGAAAGCTTTAAATCCTATTGAGCATTGCATAACATTTGACGACCCCGATCAGCCGCCGTGATGAAACGTCTTGTCTGAGATTATGTTTGGGTGTCGTAATGCTGCCTTATACAACAACGATGGGCAAACATATTGGCAGTTATTAGAACAGGTGTCAAGAATCATTTGCAATATAATTTATGTTGATCGCAAAAGAGTTTCTGTTGCTTTTCGTTCAACCCAAAACTTTATTTCGACTAGCCTACAATGTAGAAAGCTGCTGTTGGAACTACCTTGAACTATTTCATCAAGCACATAAGGAAGGTTCATTCTAATGAAGTTACTCGGAAGTTTATTGTAATTCCAGGCATAAACGGGTTAAATGTACAAAACAATTATCGCACTATGCTACAAGTGCAGTACCTCTACATACTGATAGAATAGGCATGCAAATGAAAAGTCATTCCTAATCAAACATCAACACCTGTTTTAAAGCGTTATAAAACCTCTCTATTTACGACCAATAAGACGATGGCTTTACTGATTGTATAAAAGACAGATTGCAGCTTAAAGCAATGTGACAGTAAAACAGAATGTTCTTTCAGGAGCTTTCTGTTTTACTGTCACATTGCTTTAAGCAGTCAGCTGTTGTAAACGCCTAATAATTAACACAATGCAGTGGTCGTAATACGTAATAGGTAGGGTTTACTTGTATGTAAACACCGGAAAATATCAAAAGTGAAGCTGCATGCTCAATGTTTCAACGACTTGAAATGTCATCTTACATGTGGATAGCTGCCAGCTGGAGTTACAGACCAGGGACCCGTTTCATAAAACTTCGTACGACAAATGTTGTCGTAATTCAGATTATAAAAGTCTCAATTATTATTTATTTCTCCATTTAATCCTGTCTTGTGACATCTCTTTGGAATCGTCTTGAAAAGAAGATTCCAAAGAGATGTCACAATACATGATTAGATAGAAAAATCAGAAATTAAATGTATTTTAAAGTTTGACTTACGAACGTTTTTGTCGTACGAAGTTTTATTAAACGGGCCACAGGACACAATGGGAGCTTATATTTTGATACTGTTCCAAATATGCTGGACCTAGGCGAGACGATCTCGGCGACTCATCTAGATCCAAACTGTCGTATGCTCTTTTGATATATACGTATAAAAGAAATGGCAAAATCGCTTTAGACAGCAAAATTTGCAGGCTAAAGCTGATAAGCATGATTGCAGCATGTTATATTGTTTTACATTCATTTGGATACATGGTCAAAAGGCAATTGAGATAATCAGCGTCCTGGGTCCTAATACAATGTCTGTTTGGCAAAATAATGAGATATCGACATCCCAGTCCTAGAACTTAAAACTTACATTCAGCCATGCGTAGACAAGGCAAATTTATAGAATAGTACACATTGCAGAATTAATAGTTTCTATAATTAGCATCAAGTGCATGAATCTCATTCAGTGTGTCAGGCTCAGTTTTGTAGATGCATTACAATCACGTTTCGCCAATACCACCACTGAAAAGAAGGAATGGAGTTGCTTATAGCAAGATCAAAGTAAAACAGAAAGTTCCTATCTGAGCTATCTGTTTTTACTTTCATCCTCCATGAAGTTGTCATATCTCTTTAGCACCATTGGTTAATGTAGTATGTTGTTTGTATAACTGGTACGTTTTCCCCTTATTACTTACTATACACATACATTTGTCCTTGAGTGTCTGCTTTTAGTCGCGCAATTTGCGACTTGGTACATGTAATATTTCATGGCACATGCAGAGCTGGCACACTTCCCGTCGTAAGTCAGATTCTAAAATTCTCAATTATTACTTATCCTTCATCCAATCCTGTATTGTGACATCTCTTTGGAATATAGAGTAACACGGTAGAAGACAAAGAAGAGAAGAAGAAGAAGAATCTTATTCAATCCTGTATTGTGACATCTCTTTGGAATATAGAGTAACACGGTAGAAGACAAAGAAGAGAAGAAGAAGAAGAATCTTATCCAATCCTGTATTGTGACATCTCTTTGGAATATAGAGTAACACGGTTGAAGACAAAGAAGAGAAGAAGAAGAAGAATCTTATTCAATCCTGTATTGTGACATCTCTTTGGAATATAGAGTAACACGGTTGAAGACAAAGAAGAAGAAGAAGAAGGAGAAAAAGAAGAAAAGAAGAAGAGTGTGATCAGGGTCCACAGTATGTGACCGTCATAGCGATATTGTTCGTTTCTTCAGTAAAAAAAGCCTTATAAAAATTATTCTAAAACAACACATTTGAAAACCTTGCAATCAGCCTGGTACATGTATACAGTAGGGAATACCTATTCCCAATAAGCGCGTTTGTGCTAAAATAAATACTACCATTACTATTATAACACAGGGTTCCCTCTATACAACAACACCCAAATTGAAGACAAAGATTGTGAGTGTTGTTCAGAGGGAGTTGCTATGGGAGAGGAGACATTGATACCCTTAGAGTGCTGGGCATGATTTGGTTTATTTTTGCAAACAGTTTGAATCCAGATCAGACGCCGCGTTACGCGGCGTCTGATCTGGATTCAAACTGTTTGTCACGCGTCAATACGTTTCTTCTGTCAAAATGTCCAATATGTAACTTTGAAACAAAACAGCAGACACCAATTTTGAGCCGACGATATTGCAGCAGTGAAATCGTTAGACATAAACTTGTGGCTTGTTTGGGGAACAACCGTAAACATTGTTGTAAGGAGGGAATCGTTGTTCAGAGGGTTGTTGTAGGGAAGGAGCACTGTGTTACAATTGTTTACAATTAAGGGCCAGATGAGACGCAACGTAACCTGGTGTCTGTCCACGGTGCGACTCCAAACTGTTTGATACTCAGAGTGAATAAATCAACAATATTTCCAAGAAGTTGTCATTGTTTTACATTTTTGTTTCATTGTCTCTGCCACTGTAATATCTGGAGAATCTGCTAAAACGTTTATTTGGTTTCGACTAAACGATCTTACTGGTATTTATTTCGATGTCATATTGTGGTCTGCTTAAAAATGGTCGAGTGCATCTTTTTCAAAATTTAAATTGTTGATATTTTTTACATAAAACCGTTTTTGAAATGATTGTGTCAAATAGTTTGGACTTAGATCTGAATCCAAACTGTTTGCAAATGAAGATGACTGCGCCAGTGACACTTAAAACAAACAAAGTCGGACTACTTCTATTAACAAGTGCATTATCAATCAATGTAGACGAATATGAGAAAAACGCAACCCCAATTAGTATCAAAAAAGTTTGAATAGTTTAATACAATACATTTTTATAGTTGGAATATATCAGGGCTGCCATTTCTCCGGATTTTTCCTAAATCTCCCGATTTTTCCCAGTTCATGGTAGCTTAAAGCAGGCTGAAAGTAAAGCAGAATGCGCCCTAAGGCGCATTCTGCTTTATTTACAGCCTGCTTTAAGTAGTCGCATGTCAACATAACAAGAAAAAGGCTATGGGGTAAAGGTACGATTCGTAAAATCGCACTTGAAAAATGCAAATTTGGAAATCTTAGGATTTTTCATGTCAACTTATGGCAGCCCTGATATATGGACGAATGATGAAAATACAATTATAATGCATTGCACAGTACTAATCAATAACTTAGAACTCACCCCTTTCGGCGCCAAATTAATTGGCAGTAATGTTTACCCCTTCATCGCCATATTGTGACATTTATTCTGCACATAGGACATCTCGAATCTTTGGTCTGTTTCATAAATAATCATAACTATGGTAATTTAGTTTTAGGACACAGTATTGAACCCTCGATTACCATCTGTTACCTCTTAACCAAATACCCGATAGCCTGTTTCTAGTTTTGAAAATAGGTCATTAGGTGACTACTTAAAGCAGGTTGAAAGTAAAGCAGAATGCGCCATATGGCGCATTCTGCTTTACTTTTAGCCTGATTTAAGCTATTACCTGCTAGAATAAGGAAAGTATTAAATATGACACATATTCATTACGGTATATATTGGAACAATTTTCTTCAGCGGATGAATAAAATGCACGTGCTAAAAGTCGCTTCTATAAGAGAAAGGGTTAAAAGAATACTTCCTAATAGTTTTAAACACACGCGTAGCTTATAAGCAGTATAATTTAGTAAAGCAGAAAATTCCTACAGGAGCTCTCTCGGTTTTACTTCCATCCTGTTACAAGCTGGCAACTGCCTTAAACATCTAAAATACGCATTTAAAGACATACTCTTGTAAATCAAAAATGTTGAAAAATAAACTTCTTAAATAGCTTCATTACCATATATTTTCTGGTTTGCAATACATTTATAACCACAAAAATGAATTTTGAAAAATTATTGTTGATAAATTATATGAAATATAGTCCTTTCTGTACAGGCACTGTTTCAAGACTTGAAAAAACTGTCCCGAGTGGTAGTTCTTGTAGGAAACATGTTTTTGTTTTTATCAGCAGCACAGTGAATTCTTGAATTAACTTTAAATTTATTAAATGCTGTTGGATTAACATACACTCATATATTAACCATTTTAAGCAAATATTGGATGGATATTTCTCATTTTAGGCCAACAGAGACCTAATTTGGCTAGTGGAGAGGTGTTTTTTCTGCATAAAATCTAGGGGTTAGGGTTAGAATTTTGACCATAGTTCATAAATAAGCATTGTTGCATCTAGGTTTCTTTACATGTTCTGATGGGCATTGGAGTAATCATCATTTCTGTCAAGTTAAGAAAAAATGTTATGGGTGAGTAAAAATGTTTAGTAATTTTTACGACATTTTTATTTCGAAAATGGAAAAAGTTCTAATCAAAGAGAGTGTCAGTGCAAATTTTGCTTCTCAATTATGCTTTTAATTGTTTCAATTTACCATTAACATTATTTTGACATACTTTATTTATATCAATTTTATAAAAAAACCCACTTAATTATCATTAGATATCACCAAATTAGCAAAGAGAGAAACTCAAAGGTAATCAGCTGCAGTTCTGAAATTTCAAAATAAACATGAAAGAAAAAAGTTAAATACTTTGAAAACTACGCTTATGGGTTTGATACACCCTTAATTATTCTAACTCATTCACTACCTTACTCTGAGTATTAATTTTGTAACCGTTACTTGTTACTTTAGTCAATTTACTTTCACTTTAATTTGAGAAATAGAAGCAGACTAGATGTTCTTATTTAGCAGATGGCGTTATGGTAGTGAGGGTGAGATATTTTATACTCCATTATATGTAAAATATGCCTTTGAAACGGGACCAATTCATCTCCATAATGCAAACAAAAATAGTTGATGAATCTCAGTATAAATACGATGTAGGGCAACGCTGATTTTTAAAATCTGTGATAGATGATATAGTGAGTTGAAACATAAATCTTCACTCGAAGATTTCTGCTTTTACTTTCATCTTGCTTTAATTATGCTGGATTGTCGTCTGATTTAATCATTTATCCACATCACTGTCCTATCATGGGCATAACGGATGTTTACAAACAGTGTGGATCTTGATCCGACATCGCGATATGCCACCTCTGATCAGGATCCGATCAGTTCGGTACTCATTTTGATATTTCTTCAATCAAAATATCTCAAATATGAATGTAGGAAATAAAAGCAGACGACAACGATTTAAAGAAGATTGCGTTATAGCAGTGAAAGGGTTAAATATATTGCCCGTTAAAATCAAAATCAGCAAAAAGCCTTTAAACTATTATTTTTTTTAAATATGATTGCCAAATCATGTAACGCGGTGCCCAATCTGTTTGCAAATGTTAGTCATGTCGCGTTCAGCATGGTAAGGATTAAAGTAATTCGCTTTGCTTTTCAATTTCCTTTATTACACTCAGTTCATGATATACATGAATACATGAGGAAATAGACCATTTTAGGGCGGTGAAAGAAAATTTTACTTGTTCTACATTAAAATAATAATAATATATCATAATGATAATAATAAAAAGTTATAATAATAATAATAATGATAATGGTAATAATAGTGATAATAATAATAATAATAATAATAAAAGATCTAATGGTGTAGATAACATATTTTTGGTATCAACAACCAAGTTCCAACATGGTGCACGATGTAATGAATTCCAACTACACAGGGAAAGTAATTAGTACAGATACCTGTTCGTGAATTCGCAATTTCCTTGTTCGCCCGCAGAACAATAGCTCATAGAGCTACTAGATTTCATTTATCGAATAGACGTCTGCCTCAACTTTGTCGTCTACAGAATTATACAAACTTCATAACAATTGTGTTTTCATATCAAAGAAACACGAACATTATTTGGAGTCGAACAGTTTGTTTGGTTCGAGACAAATTTGTCAATCAGTCGACGGCTGATTTGAGTCGAAAATGTTTGCAAATGCAAAATCAATTACAATTTAGCATGATAAAGAAAATAAGAGAAATGAGTCAGTTTACTGCAGGACAAAAGTAATGCAGACAGCTGGGATATAGAACATATTTCTTATAGTGCATTTTCACGACTGTATAAAGTGGAACTATGATCTTCAGAAAAAAAAAATGCGTAAAAACTACTAAAAAGTGTATTTATGTAGTAATGGATCAACACAAGTTTGACTGTACAATAGATAAAACTAGTATACAGTGGAAAACACGTTATTCTTTTCCGATAAACGCGTTTACGCTTAAACTACAATTTCCATTTCAAACAGTTTGAAGCCAGATCAGACGCCGGGTTACCCGGCGTCTGATCTGGCTACAAACTGTTTGCCACTCATTTTAAAATAAACAGTTAGAAAGGTAAAAATAAATGTAATTTTCTACATTTAAGTGCATTGCGTTTGCGTTTCGTTTACGTTTAAACGGGAAAGAATAACTTTTATCTCCACTGTAGGTTATCATTGTAGAGGGCAATGACTCCTATAGGAAGGTAAACAGGCCTGACATACTAATCTACAGGTAAATATATAAACACCCCACTGTTACCATCAACTAAAATACATTATAATATCATAATCAGGTGGCTACTTACTCATTCACCCCTGAACATTTTAATAGACAATTCCAATTTCAAAATAAGTCTATAAGTCTATTTTTGACTATTTAGGGTGGATTTTAATAATATATTATAAAATGATAAACAGTGTTGATCCTGATCAGAGGGACCATCGAGGAGCTTGCTTTAAGCTCCCACCTATGGTTAAAACTAAACTATTGAGTGTCATTTAGAGAAGTTGTTGCTGAATGTAGTTTCGAAGTTGTCAGTAAATGAAGGTAACATACTTAAACAGTCATAGTCTTTGAGTCAAAACGCATGCTTAATAGATCTATTTCCATACTCATTTAAGGGCCAAATAACCATCTGCTGCGAAGTCTTCGTCCACAAAAATTAGAAAAATTCAATTTTAATGTACTGTTTATCTGACTTAATAAAATTAAAAAAACAACACAACCCTAAACCGAGTGTCTAACAGTTTGGATACTGATTAGAATCCAAGCTCTCGTCGTATATTCTGGAACCAATCTGTTTGTTGAAACAATTTCAAGTCCAGCTTAGCCTGATAAGGATAAAAACAAACAAACACAAACAACAACAGAAAAATAGACGATTTCGAAATATGCATGGGAATTTTTATAATCATGTTACATGTACATTACACAGCTTAACGAGGTATAGGCCTACAACATTATGCACATAGCAAGGCTAATCCGGGTACTTGTTTAAGAGAGACGGTTTCTAGATCCCCACCAAATTCTTAACATTCATTGAAGTCTATATCTGTATGGGCTATATGGTCCACTTACGCACAAAGGTATGACGCAGATAGAACAGGTTTTTACGGTGTAGGGCCTATAGTAATGGCGGTACAATACCGATTATCGATGGGAACATTTTTAACTACTTCCATGCTTGTTAAATTTTTCGTCTGCAACAATTTTCGTCTGCTACTGTTCTAAAAATAGATTTTTTTCTTCATAATCTCTTTTTAAAAACAGGGCTACGGTGTCAAACAGTTTGGATCCTGATAAGACGCCGCGTTACGCGGCGTCTCATCAGATTCCAAACTGTTTGCACGATACTAACGATTCTGCCGCTACTGTGCAAAAAGCTAAGTGGCACAGTCAAGTGCTATTCTTACGATCGCTTAAACCAATTTATTAGTGGTGATAAAGAAACAAATAAGTTTAAAGCAAGATAAAGCAGGAACAAAAAGCACCGAAAGGAGCTTCCTGTTTTACTTTCATTTTGTTTTAAGCAGACACCGGCGTTAAACACCGGAGACATTTTTTTTGTTTTCTGTTTCTGTAGCAGGGGGTTGTTATTGTATCTACACCCACATGAGCAATAAATCTTCTTTAACGAGCCAAACACTTGTGATGTTGATAAAAAATATCGGGATTAACAATAAACCTATCGCACTTTATCTCTCCATATCTCTCTCTATCTATCTATCTCTTTCTCTCTATCACCCTCTCTCAATCGCTCGATCTCTCTTCTCTCTATCTCGCCCCACTCGCTCTCTCTGTGCGCGCTCTCTCTCTTTCTCTCACTCGCACTCTCTCCCTTCCGTCTTTCTCTCTCACTCTCTCTCTCTCGCGCTTTATCTCTCTATTTCTATCCCCCACGTATATATGTGTACATGTACATCTGTCTGTCTCTCTTTTTATGTCCATGTGTCTGTCGCCGTAAAAATTGTAACATTCTCTCTCTTTCTCTCTATACCTAGTTCTTTATTCAAGTAATTCGTCTCAATGATTAAAAAAGAATATGCCTAGCAAAATAATAACCTGTTTATAGACGTGCATAGGTTGTAAATACCAGCTCTGCCCTGTAACCATTCTCAGGGCTTCCATAAATTAACATGAAAAATCCTAAGATTTCCAAATTTGCATTTTTCAAGTGCGATTTTACGAATCGTACTTTTACTCCATAACCTGTTTCTAGTTTTGTTGACATGCGACTACTTAAAGCGAACTGTAAGTAAAGCAGAATGCGCCATAAGGCGCATTCTGCTTTACTTTCGGCGTGCCTTTAGCTACCAAGTACTGGAAAAAATCCGAAGATTTAGGAAAAAATCAGGAGAAATGGCAGCCCTGCATTCTCAATGCGATATGATGCAATCGTTGCAGTGACCTTTTGCGTTGTACTGATGAAGTCACATTCTGTTACATAGTAAACAAGTAAACTATTCCCCGACAGAACTGTATTGTCCATTAAGGATACTCGATTCAGCAACCACTTGGGATGAACACGTCATTCTCTTCCAATAAAACGTTTCTACCCCAAAACTGAAAGTAATTTCAAACAGTTCGGAGCTATGCATAAATTGTGAACAGTTTTGAAATACATGTAGCATATTTTTCACGTTTTATTTCAATGCGTATGTATTTGATTTGTTTAAACAGAAAATAATAATATTTCCTCGACTATACACCCGGGTATAACTCGTTCTCTGCTCAGTCTGTATTTAACTGCTTCTTTGTTAAAACCATATTAGAAAGAGCATGAAGGGTTGTCCGTGTTTGAAACAGGTAGTGAAAATAAGGCGTAAGTTAACCACAACCACCCGTCATGTCAATTTAAAGGCCTCCTCACAATAAATTTCGAACTCCCTTTTCCGGTATTTAAACCCCAAAATAGAGATACTACGTGTATGCTAATCTACACCTATAATATACTCTCCCCATGTTCTCGTTACTAAAGAAATATTTTGAAACCTTTACCAATTCTTCCACGTCAGTTCCAAGTAGGACATCTTTGACTCAGTTGTTTCTTTGAAATTACTTCTTATAAAGTACATGTAAGTGTGATGCAATAATATACAATTGCGTGTATTTTTTTATTGCGTTTTACGTTCTGGCAATTTTACTAGTTCATGTATTACGAAATCGATTTCTAAAATAAAGTTTTATTGTTCACTGGAGGGTATAGAATAGTATTAATTTTGATGTAGAGCACAGTTTCACCACGTTGCACCGCGCCATGTGGTATATGCAGTGATCAGTGAGCATATCGATCAGATCGCAACTTTGTTTTGTATAGCATATCATCCATGGTGAGGTGTGGTTAGTTTCGTTAGATAGTGAGGTTGGGTGGGGCGAGTGATGCGGACAGACAAATAGACAGACATACAGACATATCGAAACTAACTTTGGCATGAAAATTTTAAATTTAACGATATTATAGCAAGTTGTTTGTTTCCGGCACGGACTGGATCGACTCTGTTTGTAAACAGCAGTTATACCCTAGGGCAACATAATTAGATTACAATGCCACACACTTAAAACTTTTAAATGATCATCATCATGGTAATCATCCTTTTTTTCTTTATTGAAAAAAAGTCTCAATATTTTATGAAAACATCTATAACATAAATACAGGGCTGCAATTTCTCAGGATTTTTCCTAAATCTTCGGATTTTTTCCAGTACATGGTAGCTTAAAGCAGGCTGAAAGTCAAGCAGAATGCGCCTTAAGGCGCATTCTGCTTTACTTACAGACTGCTTTTAGTAGTCGCATGTCAACAAAACAAGAAACAGGCTATTGGGTAAAGGTACGATTCGTATAATCGCACTTTAAAAATACAAATTGGGAAATCTTAGGATTTTTCATGTCAAGTTATGGCAGCCCTGTATATAACTACTAATACGTTAACAACCATAATGCTGTCGGGGACTATAATGTACAGGAACAACTTCAGTATGCCTTTAGGCAAAGTAACCCACACGCTCGGATGCTATTTTTTGCTGTTTCAAAACAATGCATTTATAATCAGTGTAAAATAATAAACGTGACAGTGACCTACATATCCTTCAGAAAGACCCTTGGGTAAAACAAAGTAGACGACTTTTTAACAATGTTGGGTCAATACCAGAAATTATTTATTGATATTGTTCCAAATTGTTCACTATTCATGTTGTTATTTCTATGAGTGAATTGTACTGCGTTTCATCTACGGGCGATAATTTGGTAAACAGTCAATATATAAATGTATTTTATGATGTCTGAAAGGAGATAACTTAGAGGACGATGACTCCTACAAAGGTAGATAAACAGTACAGTAAAACCTCTCTATTACGACCACTACATTATAGTATGGGTTAGGTGTTTACGACAGATGACTGCTTAAAGCAAGGTGACAGTAAAACAGAAAGCTTCTTTAGGAGCCGTCTATTTTACTTTCAGCTGTCACTTGTCTTTTAAACACTCAATTAGCCGTCGTTATAGTGGTCGTAATAGAGAGGGTTTAGCTGTGTACAGTGAATAGCCCGCTATTGCGACCAATCAGATGACGGAGAGGTTTCGGTGTTTAAAACGCAGGTTGATGGTTAAAGCAAGATAAAAATAAATCTAAAAGCTCTTGAATAAGCTTTTTTAAAACAAAAAATGAATAAAATAAATTAATATTATTAAGCTGCTGTCATTTTTTACAAAAGTTATTGTAGTAAACTACTGTATGGCGATTTGACAATGCTGTGTGTAATATGATACTTGTGGGTCATATATTTTTTCATGTTCACGCCCTAGTTATTTCATTATATTTCACGAAACCTGAACGCACTAATGTTTTGGAACTGTTTTAAATAGAAAGTATTTTTTACTGTCTGAAATTCCCTGAAATCTAATAATAGACCTTACATTCACTTTATTCCAAGGCAATGCCTCGGGATCCTGACTAAAGGATTGGGTTGAGTGTTTTGTTGATTTCGGTACACGGAACTGGATTTCGCCTCATAGAGCCTTGAAGAAGGAAATGAAGAGTCCCAACATAAATCTCACACAGTAAATATCTAGAGTACATTATGGGCAAACATGGTAGACCCTGACGACACATCTTTTATATCGGAGCGCAATGGTATAAGTGTGTACATATTAGCAGCGCTAGTATTGACTTTTCAATACCCTGTTAAAATCATGTTTTTTTTGTTTTTGCTAGAAAACACAGTTACAGTCACACTCTTATCAAGCTACACTGTTTTAACCCATTGCTCCATATATACTCATATTTACATCTCTATTTTAGTTCCAGTTTATTCAGCCATTAATATGCATTAAGACATGTTTTCTATACTAGAGGATGGTACCATAAAGCATGTTAAAAGTAAAGCAGAGTGCGCCTTCAGGCGCATTCTGTTTTACTTTCAACCTGCTTTAAGTGGTCGCCTTTCTTCAAAATTAGAAACAGGATTTTGGGTAATGAGTTAAAAGAAGTATTAACCTCTTAATACAGAACACATATGAATATTACTGCTTTACTTTTTCCCGCGTTAAGCTGTCAAATTATTAAAAACTATGCATCCGCCATCTTTCGACATGCCCTTTAATATATAAGATTTTCTGTAATGTTTGATCGTTTTCGAATGTTTCTATTTTGATAGAATTCTTATCTTTTTATTTATTTTATCTTAGATTAAACTAAAATAGAAACCCCATGTATAGCAACACGATCTTGTTCGCTTACAGCTTGAGAGATAACAAATAGTATCGGACAAAACAGTGTCACATTCAGGTTAAAAATGAAAACACTAACAATTCATTTTTTTGTTATTGTTTATTTTCAATTAAAGCAATATACATGACAGAAAGTTCCTTGGTCACTGAAATAGCAAATCCAATTAATCGGTATTGATCAATCTAAAATCCAGCATGAAATACAACTTTTGATTCAAACTGTCATATTATCGCAGACTATTATCTAAGGGAGAAAACTCAATATTAACATCCGCTTTACCATTAAAAATATTCGGGACATTATTTACTTTACCCTTTCATCGTTTTATTGTCGTCTGCTTCAATTTTGTTTTTTGCAATATCGTTTCAAAGTAAGATTCAATGTAGAATGACTTCAAACATAACGACATGAGTGTCAAACAGTTTGGATCCTGATCAGACGCCGTGTCTGATCAGGATCCAAACTGTTTGCAAACGCGATTTTAAGCGTCATTGAGAGTGAAAGGGTTAAGAGTTCTCAAAAGAATAGACTGTGTTCGGTGATTGAGACAGCTAGCTGTTTAACCATTTACCCGGTATTTATTTTGTTCATTTTGAAGACATGTGACTACTTAAAGCAAGGAGAAAGCACAGAAAAGTGCACTCAATGTTCTACATTCTGTTTTCTTTTAAAAAAATAAAAAAAAGTAATATACCAAGTTAAAGTCTACTTTCAGTCCGAATGACCGCTCAGCCGACTGTACATATACTCCCTTTTAACATGCTATAAGCTAGTATATGTAAGGATAAAGAAACTATTTCTTATGTTGGTCATGCATTACTGTATAAATGGTACTATATTCTTCAGTGGAGGTTTTCAGAAAGAAATGCGTAAAAAGTCGTATCTATAGAGTAAATGGTTAAAGCAAGATGAACACTAAATCGAAGGTTATTATGCGAGCTTTATGCTTTACAGTGGAGAATGTGTTATTCTTTCCCAATAAACGCGTTTACGCTAAAACTATAATTTGCAGTGCAAACAGTTTGGAGCCAGATCAGACGCCGGGTAACCCGGCGTCTGATCAGGCTTCAAACTGTTTGCCACCAAGATAAAGATGAATTATCAGAATTGTCAAAAAGTTGTACTTTTCTACGTTTTAGTGTTTTGCGTTTGCGTACGTTTGCGTTTAAACGGGAAAGAATAACAGATTCTCCACTGTACCTACATTCTACTTTGACTTGACGTTGGCACTCTCCATAGTTCATATATAGTTGTGGTCGTAGTTGAATCGTGGTCATTGTGGTTACATTTATTTGAGATCGAAGACCGACGTAATTCAATAACAACAGACGTATTCAGTCACGAATAAAAGCTAGCCTGGCATTATAAACATCACCGAGTTTATTGCCAAACAAAACGCCCTCTTTTGAAGTATTTAAATCTTTAGGATTAACCGGTCGTAGATTAACCGGTCGTAGATTAGACTTTTCAGCAAGGCGTGCATTTTAATGTACAGGTATAGTTTATTGGTTGTAGCACTACTTGGTAATTTTAATTGCCAAGATATCAGCATACAGTTAAAACCTCTATTACGACCAATAAGCTGTGTTTATTGCTTAAAGCTATGTGACAGTAAAACAGAAAGCTCCTTAAGGAGCTTTCTGTTCTACTGTCTCGTTGCTTGAAGCTGTGACCTTATTTTTTTATACAACTTTAGTGGTCGTAATAGAGAGGTTTTACTGGAACTAATAAGTGGGCTGGTCATATTGTACGTCTTATAATAGTCAGTGTTTGATAACTCCATGTTATTTAAGTCTAATTTATTTGTATTCAAAGTTATTTAACATTTCATATTTCATATGCAATAGCAATACATTTGAACAGACCCTGACGAGACATCACATTACGTGGCGTCTCATCAGGGTCTACATTGTTTGCCAATGTCACCTTTAATAGACACTGCACGGTTAAATGGGTTAAACCTGGTTCGTAATGCAATAAACAAATCATTACGTCGAAATTCAGTCACTACGCACTTCGAGAGTGTTCCACATGGGAGCGTCAGTAGCCGTTTATAGCTTCTTGAGGAGATATTAATCTTGAGGTACAGTGGAGAATCTGTTATTCTTTCCCAATAAACGCGTTTACTCTAAAACTATTATTTGCAGTGCAAACAGTTTGGAGCCAGATCAGACGCCGGGTAACCCGGCGTCTGATCAGGCTCCAAACTGTTTGCCACCAAGATAAACAAGAATTATCAGAATTGTCCAAAAATTGTTCTTTTCTATGTTTTAGTGCTTTGTGTTTGCGTACGTTTGCGTTTAAACGGGAAAGAATAACAGATTCTCCACTGTATTAGGAAAGTCTAGCAGGATATGATTAAACATTGACTTCTTGAATCTCGAGCCTATGACATCAATAGAAGAATCGGAAAACTATTAACACAGCGACGAGTATACTCGTCATAAACAAATCATACATATATAAAGAGTACACTTGTCCTATCCAAACAGTGTAGATCCTGATCAGAGGGCTCCTAAAGGAGCTCTCTGATCAGGGTATACACTGTGTGTCACTTTGCAAAATGTTGTTAAATTCACCCTAATTCTTCAAAATTGGACTAGATTTAATTGTAAACTGGAATTATCCATTTCAGGGGTGAATGAGTTAAAGAAATATCTGAACTCATTGACTGCCCACTCTTCAAATGGACTAATCATGTTTCATATCAAGCGTAACCCTTTCACTGCCAAACTTTTCGTGATATGTTTACCCCTTCACTGTTTCATTTTCGTTTGCTTGTATTTTGATATAGATCTACAATAATTATAACAATATTCCAGATAGGGAATTAAAATAGTATTAATTATATAAACTGTTCTTTTCTAATATTTCGACATCGCATGAGGGCCTTTTTCAAAGAAAACCATGTGGTTTTCTTTGAAAAAGGCCCTGAGAGGTCGAAATATTAGACTCGAAAGAGCAGTTTACATTTAAGTGTATTATGTTGTCTGCTATATAGTTTCAAGTTAATTTTAAGGCAGTTTGACTGACACAATTTCAATACGAGTGTCAAACTGTTTGGATCATGATCAGACGCCGCGTTACGCGCCGTCTGATCAGGATCCAAACAGATTGCAAACGCGCTTTTAAACGTCACTAAGAGTGAAAGGGTTGATCCGTTTTGTCTATTTTCGCTGTAATTGATTAATTTTAGGTATGCCTAAAAACTAGATATGGGCGCATAATTATAGTGATAAAATGTTGCGTCCATCCGTCCGTTTATTGTCCGGAACACATTTCCTATTCTACATCAGTTAGGGATACTTAAGTTGTTGTGTGAGTACATCTACGTAGGGGATGATCAGTGTCATGTTTCAGGTCGCTATGACCTTGACGATTGATATCAGTTAAGGAAAACTGGAAGAAAGCTTGTCCGGAGTATACTTCCTATACAACACCAGCTAGGGGTACCAAATGTGTCGTGTGAGTACATCTGGGAGATGAGCAGTGTCCTGAAACATTTTCAGGTCGCTGTGACCTTGACCATTTGTCTCATTCAAAGAAAACTAGAAGAAAGCTTGTCTGGATAATACTTCCTGTACAACACCAGCTACAGGGCTGCCATTTCTCCGGATTTTTCCTAAATCTTCGGATTTTTTTCTGTTACATGGTAGCTTAAAGCAGACTGAAAGTAAAGCAGAATGCGCCTTAAGGCGCATTCTGCTTTACTTCCAGTCTGCTTTAAGTAGTCACATGTCAACAAAACTAGAAACAGGCTATGTGGTAAAGGTACGATTCGTAAAATCGCACTTGAAAAATGTAAATTTGGAAATCTTAGGATTTTTCATGTCAACTTATGGCAGCCCTGCAGCTAGGGGTACCACATTTGTTGTGCGAGGACAGTGTGATAATTATGGCGGGTGTACTCAACATTGTACTACAGTGTAGTAAAAATGCTGAAGATTTCTTTTAATTTGCCTAATCAATCTACTGCCATACTGTTTGGAATCGAAAACCAAATCCAACACGTGTTTGCCGTGAAAAAACAACGCCTTTCCCATGCTCTGTTTCTGAGGCACTTGCTATATTGTTTCATCAAATGCATGCTTTAGAAAGACAATGCAACATAACATAGGTCCAAGCATGCGGATATCTGTTTAAAGTTCACATGGCTTTATGTATTGATACAAGGCCCTAACAAATATCCTTGACGTCAGTTTGAAGCACAACTCGCTAATGATTTCCCTATCCTTGTATTTAACGATCACACGATAGAAGTCTAATTGATACTATAGTCTCTGATATTATTGATTGCTTAACGCAGGATAAAAATAATGCAGAAAACTCCTATATATATATAGTAGCTTTCTACATTAATTGTATCTAGTATAAAGTATAGTCACATGTCTGTACAGATTTTCACATCACTTCGTCGAGTGGTCACTTAACACATACACTCTAAAACATTTAATGGAAAAATCCAATTGCAATTAAGATTAATCCATTTTTGAATATCAAAGGTTAGTTTTAGCAATATGTTATTTCAAAATCACGAACAGTGCAGACCCTGATCAGAGGGCTCATGCAGGAGCCCTCTGATCAGGGTATACACTGTTTGCATAGTACGCGTGTAATTTTTATAGCTTCATTGCTTGTTAATGACGAGTATACTAGTCGCTAGGGAGGAATGTGTAAACAAAAACTATATTGACTGATTGATAAAACAATGGTTAGCACCTGTCTCTTCATAACTGAGCGATTACATGCCTGGGGATTACTAGTATTAGTAGTCAAGGCCGGGAGTATAGACCACATGCACCCGGTGACCCCTTCTTTAGTCTATGTAACGCCGCCATCTTGGATGAGGTAAAAAAATGAGTAGATTTTCGAAAGCGGTCTACCATGACATCCTGATCCCCTGATCCGACCCGCGAGCTGGATCCGCTAGCAGACGACGCGTGTTTATCCAATACAACCGCCAAACGGTTTAATTTCAAATGTATCGGAGAGTACGTGGGCGCGGCCATTTTGGAGAGCTAGCAGACGACTAAACGATTAATAAGCCTTTGAAGTTTTTGCTTCAGATTTTTTAGCAGACTACATACTGGTCACAATGTGCATATAGAGCAGACGATACGTCAAGTTTATACAGCAGAGGGTTTTTGCTCGTTAAATCACCCTAAGGTCATATGTAAAGCAGATGATCAGGATCCAGTGTGTAACTGCTCTAATATTTTGGGGGAGTTTAAAGTAAATGACACGGACCTCAATAGTATTAGCTCTCAAGCAGACGACATACTGTTTATATAAACCACAAGGGTTAAACCTAGCATCGGACATACTTAAACTTTCTTTCTATCTGCTTATGAAAAACACCAGTATTCAGTATAAGCGGTTTGATCCGTCCATAACCAAATCTGTCTGGATCCAACTCGTTTATACCAGTTTTATCTATAGCATGTCGGGACATGTTTACTTACTGATATAAATACACCCCAATTGTTCCGATTTATTTCATTGTACCCTTTCGGCGCCAAATTTCTGGGTAAACGGAACCCCCAGCGCCAAATATATTTAAGCAATTTTTCAGAAATGATACTAGGCATATTGAAAAAATCACAACTTTTGATACAATCAATAGAATTCTTTCAAATTTTCAGGAGATACAGAGTAGACATGTATCTAACAGCACATTAAATTGCAAAGTAATATCTGAAAGAATGATTATTTGCAATAAATTTAAGTATAAATTTGAAACTCGGTATATTTCATAGTCAAAAGCTGGTGTACAACACAATACTTATGACGTCTAAACTATGATGTAGTCTTCAAAACTATTTATCTAAAAGCTATCAACATAGGCATGTGAGTTTCAAGTTATTGCAATGCTAAAATTGATGTCCAGTAACTTGTACCTAAATTTTAAACTACAGTCAACTCTTAACACACAAGTGGAATTTTTTATAAATTGTACACAATCCTCGCGGCAGCTTCCTTGAAGTCACTGTAAGTGTGGTAGATTTCGTGGCAGGGAGAGGGACACATGGCCAAGTTACATTGTACACAGTTGAATCGTGTCTGTTTTCTTTTCCAACCTTGTGTGGTTCTGCTGCTACAAACTATGCAGTCAGGGTAGTGTTTAGGATCACCGAATTTACCGACAAAATGTCGGTCCACAAGTCTTGCAGGCAGATCTACATTTGATGGCCGCCCTCTCCTGGTCTGTTTTTTCTGAAACCCTTCAAGTAAGCCATCAATGACATTTTCCCTGAACTGTCTGGCATTCATGGGAGTGCCTTCCTTGGTTTCAGTGTAGACGATGTAGCTGTTCACAAGGGCTACTTCACGCAAGCGGTTGTATATCGTGAAGTACCATTTGGCAGACTTGTGAGGGTAGGCATATGTCTGCAGCTTTTGGTCCATAATGTCCACTCCACCCATGTACCAGTTATAAATGTCTGCCATCACTGGCTTCTCCACTAGTCGCCGACCACCAGCTGCAGTTTTGCTTCTTATTTCTTTGTCGACAGTATTGTTGGTGTGAATGTTCGACAAAAAATGAACACGTTTTGTATCATGCCAGGCACATGTCACAAGATTCCCAGCACGCATAAACACTGGGTCAAACCCTTTCTCTAGATGCAGGTGGCTAGCTTTTAACTGATGTGGCATATGTTGCCGGCCTGCTTTTACAGTCCCACAGGCTCCGATGCCATTTTGCTCCAGTTGTCGAAATAGATTCGGGGACGTGTAAAAGTTGTCTGTGAAAACGCGATGTCCTTTGTTCTCAAAACCCTCCAAGAGCTTCAAACAGATACACTCTGTGATGGTGAAGTTATTCTGAGCCCCAAGTGTTCCTTTGCCACAGTAAGTAAGCAATTTGTAGGTATAACCTGTCTTGCTGTCACATAGAGCAAACTGTTTGATTCCCCATTTATAAGGTTTTGATGGTAAGTACTGCTTGAAATGAACTCTTCCCTTGAAGCGAATAATACTCTCATCAATGCTGAGGTCACGCGATGGGCTGTACACTTCCAAGTATTTCCTTTCACACATAGTCATAAGGGGACGTATCTTCCAGAGATTGTCAAAGTCTGGATCCCCATGAGCGGGTCTCTCAGCACCATTGTCCGTGAAATGCAGGAATGATGACAACAACTCATATCTGTTCCTACACATAATATCTGCAAATGGAATAGATGACAGCCAGTACTGTCCCCAATAGTCCTCTATTTCTGGCTTCTGACAAAGTCCCATAGCAATTTGTAGCGCTATATATGCTTTGATTTCAGCTTCATCTGTATCTTCCCACTTATGAAATCGGGAGTAAACAGGGAGTGGGACAGGGTTGTCAAACATCTGAAGTGCATACCTGTTTGTCTCGTCTACTATGAGCTGAATAGCTTCTACAGGGAAAAACAAATGAAAATAATCAACAGGATTATAGTCCAAAGTGTCAACTATCACCCCTCTACGTTCACGATAGTTCAGTAGCCAATCTGGATAGTATGGGTCATTTTCCTCATATACCTGCCAGTCAAAAGGATTATTGTGTTGCTGTCCTCGTGCTGGTCGCACACCAACTCGTCGAGCAATAGGTGGTTGATCTCGAGCTGCTCTTTGTCTTCTACCTGCATTCTGACGTGCACGTCCCCTACCTCTACCACGAGCACGAGCACGACCACCGACACCAGGGACATGAGCTGGACCTCTACCACGAGCACGAGCACGACCACCGACACCAGGGACATGAGCTGGACCTCTGCCACGGCCACGACCACGCCTACCCACAACATCATGGTCTTCGTCCGAGAAATCTGAAGAAGAAATGCATTCAAAACTAAATAAGATGTGTTGATACACTTACTAACATAAATATTAAACATAAATATGCATTGTTGATGAATAAGGAAAGCATGTATCACGCATAAGATATAAAACAACATGGTTATAGAGTCTACTTTCGTTTTCACTTTGGAACAAGTTGCCCCACCCACTTTGCACCAAGCATTATAAATCGGTAATCAATATTCAATGCAGCTATTCAAACATGATATCATCAACATCCTCTTACAATATAATATTGTATTTACTTGGAAAGTAAGTATTAGCAAACAGAAACTATGATAAGTGCAATAAAACTTTGACGAAACATCAAAGTCTAGCTAAGAAAACGAAAGAAACTTCGATAAACAAACCTGAATTCGATGATTCTGATGACACTACAGATCCTTGGTCTGACAAATTGCTGGAATTGTCATCTAAAGAGTCTTCCGAATCAATATCTAACCCACTGCCACCGCTATCACTACCATTCATAAGGATATTCACCGCATCTTCACATGAGTAGCGAGTACGTTTTCTCGCGGCAGCCATTTTGGAACGATTGAGAATTTTGGGAAGTTTTACCGAAGGTTATCCCCAGTTTGTTTACTAATTATAGCACAAACTCCCAAATATCATTGGTTAATTTGTAGTTTGACGTCATTTCTAAAGTGGGAAACGGTATCCCGGTGTCAGCGTAAGAAATACACAAGAATGTGAATAACATTTGTTTACACACTCGTTTTGTCGAGAAATCTCGCCTGTGGCGCTGAGCGTCTATGGTCGAGAAATCTCGCCTATGGCGCCGAAAGGGTTAGCCAGACATTACCCATAGAACACCCTGTACTTAAGCTCTACACCTTGAAGAAAGACTTCGTACAACTTGGTAAGTTTTAAACATATTTGATAATATTTATCGACAAAAACTGTCGCTATATCGTAATCAGCCAATCAGAACACAGACTGATCTAGTATTGCGCTGTAATTTTATCAGTATTCTCCCCAACGTCACAGGGGTAGGATGCGTTAAACCTGTGTACCTAGCAGACGAAACATTACGAAAAAACCAATAATTTAAACCAGCTAGATTTAGGCGTACGTACTACAGTATATTTTAGTTGTACATAGAGTTTAAACCTCCAGCTCTCTCTGTTGTATATTTATAGCAGACGACAGTAGACAGAGGGGGAAGTCAGTCATGCGTTTTATAAACTGTTTACTTGCGGCTTCGTTTTAAACTGTCTGAATGGTAGAATTAAACAATGCAAATGGGAAAAGAAAATATAACATACGCAATCAAGTTTTATATACAAGATTTATTTACAACGTACAAGTTACATAGCTTTACATGATATACAATATTAACAATGCTTATTTGATATCACTGGCTTTCACCCAGCTGTTAAACTTTGTCGGATAGTATTTCCATTTCACCAGATATTGTTTATTGGGTGTTTTACCCCTGGTTCTTACTATTTTCTCAATCGTCCACACTTGATCAGGGTCTACATATAAATCTACTAGTTGTAATTCAGACTGATAGAAAGACCCTCGAATTTCGTCATTCATCATGTCTTTTAATCTATACACCGGTATTTGCCCCCGATAGTATCGCTTGGACACTTTAAACAGTTCCCCAGTGTAAGTTTCATCATAAGCGCGAGTAAACACTGTTTTTAAATGCGAGATGCGCACATAATCTCCTTTTTTAAACTTAAATCGCCTTTGTTTGGTTGAAAGAAATTTCTTGTCTTCTGCATGTCTGGCGAAATACGTAGACAGTCGGACTTCTTCTTCATTAGACTGTTTGACATCTGCCGGTGTTGTTCCAATAGTTCTGTGATAGGTACGGTTGTAGCTTTCGGCTATCTCTTGTAGAACTGGGATATAGCTATAGTCCTCGGTATAGGTGAAGTATCGGTAGAGTTTAGTCTTAATCGTTTTAATGGCTCTTTCCGATACAGACGCTTTGGTTTCATTCTGCGTGGGAGAGTATAGTATATCGTGTTTTTTCATTAGCGTCTGTACCACTTTGGCCTTGAATTCTTGACCTTTGTCAGATACCAGCTTGCCAGGACTTCGTTTCGAAGTGTCAAATATATTTTGAAACCCCTCAGCCACACTCGCTCCCGTTTTATTTTTCAATGGCCGCAACCACACAAACTTGGAAAATACATCGATCACTAGCAGAATGTATTTGTAACCTTGATTCCAATCGGTAAATTTAACCATGTCTATGAGGTCACACATCCATAAGTCATCTTTCCCTGAGGTCACTACATGATTTCGTCTAAATCTCCTTCTCACAGGTTTGTGCAGACTGTAAGCCTCCTGACGATGGAGAAATTTTCTGATGTTGTGCATGCCGATCTTGTACTTTCCTTCATTTTGTACAATTTTAAACAGTTTCTGAGGGCCAGAGTAACTAGCCGGGTGTGCAGGGTCGTAATAAATTTTCTTTAAGTAATCTTCCCACGGTGCCATGTCCTCACTGTTCAAAGTCTAATGAAAGAATGACCTTTATCTCTCTCGTTTTCGTATTTAATCAGATTCGTCTTCGTCTCCACTGACATCATCATCGTCTTCTTCATCGTCACTGTCTTCATCTTCACTGAATTCTATATCAAACAAACTTTGAAACTGGTCCCCAAACTTTTTCAGTATTTTTTTCACTGCACTGTCGACAGACAACCCTTTGGCAGTCAATGTTTGTAGTTCACCCATGACCTGATGATGTAACTGACTGTTCTGTAAAGGTAAAACATAGTTCTCGAGCAACTGCCCATACAGTTTGAAGAAGCTACGTTCATAGTAAGGTTGAACGCGTTCCTTTGCCAAGTCTCCTGCGTCTTCGTCTGTTTCATCCTCCGATTTAAAGCGGTCATAGAGTTTGTTAAACCGTTCCACATTGTCCTCGTGTGCTCTCTGCCATAAGCTGAGGAATCCCTGATTCTCCTCGACATTTTCTTTTATCGTTTCTTCTAATTTCTGTCTCTTACTAGGTGGCTCATTGTGGTTTTCGGCACACCAACCGCGTTTAACATGGCGCTGAACGTCGTGAGATGAGTCGAACAAAAGACCGCAATCGTCACAGGAGTTCACTTTGTCTGCCATCTCTAAATGATTATCCCAGTTATCCTGTGTAAGCTCTCCGCCGATCTGATCAGGTTGACGTTCAGTACAAGAATGATTTTCGGTTTTAGGATATTCACTTTTTATAATTTCTTTTTGTGATTCTGGTTTCTGATTGGATAATACGGTTTCAGTGGCGTCTTTCCATTTCATTTTCAATCTTAACCTTTGATTTTCTGGTGTGAAGGGTTTGAGATCCACAAATAAATATCCATATGGATGTATTGTCGCCATTTCAAAGCTCTTTAAAAAATAATCTGTTTTCCCAGGATACATCTGTCTTGCCAGTGTCATCATTGATTGTTTATCTACAGGGTTTTTAAACAGCACCAAGTAATGACAATTTCTTCTTTGAGTAGGATCTTTACTCGCATATAAGTTCTGATTAATGGCGATGACTGATAGAGATCTATGGTGAGACCCTTCTGTAAAGAGCTCCGTTATTCTGTTGTCCTTTCCAGCCACGGACATTATGTCATCCAGAATAAGTAAATTGTTTACACTAGAATCAAAATAATCATCGTCCTCTATATTGAAAGGGATACCCTGGTAAAATTCCACTTTAGGATTAACTGTATTTTGTATTTCTGTATACAAAGGCTGCCAGCGTCGATACACCCAAATAACTCTCTGTATCAGAGGCTGAATTCTAGTGCCATGCTTTTGGAGTAATTCCTTGACAAACGTGGTTTTGCCACACGCTGAAAAAGAAAAAGAAGTTTTAATTAATATTTTTTCTATAATATACATTTATCAAGTCTTTAAAATATAATAAAACATAGAAAGTGGATGGAGTTTTTTAAACAAAAAAGTCAATTCCATAAAATTGTATATACTTAAAACGCCTTTTAAACAATTTATAAGCTAAGAAGTTCTCTTTATAAATATAAAATATAAGCCAACAAAAACTCCTATTTAAAATAATCCAACTCTTTTCTTACAAATCCAATCTACTTGACCATGGATAATCTATAGAATTATTTCAATACCACATAAATTACCTGTGGGTCCTGTGATCATCATGGTAAACGGGTGATGTAAGGATATCACCGGATCCCCTGGGGTCTCTTGCGGCGGTGGCGGCGGCGGCGGATACGCTTCACTGCCCTGCGGGGGCGGCGGCGATGGATACGCTTCACTGCGTTGCGGCGGCGGTGGTGGTGGCATATATGTCTCACTGATGTGCGAATATGTTTTATTGAGATTGCTATGTTTGCTTCTTTTGTGCCTCAACATTACATCTCTTCTCGAAAAGTCTTGTAGACAGTCGGGGCACTTGGCTGAAGACATGTTAACTCTTTGAAAGCTGGCTCTTAAATGATCAGATTTAGCAAAAACAAGTCATTTCTACATCAACTAGATTTAATGAAATTACACACACAACCAATGAGATTGCTACTTTTAAATTTGTAGTATTTATGTATTTATAAAAAACGAAGTACTGATACAATATTTTCATTCTACTTCAGATATCTAAAGACTACAGACATGGCTAGTTACCGATGCGAACAGTGTGGAGAGACATTTCCCAAACTGAGTCAGTTGTTACAGCATCGGAGGTCTCAGAATCATTGGAAGAAGTATACATGCTCGAGTTGCAAGAAGACATTTAATCGCAAAGACAATTTAGACAGGCACATGAAGAAACATGCTGAAGAAAACAATCAGCACTGCCCAGAATGTCTCAAAGTGTTTACGAGAGAAGACGCTCTGAATGAACATTTACACAGAGAACATGGTTGGGAACCCCCTAAACGCCAAGCACAGGACCAAGAAGGTGGAGGTGCAACAAAGCGACAACGTTTACAGAAAACAGATGATCCAGCTGACTTCTATCGGATACAGAAGATTAGTGAGAGAAAAATAGAGAAATTTAGAACCTCAGCAAACTACTACAAAATTGATATCAACGATTTAGAAGTCAGAGACTTACCCAACATCTTGAAAACATTAAAATATATATTTCAGTCTATCCTTGACAGGATGACTGAAGACATGCCCTCTACGGATCTTGTGCGTGTCACTATGGACAACCTTGAACTGGATTATCCTATTGTACTACCGTTTATGAGACGGTCAGAACTCACAGTGAACCGACTTTTATCGGAAATAGAAAGGGTTCTACAATCGTACGAACAATTCGTTATAGACGAAACATTTGGAATTGAATTGGTACATGTCAACACTATATCAGGTTCCGGATACAAAATGAAGCCCGTAGTTGATATTGCGACAATGCTTGAAAACAAGAAAAGTATCATTCAAATAAAAAACAGAGACCAATTATGCTGCGCTCGTGCTTTAGTCACGGCCATGGCCAACTTTGACAAGCATCCACAGTGGAATAGCATCCGACAAGGTCGTGATATTCAGAGACTACTGGCTTTGGATCTACATAAAAAGGCTGGTGTGCCTCTTGGGCCATGTGGGTTAGAGGAAGTGAAGAAATTCCAAGCTAACTTACCGGAATATCAAATCCTCGTACTTTCTAAAGAGCATTTCAATGCCATTGTGTATCAAGGCCCTGAAGGGGGTGTGCCTATTTACCTATACAGCCAAAATGAACACTACGATGTCATTACCAAGATGCCTGGATTTCTTCGCCGGAGTTACTTCTGCGACAAGTGCAAAAAAGGTTATGATCATAAAGAGCGCCATTCATGCAATAATCCTTGTCATTTCTGTCGCCAGTTACATACAAACAATGAGGAAGACTGGCAATATTGCCAAACCTGCAACTGCAAATTCATTAATCGAGACTGTTTTGTACAACACCTTAAGAAAACGGAGCATGGCAAGTCTACCTGCGAGACGATCTACAGATGTAAGGAATGCAGCCAGCTTGTGAATCGTTCAAAACATAAACGATCTCATGTGTGTGGAGAAACCTACTGCAAAACGTGTAAAGAGTATGCTGTTGAAGGCCACCAGTGTTTCATGCATCCAGTAACTGTAGACGAAGAACCATTAGGGAATACCCGGAATAGAAATAAACAAAAAACAATACAATATATATTCTTCGATTTCGAATGCACACAGGACAGTCAATTAGAATGTGAAGAAGGTTATCTTGCAGGGGCTCACACTGTCTGTGTCAACTGTAGAAAATCGTGGTGTGGCTCCATGGCACACAGGCCAAACTTATGTTTGGTCCATAAAGTGTGTAACCTTTGTATGACTAATGGTCTCACTGAAACCTCATCATGTCTGAAGTGTGGAGTCAACAAAAAAGTGTTTAAAGGAATTAGCACTACAACCGCGTTCTGCAAATGGCTGTTTTCTGAAGAAAATAGAGGAGCTACCGTCATCTGTCATAATTTCAAAGGGTATGACAGTTATCCCATCCTCCAGTATCTACACGAAAATGCTATTCTGCCTGATGTGATCACAACTGGCTCCAAGTACATGTCCATATCGGTGCCCTCGTGTAAAATTCGTATGATAGACTCTTTGAACTTCATCCCAATGCCATTGGCGGAGATGCCAGACTCCTTTGGCGAGACCGAGCTAGCTAAAGGCTACTTTCCTCATTTGTACAACAGACAAGAAAATCAAGAATCAGTACTAGAGCATCTGCCAGACATCAAATACTACAATCCTGATAGCATGAAGCCTGAAAACAGATATAAATTTCTGCAGTGGTACGATCTAAACAAGAATAATCACTTCAATTTTGAAGAGGAACTGATAAAATACTGCCAATCTGATGTAGATGTCCTCCGAAGGTGTTGTTTAAAATTTAGGTCGCTTTTCATGAACCTAACCAAAACTGATGATAATGCAGGGATAGACCCCTTTGAAAATTGCATCACAATCGCGTCAGCATGCAACCTGGTCTTTCGGACATTATTCCTTGATCCGGAAACTATTGGCATTATACCACCTCACGGATATAGAGCTGAAGCTAAACAGTCTATAATGGCTTACCAATGGTTGTCATATATATCTCACACCGAAGCCATTTATATTCAACATGGCCGAAATGTGGGAGAAAAGGAAATAGGTCCATACAAGGTAGACGGATATTATGAGACAGAAGATGGACAGAAAGTAGTTCTTGAGTTTCACGGGGACTTTTGGCACGGTTGTCCTCGATGCTTCAGCCAGACTACCATAAACCCTGTGAGCGACATGACCATGGGAGATCTCTATGCTCGCACTTTAGAGAAAAAACGCTACTTAGAAGAACATGGCTACACTTATATTGCTATGTGGGAATGTGACTTCAAAACGCAGATAGAGAAAAGTAGTGATATGAAAGCGTTCATTGATGCATTGGAAATTGTAACCCCATTGGAACCCCGAGATGCTTTTTATGGGGGGCGCACAGAAGCTTTCACACTGTACGAAGAAGCTTCACAAAACAAGACAATTAGGTACTATGATGTGACCTCTCTGTACCCTTTTATCAATAAGACAGGGAAGATTCCCGTAGGACACCCCATAATTATCACAGACAATTTCGACAACATTGACAGGTACGAAGGAATTGTTAAATGCAAAGTACTTCCGCCACGAGGCCTGTACACACCAGTGCTGCCGGTGAAATGTAACGGGAAACTACTATTCAGCTTGTGTCGAAACTGTGCAGAAAACTACCAACAAGTCAAATGTGAGCACAGCGATCAAGAAAGAGCCTTCATTGGAACATGGGTTACAGATGAACTGAAAACTGCCTTAGCCAACGGTTACACATTATTGACTGTGTATGAAGTCTGGCATTTCAATGAAATTTCTCAGTACAATACCGCGACAAAAACAGGCGGCCTATTTACGGAGTATGTGAATACCTTCTTGAAAGTAAAACAGGAATCCAGTGGTTGGCCAGACTGGTGCGTAGATGAAGACAAGAAACAACAATACCTACAACAATACTATGAGAAAGAGGGTATTTTTCTAGACTATCATAGCATACAACACAATCCAGGTTTGAGATCTTTGGCCAAGCTTATGTTGAATTCCTTTTGGGGAAAATTTGGAAAAAGAACCAATTTGACGCAATCCACATATCTGAATGACCCGAAGGAATTTTTGGATATGATGACTTCTGATCAACAAGAAGTGAAGAATGTTAGATTTGTCAACGAAGAAATGGTGCGGCTAGACTGGGTATACAGCAGTGACTTTATTGAGGCAGCATCAAGAACCAACGTAGTCATTGCTGCCTACACCACGGCCCAGGCTAGATTAAAGCTCTACAGCTATCTCCGACCATTGCGGGACCGGGTCTTGTACTGCGACACCGATTCCGTAGTGTTTACCTCTCAACCCGGAGAATGGGAGCCTCAACTCGGAGATTATCTAGGGGACCTTACCGATGAAACACCGAATAATTGTATCACCAAATTTGTGACAGGTGGTCCTAAAAACTACGCATACACCTTGCTTAAGCCAAATAAAAAGGGACAACTGTCTGTATGCAAAGTGCGAGGCATAACTTTAAACTTCAAAAATCAACTTGACATTGGTTTCGATACTATCCGGAATTTAGTGACTGGTGAAAGAAAAGGTGAAACCATCTCTCTAACTGATGAATATAAGATCTCAAGAAATCCTGCTTCTGGACATGTGGTCACCAAACGTGAAACGAAGGACTATAAGATAGTGTTTGACAAAGGGTAATCAAAGACAATATTCTGACATATCCCTATGGAATGTAATGAACTGGTAGGGTTAAAAGTTTAGTGTAAATACCCGGGTAATATTATACTCTGCTGCCTACACCACGGCCCAGGCCAGACTATATAAGCTATGCAGCTATCTCCGGATCTACCGTGTTGTTCACTCTTCATATTTATTCTTGATAATGTGTGTACAATATTATGTTTTATTACATAGCCCTATTATCTCAAATTCATGTTTAATACATTTTTGTAACTATAAACATATGTTTATGGCTTGTAGATCTACATGTTAACAATTTAGCACAATAAAGTCATGATTAAATGTATTGCTGCGTTATATTATTTGTTTTAGAGAGCTAGATATATATGTGCAGAGAGAGAGATATAGAGAGATATGGAGGTAGAGAGAGAGGGAGAGAGAGTTTAAACATACCGGGTGCTAGGTTTAACCCTTGTGGTTTATATAAACAGTATGTCGTCTGCTTGAGAGCTAATACTATTGAGGTCCGTGTCATTTACTTTAAACTCCCCCAAAATATTAGAGCAGTTACACACTGGATCCTGATCATCTGCTTTACATATGACCTTAGGGTGATTTAACGAGCAAAAACCCTCTGCTGTATAAACTTGACGTATCGTCTGCTCTATATGCACATTGTGACCAGTATGTAGTCTGCTAAAAAATCTGAAGCAAAAACTTCAAAGGCTTATTAATCGTTTAGTCGTCTGCTAGCTCTCCAAAATGGCCGCGCCCACGTACTCTCCGATACATTTGAAATTAAACCGTTTGGCGGTTGTATTGGATAAACACGCGTCGTCTGCTAGCGGATCCAGCTCGCGGGTCGGATCAGGGGATCAGGATGTCATGGTAGACCGCTTTCGAAAATCTACTCATTTTTTTACCTCATCCAAGATGGCGGCGTTACATAGACTAAAGAAGGGGTCACCGGGTGCATGTGGTCTATACTCCCGGCCTTGACTACTAGTATTTATGAATGAGGAAGAGGAAAAAGTTCACGATTTCAATTCGTCAATAATATTTCACAAGAAACACACAGCTTTATGAGGAAGTCGTTATCAGTATAACCACAGGTACTTGGCACATTTTCAATTTTTGGAACTATACTAGATCTATGTTTACATGTATTTATATGGTATAGTCAACCAAACTAATAATAATTTATTTTTTTCTACTAGATCTACCTTTGAGTATAACACACATTGCTACATACTATATAATTATATGATCTTAGCAGTTTAATCCATAAAAAACACCTCAAAGGGTATATTTACAATCAGTGAAGACCCAGATGAGACGCCAAAGCAGTTCCAATTTCAAATGGTTTAGGAAACTCACTTTATTCAGAATTTCTAAATGAAAGATAAAAATAATGCCAAAAGCTGATATAGGATATTTCTGTATAATGTATATCTACAATAAGCAATCACTTGATTTTAGATCAAAGCTCTTTCAAATATAATATGTAGTCGATTCTCGGTGACAAATCATTTTAGGTGTTGCAGTGCCCTAAAACTCAATCAATCAATCTTTCAAATTAGAGGTATCACAAACATTGGTAAACCTAAGCACGTGAAAATCGTCCTGCTTCGGTATCATTGGTATATACAGTGGAGAATCTGTTATTCTTTCCCAATAAACGCGTTTACGCTAAAACTATTATTTGCAGTGCAAACAGTTTGGAGCCAGATCAGACGCCGGGTAACCCGGCGTCTGATCAGGCTCCAAACTATTTGCCACCAAGATAAACAAGAATTATCAGAATTGTCCAAAAGTTGTTCTTTTCTACGCGTTAGTGCTTTGCGTTTGCGTACGTTTGCGTTTAAACGGGAAAGAATAACAGATTCTCCACTGTAGTAAGTTAAGTTGTCAGTTGTCACCTCATCTTGCAACAACCTCTGAAATGGGTCTGTACTGAGTGTCATTTGTCGAAATCAACAGTTCAAGTAGTCAAAACCCCTTAACCCTTTCCCCCATATAAGCGACTTTTAGCGTGTTTAATTTATTCCTCCGCTGAAGAAAATAGTTCCAAATTATACCGTAATGAATATGTGTCATATTAAATTATTTCCTTATTCTAGCAGTTAATAGCTTAAAGCAGGCTGAAAGTAAAGCAGAATGCGCCTTAGGGCGCATTCTGCTTTACTTTCAACCTGCTTTAAGTAGTCACATATCTTCAATACTAGAAACAATGCTATCAGGTAAAGGGTTAATACCGGTACCCTATGTGTTTCCTATGCAGGGGTTGATTTAGATTTACCCTTTTTACAATATTCAAGGATACAGTATATTCTAGTTTCGGCGCATCTTGTTTATTTTTACCATCGGCAAGGACGAAAAATAAAACAGATGTAAGAAACTTTTAAAAGAGGCCAGGCCTTGTTCTGTTATCTCTCTCGGGTTACTGACATGATTTACAATTCAGTCCAACCACTTGGAAATCGACTGTCACGAAAATACATCTGCAACTATTTTATGACTTCTTGAAGAACTCAAAATAGAAATTTACTGAAATGCCACGCTGTCGGCTATTTTCGAAACATAGATCTACAGTAAAGCTCTGATGCTGCCACCACTCAGAAGAAGTATGATTTCTGATTGAAGCTTCAAGCATGATCAAAAGTACAGCAGAAAGGAGCTTTCTGCTTTACTTTAATCCTGTCTGAATCTGACATATCATGTGGTTTGCACACCGATAAGTTTTCCGTAGAGCGGTCGTAATATTATACTTAAAGGGAAGCTACTCTATCAGAGTGTCCTCGGCTTATAAGATCTACGATATGGTGTAGCCTAAGGATCTTCTTTCAAAGTTTCATCATTTAATTTTCTCACGGGATGATAAATTACAGTTGTCTACATGACATCTGCTCCTAAAATAAACATATGGACCTAAAATAACGAAAACACAACTGTCAATGAAAAATGAGCTCTGACAGTCGGCTCCTGACTCTAAAGCCTTTCCTTCGCATTAGCGCCATACGACGCCTTTCCATGTCCTCAGCGGGCGCTTATAGCCCATACTTCGTACAAGCGCCATAAGAAGCTGTTTGCCTTTTCCGTGCACATAAACGCCATAGGACGCTTTATTTCGGCCTCCGCATAAGTATATCACATTTTCATTGGTGGTGATGAATTTAACACTAGACGAAATAGAAGTAGAAATAGCATTTCTAAGGAGCTTTTGACCTAATGTTCATCTTCTTTTAAGCTGTCACCTGCCTTATTTCCATTCCAAGCAGTTCGGAACCTGATGGGACGCCGGGTTAATCGGCGTCAGACGAGGCTCTGGAGCAATCAGATTTAGATAAATCATTAGAAATGTCCAAAAGATGTGATTTTCTACATTAAAAAGGAAATCTTCTCGACTATAACAAGGTGTTCGCTTATCTTCAGGATATTTGTATACCGTAATAGACCCCGGACAATATTCTACTAGGATATGACAAAATCTCATTAACTTTTAGGTATAAAACACTATGTTATCCTATTCACCAGTTAATTAAACAATGTATGTACTCAACAGAAAAAGTTAACCCATTTGTGCCAACGATCTCATATACATAAATGGGCTACATGCAAACAATGTAGACTGTGATCAGAGGCTACAGTGGAGAATCTGTTATTCTTTCCCAATAAACGCGTTTACGCTAAAACTATTATTTGCAGTGCAAACAGTTTGGAGCCAGATCAGACGCCGGGTAACCCGGCGTCTGATCAGGCTCCAAACTGTTTGCCACAAAGATAAACATGAATTATCAGAATTGTCCAAATGTTGTACTTTTCTACGTTTTAGTGTTTTGCGTTTGCGTACGTTTGCGTTTAAACGGGAAAGAATAACAGATTCTCCACTGTACATTGCCAGTTTTCTGATAAGAATTTTAATGTAAAACAAAACGAAAATGAAAATACTGTTTTACTTTTAACCTGATTTCAGCTATCATCTGCTAAAATATATAAACTATTTTCTTGAGTGGAGGAATAAACCAAAGACGTAAAAAGTCGTATTGATTGTGTAATCTTAAATAAAAGAGTGTTCGAAAACCCGGTTAAGAGAGAATTCCGGTATTTAGAGGTTCCGGTTTTGAGAGGTTCCACTGTATTTTTTATCAGTCAAAATGGTCTGAAAATATAAAATTAAAATGAATGTATAGCCTACAGACAGCAGTATTAATGTTATAGCGATACTACGAGCGTATTTGGCTGTGAATGGATTGATAATGATCAGAGAACATCACACCAGACCAACCACGTGTTATGATTCGTGAATGATACTTAGTGAATGACATGCATGCATAATACCACACAATGCAATACATATATCATGCGCTTTCCTCGAAAAAAGTATCATACGATGTATGGACCGAGAAATATAAACAGGATGTGATGTCACAAAAACACATAACCTTTTCATTGGTTAACAGTGTTTTTGCGACATCATATGCTGTATACATGTAATTGCAAACAGTTTGAATCCAGATTAGACGCCACAAAACGGTGCATATGATAAGATTCAATATGTTTGACAATCGTATCGATATTTCTTTAGTTAGACTACCTTAAAATATAACTTTGTAAAGATCGTGTATAGGCAAAAATATTGAAGCAGACGACAATATGACGGGTGAAGGAGTGGATACCTCACGATTAATATGACGTTGAAAAGGTTAAAGGGGGCCGTATATGTTTTACGATATCTACATTTAGCGGAATAACATTTGCAACAAATCTTTGACTGATTTCCATTGAAACTTTCACGGATATAAAGGGTTAAGCTATTTATGAGTAAAGGTAGTTCCCTGACTGACTACTTAGAAAACATACTGCGAAGAGCAGTGCTCCCTCCCTACAACGGCCCTCCGAACAATGATTCCCTCCTTACAACGACCCTTGCTGCAGTTCCCTAAACAGGACAATCATGTATAACCCTTTCATGACTGCAAGGTATTCTGCTTAAAATTGTTGTCTGCTGTTTTTCTCAAAGTTACATAAAATTATTGAACATTTTGACAGAAAAACACATAATGACGATTGACAAACAGTTTGAATCCAGATCAGACGCCGCTTTACGCGGCGTCTGATCTGGATTCAAGCTGTTTGCAAATGTAAGCCAATTTCCCTTCCTATAACAAATTGTTTTCAAAAGGAAATCACTGTGGAACATATCCGCCGTTAGCTAGCAAAGAGTCAATGCAAGAAGTATTGTATTGTATGTATATTTCACATTTTCTGAAATAAATATGTTTAAACTAAACTAAGAAGTCCAGAAAAGGGTTATAGAGATCGAGATAATAAACTAGCAATTTTGTAATTCAATGTTATTCTATTTCCCTATATGGATTATTGGTATCTTCATTGAGGTATTATAATTGGAGAACAGTCAATATAAGTACAGCGAATCTTCTGAAAACAGAACCCTTCCGGTCAAATATTAACATTCGCCCCATTCAAATCCATTGAAAAAATGTCGTTTAATTCGTATAGACGCTATTTCTCGAGAGGGCGAGACTTGTGGATATATTTCGCAGAGTAGGCGGGGCTTCTGGATCTGCTGATCGCAAAAACAAATCCATGAAGAGCTAGCGCGATTCATGGAATTTGCCGATCATTTTCTGTCGTTTATTTCGCAAAAAAAAAAAATGTTCATTTCTTAAGTAAACTGTTCAGTTAAGAAAGTTTTCCAAGGTAGGGGGTTGACGTTGCGGTCGTTAAGGATAGATTGAAGCTAAATGCAGAACAGTTAATCTCCTTCAGGAACTTCTAACATTACAGTTGTTCTATATTAAGCTGCCATCCATTCCTTTGGACTTTGTGTTTGAAAGCGCTTTGTGGGCGATATGTACACCTTATCATGAACAACAACAACATTGAACTCTGCGTTTCTTTTGAAGGTATATAATTATGTCAGCGAATAGAATATATGTTTGGGACAATGACATTGTCCTGGGTTTAGAGACTTCCGAATTAAGGGGAGTTCGGTTATAAAGTACAGTAAAACCTCTCTATTACGACCACTAAAACGACGACTAATTGATTGTATAAAAGTCAGGTGACAGCTTTAAAAAGCAAGGTGGTAGTAAAACAGAAAGCCCCTAAAGGAGCTTTCTGTTTTTCTGTCACCTTGCTTTAAGCAGTCACCTTTCGTAAACACATAATGATCACCATGGTATATTGGTCGTTATAGAGGGTTTTTACTGTGCTGCATTACAAGTCACTATGCATTCATTGGACGAGTCATCGGTGCAATCTTTATCCACCGTATCACTTAACTCTTTCCTCCCTGAAACTTTAAATGGACAATTCCAGTTTCCATTTTAGTCTAGTCCATTTCTCACTTTTAAGGATTGTTTTTGTCAATGTTTTGTATTATGACAAACACTGAAGGAGCCCTCTGATCTGGGTATTCACTGTTTGCATAGGACAAGTGCACTTTTCACATGTACACCGTTTGAAAAGGACGCCTTTATGTGGGATTAGGGTTCAAAAGGGTTAAACCCTTTCATTCTCAATAACGTCATAAACGCGGTGTCTGATCAGGATCAAAACTGTTTGCAACTCTTTTTGAAATAACGTCAGTTATTCTGCCTTAAGTCTAACATTGAAACAATATTGCAGACAAATATATTGAAGCAGACGACAATATGGCGGTGATGGGGTAAAAACCTCACAATAAAGATTACGAAAGGCTGTGAAGGGGTAAAAAGGGGTTAACCCTCCCACTGCTGAACACTAACACTGACTCCTGCAAACAGTCTGATCAGGATGCCAACTGTTTGACAATTAATAGAATAGAATAGCTTGTTTTTAATTTTAAGATAGGTGGTTCCTTAAAGTAACATGAACGTAAAGCATTAATATTCTAAAGGAGCTTTCTGCTTTACTTTCAGCCAGTTTTAAGCAATTATCTGTCAGGATGCAGGAACATTTTCATATGGTTCTTTTGCAGAATAGGGTATCAGTATGAAAATGCATATCTAAGCGTCAAACGGCGTATTATATATCTATGGGGAAGTTATAAGCCTACGCCATATTGTCAGCAACTTAAGGGTTAAGATAAACGTATGCATGTTTCGTATGTTCTGATAACATCGCGGATATCCTATAGAAGGGGTTGCGTGGGGATCCGGATATAGAAAATTTAGTATTTATATACAGGGCTGCCATAAGTTGACATGAAAAATCCTAAGATTTCCAAAACAAATTGCATTTTTCAAGTGCGATTTTACGAATCGTACCTTTACCCCATAGCCTATTTCTGGTTTTGTTGGCATGCGACTACTTAAAGCAGGCTGGAAGTAAAAGGCGCATTCTGCTTTACTTTCAATCTGCTTTAAGCTATTATGTACTAAAAAAAATCCAAAGATTGAGGAAAAATCCGGAGAAATGGCAGCCCTGTATATATGGTATTTAAAGCCATGATATAATCTGCTTTAACCCATTATCCCATAAATACATCTTTTTACGCCTATAATTTATTGTGCCGCTGAAGTAAATAGTTCCACTTTATACCATCAGAAATATATATTTTTTCTTTATCCGGGTGTTGGTAGCTTAAAGCGGGTTGAAAGTAAAGCAGAATGCACCTTAGGGTGCGTTCTGCTTTACTTTCAACCTGCTTTAAGTGATTAACTATCTTCAATATAAGAAACATGATAAGGGGTAATGTGTTAAAGGGACATTTGCTCTTCATTTCTTGAAATCAAATTTTGGAAGTTTTCAGTATGAAAATGAAATATCATGAATAATTTGGATCCTGATAAATCTACAGACTCTCGGTGCCTACCTAATGTTTTCTAGGGCGATGAAGGTGCTATTCTCTATTCGAAATGACATTGTCTATTACAGCGCTCCCTCTCTGCAACGACACCTAATGGGAGACACAGATTATGTTTGTTGTTCGGAGGGAGTCGTTACAGGGAGGGAAAATTAAGACTTGGCTTACATTTACAAACAGCTTGAATCCAGATCAGACGCCGCGATACGCGGCGTCTGATCTGGATTCAAGCCGTTTGTCACTCGTTATTATATTTATTCTATCAAAATATCCTCTTTTATATTACGTTGAGAAAAACAGCAGACGACAATTTTAAGCAGACGATGTTGCAGCAGTAAAAGTGTTAAATGTGCTTGTCTTGTTTTAGGGAAGTGCGGCATGGATCGTTGTAAGGAGGGAGTCGTTGTTGGGAGGGCCGTTGTAGGGAGGGAACACTGTACAAACTTCTCATTTTTTTTCTCCAAATTGATTTATCGCTTTAACTCTTTCACTGCCAAGTTGTTTCGTCTTCTATATAACCATCTTACCGTTTAAAAATCGTCTGCAATATTTTTACAAGTCAGATTTAAAACTTTGAAGTCTGAAGAAATATTGATTTGAGTGACAATCATTTTGAATCCTGATCGTAACGGTAGTTTATTTTGCAAACAGTTTGGAGCCAGATCAGACACTACGTAACGCGGCATCCAGATCAGGCCAAAAACTATTTGGAACTCGTTCTGTATTGTCTTATGTTAATCTGCCTTACATCAATCTCTAAAACGAATGTGCGGATATCATGTTTAATAAAGCGGTTTCTGATCAGAGTCTACACTGTTTGCTGATAGGAATTTCCATATTATTACAGCGGATAATACGTTATTCTTTCCCGCAAACGAAACGCAAACGCATTGTAATTAAATGAAGAAAATGACATTTTTCGACAATTCAAAATGTTTATTTCAACCATGACGGCAAACAGTTTAGAGCCCGATCAGACGCCGGGTGGAATAATATACTGGACACAAATGGGTTACTGCAGTCGAGGTTTTGCAGTGAAGGGGTTAAAACAGCCAGTAAAATGGGCGCAAATATATCAGTTTGGACGCTGTTATAGTTGAAGTGATCCAATCCGTTGGACAATCCGCTTTGTAGACAGTTAAAGGGAGAGAACTCCTAAATTATTAATGTATAAGTCAACTACAGTTATTTATATTGCTAAATTGACTTTGTTTCTTTTTCTATTGATGTATTTATAAAAACTTTCAGTTTAAATATAATTAAATTTGTGTTAAATGACCATTCAATGAGAAAAGCATAAAAACAAAAATAGACAGGTGTGTAGTGGTCGGAGAGACATCCCCCTGAACACCTTACAGAAATATGCATACCTGTATAACATAGAAATATAATATCATTTTTTAAAACAAAAATGAAACAAAAAAATATTTGTAGCCAGGTATACTGACATTTATACTATACTCAACAAAATAATTAAGGGGACAAAAGTATAAGTATCTAATCGGGGTCTACACTGTTTGTATAGGACAAGTGTACTCTTTACATGTATATGATTTGTTAATGACGAGTATACTCGTCGCTACGGTCCAATGTGTTGACTGTCTTCTTTTTAATAAAATCCTTTAATATTGCTGTCTGAACGTTCGTTTAAAAGTAAGATTTAAGCCAAACAATTGAACCACGATCAGATGCCGCGTTACTCGGTATCTAAGCTGTCTTTAAAGTTGAACTGTAACAAGGAAGGTGTTATGGTTTGCCTTTATAACTTATGCTAGACTTGTTGGGTTGCTATAGATGTATATAGTCCATGTTCGTTGTACTCGTTATTACAGTAAATGCGAGTTATGCCTCGCTCATATTTGCTGCGGTTGTCGTCCGGCGGCCGCATGGCTTAATATTTCTACGGCGATTAGCAATTCCCCGGTGGCCGTACAAATGTACATTAGGAAAAGTGATCATTTAGTTCCGTCGGCCGCACGGTGGCCGTACGGCGGCCGCACTGCAGCCGCAGAACCACACTCTGCGGCGTGTGTTTTCTACGGCCGCCGTAGAATTAAAAAAAATGTTTTAACTCCGCGAGCTCTACGACCTTTAAAATATTAGGATATGCCGTGCGGCCGCCGTACGGCCGCCGCACGACCGCCGTAGAATCTCTGCGGTTGCCGCAAGATTCTCCCTATGTCATGTTTCTGCCGCTGCCGTACGGCCGCCGTAGAGCAAATGTGAGCGCACTATTACTTTCAGGTCGGTGCATTATCATATAGAGATGTGTCCGTTCCATAAAACTTCGTACGACAAATGTTGTCGTAAGTCTGATTATAAAAGTATAAATATTTATTCATTTCCCCATATAATCCTGTCTTGTGACATCTCTTTGGAATCGTCTTGAAAATACGCTAAAAAAAGATGTCACAAGACAGGATTAGATAGAGAAATCAGAAATTAAATGTATTTTAAAGTTTTGACTTACGACCGTTTTTGTCGTACGAAGCTTTATGAAACGGGCCCCTAGATTGGCACTAACATCTTTTTTTGTAAATGGCAGGCGCCTATATATAACCCCAAATTTATATTAGTTTATGAAAAGGAGTTATGCTAAAATATATTTCACAAAAAAAGAAGACATTAGCTCTATCTGAATTCGAATCCCGCTTGAGAAGGCTACACAACCAACATATGATCCAAAATATATCCCTATACGCTCTCTAAAGAATATCACGACAGTTTCTTCGAATTTTCAAAACATTCAGAATTTTTTTTTAAGTGTGCATGCTGCTAGTATATACCCTGTTATGCAGAAATATGAAATAAAAATAGGGGGTCCCCGAACTGGATCTTTTCTTAATAGCTTGTTTTTGGGTATACCCCTAATTATCCGGAGACACGAACTTTTGATCATAAAATCTCAGAATAACCTTATTCAGCTTTGTAATTTACCTAACCTAATTTGTTGGGTTATACATATATTTTCATAAAATAGAAAAAAATAGGAGCAAGTAGCACCAAAAACATGAAAACAACACATTATCCGTCAATAAAGGGAACACATCAAATAGTTATTTTTCAAAGTTTTTTCTCCTACAGTGAAAACATTCAGATTTTGACAATATTTTTCAAAAATAACAAACAAACAAATATTGATGAAGCATTAACTTTCTGAAATCACACATAAAAATTATAGGTACCCGGATCAGTTTTTCTGAAAAGTACAAATGTCTGCATAGAGAGCAACACATGTCAATCCAATTACATATAGGGCTATCAACAATTGCTATATGATAACCACTTTAAATGCTATAATGTGTCCAAATAAATACTGTTCAATCGTCAACAATATATCACTATTCACGCACTATTAGTATATATCACTAATCGTGGTCGCAAAATGCAGGTATGACCGCATCATTTAGCTTATTGAGATAGAAAAAATACAAATCAAATATAAACTATATTATACAATATTGGTCAAAGGGAGCCAATTCAAGCGAAATGTTTGCGTGAGTGGCATCCCTTTGACCGAAGCAAATTAAAGAGCCACGTTCGTCCTCAATTACTGTCTGGACCAAAGGGTAATTTATATCTGGTGCTTTATGTTAATCTACTAGTATTTGTTATGTATAAGACATTTTTGGAGCGAAGTTAAGATGTACATGTGCAGCGCTCCCTCTCTACAACGGCATCCAAAGGGAGACAACAATTGTGTGCGTTGTTAGGAGGGAGTCGTTTTTAGAGAGGGACATTGGCTTACATTTGCAAACAGCTTGAATCCAGATCAGACGCCGCGTAACGCGGCGTCTGATCTGGATTCAAGCTGTTTGTCAATCGTCATTATATTTCTTCTGTCAAAATAGTAACTTTTAGAAAACAGCAGACGACACTTTTAAGCATACGGTATTGCAGCAGTAAAATCGATATACATAATTGTCTTGGTTAGGGAATGGCGGCAAGGGTCGTTGTTCGGAGGGAGTCGTTGTTGGGAGGGCCGTTTTAGAGAGGGAACACTGTATATCTACACCTTCCATAGTCGGAGAAGAAATAGCAATGGGAAACATCATAAACGCACTAAGATTCTGTGAGTTTTCTTGAAGATGTTTTCAGTTATACAAACACCTTTATGCAATATGCAAGATAAAGTCACAAGTTTGCTTTTATTAAAGTAGATTTATAAAAATACTTTTATTCAAGTAAATTAAAATAAAGATTTTTTTTATGTAAATACAACATCAAGTTTCCATTCACCCTATGACATGTGATTGTTTACCCATTATCCCATAAATGTGCCTTTTTACGCCTTTAATTTAATCCTCAAATAAAGAAAATAGTTCCATTTTATACATTCATTAATATGTGTCATAAGAAATATTTTCTACATTCTAGCAGATGGTAGCTTAAAGCAGGCTGAAAGTAAAGCAGAATGCGCCGGAATGCGCATTTTGCTTTACTTTCAACCTGCTTTAAGTAGTCATCTACATGTATCTTCAAAACTTGAAATAGACTATAGGGTAATGGGTTAACTCATCGACTCCAGAAACTTAAAATGAACAATTCAAGTTTCCTCTCCAGTCTAGTATACACTCAAAAGTCAAGTCAAAACTTTTATTCACGTACTTAGGCCACCGGCCCATCATACACACAAGATACATTTTCAAAATACATAGTAATGAGTGACATCAATATCATAGATATGAGTAGTTATTAGAAAAACTGCACTTAAATATATATATAAGAAACACATGCTTTAGTCTTACATTACGTTGATGTGTTTTCAAGGAAGCACACCAGCAAACTTGCATATGTAAAGTTCAGCATTTAGTTACTGTATAAGGGATGTTCTATGTTCAAACGCAGCGTGTAAAAATTTTGCAAGTTTCAAAATAGCACTTTCGTTTGAGTTTGACATTAGTTGGTTAAAGGTTTGTATATTTCTGTGCATTCCACAGTAATCCTGCAATATACTTTGCCGCAGTATTTCATACGCCTGGCATTCTAATAAGAAATGGAATTCTGTCTCAACAACATTTATATTCCGTTTCTGACATACTGGACAAAATCTCATCCGTCTATCAATGTTTGTATATCTACCTTTTTCTATATATAAGGCATGACTAGAACATCTGAACTTTGCAAGACATCTTCGTAATTTGACAGGCATGTAAATACTTAAATATCGTTCTACATTAAGTAGCGACTTAAACCCTCTGTAAGTGTTTGCTTTAGTAGAGTCAGTCAGATTTGAATTCCATTTTTGTATCGAGCAATCAACTATCCGTTGTCTAAAAGTATTAATAAACAACCCTGGATCACCTACTTCTTGTGATAACCAGACATGTCCAAATCCATTAGAATATAATAGAATACGCACGTGACTAGTCCAAGTAGTGCGACCTGACTCATCTAATCTGTATAACATTTTATAGCACTGAAATGGATATCTATGTTGATCAAGTGTAAGTAGTTTAACCCAGTACTTAATACAATTAGTAAAATATGTAATACAAAGAGGAAGTCGACCACATTCACCGTATACACAAATATCGGCTGTATTTTGAGGAAGCTGACAATATCTTTTACAGAAACTGATGTGTACTTTTTCTATTTTGTCGACATATCGAACACCCCATAGTTGTGATCCATAGCACAAAATAGGTTTAACCATATTGTCAAACAGTTTAAACATATCAACTGGGTCAAAATAACCAAATTTTCGTTGGTAATTAAAAATACAAGAAGATACTTTTAGCGCCTGTTTTGATGCAAATTCATGAGTTGTAGTCCAAATAAGCTTAGGTGTCATATACACTCCAATATACTTATATGAAGACACTACGTCAATAGGGTTACCTTTATAGAACCACTTTTCGTATGAACGAAGAACACCACCATTTCTGAAAACTATAATCTTTGTTTTATCTAAATTTATTTTCATATCAATAGAGTCACAAAAAGTTGAGATCATGTCTATTTGTTTTTGTAACCGTAATGCAGTTTCACTAAAACTCGAAGCGTCATCAGCATATAACAGTGATAGAAGATCAGGTATATCGTTTGAGACAAATATTATATGATCACATTCTTGTCGTAAATACAAAATCAAATCATTAATGAAGAGAGAAAAGATCAGAGGACTGCTAACACATCCTTGTCTTGTTCCTATCGTACATCTGAAGAGTTCAGTTAGCCCATTTGTTGTTTTAACACATGATTTCAGATTGCTATACATAGATTGAAATACGTTTAAAAATTTACCTTGTACACCATTTTGATGAAGGACTGACCATAATTTTTGGTGATTGATACAATCAAACGCTTTGGCAAAATCGATAAAAATACAATAAAATCTCCCACGCGATCTAGAAATGTACTTCTGTGCTAGCGCTCTCAATACAAAAATGTTGTCCTCTGTAGAGTATTGTTTTCGAAAACCTGCTTGTGACTCATCAATACATGAGTTTTCATCACAAAAATCCTGTAACCTTCTATTCAAAATGAAAACAAATATTTTGCCAAGCGAATTAATCAATGAAATACCCATGTACAATGTTGACTATCTAGGATTGCATTTAACAATACATGTATATTACAAAATTATAAACGCTGCAAACCTTAACCAGTGGTTCTTTTAGGAGAACTAATCTGAGCATGTCAGTTAATTTTCTTCCGAGAGATGTTATGAATATTAACCAATTTATACCTGGATATTTCAATGAACTCCCCGACAGAGTCGCTCTAAATCCAATGCAGTATACAACAGACCATTTCATATGAAATAGCAAACAGTGCAGACCTTGATGAGATGCCCCAAAATGGCGAGCCTGAAACAGTGCATAAAGGGCTTCTGGGGTCTTCCTCCACCTGAAATTAGCTGGACGTCGCGATATGACTGAAATACTGTTGAAAGCGACGTAAAATCAAAATAAATCAAATCAAATCAAACCAAAATGGCGACGTCTCGTCAGTATCTACATTGTTTGATATCTATAATTTGATAATATGCACTAATGATTTAACTATTTCGCTGCCAAATTAATCGTGATATCTTTACCCCTTCACCGTTTCATTGTCGTCTGTTTCAATATTGTTGTCTGCAATATTGTTTCAAAGTTAAACCTAAGGCAGTATGACTAAAGAAATTTCAAAAGAAATGTCAAACAGTTTGAATCCTGATCAGACGCCGCGTTACGTGGCGTCTGATCAAGATCCAAACTGTTTGCAAACGCGCTTTTATGCGTCATTGAAAGTGACAGGCTTAATCACTCTATATTTGAATTGTTCCTGTAGTTATAGGGAAAGATGACAAGGGGAAATACAAGTACAACTTTTCTTATATATAAAATGTGTTTATGTCCCTTGACACAGAAAAAATATGAATTACCTTTGTCATTATATATATATATATAAATTTTCTTTACAAACCGTATAATCAAAGAGAGGCCATTCAACAATGAATGATGTCTCCTCAAAATCTAGAACAGTTCATATATATGTTACAGCCAATCTGTGTAACCAGTCATTTCATGAAATGACTGAACATTTTAGTCAGTTCGTTAAATGAGCGTTTCACTTATAATCATTTCACGAAATGCATGAAATTTTTGTTCATTTCGTAAAATGACTAAAATTGAAGGACCATTTTCACACGTATTGACTAGAGACCTATAGGATTCAGACAATGTTTGAAATAACTTTTATTTAAACAATTCAACAGCAAAAATTCATGCACATCATTATGTATAGATACTTTTTTTGAGACTTGATTTGTATTACATTTCATATATACGTGCAATATTTCAACAGTGTAGTTTTTAATTATTAAGACACTGTAATCATAACACTTTAATTCATATTATTTCATGAAAGGACTGAATCTACTTTAGCTTTATGCTATAGCTAAAGTAGATTAAGTCATATTATGAATGGCTTAATGTGTTTTTCAATCATTTCATGAAATGACTGGAAATTTCAGGCATTTCGTGAAATGACTAAGTGAAACAGTCATTTCACGAAATCTCTAAAATTTTCAGTCATTTCAGGAAATGACTGATTACACACATTGATTGTAACATATCTATAGGGGATATTCTGCAGTATATGTGTCTTTGATGAAACAGAAACATGTATTCATGTTTAATTGTTGCACAATGTATCTCTGCAAAAGTATCAGATTGTTTTGGTTGTATAGGAGGTACAGTGGAGAAAACGTTATTCCGTTTTGTTATTCTTTCCCAATAAACGCATTTACGCTAAAACTATTATTCCCATTACAAACAGTTTGGAGCCAGATCTGACGCCGGGTAACCCGGCATCTGATCAGGCTCCAAACTGGTTGCCACTCAGTTCAAAATGAGTCGTCAAAATTGTAAAAATGTTGTCATTTTACCCATTTTAATGCACTGCGTTTGCATTTCATTTGCGTTAAGATATATGCGAAATAATAAGGTTTTCTCCACTGTAACTCCTGCAACACTGAAGGAAAATAGACATAATCACAGGTACTTGACACATTTTAATATCATTGTTTTTACTCTATCGTAGATATAGAGAAAAGGTATACAATGGGAATCGAACGGGTAGTCTAAATTGTCAACTTGAACTGCTGCTAAAATCGACCAGATCACTGATATTCTCTGTGGTGCCCACGGGAAATGATTAATTTATCAATATATACTTTTTATTTGATCAATCTCCGTCAAATAACTCCAAAATACGTGAATTTATAACGAAAATGTGCATAAAAGTTAGCTATGTTTCTAACGTCCACACGAATTTGCGTAAATATAGGGGTGGTCTATTAGGTTTTTCACAGTTAACGGCCTTTCATAAATCATTTTAAATGAAAGATATCCAGTTACTGTAGACTAGTGTAGAGTAAACAGTAAAAAAATAAAATAAAACTATTTATCTTTTTAATGTGGCAAGTACCTGTGGACATAATTAATTAAGTTACAAGCTAAAGTTGACTGAATGCGTATTTATCACAGATAGTGTTTATAATTTAGGGTGACAATTTGAAAAACTTACGAGATCTTGTCCTATGATATTTCTTTCAAAAAATGACACAAACATGACAACACGTGACTTTTCATGGGGCGCGCTAAATCTACAATTACTTTTAGTCTGTGGCGCATGTCAACAGGGCTGCCATAAGTTGATCATAAAAATTCCTAAGATTTCCAAATTTTCTATTTTTCCGCAAGCGCAATTTTACTTTTTTTTTAGACATAGACATAGACATAGTTTATTTGGTAACTTATACACATTGTATCTCGTTACATCAGCATATATAATCAAATTGTTTAAACAGGTCAAATCATATCACGTGACAAAACTATTTTCTTATGTATAAATCCAAACAAAAAAGATCATATGATTGAGATCAATCACAGAAAGAAAAAGAGAAAAAGATTCCTCGGATGAAATATGAGGAGAATGAACACCTATTTTCAAGTGAATCACGTTATTGTAATTTTGTAAATAGTGGACGTCTAGAACATCTAGCGAAGCAAAGCAGAAAACTCCTAACGGAATTCACGGCCCAGCCCATCTCTGCTCAGGTATCCATCTGTTTTAAACCCCGAAAGCTCACAACTAGGGAAAAGGTTAAAGCGATGGCACATTTTGCATTATATATAATGTACATGTATATGTATATAACTTATAGTAACAAAGTAACAACATAGTTACGCACAGCGGACTATACGATTCACTCTCAAAAGCGCACGTACAAAAACAGGTAGGCCAATTGCAACCAGTTATTGTCCAAATTAGACGTCGAGTAACTCTGCGTCTGATCGGGCTCTGGCCTGTTTGCCCGCCATATTAAGAAAGAATAATTGTTTCGCACTGTACTTAATATATACAAACATATCAACAAGAGTAACAGTCGTTCAAGTAGGTATCATCATAAGCGAAATGAAACCACTTAAAGGGCTGAAACATCAAATAAAGAGGGTAAAGCAAATTAGCAATGGACCCCCTTTAATTACCGTGTTTCATGAAAGCGACATGGAGCACATTAAAAGGGAAGCACATTCGATTCTAGCGACATGTATATTCGTCGTTAACAAACAGTGAACTTGTAAAGCTTGTCATTGTCCTATGCAAACAGTGCATACCCTGGTCGTGGGGTTCCTAATGTAGCCCATCGATCTGGGTATGCACTGTTTGTACTTTTCAAAATACGTATATTCAAGTTAAACCTAAATATCAAAATAGACTATTCTACATGTAATTGCAGCACGTGCTAATGTAGTCTAACAGTAAATAACATAGTTGACAAGAGAGAAGAGAAAAGTACAGTGTAGCCCTCCCCAACCGGACATTTAAAAAATCGAAGTCAAAGTGAGACAAATGCATCGTCAACCAAGAACAAGAAGAAAACAGAGTGAGGCGCTGCCTCCGGAATGCCTCAGGCTGTTTGGATCCTGTTCTGGCGACGAAATGCACAAGTGCGAGGTATGTGGCGTAAGGTCCGAGGGAAGTAGGCTACACTGTAATTCATTTTATTGACAGATACCGTGGGAATTTTTCCATTTCTTTCACGGTCAGCACATGCAGATTTGAACATTTAGTACATAATAACACTTGCAGACGATAAGTACAGTATTGCCCTGCTCAGCTGAACAAATATATAAAGACACATCGTTTGTCAAATAGTTTGTCTGATGCAAACAGTGCAGATCCAGACCAGATAACTCCCACATGAGCATCCGATCAGGATCTGCAATGTCTGACATTATGCAAACACATTGCAAAACACAAACAACACTATAATATCCACTCTCAGGTTTTCAATAAGATGCTAGACTAAATGCAGTAAAGAATCAGAAGTCAATGAGTTATCAGCTAACAAATACCATTAATATTTATATTGTTAGTAACATTTCATTCCGTTTAACATTTGCAAAACTGATAAATTTACATAGATCCGTAAGTTTTGTTTTACTGTCTGTCAAAAGTAATTCGACAAACTTGTGCGTGTTTGGTCTAACTCTATAGTAGGGTTTTATGTACTTTACTCTTAACTCTTCAAACGCCTGACACTTAATAATAAAATGATACTCGTCTTCAACATCGTATACATTGCACAGCTGACATATTCTTAAGTTCCGGTCTAATCTATCTCTACCGTATCTACCAGTCTGGATACGTAAGCTGTGCGCAGATATGCGAATTCTTGTAAGGCATTGTCTTAAGCGTTTTGAGGAGATAACATTGAGGTAAGTCGCATAGCACTAATTGTGCCTTTTACCATTTATCCCATAGTCTAGTTTTAGTTTGAAGACACGTGACCACTTAAAGTAGGCTAAAAGTAAAGCAGAATGCGCCCTAAGCTAGCATCTGCTAGAATAAAAATCCGAAGATTTCGGAAAAAATCCGGAGAAATGGCAGCCCTGTGTCAGGAAGTTGTACGCCCTTTTCAAATTAAAATGATTCAGTTAACCGAGGTAGTTTATGTTATGATTTATAGAAGATGTCGCGGAATTTTTATGTGCTTCGTACCGTGTTTGCATTATATACAGTAAAAACCAACTGGACTGACCAATTTTGTTCAAGGTGTTTAAGGCACGTGACTGCTTAATGCAAGATTAAAGTAAAACAGAAATGTCCTCACTGCTTTACTTTCACTCTGCTTTAAGCCGTCGACTTTTTTTAAACCTCCTTGTGTCATTCGACAAGTTGTTGTAGCAGAAATTTACAGAAGGTCTTCTTTGCGGTTACTTTTCTGATGACTAATACGGGCTTTGCTATTTTTAAACAAAAGTTATGCTTGCAGATTTTCAACGAATGTTTCCAGCGTGCTGGTTGAAAGGGATTTGATTAACCTACTACTGCTCAGTGTTCCCCAAAATACAGTGTTCCCTCCCTACAGCGGTCCTCCCAACAACGACTCCCTCCGAACAACGACCCATTGTCGTAGTTCTTTACTCCTGCAATATCGTCTGCTTAAAATTACCGTCTGTTGTTTTTCTCAAAGTTACATATAAGTGGATAGTTTGATAGAATGACTAGTATTACGAGTGACAAATAGCTTGAATCTAGATCAGACTAATGTACTCTCCAATATACCAAAGATACAAGTTTTATATATAGACAACACTGAGACCAGCCCATACTAACAATGTCAATCACATGGACTTTTATTGTCGGCCACACTGGCGTCCTGACGCAGAATTTCAGGGCTGCCATAAGTTGAAATGAAAAATCCTAAGATTTCCAAATTCGCATTTTTCAAGTACGATTTTACGAATCGTACCTTTAGCCCATAGCCTGTTTCTAGTACTGTTGGCATGCGACTACTTAAAGCAGACTGTAAGTAAAGCAGAATGCGCCCTAAAAGCGCATTCTGCTTTACTTTCAGCCTGCTCTAAGCAAATATAAACAGGAAAAAAATCCGAAGATTTAGGTAAAATGCGGAGAAATGGCAGCCCTGGAATTTGTAGGCGGATTTGTGATGAACATTTGCGAACAGTTTGGAAAGAGACGCTGAGTAACCCGACGCCTCATACGGATTCAAAGTGTTGGACATCCGGATTTTTTAAAACATCTTTTTAAAGATTTGGCTGTTATATCAACTGTAATGTTTGCTGCAGACGGCGAAGTTTGCAGACGAAAACGGGCCATCGTAGATAATCAAAAATATTAAGAAATAATAAGAAAGCAATGATAAATACGGCCCTAACATGGCGGCTAATCGGATGCATGAGACTCATTTGACAGCTTAAAGCATTAAAGCTAACATGCTCCACCCGGCAAGCGCATTTAATGTTTTTAGAAGCATTTTTTATTTTATGATTTTGTTTACAAAACCCAAAAACAGTTTTCCAGCGGTTGAGCTTAATTGTTGCTTAAAATAGACTTAAAGGACACTCTGCTTTACTTTCAGCCTGCATTAAACATCCACCTATAAGAGGACATGAAAAGATACGTATTGCCCTGAGTAAATATGACTAAAGACGTTTCTATAGTTAAAGAGTATGGAAGGGTAGTGGGAGAGGGGTGTTAAACGGGAAAGAATACTAGCCCCCGCCCACCCCAACCCCACAAACACACATACGCTGAGTTACATGTATAGGTTTCAATAAACAGTTTCGTGCCAGCAGACGACAGCAAAGTAGCGGTTGGTTTCGAAAAACCCATAACCTTGAACACCTTTACTAAGTATCACCTTCTCAAACGGAGCATAATGTAATGTTGAAAGCCGCTCTTCCCTTTATAAGCTACTTTACGACCCAAGTGACAAACATTTTTGACCCTGATCAGACGCCGAGTTACTCGGCGTCTGATCAGGGTCCAAATTGTTTGCAAACCTCTTGAAAACTCGTTTACCGCTTATAAACGGTTAAGTTTAATCCTATCAAGTACATAATCGGTTTAAATTTGAATAGGAAAGAAAATTGGTTTACTTAGTTTTGTGGGTGCAATTGAACGCCTACTTTAAAAGTTCCCCATAAGTCGCTGCATTAAAACCTTCCTCCAGATAATATTTTGTCTGCTTAATATTTGTTGACTGCAAGAAAAAGCAGAAAATTAATCTTTTACACAGTTCAATCTGAGGAAAAAACGAATACGTTTACATCCTATTCCTATAGGACGAATTATGGTAAAAACCTCTCTATTACGACCACTAAACGAATACTTATTTATGGCTGTACAGTAAAAGTCAAAGTCTTTTAACTTTGCTGTACAATCGTTAGTTGGTAGAATAAAATGACTCGTGCATGATTCGAATGCAATTGGCATAATGGACCTGCCAAAATTATTATACAATATCATCACTAATCTGGAACCAGACTATCTCACCACAAACATAAGGTACAGCCAAGCGGCAGTCTCTGGCCATTTAACAGAAAATGTAGAAGCAATATACAAAGTAATACAGAAAAATCCTTTTGAATTAAGCAAACAAGTGTCTTTTAACTCTGTTCCCAATAGAAGCGCCTTTTAGCGCATTCTGTTTATTCTTCCACTGAAGAAAATAGTTCCAATTTATACAGTCATGAACAAATTATACCATACGAATTATTTTCTATATCCTTGCAGATTATAGCTTAACGCAGGATGAAAGTAAAGCAGAATGCGCCTAAGGGCGCATTCTGTTTTAATTTCAACCTGCTTTAAGTGGTCACTTGTCTTCAAAACTAGAGATAGTCTATAAGGTAAATGGTTAATACAGTGTCTCCGAGCATTTACTTTACTGTCAACATGTACACTTTATTTATAAACTACATGTGTATGGGTCCTAGACGTATATTATTTTCGCCACAATGTCTATTGATGCCTACCTAATGTGCAGAAAGTGTTATAGACTAATCATATTAAACCTTTCGTCTAATCGCTTTAACCCTTTACCCCATGGAAGCGCCTTTTAGTACATTTACTTATTTCTAATCAAGACAACTTTTAGTGCTTTTATTATTCCCTGTTTTTATCCAGCATTCTGACGAGTGGATGCTGAAAACAGGTAGAAAGTAAGCAGAAATATTCTAAAGGATCTTTCTGTTTTACTTTATGCCTGCTTTAAGCAATCACTTGTCTTAAACATTGGAAACATGCTATGTGAATTAAGGGTTAAACAAGTTCTTGGTCAGTGAAATAGTTTGCAATCTTGCAGTTCTACATGCATGTGTTCAGTGATAAAAGTTTTATAATTTCATTTTCAATTATAGTCGACCGTGTGTAAAGCGACAACTCTTTGTAGAAAAATAAACATGTTCTATTACTTGCTTAACTATACTGTTTAACCCTTTACCTGATAGCATTGTTTCTAGTAATGAAGATATGTGACTACTTAAAGCAGGTTGAAAGTAAAGCAGAATGCGCCCTAAGGCGCATTCTGCTTTACTTTCAGCCTGCTTTAAGCTATTAACTGCTAGAATAAGGAAAGTATTTAATATGACACATATTCATTACGGTATAGTTTGGAACTATTTTCTTCAGCGGATGAATAAAATGAATGCGCTAAAAGTCGCTTCTATAAGGGAAAGGGTTAACTTAGAATAAAATTAATACACAAAGGTCCAATAGAAGCCTTAGTTTTATTTTGCATTAAGAAGCAAAACAATGTTAATACTTAATACAATACATGTGCATTGATTTACGATGCCATTAAACACACATTATTGTACAATATGCAGTCTTCTTTTTGTTTCAAAATGACGCCATTTCGATTGAACAAATATCTGTAGTATATGTAGTAGTACCATTTGGCTGTTAGATCCATGTGAAGCAAGCTTCTGATATTCTATAATTCTATTACACTTAATACTTTATATGCTCACATATTGTTGCTTTTATATGTAACGTGTGACGACAATAAAGGTTCTGTTCTGTTCTGTCACATCACAAGCAAACTTGTTGTGATCAAATGACCCCATGTTACACGTGATCTTGTAGGAGCCCTCTGAGCTGGATCTGCACGGTATATCATTTTGCGGGGCATTGCACCAACTCTCTCAACAACACATACACACACATACACTTTTATAGCCAGAAATGGGCAAGACTTTAGGAGGGGATACTGGAATTATTCATTTGAAGTTTCAGAAGTCAATATCACAACTGTTAAGACACTAACATCTCATATATTTAGATGCTTGGCTTTTTGACTAATGAAACGTCGATATGAGTGAAAAGTTTTGGTTCTTATCAGACGATATGTTACTCGCTATCTTCTCTAGATCCAATATGTTTGAAAATGCAAGTGAGTTTGACCCAAAGCCGTGGCCGGGACAAACGACCTTTGCAAAGACGACATTGTAGCTATAACAACGAACTTAATCCGTTACTCCATAGCTTGTTTCTAGTTTTAAAAACAGATGACCACTTCAAACAGCTTGAAAGTAAAACAGAATGCACCTAAAGGCGCATTCTGCTTTACTATACCTTCACTATATATACTAAAGGCTACTTTCTTCTAGGATATATAATATATTTCTATGGGGAATATTCATGACTGCATAAATTTGAAACTATTTTCTCCATCGGGAGAAACGCGCATTTATGGGATAATATGCTCAGAAATACTGATGAAGTGACTAGGTATTTATAGTGTACAATTGAGTTGAGATGAGTTATAATGTCACACGAGTATTGCTTTAACCTTTTGACCTCACCATAGTGATAATATCATAACAATCACATTGATTTAACACGCTTCGTTAAACTGACACTTTCGGCGATAAATATCGAACGCCGCTGAATCTACGTTGCTTGAGGAAGACTGAATAAGAATTTGGACCCAGCTTAACCTTTTTGCACGCTTTGTAATTGTCATTGCAAAATATGTCGTCAGCAAGATGTATCAGGGCTGCCATACCTCCGGGTTTTTTTCAGAAATCTTCGGATTTTCTCCGGACCTACGGATTGTTTTCGAAACATTCGGATTTCTGCTCTTTCTTTTAAAATTTTGAATTTTATGTGCATTTTTACAATGATATGGGTTTTAACAGTTCAGATCCAGATCAGACGCCGCGTCACACGGCGTCTGATCTGGACCTAAACTGTTTGTATAATAATGTAATTGTTATAGAGCCTTGCAGCGAAATGGTTAAAGGTACGATTCCTAAAATCGCGCTTAAAAATTTGGAATTCCTAGGATTTTTATAAGCAACTAATGGTAGCCCTGCGATCTTACAGTACTAAACCATATTAAATTAACAATTTTTGCGATTCGCTTACAATTCGATGGCAATTCGCTTGCAATTCGATGGCAATTCGCTTGTGAATATTTTCCAACGCAATCAACGCGTTAAGTTTTCCTGAATTGTGTATCTCACCATATTCGCAAATATGCCTTCGTTGATGTTTTTCGATTCCATTTTGGTCACAACTGCTTCGGAAAAATCGCATGAAACGACTCAAGCACACGGTTTGCTTTTTGAAGCGCCCGATTCGATGACGATTCGATGGCAATTCGATGGCAATTCGCTTGCGATAATCAATTTAATTTAATAAGGTTCAGTACTGTAGAAGGGATCTTTCTTCTATGGTGGCATATTTCTGACACCAGTTAAACACTTAGTTACATTTGTGTATCATGAAAGTTTGCTGTTACTGTCTCACATAAATACTTAACTACTATAGTTAGTTTTCGCGCAAACGTTTCTGTAAGTTACAGAGAATTATCTAAAAAGTGGAATGTCGAAACTCTTCACGAAACCAGATATAGGTATCTCTTAACACGAATTTTGGTATGCCACACGAGGGGAATTTGAAAAGTACTGGTAATTGAGCGATAACTTTACATTGGCTGGTCTGATTTGATAAAAGAGAATATTTTCTGAAAGATCAACCTTTCAGCGAGACATTCATAGTGAAGTTGTTATTTTAGAGTTGAGAATTTATGTTTTATTGGTATTCAAACAAGGCATGGTTTGCGGTATTGACTGTAATTCCTCTTGAATGTCCGAGGTAATTGCGTAATATTAGAAGCATGTATATTTCAGAGCGCTCTTATCAAGAATCACTCAGACTGATTGAAATAGATTTGATATATTATTTGAAATATATTTCACTGTACTTTTGGATAACATCTAGTTACATGTATTTAGAAAACAGGTAAGTAGTTATTGATTAACAGCAATATAATTATACAACCCACCTAGAGGACCATTTAACCACATACATGTATACCCCCTACATAATTCTAGAATTTAATAACTATTTGGATTATCAGCTACCCTAAACAAGTGATATTTTCTAGATTTGAATATGTATTTTCATTCGTCGGTCGTTATAAATGTTTTTCACGTAAATTTTGGTTTTGGCAGCAAATGTTCTTTTCATTATTGACAGACGTCTTGCCATAGCGAGAGTTTAACGTATATTCGCTAATGATCGACGACTGTTAATAGCGATTTCACGTTAACATCGCTATTGACAGACGTCTTTCAATAGTCACTCCGTTCTTTTTAAAGTTCATGTTCTATTTAATAACTTACTCATTTAAACCGAACTAACACTCATGGTCGATTAGGTAAAGCTATTCGTTATCTAGATGTTCTCAATTTGGTTAAATATCTCACATTCATTTATCGTTAAGAAATAAATCACAAAAATAATAACTTTTTCAATTTTAATGCATTTCACTTTTTGAAAACAAATCAAGAAATATGTAGTTATGTACCAACTACCACAAAACTCGGCGTCTAATACCATCAGAGTGTCTAAAATTTCGATCAAAATATGACGCCGAGTTACTGTTCGTCATTTCTGACTAAAAATTGTTTGCACTAGTTAACACTCATATACCCCTATCGTGCTAAAAGTTAATGTTGATGACACGAATTCCGTGTTCAAATAGGTAAAACGGTTAACCCTTTTACGCTCAATGACGCCTTAAAGCGCATTTGCAAACAGTCTGGGTCCTGATCAGACGCAGCCTTACGCAGCGTCTGATCAGGACCCATACTATTTGGCACTCATATCGATATTCATACGGTCAAACAACCTTAACTCTAACTTTGAAACGTGCCTGCAGACAATAATACTGAAGCAGACGACAAGAAAGCGGTGAAGGGGTAAACATCTCCCGAATAATTTGATCATGAAAGGGTTAAGGATTGGGCAAATTCAGTTTATTTGGATGTACTCCACTCCTTAACCCTTTACCTGATAACCTATTTCTAGTATTGAAAATAGGTGACTACTTAAAGCAGGTTGAAAGTAAAACAGAATGCGCCCTAAGGCGCATTCTGCTTTACTTTCAGCCTGCTTTAAGCTTCCATGTGCTAGAATATTGAAAATTTTCCCTATACTATATAATCATGACTGATTAAATTGGAACTATTTTCTTCAGCGGAGGAATAAATTAAATACGCTAAAAGTCGCTTCTATGGGGGAAAGGGTTAACCCTTGTGAGGTTTTTATCCCTTCACCGCCATTTTGTCTTCTGCTTTAATATTGCTTTCTTCAATATCGGGTCAAAGTTAGATTTAAGACAGTATAGCTGACGTAATATCAAAACAAGTGACAAACAGTTTTGATCCTGATCAGACGCCGCGTTACGCGGCGTCTGATCAGAATCAAAACTGTCTGCAAATGTATGCACTTTATGACGTCATTGAGAATGAAAGGATTAACCCCTTTACTGTCTTACCCTATTTACATTACCATATGAAAACAGTATGAATCCTGATCAGACGCCGATCAACTCGGCGTCTGATCAGGATCCAGACTGTTTGACACTTATACCTAAAATCTAAATTTAGCTGTTAAATCAGACGACAAATGATAAAGCAGATGGTATAATGTGGCAATGACGGGGTTAAGAACTTAAGATGAGCTGTATATAGCTTTAGTCAAACGTGTTTAGCTTCTTTAATCAACTATGACACTGATAGCTGTAAAAACGTTACACCCATTAATAAAATATTAACATGTGTTTAAAGAAGTAAAAACATATTAGTGAAAAAACAGTCAAACTTGAGTTCAGCGACCACTTACTAAATAAACTTAGAGATTATATTTTTTGTTAATTATTTGTTTTGTATGAAAATGCCTTTTGATTTGTGTGCCTGTATATATGGAAGATTGGTATTTACCAAATGAGCTCTCTCGTTAAATAAGTTCTTTATTATTATTATCATTATTATTATACATACATGTGACAGGTAAATACCAACAGAAGAGATGCTACTTGTGTAATAATTATATAGCCTTTGCATCACTTTTGCCCTCGATTTCTCTTGTTCATTACGAATGCTACCAATTTATATTTTAGTGAGGGATTTTGGCGTTTTTATAACTCTTTCACTGTTAAGTCGCCAAAAGGCGACAATGTAAACAGTTTGGATCCTGAACAGACGCCGCGTAACGCGGCGTCTGCTCAGGATCCAAACTGTTTGACACTCGTATCGATATGTTATAAGTCAAACTACATTGAATCTTAATTTGAACCGATATTGCAAGCAACAACATTGAAGCGATAATGAAACGGTGAAGGGGTAATAATCTCACGATTAAGTTGGCAACGAAAGAGTTAACCTCTTCATTGCCCTACATCGAGTACATTATTTCTAAACATTTAGTTGGAGCCTGATCAGACGCCGCGTTACTGTTTGATATTCATTACGATATATCTTTCTTCCTTTTACGGTATTACCTAAAATTTAAATTTGAGAAATGAAAACAGACGTAAATTGTTTAAAGCAGATGACGATATTGCAGTGAAGGTTCAAGTTTTACGGATTGAACTGAGTCGGGCTTAAGAATAATTATGCAAATCTATATTCGGGTTTTCAATGAATTGGACAATCCTATAACGTGACAAATGCCCACGTTTTGGGTAACTGAAGCGTAAAATGTAGGTCAGAATCAGCATCCGGAACATGTATCTGACTAAACATCCTTGATCCACGAAGTGGTACTTTTTTCTTCTTAAAATCCGTGTTGTTAGCTGTATTGCAGGCATTGTTTGTCTTAACCCCTTCACTGCCATGACGTCATCAATTTTAAAGAATTATCGTCTGCTTTTATGTCTCAAAATTTAATTTCAGGTACATATAATGACTGTTGAAATATTGAAATGAGTTGTAAACAGTTTGGTCCCTGATCAGACGCCGCGTCACGCGGCGTCTGATCAGGAACCAAACTGTTTACAAATAAAAAGTGTACTCGGGGTAAGGCAGCGAAGGGGTTAATATCATATTTTTTAAACTGTTTTGTGCAAAACAATGTTGTATAATATTGTTGGAAGCTTTCTCAATTTAAAGTGTGGCAAAGAGTGTGGTCCCTTGTAAGGCGGACGGCAGCGCTTTCTCCCCCGTACTGTATATGTCTAAAGGGACCAATAAACAAGACTAAACTTAAAATTTGTATTTTGACCCTTTACCTTACAACCTGTTTCTAGTTTTGAAAACATGTTGACGACTTAAGCAGGTTGAAAGTAAAGCAAAAAGTGCCTTAAGGCGCATTCTTCTGTACTTTTACAGTATGTTTAACACTATCTGCTAGGACATATAGACATTAATGACTGTATATTGGAACTATATGTATTTTCTTCCGTGGTAGGATGAATTTAAGGCGCAAAAGACGTATCTGTGAAGTATTGGTTAATCGAATGATATGTTAATAGGAATACGTAAATATAATAATCTTTTTGTAAAACTTAATTTCATTGATTTGCTATGTCTAGGTCGAGAATCTTAGATACAAGTGTTTGCTTAAAACTGATTAAAATAATATAGGAGCTTTCTGTATTATTTGTGTCCTGTATTCAGTCGTCATATGACTGATCTACTGTTAAAGCAACGTAAAATCAAATAATAATAAAAATAATAATAATAATAATAACGACTTTATTTCATGTGGATTACATATTTGGTAACAAATAAACTAACCAATTTTCAATATGGTCCACAAACAAAATTAACATATATACAACACGAATCATGTAAAAGGGAACACAATCAGTATTTATAAACCTTTGCAAACAGAGTGGATCCAGAAAAGACAGTTCCTGTAGGAGCTCTACACAGGGACTACTCTGTTTACTTAGAGGTTTTTAAGATCAAACTGAAAAAAATAATGTATTAGTGTCATTCTGACAATTCAAGATTTGTTATTTACACATGATTATTCAATAGATATAGTAGACTGGAGCTATTTCCTGGTGAGCTATGGTCACTAGGCATTTTTTGTTAAAATTAGGCAGACAACATATATTGGGTAATTGAATCAAGTCAAGTCCGAGTTTTAAAAAATATTTGCAAAAATAAGTCTACACTTATATATTGAATGGTCACCAGAAACGGAAACTTTCAATCTACTCAGCAGCCAGGCTTCATTTAGAAATGTTGAACTACGAAATCGTGTCTGAATAGATAGACGTTACAACTAGGTCCTCGTTTAAATTCTTTGTTACCAGTCACTACAAAAAGAGAATGGTTGATCGACCGTGTATATCAAAATCGTGTTGAAGATCGCTATCTTTATCCCCACCAGCGATAACATTTAGCCATTTACGTCACGTTTAGGCCGTACAATAAAATCTCTATAATACGATCACTAAAACAAAGGCTACTTGATTGTATAAAAGACATGTGACAGCTTAAAGCAAAGTGGCAGTAAAACAGAAAGCTCCTAAAGGAGCTTTCTGTTTTACTGTCACATTGCTTTAATCCGCCACCCTATCGTAAACACCTAATAATCAACACAATTTATTTACCTTAACATAGAAGTTATTAAATAGTGTAGATCTACTTGTGACTACTTTATAATGATACAGTATGGTCGGCGTCATACTATCGTCTGCTAATTATAACTTTTGTTTTTATATTTGTAGACATATCGATAATCATTTTGATCCCGCCGGCGTTACTCCGAGAAGATCTGTAGTGTATAGTTGGTCTGGAATACTAAAAATCGTGTGCTGGTGCCAATCAAGTTTCGTTGGTATTACACTTAAGTAATAAACAGCAGATTTTGTTAACCTTCATCATTATGTGTACGGCATTGTGGAAACCGTTGCAAACCAATTTGGATCCAGATGATACGTCGAGCTACTCCGCGTCTCATCTTAACACTGTCCCTAATAGAAGCATCTTTTATAGGCGCATTTAGTTTATTTATTGGTAGTTCCAATGTATACAGTCATTCATGGACCGTAAGAAATATTTTATCTATATTATACCAGAGGTTAGCTTAAAGTAGGCTGATAGTAAAGCAGAATGCGCTGTTCTGTCCTGCTTTACTTTTAACATGCTTTAAGTTGTCGCCTGTCTTCAAAACAAGAAACAGGGTTAATCCAATAACTACTGTACTCGGGGTAAGGCAGTGAAGGGGTTAAGTTATAAACAGTAGATTGTGTTAACCTTCATTACATGGCAGTAAAACACCATGCGCTGTTCTGTTCTGCTTTACTTTCAACCTGCATTAAGTCGCGCATGTCTTCAAAACTAGAGACAGACTGTTTGGTCGTCTGACGATATTTTCTTAAAGAAAATGAAAAACAAACGAAACGTGGGAATAGCTGCCGACGACCACGTTTGCAAACGGAAATTGTTCAGTGCGCTTCAAGTGAAAAAGATTGTATGTATTTTCTCATGAAAATGACTTTGTATCAGAACATTATTGAGATGCACGGAGTATGAAATACTCATGTTAGTTTTGACTTATTACAATTACTCTCTTGTATTGCTAAACGGGCCTCCTGTTACATTGAGAGCGGTTGGCTATGGGGTGTAATTTCATCCTTTTGAAAATCAAGTATAGAATTTCCTCAACCGATGATGATGTTGAAAGTTCTCATAATACTAGAAGTGTATAATTATATTGATGCAAACAGTTTGTGTCTGAATAAGATGCCGAGTAACCCGACAGCTCAAGGCGAATCCCAACAATGGCCAGCTACTCCGTATCAATTACCGTTTTCCCATGACGCAGGGCTGCCATAAGTTGACATGAAAAATCCTAAGATTTCCAAATTTGCATTTTTCAAGTGCGATTTTACGAATCGTACCTTTACCCCATAGCCTTTTTCTTGTTTTGGTGACATGCGACTTCTTAAAGCAGGCTGTAAGTAAAGCAGAATGCGCCTTAGAGCGCATTCTGCTTTACTTTCAGCCTGCTTTAAGCTACCATCTACTGGGAAATATCCGGAGATTTAGGAAAAATCCGAAGAAATGGCAGCCCTGATGACGATCTGGCAAAGCGCCTATATATCGTTTGAGTTGAGTCTGAGTTCGTTCTCAAGCACTTGTTTGAGCCTTGAGAACGTTTACAGATTCAACTCAAACGCTTTATAAGCATATGGACCCCGACCCCGCTATACACTGTCCATTGACATCTTAAACCGATGTATCTTCAGTCAGAATGTCTAAAGTCTGAACTTGATAAATAAGATATGTTTTCACTCTTTCCCCCATATACAAAATGTATACGACTTTTTCCGGCTTGAATTTATTCCTTCGCTGAACAAAAAAGTGTTATTTTAAACAGTCATTAAAATGTATCATGATGATATAATTTAATTTAGCTGGTGGAAGCTTAAAGCAGGTTGAAAGTCAAGCAGAATGTGATTTAAGGTGCATTCTGTTTTACTGTCAACCTGCTTTAAGCAATTATCTGTCTTCATTATTGGGGAATGGGTTAAGCAGATGGTATTATTGAAAATGCCCGGGGTTAATATATAAAATAATGTCTGCTTGAAAAATGTTCGGGTATTTAGCTTTTAAAGTAAAGTCAATAAAGCATTTACAATTTAACAACCATTTTGGATTCTGAGAAGACGCCGAGCTACACGGTGTCAAATCAATACTAAAATATTTGCTTATAAAATTCAAGTCAGGACGTAAAGTTATGAATTTTAGCTTAGCTCAGCAATCTGTTGTTTGTTTTTACAGTCGAATCTCGGTTTGTCGATAATTCAATCCTTTGCAAACAGTGCTGACCCTGACCAAAGGGCTCCTTCGGGAGCTCCCTGATCAGGGTCTGCACTGTTTGTCTTACTTTCAGATATTTAAAGGTCGAGGGGAACCTTGAAATTCAAAGTTAACCCTTTACCTCATATCCTGTTTCTAGTTTTGAAGACAGGTGACCACTTAAAGCAGGTTGAAAGTAAAGCAGAATGTGCCTTAAGGCACATTCTGCTTTACTTTCAGCCTGCTTTAAGCTTAAGTCTGCTAGGCTATATAAAATATTTGTAATGGTAATTGTTCATGAGGGTATAAACTGGAACTATTTTCTCCAGCGAAGGAATAAATTTAATACGCTAAAAGTCGCTTCTATGGGGGAAAGGGTTAAAACAGGTAATTTATCTAGAAATGCAAGAGTTCCATTCGGAAAGTTTGCATTTGAAGGGTTATAATTAAATGCTCTCTTAAAGCCTTACACTGATCACTGTCAAATACATGACAAAAATAATGCAGAGGGCGTCCTGCATTATTTTGTCCTGCATTTCACTGCAACCTGCATCAAATATTGCACATTCAGATTTTATTTCGATTGGTTGCTTGACCCTTATCCTACCGATCGCGTCATGACTTGCATTTGCAAACAGCTTGGATCCAGATCAGACGCCGCGTTACGCGGTGTCTGATCTGGACCGGAATTGTTTGACACTTGTCGTTAAGTTTTTTAGATTAAAACTGTATTAATCTTAATTGTATAGTTTAGCAGACAACAAATTCAAAGCGGACGGTATTACGGTAGGTCAATGGTTGCTATTCGATATTGTTTTAACTGTTATAGTATCAGTTGGCAAGATGACCTCTAGATCTAATTGTATCAATAGTTAATCGGATCTGATGAACCGGCACAAATTTCATTTATGAGTGTATTGTGCACGGTGCAACCGGGCATAGAGATGATCCCCATTAGGGGATAATACTTGAGTTGATTAGATCGCAAAACGAAATCAATAGTGGGCATGAATCTATTGTGGACAAAATTTAATGAATGTCATAGTATACTTAGTCTCGGGCGCACTTTAACCCTTTCCCCCATAGACGCGCCTTTTAGTGCATATAATTTATTCATCCACTAAAGACAATAGCTCCAATCTAATCAGTCAATACATGTATTATAAGAAATATGTTCCATATTCTAGCAGATGGAAGCTTAAAGCAGGCTGAAAGTAAACCTGCTTTAAGAGGTCATCTGTATTCAAAACTAGGAACACTATGGGGTAAAGGGTTAAAGACGCACATGTGTCTCTTAAGACAGGAAACTGCTTAAATGTTTAACTCTTTCCTCCCTGAAACTTTAAATGGACAATTCCAGTTTCCATTTTAGTCTAGTCCATTTCTGGCTTTTAAGGGTTGTTTTTGTCAATGTTTGGCATTATGACAAACAGTAAAGATTCTGATCAGAGGGCTCCTTTCGGAGCCCTCTGATCTGGGTCTTCACTGTTTGCATAGAACAAGTGAACTATTCACATGTACAGTGTTAGAAAAGGACGCCTATATGCGGGACTAGGGTTCAAAGGGTTAATGCAAGTAAAGCAGAATGTTCAAAGAGGAGCTATCTACTTTATCTTCGTCTTGTTTTAACCTACCACGTGCATGATATTTGTTATAAGTGACTGTTTAACACAAGTTTGTCTTGTTAACTGCACCCTTTTACTTATAATAAGCTATTTCAAACCGTTGAGATCAATACCAGGGGCACATCTTATGAAACTTCGAACGACAAATAGTGTCTTAAGTCAGCTTATAAAAGTCTCAATTATTATTTATATCTAAATCTAATCCTGCCTTGTAGTATCACTTTGGGATTGTGTTTTCAAGACGATTCCAAAGAGATGTCACAATACAGGGTTAGATGGAGAAATAAGAAATTAGAGGTATTTTAAAGCTTTGTCCTACGATCGTTTTTGTCCTACGATGTTACGTAAGACGGGACCCAGGCGCCGAGTATCTCTGCCTCTAATCCGGATTCTAATTGTTTGATGCTATTAAAGTCTATATTATTTAAATAAATAAAATGTTAACTTGATTTGTGTGCACTCGCCCATTTTGAAGCAGTAGGTAAGTCATTTCCCGACAACGCTACAGATGCATTTCGTATACATAATGCACAGCGAACTAGCGGTTGCCACGGCCTATTAATCCTTTCGCTGCAGGCTCTATAACGCAACATAAATATGCAAACAGTTTGGATCCAGATCAAGCGCCGCATAACGCCATTCCAAATTTGAAAACTAAAAGCAGACGAAAATGATAAGCAGACGATAATATGACAGTGACTGTGTTAGACTGGTATTTTCATCAAAATGACAGTGATAGAGTCAACCTGTTGAGCTGCAACACTAGTAGGACTTCCGGGTCAGGGATCCGTTTTACTAAACAACTTACGCAAATTATTTGCGTAAGTCAAACTTTTAAATTTTAATCTATATCTTTTATTATCACTTGCTACAAACAGCAAATAGCCAGATCAGAGGACGCGCTGTTCTGGTCTGTCTATTTGCTGTTTGCAAACGTTTATGATCGAAAAATAAGAGTAAAATGATTTTGACTTACGCAAAAAGTTTGCGTAAGTAGTTTAATTAAACGGGCCCTTGGTAACTATTATAGTATTGATTTCTCAATACAATCATAACATTTGTGAGAAAACAATAGTAGAAATGATGAGTGTCTCTTCACTAAACGTTCTTTAACCCATCATCCCATAGCCTGTTTGGTTCTATAGCTTTTGAAAACAGGTGGATACTTAAAGCAGGTTGAAAGTAAAGCAGAAAGCGCCTTAAGGCACACTCTTCTTTATTTTCAGCCTGCGTTTAGCTATCATCTTCCAGGATTAGGAAAATCGTATAGTACATAATTAATTATTCATAAATAAAAAATTGGAACTATTTTCTTCAGTGGAGGACTAAATTAAAGGTATATAAAGGCGTATTTATGGCGTAATACTTTGCTTTTTTACGTAAAAGTAATCTTAGATCTGAATAAGGTTATTTTGTTCCAATTAAAGTTGCACTGTGTGAATGTACCTATATATGACGATATTAACATGATGCATGTCAAATCTTTATATGCTTCTGTAAAATCTTGTGTTAGGCTAAATAACATGTGCACTAAGTGGTTCGATGTTGCAGTCGGGTTAAGACAGGGTTGTTGTGTTTCTCCGAACATTTTTAATTGTTTTATTGACGACCTTGCCACGTTGGCAAAGGGTTTGGGAATTGGTGTTGATATTGGAGACGGAGAGAAACTTTGTATTTTAATGTATGCTGATGATGTAGTTTTACTTACTGAAAATGAGCATGATTTACAACGTCTCTTAGATGCGTTATCTGAGTGGAGTAAGGTCAATAAGATGAATATAAATTATAAGAAAAGTAATGTTGTACATTTTAGGCCACCATCAGTTAATCGGACTGCTTCTATATTCAGCTGCGGGGATGATAATGTTAATCTTTGTGATAAATATGTATATCTTGGTCTACACCTTAGTGAACATCTTGACTATAATATAATGGCTTGTTTCTCAAGCTGCTGGTAGAGCGTTGGGATTTTTAATAGTCAAGTATAAGAATGCTGGAGGTCTGCCATATAACGTTTTTACCAAACTCTTTGATTCTATGGTATGGCCAGTTATTAGTTATGGTGCTGCTATTTGGGGTACAAAAACGTTTTCTTGTATTGACGCGGTCCTTAACCGTGCAATGAGGTTTTATCTTGGTACTGGTAGATATACACCAAATGCAGCAATCAATGGAGATATGGGTTGGGATCCTGTTGTAGTTAGACAACTTAACTCTGTTTGTGCCTTTTGGGCAAGATGTATCAATATGGTAGATAATAGAATGAATAAGCGTGTTTTTAACTATTGTGCTGGTAAAGCTACCCATACATGTAAAAACTGGTTTTTATAGAGTATCTGGAATTTTAAAAAGTTACGATTTAAACAAGTATACACTTATTGAAAATAATATTTGTAAACAGTCATTAGTGAATGATACTAAAAGAGCAGTCATGGAACGTTTTAACTGTCAATGGAGTGACACCGTTAACAAAGAGCAATCTAGGTCTGGTAATGGAGGTAACAAATTGAGAACATATAAACTTTTCAAACAAAACTTTGGAACCGAAAATTATGTTAAAATGATACTACCAGCGAAACACAGGTCATCTTTAAGTAAATTCCGCTCAGGTGTTGCCCCACTGCGCATAGAGACGGGTCGATTCGAAAGGTTGGCTGAAGAACTTAGGGTTTGTCCATTTTGCAAAAACTGTGTGGAAAATGAATTCCATGTTATAATGAAATGTGATATTTATAATGATATTAGAAATGATATTTTTAATAAGGCTTCTGATTTTGACACTCTTTTTTACTCTAGGAATGATAATGATAAGTTTGTTTTTATATTTTCTAATGAAAATTTAATACGCACTGTTGCCAAATCCTGCTATCTTATCTTAAACAGACGCAGATGTCTGCTATATAACAATGTATAAACTGTGATATTTGATTTTAATGCAATTTGTATTTAACAGTGGTGAAAATGTCCGTTTTAGTGTAAATAATGTTGTATTGTTTTATTACCTAGTATGTGTTCATTTTGATAACATTATGATAGTCTCTTATAATTCATAATTAAATGACATGGGTCATTGACATGTATATATAGATGTTAACTAAGTGTATGTATGCTGTATCCATGATGAGACTTGAATAAAGATATTATATATTTAGTACAGAGACCTTCAAAACAACAGCAACAGGGATAGCAACAACTGAACAAACTTCTAACAACAACAAGAACAAAACAGACAATTAACCGTTTTCATAAAACAATAATTAAATACGTTACAAAATTAATTTGGATTCTTATTATATATAGTTGGACCTTTTCTGTTTTACTTTAGTCTTACTTCCACAAACACCCAAAACATCTTTGGTGTGTAGCTGCGGTCATATATCATTTTCATTTGAAATAGCAAAACAGTGTAGATTCTGACTAGACACCGCAGCGCAGCGGTGTCTAGTCAGATTCCATACTGCTTGCTTAGTTTCTACTTTAGTGTACGAACTGCGTTAACTCTTTCGCTGCCAAGTTTTATCGTCTGCTTTAACTATATTCCCGCCAAAATGTCGTCTGCATTGGTTGTGTCGCCTGCAATATCTTTAAAGTCCGCTTTAAGGCTGTTTTGACTGAAAAATGTCGACATGAGTGTCAAACAGTTTGACACGGCGTGACGCGGCGTCTGATCAGGATCCAAACTGTTTGCAAAGTCGCATTTTGTAGACGTTGGCATTGAAAGAGTGAATTAATGTGTTAAAAAACCCAACTCCGTTAAAACCTAATGCATGTGCAATATTATGACTCAGGCACACTGAACAAAAACAAACATTCATACAAATTGCTTCATACGCCCACATATATATTTTTATACAGGCTGACATCGGACTCCATGCTTTCTCATAATTCCTAATTTTATGTACACAGGTATTTTTCTTCTAAAACTTTGTTATAACTGCTAAAATTTCAATTCAATTTTAGTATCATTTACTGGAGATACATACCGCATACCAGTGTCAAACAGTTTTGATTAAGTAATTCACTGTCTGATCTCGAACCAAGCTGTTTGTAAATACTGGAGTGAATAAATACAGTTAATGGGACTAATTATTTTATTTGCATTTTAAATTCAAACAATATTGTTAAAAGTTCGTATTTCAATGTCAAAACTGACGTCCCGCGAATACCTCAGTGTTCGTAAATAGATTGGGTGTCTTGTATATCATGCTGGATTATGGGAACTGCTGCCAACTTTGTCCTCTGACTAACCATCCTCATTACAGTGCTTCCTCCCTACAACGGCACTCCTAACAACGATACCTCTCTACCACGACCTTCCTTACAACGATTCCTTCATTAGAACAATGCTTGCCGCTGCTCCCCAAACAAGGCATTATGACGTACGCTTTCCTGATTCAATATCGTCTGCTAAAAATGTGTTATAAAATTGCTGTATTCCAACTTACGTATTGGGCATTTTGACAGAAGAAACATAAAGACAAGTGACAAACAGTTCAATTTTCCTTTCCTATAACACCTCCTTCCGAGCCACACATGGATCTTTATCCCTAATTGGGTGATGTTGTAGAGAGGGGGCACTGTACTAAACTTAAGAAATTCATCTGCAGGGAAATGTCATTTACAATTAATTTAGTCTACATTTTCTTCCATAAAATGATATCAGAGTGTCAACAGTATAGTTTTAGATGAAACGCCCAGTCACTCGGCGTCTCATCTGGAAAGAAACTGTTTGCAACAGTTATTACAAATTAGTCCGTAGTGTGCAGAAGATAAACGAAAGAAAACGCAAATACAACGAAATTAAATGTAGAAAATTAAAGTTTTAAATATATAAAAACGATTATTTAAATCTAAGCGCAAAACAATTCGAAGACAGCGAGTATTTTGCATTCTACCATTTTACCTTAAGTTTAACTCTTTACCCTATTGCTTGTTTCTAGTTTTAACCCTTTCCCCAATAGAAGCGCCTTTTAGCGCATTCAGTTTATTCCTCCGCTGAAAAAAATAGTTCCAATTTATACAGTAATGAATATGTATCATATGGCATATTTTTTATTCTAGCAGATGGTAGCTTAAAGCAGGTTGAAAGTAAAGCAGAATGCGCCTTAAGGCGCATTCTGCTTTACTTTCAACCTGCTTAATATAGTCACCTATTTTCAAAACTAGAAACAGGCTATTGGGTAAAGGGTTAAAGAGAGATGACTACTTCAAGCAGGTTGCAAGCAAATCAATCAGAAAACACCTTAAAGCGCATTCTGCTTTAATTTCAGCATGTTTTAAGTTAGGATATATAATATATATTTCCTATTGTGTATATTGATGAGTGTATAATCAGAACTATTTTATTCAGTAGAGAAAAACAATTGAGACGTAAAAATGCGTATTTTGGAGTAATAAATAAAAAATGAGTGTTCAAGAACACTCAGGTCAAATTAAAGCTACCTGAAAATTTGAGTACATCAAAAATTTAAAAGCAGACATCGTTTGCGGTCGGCACAATGAGCAAAGTAAGCAAATACTTTTTAAATGATTTATATTTGAAATTACTTCACGATACTGAAAGCTAGGATTAATTTATGATAATGCGGGACAGTAAAGCATCAAGTTATATTGTGTGATTCAGTTGTGAGGCTTGATTTAATGATAGCAATGTAACTCGGTTTCCACCATGCGTTAACATAAATACGTGCACAGTCTATATTTAAGTGGTCTACTGTCTTCAAAATTAATGCAGGATACACGTTTTGCAAGCTATTGTATGGTTTCCGTTTTACCTGTGTCCTGCATTAAGCGTCCAACTGTCCTGATGATCTGAAGATTTCTAAAACATATTATAACGCCATTGCTTTGTGCAGTTCAATATATAAAGCAGAAAAATCCAGCTGGATCTCTCTGCATTGCATGTATTTTTGAGAAATAACCTTGAAACAAAAACAAAGTTTCCACATGGACTTTTCTGCATAGCACTTGTTCTGGACAATAAATAAATAAGCATTTATATCGCTACAGGAATTTCTCCAATTAGTAGAGGGGCTGACCCCATGAATCCAAACTTTTTTTTTAACCCATCCGGTATAAAATTTCTGTTGATACGAGGGGATAGTATATATACAGACATGACACTTTAGGGTGGATGCCAGATTCAGAAGTGGTGCAATGTTTTTCTACAGCATTTTTGTTACCCCACCCACTGAAATTCAATGCTAAAACCGATCTTACAGATTGTTAAATCTTATGACAAGGTGGTTATGTAAACATGTTAACCGTTTAAACAGAGTTATTTATGTGGTATTTAAATGCTTTAAAATGCACAATTTTAGTATTTAGAAGGTTTAGAAGGTCATAGAATGTCCTAGAATGTAATAGTAGAGGGGCTGGCACCATGAATGAACTTTATTTATTTAACACATCCAGTATAAAAGTTATGTTTAAATGAGGGAATAGTATATATACAGACAATGGCACTTGAGGTTGGATGCCAAATTCAGAAGTGGTGCAAAATTTTGTTGCAATATTTTTTACCCCCCACCCACTCCATTTCAATGGTAAATACCGATGTCATGTTAAGTCAGGTTACAAATAAATGATTGGGTCTCCAGCAAAACCTGCTATAATGACAAAATTTTCGATTTTCAGATTTTTGCTGTTTGCTCAAGAGTAGGGTTTTAGAAATACAGAACAAAAAGAATTTTGGTGATATCTCAATTTTTAATGAAATTACAGCTAATTAAGTAACTGTCCTAGCATTGAAACATTGACACGCGAGTGCTTAATTGACTTTTAAAAAGCGGCCCAGAAACAGTATTTTAAGAACCAACAATGCCTACAGTATGCACTTTTCCTTCCAATTAAGACATAAGCTTCTGTTGAATAAACATATAAAACTTATTTGGAATAAATTATGGAGAAAAGAAAAGTCTGTTAGAGTTCAGTTGCCATAGTAACGCAACCCTAAAAAGGACACAAATCTCAGTTTCTGTATGGATTTTGAGGACACTTAACGGCCAGATAGACATGGCGAACACATGGCCTCACAATATTAAACGGATACTCCTGGCGAGCGGCATATATTCCTGCAGGCTGTAGCACGTGCGGCAGATGCTCGTGGGGGAAATCGACGTCACATGACCTCAGAATATCATATCTTCTCTCATCAACGTCATCACGCTCTTTCACAAAAACGACGTCAGGCTGGTCCTGTTGAAGCGGAAATACTGGATATTTCCTGAAAGTAAAATAGACAAATGTTTTATTATATAATTTTTCCTCAGAATGTTTGTTCACCCTTTCTTCAATAAAGATTTAGTCAAGGTTCCACCAAATTAACTGAATTTTACTTACATGCATGAAAGTAAACAGTTGATAGGTAGCTCTGTAGTATAGATCTAGTATAATAATAAGCCAACATTTACTGATCTCTATTAAACATCTCCTATAGGAACATACTTTATCATCTGCTAATTTTCTTTTTGCAAAAGCGTCATAAGATGGATAGATCTACATGTATATGAAGAAACGCTAAACTAACGTTATCCATAATTTGAATAATTAAATTTATAAGGCTCGATCAAAAGTATCTTAATAAAGAAGTGTCTAATGTATAATTATGGTATTGTGCTGGTGTTGCTCTTGCTTTATATATAGAAATAAACAAACAGTATAAGTAAAATATTCATAAAACAGACAGGGATGTGGCCGACGATACGCACTTACGCACGTGCGTAACATCAATTTGAAAAAAGAAAAATCAAACATGGCCATTAAAGGTTTAAAAGATGTGGCGTGAGGATTGGGTGGGGTGGGGTTAGACCTTAATGTGTAAAGGCTAAAGCCCTCTGAACACGCTTCAGAGCTCAACATTTTAGTTCTAATTTCTATTTTTCCGGACCCCCCCCCCTCTCCCGCAACCAGCATTCATCAATTTCAAGTTTCAGAAACTCAAAAATTTAGTAACTACAAAGTCGGCAGCCTAAAGCCTATGGTGATACATATACGGAGCTTTGATCACAATTAATCGTATTCAAAGCCACAAAACCCTAAAATCACACTTCAGGGCTCACAATTTCAGTTCTAATTTCCATTTTTTCTCTCGGGGTACGTCCCCCGGACCCCAAGCAACGTTAATATATATGGTGATACATGCACCTCTCATGCGTTGAAACCTCAAATACTTTTAGCTGAGCTAACTTTAAGTTAGTCACAAAAACCTTTTTATGTCTTATATAAGGGAGCTTTGAACAAAGTTTTTTATGGTCTCTCAATCAATACATTTTAATCTGGAATAGACTCTAAATAGGTCCTGACCTGATGTTTGATGTCCAGCTCTCGATCATCAGTCTGAGTCTAGACAAACGCCTAAAAGCGCCCAGGTCAGTTTCTTCTTGATATCCAAATGGTGTGGCCGTGGACGTTCTACCAAACAGCAGACTCTCTCAATCCTAAAAAGAAAATTAATGAATATGAAAAATAATACTAAATACACTTTTATTCATACAGAGGGTAAGACGCTATTTTTGCGACGAACGCTATTATTTCACTTGCAAGCCGTTTGGTCCCAGATCAGACGACGGGTAACCCGGCGTCTGACCAGGTTTCACACTTTTTTTTGCCCCTCAGATTAAAATAGATAGATCTACATGTAGATAGAAATGTAAAAAGAAAATAGATGGGTTCCTCGGAACACGTGTGTCACCTGCCAGCAAGCATCAGTATAACATTCTCTTTCCATAAAAGAAATTTCATTTAAAAATCTTCAGTAAAATAGCAGAAAGCATAAAAAGAAAATGTTGAAAAGAGGAATAACTCTCACAATATTGATACAAGAGTTATGACCCTTCAAGGTCTTGTGCAATACTCTTCCACTTGTCAAGCTCTTGCCCTACATGCTGTTTCATCTTCAAAGCTTCAGTAGAACACTCAGAACAGGAGTTATGAGGCATGACACAAAAAACGTGACGGACAGACAGACGAACGGACAGGTGGACGGGCAGACAGACAGACGCCGAAAAAGTGATCCCTAAGTGTCACCTCTGCCTACAGCAGGAAAAATAAAAAGTAGATCGAATTTGCTACGTTTTGTGCTTTGCGTTTAAAAAACGGGAAAGAATAGATCTAATGTCTTCCCCACTGTCAGATAAAAATTATTTCTTAGGAGGATACAATAATCTGAAAAGCTTAATCATTATAGATCTATACCATGTAATGTGGACAAGATCTAGATCTAGGTCTAAACGCAAAGCATTTATAAATTTAAAAAAAACAGCTTATAGATTTAAAACTTTGCGAGGGTTTTTCTCTGCCTAGTTTCGACTCCTATGTCGACGTACTGGGCTATCACACTTTGAAAAAAAAGAAAAAAAAGTAAAGTACCAGTTAAAGTCTACTTTCAGTCCGAATGACCGCTCAGCCGACTGTACATTTACCCCCTGATCATTGAGCCATATTGCCTACACTATTGAGCACTGCTAACATATGGCGCATATTGCAGCCGCAAGTACCGGCTCAGACCATTTAGAGGAGCAACTCGCGGTACATGTCTTGCTCAAGAACATTCCTGTACATCATTGGGGATTCGGAAAAAAATCTCTTAGTCAGACCGCTGGCCCGGCGGGGGATCAAACTCACGACCCCTGGCACCGTAGTCCAACGTGTTAACCACTAGACTACTTTACATGTAAAATCTCCCATTATGTACATGTAGCAGCCAGGGTTGAGTTTTTATGATTAAATGCTGAGAGATTTGTGGTGTCTCAGTCGGGAGAGCACTTGCTCTGTAAGGAAGGGGTCCCGGGTTTTATGGGGGGGGGGGGGGGGGGGGCGTAGCAGCTGAGGGTAGTGTCATAGCCTACGGGCCGAATGCCTATGACTGTACGTAAATCTGATTGAAAAGACTTCCCGACAGGTCGAAACAAACCAGGGCTGCCACTTCTCCGGATTTTTCCTAAATCTTCGGATTTTTTTCTAGTACATGATTGCTGAAAGCAGGCTGGACGTAAAACAAAATGCGCCTTAAGGCTTATTCTGCTTTACTTCCACCCTGCTTTAATTAGTCCTATGCCAACAATACTAGAAATAGGCTATGGGATAAAGATACTAGAGTCTATTCGTAAAATCGCCCTTGAAAAATTCAAATTTGGAAATCTTAAAGGATTTTTCATGTCAACTTATGGCAGCCCTGACAAACGGGTAGGTTGAATCTACGTAAACATGCATTTAGGCCTACATCATTTTTGTTAGAAATGTCATGAACTTTGACAGCTTGATGGAAATTCTTATTAAGCTGAGAAAACACAAACAATAAGCAATGTATGCTAGGGTAACTATGTAGAGTCTACATGTATGCCTACTGTGTTATTATATACGAATCAAAACATTGAAATGTCGTTAGCTAAAATGGCGCGGTCACGAATGACCTCATATTGATAGAGATCTAAACTAGATCTAATCCAGCGAAAAGATGAGAGAAAACATAGTTATATTGCTATAAATAATTGAAGATACGTACCTCGATATCGTTATCAATCGCTAACAAAGAATCTGGAACTCCTTGATCACGAAAGGTTAAAATTTACTTTGTTTTTAAACACATATGTCATGTGTAAGTTTATAGATCATGATGTAAAATTCTGACGTCATGTTTAATCGGGAATTCCCAGCGTCATAACCGATGTCATTATAGCAGGTTTTCCTGGAGAACGGCTCAAATGTATTTACTCAAAAACACCTTAAATAAGTCTTCTTATATACTTTTATGTAGAATCATAGTATAAAAGGTTTGTTTATTGTTAATGTATGCCCCCCAAACAGATAGATAATTTATATACTCAAAGTTTTAAAATATATGTAAATTATATACATCAAAACAGGCTTATTTATGTAACTGTTGTCGTCTATACATTATATCCTCTTCACTCGTTAGTCCGGACCCCTTAGCGAAAACGGACTATAAATGTAATCAATTTAAATGGAAACTGGGAGATACATTGGACGAATTTAGAGAAAAAACAGTTTTCTAACTGAAAATAACATTTAAAGTAATCAAACAACATGATTGTTAAACAAATACCAGTTATTCAAACTAACCTTCGGCTGTAAATGCAGCGCCGCGAATTCTTACTAGGCCGGAAGTGTGACGTCATCATCCGGTAGCAAAGGCGCTTGTACACAACCGGGTCAAATTTTTACTGCATATGAAAGTTCAATTTCCAGACACTTGCTACACCTATAAAACATTTAGTGTTACATTGGAAAATGTGTTATTCGGAATCATTTTACAAAGGGACATTAAAAAAATAAGGTACGTGGTCAATTTTGGTATTCATTTTTTGAATATATAATTTTCTTCAAAGTTTCACTAAAATGTCAAGGTTTTTTTAGCATTTTTTTTCGGCTATTATCTGTCCGCATCTAATACCTAACCGGAACCGCTTTTTGCGATGACGTAAGCAAACCGCACGCGCCATATCAAGCGTTTTTGTGATCCTTCCGGACTCATGATAGGCTTCCGACTAGTGAGAATCGAGGATAATATAGTTTCCAATTTTGGCACTATTTTTAACATTATGAGCATCGGACAGCATGAATTCAAATTTCGCATATGTGAATGTGTATAAAATGGTTTGGATAGTTTACTGCGACCATTTGGACTGTAGTTATGGCGCGTTGAATCTATTTCCTACATATAATATATAGGACAAAAAGGTGTGCAGCGAACTTCCTCTACACTGTTGGAGGGGTTTACAACTAATTTCCAAGATTTACTACTTATATGTGAAACTGTTTGAGTGCTTTGCTTTTTGAGCTGCAATTATTTACTTAGAATACATGTATACATAAATAAGAAAATATCGCGTAAAGTTATTTCTTCCTACAGTTGGGGGGGGGGGGGGGGGGGGGGGGGTTGTGCTCCGATATTCATAGAATTACTACGTGTATGTGAAGGTGTAGAAGTGGTTTGGAATTTTGACTGCGACATTTTGGATAAAAGTTAATGCCTTTTCTTATAAAAAATTGTGTGCAACTTATGTTTGCAACTTGTGTTATGTCGGATTTTCGTGCTTTGTTTTTTCTCTCCCTCTCTGTCGTACCCTGAACCCATCCATGTCTTACAGTTACTCGTGACTACAGACTAGTCGCTTGAGTATAATTTGACCGTTGCCATAGTGGATTATTTTTAACACGGGCTTGAATGTTTAATTCTTTCCCGCGTTTCTAATAATCTTGTCATAGAATTTTTGTTAGATGTTTTACATGTATTTACTTACTGTGCTGGCGGTCTTTTTGATTGTAATGTTGTGGAGCAGGGTTTTTATTTTATGTACACTGTTCGTCTTTAAAGGTGAATATAGGAGATAAGAGTGAGGTTGGGCGCCCCTAAACTCAGGTTTAACCCCCAGTGGTTGTTAATGGTTAATTTATAATTAATTATTGATTGCTGCTGACCGTACCAAGGCGGGCTCTTATATTCACTTTGCTTTATGTTTGTCTTGCGTGTTGTTTTCTATTTAGTGTGTAGATGAAGAAATGGGATTGCGCGTGTGTGTGTGTGTGTTTGTTTGTTATGGTATGACTGTGTGTGTGTTCTGCTTGAGAGGTGGGTGTATTGTTTGTGTTGCGTTTCCTGCTTGAGTCTTTCGTATTTATTCCTCACTATGTGAGGGAGTTAATTCAAACTGCCATAGTTGAACCACTTGCAGCTATGTGTATTATGAAGGGATATGGGTGGGAGAACTGAGGTATTTAGCGTTGGTGAGTGTTTTGAAAAGCTACATTGATGTTGGAAATAGTGATATTGATAAACAATTAACTCCATAAATGAGAATGGTTCTTATAAACAACCTAGCTGATGGGACTCGCATAGGCATAGTGAAAATTACTGATATAAAAGCTGCTATTCTTAATGAAACAGGCTGAAACTATTCCATGTCCGACTTGGATTCGAAACCTGCCTCCGCTCTCCGGCACCGCTATAAGCAACCATGACTTATCACAAACATAGAACTAATTTATTAGGTGTTCAAGTTAAATACTGTCATACATGTATTTACATTCAATTTTAGCACGAATATAATGTTTGGTTACCTAATCGACTACTCACAATATATGCTAAATAAGGGTATTATACTGAAAATACATGTACATGTATGTGTCAAATTCCAATATTTTTAACAGCAAAGTACATCAATTTATTCGAGTTAGTGTACGTCAGCTGCATTACCATTGTCATTGTCATATAAACAACAACTTTTAGCATCAACATAATATTTGGTTAATTTTGCAAGCAATGACACTATATATATACTCAGGTGTGTGAAGTTTGCACGACATTCGACAATTCGACATTCGACCTTTCACAAATGAAAGGTCGAACAGCTGTCGAATTTCGACTTTCGACATTTAAGCTTTCACATAATGTAACAAATTTTGCCGATCGACAAGTCAACTTTGCCATAATGTAGAAATATTGTCGAAATTCGACGTTCGACATTCAAATCTTCTTAAACACATTACTTTGTCGAACTGATGTCGAATTTCGACGTTCGACATTTATACAAAGTCGGCAAATTGTCGAATAAGGGTCTAATTTCGACGTTCGACAAACTGCAAGTAAGGGAAAAAGTCGAAATATTGTCGAAATTCGACATTCGACATTCAAAACTTCTTAAACACATTACTTTGTCGAACTGATGTCGAATTTCGACGTTCGTCATTTATACAAAGTCGGCAAATTGTCGAACTAGGGTCGAATTTCGACGTTCGACAAACTGCAAGTAAGGGAAAAAGTCGAAATATTGTCGAAATTCGACGTTCCACATTCAAAATTTCTGAAACACATTACTTTGTCGAACTCATGCCGAATTTCGACGTTCGACATTAATACAAAGTCGGCAAATTGTCGAATTAGGGTCGAATTTCGACGTTCGACAAACTGCAAGTAAGGGAAAAGTCGAAATATTGTCGAAATTCGACGTTCGACATTCAAAACTTCTTAAACACATTACTTTGTCGAACTGATGTCGAATTTCGACGTTCGACATTTATACAAAGTCGGCAAATTGTCGAATTAGGGTCGAATTTCGACGTTCGACAAACTGCAAGTGAGGGGAAAAGTCGAAATATTGTCGAAAATCGACGTTCGACATTCAAAACTTCTTAAACACATTACTTTGTCGAACTGATGTCGAATTTCGACGTTCAACATTAATACAAAGTCGGGAAATTGTCGAACTAGGGTTGAATTTCGACGTTCGACAAACTGCAAGTGAGGGGAAAAGTCGAAATATTGTCGAAATTCGACGTTCGACATTCAAAATTTCTGAAACACATTACTTTGTCGAACTCATGCCGACTTTCGACGTTCGACACTTATACAAAGTCGGCAAATTGTCGAATTAGGGTCTAATTTCGACGTTCGACAAACTGCAAGTAAGGGAAAAAGTCGAAATATTGTCGAAATTCGACATTCGACATTCAAAACTTCTTAAACACATTACTTTGTCGAACTGATGTCGAATTTCGACGTTCGTCATTTATACAAAGTCGGCAAATTGTCGAACTAGGGTCGAATTTCGACGTTCGACAAACTGCAAGTAAGGGAAAAAGTCGAAATATTGTCGAAATTCGACGTTCCACATTCAAAATTTCTGAAACACATTACTTTGTCGAACTCATGCCGAATTTCGACGTTCGACATTAATACAAAGTCGGCAAATTGTCGAATTAGGGTCGAATTTCGACGTTCGACAAGCTGCAAGTAAGGGAAAAGTCGAACTATTGTCGAAATTCGACGTTCGACATTCAAGATTTCTTAATACACATTTCCTCTGTTGAAATTATGTCGAATTTCGACGTCCAACAATTTTCCGGACCCGGGAAAAGTCGAAATATTGTCGAAATTCGACATTTTTCTTTCAATAATACTTTAACACATTTACTATGTCGACCTTATGTCTACTTTCGACGTTCGACAAGTGGTCTGGCAAGGATAAAATCGAAATATTGTCGAATTTCGACATTCGACATTTCAACAAAGCCAGTAAAGTGTCTAATTTATGTATATTTTCGACAATCGACAAATTTCCCGATAGTGCAATAGTCGAAATATTGTCGAATATCGACGTTGGACATTATCCTTTTACCAAAATTTCGAAAAATTGTCAAAATATTCGACTTTCTTCTTTTAAAATTACTTTAACACACCCACTATGTCGATCATGTGTCCAATTTCGACATACGACAATTTTCCAGGCCGGGAAAAAAGTCGACACATTATGTCGAATTTCGACATTCGACATTGTCCGTTTACCAAAATGTCGAAAATTTGACGAAATTCAATGTTCGACTTTCAACACTACTTAAAAACATTCACTATGTCGAACTTGTGTAGAAATTAGACGTTCAATAATTTAGCGAGCCTAGAAAAAGTCGAAATGTTGTCGAAATTCGTCATTTGACAATCAACATTTCTTTACCACATTCACAATGTCGAACTTATGTGGAATTGTGACGTTTTACAAGTGCCATTGCAGGGAAAATGTCGAGTTATTGTCGAAGTTCGACTTGCGAGAAATTGCCAGACAGGTAAATGGTCGAAATATTTTCGAATTTCGACGTTCGATAGTGTCCTTTCACCAAAGTGTCAAACATTCAACATTTCTATAAAGTCTGGGAAATGTGGAAAAAGTATCAGATTTCAATTTCGACAATTTAACGGCAGATAGTGCGAATAAGTCTTCGGGAGTCGTGCGATTAAATCTGTATACGTATGGGGCAATTGCGGACTGGACCGAAAGTGCCTAGAAGAGCCCTTTGATCTAGTTATACACTGTTTACTACATGTATTTGACAAGACTGAATAACTGTACCACGCACTATTATTTTGTAATTGTATTTAGATGTATAACCTGAATATTTATACGAAACACGGTTTGAATTCAGATTAAAGGTCTTCTACCGAACTATATTTATCTAGGTCTTATACTTGTCTAACCTGGTGTGTAACGTATTGATGTATATTTGGTACAGCTAGACCGCAAACAGATCACACCGGGCAGGGTGTCTCCTACCAGAGCCCACTGGGCAGGGTTATACAATAACATGTATTTTGTGTAATTTTATATAGGCGTATAGTCGGTAAGTTCAGTGACATATTAAAGATCAAGTCTTCAATAACCTTAAATGTACGCGTTACTATGTAATAAAGTTAAGTAATATTTTACATATAGATACGGTGTATATACTGATTATACCAGGACTATATTAGTCACCTGGGAGGGCCATTGTGCTGATCCTTCACTGTTTTCAGTAATCTTGCATGCACGGATTATCTTACACTGGTAGAATGCCATTTCTATAATAAGATGGAACATTTATAAGACAAACTGTTTAGGAGTAGGTCGGTGGTCTTCAATCCGAAACCATTGACATGTGGCTGTTTCTAGTATTGAAGATGGATGACCGTTTAGAGTTAAGTAGAATGCAAGTAAAGACCAGTTCTGCTTTGCGTACAACCTGCTTTAAGCTTTAGACTATCATCTGCTAGATAAATATTCTTGAATGCGTAGAATAGAACTATTTTCGGCAAAAAGTGGAAGATGAAAGATGTTAAAATGCGTATCTGTGGAGTAATGAGTTAAACTTAAAAGCAAACGTTTACCTTCCGGTATCGAATCCCTTATAGCGGATCTATAGATTGAAACATGATGCGCCTTATAGGGTGCGTTCTGTTTCAAGTTCAGACTGCTTTACCCGATAAATACGCCTCTAATTTATTCTTTCACCGACGAAAATACTTCCATTTATACAGTCATGAAAATGTATCATAAAGCAGACTAAAAGTAAAGCGGAATGTGCCTTAAGGCGCATTCTGTTTTACCTTCAACCTGCTTCAAGTATTCGGTTATTCATCTATCTTAAAAACAAAGAAACGGGCTTTGTGGTTTGTGGTAAATAGAAAATATTTGTTATGATAAAATTGGTGACTGTCTAGGCAGAAACTATTTTCTGTAGTGTTGGAGTGAATTGAAATGCGTATATGGAGCAATGGGTTAATTGGTCAACCTATATGTGTGGTCCCTGAACATTAACCCTTTGTTCCATAGGCTGTTTCTGGTATTGAATATAGGTGACCAATTAAAGCGGGTTAAGTTTAAACTTTCGGTTAACATCTGTTTGAGAATAATATATAATATTTGTTATTATATATTACTGTGTACTTACTTACTTACCTATTTGCTCGTCTGTAATAGACAGAGCAGAACAGACCCTTTCTCTTTTGTCACAGAAAACAAAACATATGTTTTGTAATTACATGTGAAGTATAATATAATAAAAAAACTATTGAGTTAGTAGGACATTTGGTGGTCGAATACTGAATTAATCTGCGATATAGGGGGAATGTGGAAAAATATTAAAATACTTAACTAAATGGTATGGACACAATATATAGAAATAAATACCAAGCTATTATTAGATGATACAATATATAGATTAGCTATGCAGATCAGTTCACTTATAATAAAGCAAACTGGTCCGTCTATAGTTAAAGCTGCGACTATTCTTTCTTTTGAACAATTTCCAAATAAATAAACCCTCACATGTCTATAGAGGGCATCATTGCTGATCTAGTCTTATAGTGAATAGAGAGAAGTACAGTGTAACCCTCCCCAAACGGACATTAAAAAACGAAGTCAAATTGCGACAAATACATCGTCAAGCAAGAACAAGAAGAACACTGAGTTAGGCGCTGCCTTGGCAATGCCTCAGACCGTTTGGATCCTTATCTGGCGACGAAATGCACATGTGAGAGGTATGTGTCGTAAAGTCCGGGGGAAGTAGGCTACACTGTACTTCATTTTATTGACGGATACCGTGGGAGTTTTGTCCATTTCCTTCAAGGTCAGCACGTGCAGGTGTAGAATTTTAGTAAATAATAACACTGACAGACGAGAAGTACTGTGTTGCCCTGCTCAGCCGGACAAATATATAAAGAAGCATAGTTTGTCAAATATTTTGTCAGTTCAAAAACAGAAGGAAAGAATCGCGTAACTTTCTATTAGGGAAGATACAAGTGTACACTCTACTTGGATCCTGTTTTATTTGACAAGACGCATCAGACGATGGTTAAGATAGTGTTCCTAAGGACGTTATATTGTAATAGAGACAATCATTTTTAATAAATGTTCAAAGTACATGTACTACGCGAATTATATGTTTCTGAATTAGTCGTATATCGACTATTCAGCATTATCGTCTCTTAAAGACGATTACATTTTGTCCTATAGCGCGTTTTATATTTTCAGTGAATCGTCTTTGAACTACAATTAAACATTATCGTCTCAAAGAAACGATATAAGTTTGCGCCATTATGTTGAAATTCGACATAAATTCGACACTTTACCGGCTTTGTCAAAATGTCGAATGTCGAAATTCGACAATATTTCGACTTTTCCCGGGTCCGGAAAATTGTTGGACGTCGAAATTCGACATAATTTCAACAGAGGGAATGTGTATTAAGAAATCTTGAATGTCGAACGTCGAATTTCGACAATAGTTCGACTTTTTCCCTTACTTGCAGTTTGTCGAACGTCGAAATTCGACCCTAATTCCACAATTTCCCGACTTTGTATAAGTGTCGAACGTCGAAATTCGGCATGAGTTCGACAAAGTAATGTGTTTCAGAAATTTTGAACGTCGAACGTCGAATTTCGACAATATTTCGACTTTTTCCCTTACTTGCAGTTTGTCGAACGTCGAAATTCGACCCTAGTTCGACAATTTGCCGACTTTGTAAAAATGTCGAACGTCGAAATTCGACATCAGTTCGACAAAGTAATGTGTTTAAGAAATTTTGAATGCCGAACGTCGAATTTCGACAATGTTTCGACTTTTTCCCTTACTTGCAGTTTGTCGAACGTCGAAATTCGACCCTAATTCGACAATTTCCCGACTTTGTATAAGTGTCGAACGTCGAAATTCGACATCAGTTTGACAAAGTAATGTGTTTAAGAAATTTTGAATGTCGAATGCCGAATTTCGACAATATTTCGACTTTTTCCCTTACTTGCAGTTTGTCGAACGTCGAAATTCGACCCTAATTCCACAATTTGCCGACTTTGTATAAATGACGAACGTCGAAATTCGACATCAGTTCGACAAAGTAATGTGTTTAAGAAGTTTTGAATGTCGAACGTCGAATTTCGACAATGTTTCGACTTTTTCCCTTACTTGCAGTTTGTCGAACGTCGAAATTCGACCCTAATTCGACAATTTCCCGACTTTGTATAAGTGTCGAACGTCGAAATTCGACATCAGTTTGACAAAGTAATGTGTTTAAGAAATTTTGAATGCCGAACGTCGAATTTCGACAATGTTTCGACTTTTTCCCTTACTTGCAGTTTGTCGAACGTCGAAATTCGACCCTAATTCGACAATTTCCCGACTTTGTATAAGTGTCGAACGTCGAAATTCGACATCAGTTCGACAAAGTAATGTGTTTAAGAAATTTTGAATGTCGAATGCCGAATTTCGACAATATTTCGACTTTTTCCCTTACTTGCAGTTTGTCGAACGTCGAAATTCGACCCTAATTCGACAATTTCCCGACTTTGTATAAGTGTCGAACGTCGAAATTCGACATCAGTTCGACAAAGTAATGTGTTTAAGAAATTTTGAATGTCGAACGTCGAATTTCGACAATATTTCGACTTTTCCCTTACTTGCAGTTTGTCGAACGTCGAAATTCAACCCTAGTTCGACAATTTGCCGACTTTGTATAAATGTCGAACGTCGAAATTCGACATCAGTTCGACAAAGTAATGTGTTTTAAAAATGTTGAATGTCGAAAGTCGAATTTCGACAATATTTCTACATTATGGCAAAGCTGACTTGTCGATCGGCAAAATTTGTTACATTATGTGAAAGCTTAAATGTCGAAAGTCGAAATTCGACAGCTGTTCGACCTTTCATTTGTGAAAGGTCGAATGTCGAATTGTCGAATGTCGTGCAAACTTCACACACCTTATATACTCTTTATTTCCTCTTGTTACAGAAAGTATATCATTTGGCAGGATATATTATAAAGCATGTAATAAAACTTATATACATATTATGAACGATACACACATGAATCAAGTATCTAATTGCACTGTATGAACATAACCTATGAGTACAAAGAATACAGAGATCATCACTTTAAGTTTGTATGTAGCATTGATATGATTAGATACAAAAACAATTAATCTCAAAGTGAATGGAACATTAACAGCGGACATCAATTTAGTAATGGTTGAATTATATACGTATATTCTAAAATGATTTGAGAACAATAGGTTGTAAGCAAATGGTAACTTAAACAGGCATAATAATTCGTAGCTACTAGTTTTATATAAAATTAAACTTGATTATGATTGACCCTTAGTGCATGATATGTCAAATACGACACTTAGACAGAAAGGGCATCAAAAGAAGTCGAAATCAATTTAAAGGCTCAGTGGTATTCCATTACTATTCCTTATACGATTCAGTTTTTCGAAACGAAACAAAATACGGTGTAATATGGACAATATTAAGCTGCTTTCTTATAGAAACACAGGCAATTCATTTCATTATCAGTGCAATGCATTGAATAAAGAGTTTGATCACTCTAAATCGTATACACACTAATACTATGATAAAAACAGTATAAAGCAGTAAAGCAATAATCATAATCATGTTCACGGTTTCTGCTGATCAAATGTATGCACATTGAAACTAACAACGTGGTTTTTGACAGAAAGAAATTGTTAGTTTAGTTTGACCAGGTCTAACTCAAAGTTGCGCATTCAACATTTTGACAGAAGAAACAAAGGTGAGTGACATTTTGAAACCAGATCAGACGCCACATTACGGGTTCTAACTGTTTCAAATGAAAGCCAAGTCATGCTCAGCATTCTAAGGGTATTTATTTCCTTCCCTATAACAACTCCCTTCGAATAAAAACACACTCTTTGTCTCTCATTGGGTGCTGTTGTACACAGAAAGCACTGTATATTGCTCTCATTTGGCATATATTGTGAGGGGTTGTTAAGGTAATTAAAAGTATATTTTGTGTTATTTCGCTTAAAAAGGAATAATTGCTTAACAGTATTAATTTGCAAACCTGAAACTGCGACTAAAATACACTGGTGCAATATACTTTCCCTTCAAAATAGCTAAATTTGACACATATACTTACACACATTTTCAATATAGTTTTCTAATTTTGCAATTACTGTGAATGGTTGCTAGGGTAACCATTTACTATTTTCATTTTAAAAGTGACTGTTTTACGACAATGTTAACTTGCAAACTGTATGAATATGGGCTCAAATAATGAACGTTGAGTACAATGGTCCTGATAGGTTCAGTGGTTGACTTAAAAAACACTAGAATTCATACTTTTATTATAATGCTCTTATTTAACAATTGTTATGGGTGGTTGCTATGGTAACCAAATATCAGTTTCATGCTAAAAGCGAATGTGTACATGACAATACTTATTTGCAAATCTTATAGTGAAACTAATTAAAGTAAATGTGTAATGAGTCTGATAGTTCACTGCATTTTGCCTTCCAAATGTCTTGCCTTTGACACACATTTCTAGTAAATACGTTCTTTTGACAGGTGTTACCATAGTTACCAAGCGCTATATGCATGTTTTGTCTTCTATTGTGTTTTATAACGCTACAATAATGTGGTTATAGCCATAAAAGAGTGATCATGGTACATTTAAAGCAATACAGTTTAGTTACATACCGGTAGCAATAAAAACATTGAAAAAATTATAGTTTTGTTTCCATGGTTACCTCCTTAGCAACCCCAATCCAAAAGGTTTTCTTCCGAAATAGTAATCAACATACTTTTATTTATTCTTGTTTGTAGTGATTATATTCAAAATCAACATAGATGGATTTTTTTCTACCAGTCCTTAAAATATGCCAAGCTCATAGTTTCTTAAAGTTTACTAACCCCTAAACCTTGCAGGTGCGTACCAATTAATTATAATGTTGACCTGTAAGTTACAATGTCGTTTTATAATCAATATGTCATATTTCGAAATCCAAATGTCATTATATCTGAAACATGTACGTTTTACCTGCAAATGCCATGTGCCATGTATTTATTGTTTTTTACACACCAAATACTCTGGTTTGAAATGGAAATCCTCTTTTTGCGTTACCATGGCAACCGGATACCGGAAACAAGCTTGCGGGGTATTGTTATCTTTTTCATGCATAGAGGTACAAATGGTGTAACTTTCATGCAAATCGGACCCATACGTGCCGACAGCTGTATAATACAGAGCATTCCTATTACACAGTGTTAATTCTGATGACAGAGTTATGGCCCCTGTTAAAAAAAATCTGCAACACTTCCAGATCTGGCATCCACCATAAATTAAAGCCTCAAGGTCTAAACTATCCATAAATATCATTAGAATTTTTATACTAGATGGGTTAAAAAAGAATCCATTTTAAGGCCCTTTTATTCAGTTGGCCCCTCTACTAAATGACAATAGAATTATACTGATACAGAATATATGTAATGAAAGCTCCCATTGAAATGTTTTGCATATATTCATTTTGCAATCAACCATTCACCTGGCTTAAGTGTCTTCTTTAAGTGTGCTACAAGTTTTACTGTACGTTGGAAAGCGCATGAATAGTGTATGTTGGTTTAACCCTTTCTGTTCTGGAAACAGTCTATCTATAATTTCCAAACAAGGTAGACATTGATCGCATGACTCTTTAATGAACCCGCTAATCAGAGTCTGCACTTTTTGTTTTACTATGATTTTTCTGAAATATCTTTATCAATAGCTCTAAAAAAGCAACATGTACTGGTCATGTTTTTAATGTGGAATAGTCCATATTAAAAATTCAGCATATAAAGGGTTAATGGGATAATGCAAAATTGCACGTGCACGTTATTTAGCTTTTCCCCGTAACCTTTGTCGGCTTTATTAATACTTCAAAGTTGATTCTAAAAGTACAAAAAAATTGCTCATTTCAAATCTTATTATCCTGTTGATAATTGTTTTTCATTTTCAGATAACCGTTTTCGAGTATATACAAATGTATATCATAGATGAGATGCATCGAGTTAATGAAAAATGACCCTTAACCGCTTCTCAGCCGGGGAATCATCTGCTGAAAATCAATCGTCTGCTTTTATTTTTTTCAAGCTATCGTCTGTTGTTTTTTTCAAGCTAAGATTGCAGGCAATTGAAGTGAAGAAACGTCGCTCTAGTGTAAAATAGTTTGAATCCTGATTAGACGCCGAGTTTATCGGCGTCTTATCAGGATACATACTATTTTCACACGAAACACACGGTATCCAGGGTAAAGCAATGAATGGTAAACCCATTTGTTCCTAGCGTCTTATGAAAATGACATTGGCAAACAGTGTAGACTCTGATCAGACGCCGTATTATGCGGCGTCTGATCAGAGTCTACACTGTTTGCTGATAGGAATTTCAATATAAAACAAAACGAAAATGAAAATTTAGACCAGACACTCATTGAATTAAATATGAACTAATCCAATATATAAGCATGGAAGAATCCACAGGGCGCAAATGGGTTAAAAATGATACAGAAAAACATCCCATTGTCAAAGCTGAGTGTGTCATGGGAAAATGTCATGCGAAATTGTCTCTATTGTTACTCCAAGCAATAAAAAGTCTCAACAAGGACAAATATGCATTACATGGTTTTGTAATTTAGCAATTATAGCCATGAAGTCAACAAGATAATGTTAGCTTGTACAGTAAAGATACATTGTTCTTTCCCAATAAAAGCGTTTATGCTAAAATTATTATTTCCATTGCAAACAGTATGGAGCCAGATCAGACGCCGGGTAACCCGGCGTCTGACCAGGCTCCAAACTGTTTGCCACTCAGTTTAAAATGATTCCTCAAAATTGTCAAAAAGTTGTCATTTACCCATTTTAATGCAAGTTGCATTTGCGTTCCGAGTGCGTTTAAACGGGAAAGAATAACGTTTTCTCAACTGTACGTAACAACGACAGCTGACACGGAGGCTTGTTGATGTTGTTAAAGACAAGATGTTGGTTAAATCAAGTTGAAAGTAAAGCAGCAAGCTCTTCAGGAGTTCTCTGTATTACTTTTAGTTTGCTTTTAGAATTTAGCTGTTTTGCTTTAGAAAAGTAATACATTTTGAGTCGGGTAATAGCGGGGTTTGTATGTATAAGAATGGAATTTACTCAAACTAAAGACGTTTAACAATGTCAGAATGTCTAAATTGAACATGATACCGTTGTTCTTGTTGGAAAGTATATTCATTGTCCTTTTACTCGGCCTCTGATCAGGGCCTACACAGTGTTTGCAATAACAATCTCCGAATCCAAATACATATTGCTACTTTAAACGAAATGAAGCAGATAGCTCCTGTGCGAGTTTGTTTGCTTTACTTGTATACTGTTTTACCCCATTGTATGCTGGGTAATATTTGGCGGCCATTTTAAAATGTCGTCTGCAGCAGGTATAAGTCATATATTTGCAAAAGATTTTCAGCAGTTTCTGATAGAATATTGACTTATCTGCAAAAAGTTTTGATCTCAGACCAGGCCCCACAATGTGAGACCTGATCTGAGATCAAAACTGTTTGCCTAGAGGTACACCTAAAAGTGTATCCCGCATAAAATGGGTTAAGCAATCGCTTGTTTTTACACTACATGTATCACCAATTTTTTTTCGATTTGAGCAGTCGAAAAAAGCGGGACTTAACCTTATTGTTGCCATTTCTTATACATGTATACAACATGTACACCTGTGCTGTACTGTGTACAGCTTCAAAAAATGATCTATTAATGGTCTTATGCTGTATCATCCTTCCATATCATTAAAGCATGTTGTCTTACCAGTAAAAAACAAGGATTGACACCAGTTTGACATTTAACACACTAATTTGATTGACCGCATTGGAAAAAACAGCAATATCTACATTTTACAATGATTACTAAGTACCTACGAACTTAATGATATAGTTTCTTTCACTTTGTTCTCATCAGGGACATTGCTAGCTATACAATGGAGAACTCGTTATACAGCGTTCCCTCCCTACATCGGCCCTCCCATCAACGACTCCCTCTTTACAACGACCCTTGTCGCAGTTCCCTAAATGGA